>OZ020507.1:219591447-220284574 GCA_963971375.1 Platycheirus rosarum | reverse complement strand
TTTACAATGAAAAACCATTGTATCATAAACAATACTTTCAAAAAGTTTAGGGATGCATGACAATTTGGCAATGGGGCGGTAGTTAGAGATATCATTCTTAGGACCTTTTTTATGAATAAGGATTATAAAAGATTTTTTCCATATAGAAGGAAAAATTTTATTGGACAATGAAAGTTGAAAAATAGTGGTCAGGGGTGCGATCAAGTGTGAAGAACATTTTTTTAGGATTATTGCTGGCAAACCATCCGGGCCAGCGCTATAATCATCATTCAACTTATTTATCTTATCTTCGATAATTATCGATGGTATTACAATTGAAGTTAAGGATGTTTGGTTACAGTTATTAAGATAAGTAAAATAATCGGGATCGGGCTGGGAATTATCGGTAGAAAAAGACTGACTGAAAAATTGAGCAAATAAGTTGGAGATTTGTTGTGAGTCATCTGAGGAGGAATTCATATATTTTAAATTGGTACTGATAATTTAGAAGGTCGGCGTCGAAGCCTGTAACGAGATACTTCCGCCAAAGTTTATTTCTCTTATTTCTTAAAGATTTCAGCTCATTGTTGTACCATGGTGGGGAGGAGGCAATGTTCTTTTGTTGAACGATAGGCAAAGAAAGTATAAGGTTTTCGAAGACCTTAGAATAAAATCAAGTAAGGACAGTGTCAATATTAGGCTATTCTCCGAAAGTAGTAAAATCAGTGCGAGCTAGCAGGTTATTGAGTTTGGTAAAATTGGTTTTACAAAAGTTGAAGGACGACTGCCTTTCCGTTAGATTTGTTACATGAGTGAGTCCATAAGAGAATTAGAAAAAGAGGAGGGTGGAATAAGTCAAGTTTAGATAGAAGATGATTGCTTTTTGAAACAACGCAATTATCGACGTCAGAGGAATATATTAAGTCAAGTTGACGATCCAAATTATTTTTAACACCACTCAGTTGGAAAAGATCTAAGTCGGAGAGACGATCAGTAAAGAGGATCTCTTTGTCAGAAAATGGATTAATTGCTGTGTAAAAAGATTCTTCTTCGGAAAGAGCCCACTGGAGATTTGGGAGATTGAAATCGCCAACAATTAAAATGGTGTCGGTAGATTCGGCAGTTTCAAATATAGTGTCGAAAGCGTCAACAGCTAGCTGGTAGGACTGGATAGGTTGAGCAGGTCTGATATAACAGCAGATTATAAAGACAGTTGTTTAAGGTAATTTTAATTTAACACAGACGTATTCGAAGGCATTGGAGTGTGATTGTTTAAATAGGATTGAGTCAAGACGATTGTGTACTGCTAATAAAACACCACGGCCAGAAGAATCAACCGCATTAATAGATCCGTCAATACGAAAACATTAAAGTTTGTGGAAAAGAGTTCAGAGTCATGTATATCAGGAGACAGGTTAGTTTCGGTCAATGCAAACACATCATAGGGAAGCTTTTGAGAATTTAAAAAGACTGTAGATGTTTTAGAACGAAGTCCTATTCATACGAATTTGATTTTATTTACTTTTTTTATTCATTTATTTATTATTTTTAAGGGGCATTTTTTTTTTCTTTTTACTATTTTTTTGCAAGTTTTCAAAAATGTCCAGCGTTAACCATAGAAAAAAGAAACAAGAACGACAACTGAGAGCATAATTCACCTTTCGCCTACAAACTGAAATATGCCAATTTGGCGACATATGTGTAGATCCCTGTATATTTCTTATAGGACTACTGATACGTTTGCATTTATATGGGCACGAAACGTATGTCTGGTTTTCAGCTTTTTAAATTTCATTGAGATGGGCTCATTTTTGTCACTTCTTTTTATATGAATAATAAAAATCATGCTATACATATGTGTTTTTTAAGTTTTTTCTATGATTTTTCATATAAGAGTTAAAAAAACAAAACAAAAAAAGCTACATGCAACCGCACCCTTGGATTTGAAATGTGAACATTCCATTAATGTGATGGGATTAACCAACTGTGAGTAAATTTTCATTTTTTTATTCATCTACCAAACTTTATGGATTCGTGCGTTCGTTGAGCCATGGAAGCAAAAAAGTCTTCGGCCTCTCCACAGGAACTGTATATTTTTTTCCGGGACATAAAAGTAACATATTATTTAAGCCAGCACTTCATCCAACTAACTACCAATTTCATATAAATCCGCCAGACAAATATTGCCACAAATGCATTTTGTTTAAATACTAACATTGTTTCCTGTTTTTGCCGAGGCAATGCCTCTTGGCTGAGAGCAACAAGTGTTCCAAAAGCTAACTTTGTTTCGAAAAGCTCATCTCATGTAGCCATTCGGATTTTGCGTTGAAAATTTGAGCCCTCCGATCCTGCAATTGACAACGCGCATACAGAAAGAGTTGAGAGGAGTTTAAGTCACTAATGGTGGATTTTCACTATTCTGCAACTTGACTTCTGCAAAAACGTAGGATATAACATATAAAAATCATACTCGTTTGATAGAGAGGGAAGATAAAAATCAAGAACATCTTGATAAATCAAGATTAAAGGAAATAGGAAAAAATCAAGTTCAAGATTATGGTGAAGACGAACATGTTCATATTGATTATAGCAGGTTCTTCTGCATTTGGAGGTCCCTATAATTTCCATAGTTCAGGTGAGCAGTTTTTCTCGCTTTAACAACAATTTTCAAATGTTCATGTTCAAAATTGAAATGTTTGCCTCCGAATGCTATTAGCCTGAACGCAACAAAGCCAACAACTGTCAATTTTTTTTCAATAATTGCCAAATTGCAAGGAAAGAAATGGAAAATACGAAAAGATTTAAAAGTAAGTAATAATAAATTATTTTTATTAACTATTATTCATATTTTTTTAATTCATAAGATAAACGTCCCTGCGAGGTGGAGGTAAAAAAAAAACTATAGCAAGGATATACGAGTACGTATTATGTGTATTCCTTCACTCTTTTGTAAAATGACGTATATCTCCCTCATTCCAATTTTCTTGATTTTGCAGATCAAGACGTTGCAGAACAATGAAAATCCACCATTAGCTTATTAAGGGCTGTATTTATCGAGCACTCATAAATTCTTCTTAAGTTTAAAAGGCTCATAACTTAATATCGTGAATTGGTATTTACCGACCGCTCATAAGTTTCAATTTGAGTATTCGAAAATGGCGGTTTTCTTCCAACTCTTCTCTTTTTCGAGTAGATATGTATGTTTTAAAAAACAAATTATTGAAAAAGCAATTTGTCACTTTTTGTATTTATTTTTCTATTTAGATAAATTTATTTTATCTAAGAAATAATTTTGTATTAGTTCTTGTTCATGTGAATTTATATATTAGAATGTTTCATTGTCATGTTGAATACAAAATGTTGTAATTAATTGCTGCTCAAATGTAAAACTATTAACCCTTATTTTTTGATTATCCAAGATCGACGAGTACCAGGTACCAGCCAACTCTGCGTTCATGTTTTCGAATTCGGTTTGAATCGAGCTCTTGAGAGCACAAAATCAACCAATATTAAGAACATTGCATCACTCAATAACAAGCTTACCTCCATACCAAATCAAACAAATAAATAATAATAAGGTATGTTGTTTGATGAAAATCTGTACATTTGTTTTATTTTATGACGGTAATTTGAAACTTGCAGAACATACCCATCCAGTGAAATAAGGCAATTTGGAGAGGAATAGGATGGGAAAGGATTGGATTGGGATAGGCATGAGGGAAGGTTTAGGTTGGTACTGGGTATAGGAAGGGGACAAGGGGAGGATAGGAATGGGGAAGGATACTGGGATAGTTGGTAGGGAACGGAAGGGGAAGAATGGTCCCACAAATGGACCTCACCTTTTTCAAAAAAAACATAGATCGTGCCATACTTATACCACACACATGTATAGCAGGACCACATCCGGGATGCCCTGCTGGTGTTGTCGCAGGGGGGACGTTTTCCCTCCCAACCTGGAATCCGCCGGTCAGAAAAATTTGAGGATTCCCCAATTTCGGTATCTCCGAACGCCATCAAGCCATCTATTTCCCGCGGTCTTGTCCGCCTTACCGCACCAACCCTGAAAAATTGGCTTAGCAATCCATGGTGCGTCTCACGCCCTCTAAGCTCATTCAAAGAAAAAAGCAGGAATTTTACTTACAGGCGTGAATTACATTTTTGTTTTATTGCTCAATTTTCAAACAATTCTAACACCACCCGAAACTTAACTTAAAGAAAAATAAATGGCAGGAACAAAAAAGAAAAATATAGTTAAACAATAGTAGACAATAATATATTTCATTCAAAAAAAAATTTAACTCCGTTTAGCTATTTAAATAAAGGAAATCTGGTAATTTTATAACTGTAAATGGCTAACCAGACCAACAGACAAAACAATAAAAATGTCTCGAACACCCGTTTGCTCTAATAATTCGGGAGCGGGATATTTTAACTCTCACCTTTGTTATTATATCCTGACTACCCCTTCATTGGCTTTTGCCTTTTTTTTTATAAGTAAAATATTTCTATAAAAAAGGAATTTAGAACGGGTATGATCTGGCCCAGCTTCCTCCTTAATCCCTCATGTGCCTATGCTGGAACTATTGCGAACGATCTTAAAAATGCATCTACTATCCCCCAAATCCTACCTTCACAGAACTCTATAAAGTGGCTAAAGGGATGTGTTTGAAAAAAATTTGGCCGTCATAAGCCAGGAAGGCACGAGGAATCTTGCCAGACGACAACCCTGACTCAATGGCTTTCGTTCCCAACGACAAAAAAAATTACTATTGGTTAGCGATGTACGGGCTATAAAAATCATTTAAAAAAAAGTAATTTACGAAATTAAATATCAAACAATGTAATACAAAAAAAATAAATATAATAAGAATGCCGGCAAAAAAAATGTAAAAAAATAATTCTCCTGGGTCCAGTGGAAAATTCTCGCATGTATTTCTAGCGATCTTACACACGGATTTGAAAGAGTTTTTTTTCTTCTTAGATGCGCTTTTTCCACAAGTATTATTTGTTTTACTACTTAATTTCCTATGTGGAACATCAAAGGAGCGACTTTTTACTTTTATTATTATTTTTAAACGGTAAATTTCGACGGTAAATGCATATTCTTGAATTTTCCATACATATACATATATCAAATTATCTTATCAATAATTTTACTTGTGGGCCCGGGTTCATTTCACGGGCTTAATATCCAGTAGAACCTTTTTGGTACTATGAACTTCTCTATCAGCTACCTTGCTAACTGCGATACATTCGCCTCCGACTTCCGACATCCGTCATCCGTCCTCTGTCGAAATTCACCTTTATAAATTAATACATTTATTCACTATCTAACGTTATTTTTAATCTCTTTATTCACATACCTTTTTTTTCTATCATACCCACATACAATTCCAAGGAAATTCGAAATTAACTTAATTTAATTTTGAGCTTCAATTCGCATTTAGCATTTAAACTATTTATTTAAAAGAAAAATACATCGCGATATTACACTAAGTATTAGTTTAATTTATGTACCGTATTTTAAATTACCTATTTAATTTTATTTAACTTCAGCGATAAACTTGCTCGGAGCTTACAAGATTCGGCTTTGAAAATCATTGTCAACAGTCAAGTCTTCTGACCCCCGGAAAAGTCAATTTTCCGTTTTTTTTACAATTACCCGTTTTTCTACAACTACCCGTTTTTCCCTCATTTACTTTCAAGTAGCAGCCCTTGGGTTCAACGACTTGACCTACTTATATATCAAATCAGCTGTCTGTTCATGTATCTGTTCCCTTTCCGAAATTTGTCCCCGGTATGGCAACCCTGTATTGGCTTCTTTCGGAAAGGAAACTACCTTGGCTGCATTATGTATCGAATGTCAAAATAATCAAAATGTCCTCATATTTTTCTTAAAAAGTGCGCGTCCTCTTGCTAAAGTTTTACTTTTTCGCGTGTTATACTTTTCGTTAGTGTTTTTCGGTTCCGAAATTAAACTCCGCTGAAGTCGTCGCGCGTAATTAATTTACCGCATCCACTGCATGAAAGATGACAACGAATGGAAATGATTCCCCAAGGGGTAAACATACTTTGGTGAATCTTCCTACGGCCCCGGCTGTAGTAAACAGCACATCGGATTTGGGGGTGCGGCAAATTTCATGTACAAATGACGATCGGGACGTCACAAATAACGAATCAGCAACAGGATCAAGAAATCCTTCAGATTCAACAAAACGGACTTTTGCTGCCGTCGTTTCTGAGTTCCGTCGATTATGCCAAGACTTTGAATGGAAGAATAAAATGAAAATAGACCCCTTATAACATTCTCTTCGTTCCTCAGGTTACTGTTAACACCACATTCACTGTCGTCCTGCATGAGTGTTTCAAGGATCATCTTAAGAGCACTAGATAGACATGTATCTACACAGCATGATATCTGACCTATAAACTATGTATAGACTTAAACAAGCAGAACTATGCAAATAGCTTGGTTCTTCGCTTTCTGTCGTAATTTTGCACTCCAAATCGGTTTATATCATTTTCTTATAAGAACAATTTAACAATCGATGTACCTTTAAGGCTATGTAGGCATATACATACATAAAATAAAACAAACGTAACACTTGAATGTCTTTATAAATATCATGGTTCAGATACTTAATTAGCATATTCTTTTATAATATTATTTAAAAGACACATTTTAAATTTTTTTTTTTAATTATTTTGTACATTCTGTCGCCTGTTCTTTCACTTTCTCAACATTTTCGGGTGTTTCATGACGTTAGTCGAATTTCAAATATTCTTGAAAATCGTTCTATTTTCTTCAGGGGAATCTTTTGTATAACAGTTTGTTCTAGCGTTCGTCTCTGTTGGAAAATTATTTAACGATTAAATTTAATTGCTGAATCGATCTGATCATCTTTGATAAGCTTATCGAAAAGCTGGGGCCAAAACCGACAACCGATACGTTTCTGATATGACGTTGTTACATGATCTAGTAGATAATGTGCAGATTCCGGATTCTTTAAAAACTTTTATTTGTCAATTTGGCAAATGTGTCATTTTCAAAAAAGTTAACGATTCAAATTTGTTGGTATTTGGTGTGTGGAGTCTAGTTTATACGCAAAGGCTCCAGATGTCCACCTCTGGATCGTATCGCCAACCTTTGATTTAAAGTTCCAGTACTGCATACTCTGGTCAACGGCAATTAGTATAAAGAAGTTCCATTCGATGATTATAGTCTTAGAACAAAATCTAATTCCAACCAAAGAAACACACACAGAAACAGATACAAGAAATAAAGGAATCGCATACTTATCACTAAAATTGACGGTTATTTTTATGTTTTTTGTTTTTGGGGTAAGGATTAGTGCGTGACTGAGAATCCTTTATACAAAACTTACCGCGTTCATGCAAATGGGCTAAAGCGGAAATATCTGTCACGCTAATGTTTCTCTAGACGAACGGACCTTCTGTTTCTCCTCGAGTTTTCGAGTGTGTTGCTTTAGCCAACAATCTGGAACGGTAGTTTCATTGAAGGACTGAATGAGCGTTTTTTATGATCAAGAGTATGATTTTCTATCACGTTGGTATAGTTTCTTGTTCTTAACACTCTATTGAAATAGGATTCACGTCTAGGGGACCATTTGTAGTAGTAGTAGGGCTCTGGTGGCACAGAATGACAGTACTCATTTTTAAATCAGCTGCCCTCGAAATTTTATCAAAGATATCGCTCATAACTTATGAGTAGTCACGACCGCTCATAAGTCCTGAGAGCGCTTATAAATCTACTGTGGTGAATAGATTTGCTATTAACTTATGAGAGTCTACTTTCATGGTGCTACCCCTATTGATATTGTGATGTGGCAACAAGTTTAGATATTCGGAGGATACATTTTTAGTGTTCAATGTGTTACACACCAATAATGAACAACAAGAATTGTTACTTTTGCTTTATTTATTTAATAAAATATAATATCTAATTTTGACAAGATGTCGTACAAAGTCACACAGCAAATAATCCTCATCAGAAGAATTCACGGAAATTATATCTTTCGAAAGGAAGTGAGAAAGACATCTCTTGGTAAGAGAATCTGCTTTCTTTTTCTTCCCATACAGCTGCTGTTTTTTTGGATGAGCTGCTGTACCAATTGTGTACTCCCCCACCAGTGACAATGTCACGATTGTTATTGTTTTTAAAGGTTACTTTTTTCTTGTTCGCATAATTTGCTGGTGATTTGGCTGCTGCTCTGAATTGTTGCTGCTGCGGATTTTGACTTGATTCTTGCATTCTAGAGAACTCGGAGTGATGTTGTTGGCTGGAATGTTTGAGACGCATTCCGTAGACCGAAAGGCATAAACAGATATTCGAAGAGGCCGAATGGCGTACATACCGCAGTTTTTTTAATGTCGTCTTCAGCCATCGGAATCTGATGGTATGCATGCACAAGGTCGAGCGTGGAAAAGTGGGTTTTTCCATAGAGTCTCTCTGCAACATCATCAACGTGTGCGATGGGGTATCGATCCGGTGTTTTTTGAGCAGTTAGTCGTCTGTAGTCTCCGCAGGCTCGCCAACCACCATTTTTCTTGGCCACCATATGAAGCGGGCTTGCCCATGGACTGTTGGAGGGTCGGCAGATACCTTTTTCGATGAGATAATCCAATTCTGCTTTTGCGGCTGATAATTTATCTCCTGAAAGGCGTCTGAAACGACTTGCAACTGGTGGGCCTGTAGTTTCGATATAGTGGCATACTGAAGGGTCGATTTTTGTTAGTGGTTGTGGTGAGCTGGTCGTGACGTCGATGAATTCTTTCAGTAAGTTTGAGTACTCATCCTTTAACACCGCTCCTGCGCTTAGGGTTGATATTCCGAACTGGTTGACATTTGTTACTTGTTCATTTGTCATGAGACGTGTTGTCGCATCAATGAGACATTTTTTTGTTACATCAATGATGAGATGATAATGCTGGAGGAGATCTGCGCTGATGAGACGTTTGTTGATTTTAGAGATTGGTATTACGGAAACAACTGAGCCAGAATCTATAAGGAAGCGGGTGTTTACTCCCTTATCAAAAATGTGCAGACGGGGTTCTTTGCTGAAGTTGTTTTTGAAGTTGCTATTGCCAATCGTCTGTACTGACGACAGCTCAGTTAGTTTTCCTGGTTGTTGCTGTTGAAAGAACAGGCACCTTCACACTTTCTGGCATTCTGAGCATATCTCTTGTGATAAAAGCATAACCATTTGTCGTTTTTGTTTCTGCTGGGAGAACGTCCTCGTTGTTCGAACTTGCTTTTGGATTTTGATCGCTGTCGACTATTTATCTTAAGTGCATGGAGTTGCTCCGAGAGTTCTTTGACGGTGCGACAGAGTTCTATGTAGCTCAAATGGCCATCTTGAGAAACTGCTTGGATTGACTGCTGCTCAATGGCTGACAATGACGATGATGAATGATTATTGTTAGCCGAATCATACATTTTGTCAGCTGCAGTGGCGAGGACATCAAGAGAGTAGTTCTCAAAGACTTTCAGAACATTTCTTGTTAACTCTGGAAGTGACTGCATGAAACATTCTCTCATGACTTTCGGGCCGCATTCTCCCCCTGCAAGGCGTCTCATCTCAGCTAAAATTATTGATGGATTTTTCTCTTTGGAGTCTGCGCCTTTCAACAACCGCCTTAACTTGGACTCGGCCGATTCTGCAAACCTCGACAGAATGCGTTTCTTGAACACAGAAAATTTATTTGTTACCGTATCACTAATTAAATCTTCAGCTGCAGTCAGGCAATCACCCTCCAGAACAATAAACACTTGCTTGAATTTCTCCTCCTCAGTCATGATCCCTTCAAACTCCAACGTCATTTCAATTTGACTTAACCACATTTGAGGTTGGCTTGGGTCAAATATTGTTAGTTTAATACGACGTAAATTTGCTCGTGGCTGGTGAACAGATGGCTGGACTGATGCGGACGAGTTTTGTGCTGTGGAGTTTAGATTTTGTAAGGTCACTAGTCTTACCTGCTCTCTGAGCTGCTCCAACTCGCTGGTATCCATCATAGTGGCATCAAGTAATTCGGTGTGACGTGCTCTGTCCTCTTGCTCTTGCCTTTGCATAATTTGTTGGATGATGAACGTAGCTTTCTTGTATTGGCTGTCGATGTGATCCCTTTCGCTGTCTGCTTCTCCTGTGGCCTTGATATTCTCTTCCTGATCTGCATCTTTGATGTAATTTTCTTCAATGGCGGATTGAATGACGTCGAATTCTCGATATAGTTTGTCGAGTTTAAGCTTCTTGACTTCAGCCTGGGTGGCTGTTCGTTCGACGGAAAAAAAATTGATGATACCTCTGTTCTTTATGAGAGCACAAAGATCTGCCATGCTGAATATATCTATATAGAGGTAAGCACGAAGACGGCGACTGTACAAAACGATGCCTTGCAGCTGGTGGCGTCCAGTAGTCGTGAACACAATTTGTTACCTTATATATATATGAGACGACGCCGACGGCAGCTGGTGGCGTCCAGTAATTTTTTTTTTGTATGTACTATGACGCCGAACGTGACTGATGTACGTATTTAGATATTTGTAGAAAAGCTTGTTGTTTTACGACGAGGGTCACCAATTTAGTGTTCAATGTGTTACACACCAATAATGAACAACAAGAATTGTTACTTTTGCTTTATTTATTTAATAAAATATAATATCTAATTTTGACAAGATGTCGTACAAAGTCACACAGCGAATAATCGTCATCAGAAGAATTCACGGAAATTATATCTTTCGAAAGGAAGTGAGAAAGACATCTCTTGGTAAGAGAATCTGCTTTCTTTTTCTTCTCATACAGCTGCTGTTTTTTTGGATGAGCTGCTGCACCAATTGTGTTGGCACTACAGAAGGTGCAGCCACACATTTTGTAAATTAACGACATCTGTTGGATTCATTGTGTACAACAACCACCATTTATTGTGTACAACAACCATGCCCCTAAAATTATGCTACATATTTGCAATATGTTTTAACTGAGTACTAAATCGAACTTGAAGTACTAATTCGAGACTCGAATTAGTACCGAAAGCTTAGATTGTGCCAGAACCAGACAGAAGCTTCCAGAAGCTTGTAAACTTGTATAAATACAAGAGTAGATTGCATTGAAAGTTCAGTTTATTTCCGAAAGTGGAATTGTTAACCACTGGAAACTGTGATGTGCTGATGGAACAGGTCTTAGCATTCGCATGTGTTCCCGAAATTTCTCCACAAAGATTTGAGGATCTGCAGGCATGTCTTCGTTTGTGAAAAACTCGTTTGGAAGTCTGATGGATGTTCCATTAAGGAAATCAGCTGCTGACGCCTTCAAGTCGTCTTTGTAGCATGTTCCTTAGTCCAAGGAGTACTGTTGGAAGAAGCTCTGTCCACGGAGTTTCTGAGTGGCACATCAAGGCTGCTTTAAATGATCTGTGCCAACGCTCAATCATTCCATTTGCTTACGGATGATAGGATGTTGTTCGCGCAAGTTGTCAGGGCGTTGAAAAGGGCTGACTCGAATTGTGTCCCTTGGTCAGTGGTGATGGTCTTAGGGCAACCAAATCTTGAAATCCAATAGGTCCAGAAAGCAGAAGCAACAGTGTCAGCAATCATGTCCTTTAGCGGAATGGCTTCTGGCCATCTAGAAAAACGGTCAATCATGGTGAGACAGTATCTGTAGCCTTGGACAAGCGGCATGACAACCAAATCTAGATGAACATGATCGAAGCGACTATCTGGCATGTGAATGTGATTAGGCTGCAGTTTGTTGTGTCGATGGATTTTTGCTGTTTGGCATGGAAGACAGTTGCGAGCCCAGTTGATGACATCTTTCTTCATAAATGGCCAAACATATTTTTGCTTGATTTGTTGAACAGTTGCTCGACCACTTGGATGAGAGAGACCTTGCACAGAACCAAAAATGTTTTTTCTGAGTTCTTTTGGAACATATGGTCTTACATACCTTGTTGACACATCGCAATAGATTGGCATGGCAATCTCGTTGATGTGTGAGTGTGCAAGACGTGAAAATGCATCTGCTACAACATTTTCGTCACCTTTGATGTGCACTATGGTGGTCTGAAAAGTTGATATGTAGTCTAGGTGTCTGAGTTGTCGTTTGCATGCTCTATCAGATTTGTTTCCTATGTTCGTTGCAAGTGTTTTGTGGTCGGACTTGATAATGAATTGACGACTGTCAAGAATATGTTCGAAGTGTTTGATGGCATCATGAATGGCAAGTAGTTCTCGTTCATAAGCGCTATATTTCATCTCAGTTGGAGTTAGCTTTCGGGAGTAAAATCCAAGTGGTTTCCAGATGTTGTCTGTTTGCTGTTCTAAGGCTGCTCCAAGTGCCACATCAGAAGCGTCCGTAGTCAAGACTAGAGGTGCAGTTGAAACTGGGTTAACTAACAGTGCTGCTTCACCAAGACTTTTTCGGCATTTATCGAACATTTGTTTCGTCTTCTCTGTCCAGGGAACGTTGCGCTTATCGTTTTTCTTGGAGTCTTTTAGAAATTCGTTGAGTGGTGCTTGAAGATCTGCTGCATGTGGAATGAAACGCCTGTAGTAGTTGATGATACCTAAGAATCTCCGTAGTTGTGAAATGGTTTCAGGTAGCTCATAGTTGATAATGGCAGCGACACGCTCTGGTGGTGGTTTGCAACCTTCATTGTTGATTAAATACCCAAGGAATTTGACTTCAGGCAATCCAAAATGACATTTGTTGACATTTGATTGACACCGCCTTACTGTGTTTCCGTAAGATTGTGAAAGTAGCTTGCAGATGTTCCTTGTGTTGCTCGGCGGATTCAGACATAATTATGATGTCATCAATATAGCAAAATACAAAATGCATACCTCTGAAGATGGAATCCATGAATCTCTGGAATGTTTGAGACGCATTTCGTAGACCGAAAGGCATAAACAGATATTCGAAGAGGCCGAATGGCGTACATACCGCAGTTTTTTTAATGTCGTCTTCAGCCATCGGAATCTGATGGTATGCATGCACAAGGTCGAGCGTGGAAAAGTGGGTTTTTCCATAGAGTCTCTCTGCAACATCATCAACGTGTGCGATGGGGTATCGATCCGGTGTTTTTTGAGCAGTTAGTCGTCTGTAGTCTCCGCAGGCTCGCCAACCACCATTTTTCTTGGCCACCATATGAAGCGGGCTTGCCCATGGACTGTTGGAGGGTCGGCAGATACCTTTTTCGATGAGATAATCCAATTCTGCTTTTGCGGCTGATAATTTATCTCCTGAAAGGCGTCTGAAACGACTTGCAACTGGTGGGCCTGTAGTTTCGATATAGTGGCATACTGAAGGGTCGATTTTTGTTAGTGGTTGTGGTGAGCTGGTCGTGACGTCGATGAATTCTTTCAGTAAGTTTGAGTACTCATCCCTTAACACCGCTCCTGCGCTTAGGGTTGATATTCCGAACTGGTTGACATTTGTTACTTGTTCATTTGTCATGAGACGTGTTGTCGCATCAATGAGGCATTTTTTTGTTAGATCAATGATGAGATGATAATGCTGGAGGAAATCTGCACCGATTATTGCTGTCTGAACATCAGCTAGAATGAATGACCATTTGAACTCTCTCCGCAGGCCAAGACTGAGCTTTAGAAAATGATAGCCAAAGGTTTGGATTTCTGATTTGTTGGCTGCGTACAATTTGAGATCTGCGCTGATGAGACGTTTGTTGATTTTAGAGATTGGTATTACGGAAACAACTGAGCCAGAATCTATAAGGAAGCGGGTGTTTACTCCCTTATCAAAAATGTGCAGACGGGGTTCTTTGCTGAAGTTGTTTTTGAAGTTGCTGTTGCCAATCGTCTGTACTGACGACAGCACAGCTAGTTTTCCTGGTTGTTGCTGTTGAAAGAACAGGCACCTTCACACTTTCTGGCATTCTGAGCATATCTCTTGTGATAAAAGCATAACCATTTGTCGTTTTTGTTTCTGCTGGGAGAACGTCCTCGTTGTTCGAACTTGCTTTTGGATTTTGATCGCTGTCGACTATTTATCTTAAGTGCATGGAGTTGCTCCGAGAGTTCTTTGACGGTGCGACAGAGTTCTGTGTAGCTCAAATGGCCATCTTGAGAAACTGCTTGGATTGACTGCTGCTCAATGGCTGACAATGACGATGATGAATGATTATTGTTAGCCGAATCATACATTTTGTCAGCTGCAGTGGCGAGGACATCAAGAGAGTAGTTCTCAAAGACTTTCAGAACATTTCTTGTTAACTCTGGAAGTGACTGCATGAAACATTCTCTCATGACTTTCGGGCCGCATTCTCCCCCTGCAAGGCGTCTCATCTCAGCTAAAATTATTGATGGCTTTTTCTCTTTGGAGTCTGCGCCTTTCAACAACCGCCTTAACTTGGACTCGGCCGATTCTGCAAACCTCGACAGAATGCGTTTCTTGAACACAGAAAATTTATTTGTTACCGTATCACTAATTAAATCTTCAGCTGCAGTCAGGCAATCACCCTCCAGAACAATAAACACTTGCTTGAATTTCTCCTCCTCAGTCATGATCCCTTCAAACTCCAACGTCATTTCAATTTGACTTAACCACATTTGAGGTTGGCTTGGGTCAAATTTTGTTAGTTTAATACGACGTAAATTTGCTCGTGGCTGGTGAACAGATGGCTGGACTGATGCGGACGAGTTTTGTGCTGTGGAGTTTAGATTTTGTAAGGTCACTAGTCTTACCTGCTTTCTGAGCTGCTCCAACTCGCTGGTGTCCATCATAGTGGCATCAAGTAATTCGGTGTGACGTGCTCTGTCCTCTTGCTCTTGCCTTTGCATAATTTGTTGGATGATGAACGTAGCTTTCTCGTATTTACTGTCGATGTGATCCCTTTCGCTGTCTGCTTCTCCTGTGGCCTTGATATTCTCTTCCTGATCTGCATCTTTGATGTAATTTTCTTCAATGGCGGATTGAATGACGTCGAATTCTCGATATAGTTTGTCGAGTTTAAGCTTCTTGACTTCAGCCTGGGTGGCTGTTCGTTCGACGGAAAAAAAATTACAAATTTTTGTAATTTGCTGTTTGATGATACCTCTGTTCTTTATGAGGAGCACAAAGATCTGCCATGCTGAATATATCTATATAGAGGTAAGCACGAAGACGGCGACTGTACAAAACGATGCCTTGCAGCTGGTGGCGTCCAGTAGTCGTGAACACAATTTGTTACCTTATATATATATGAGACGACGCCGACGGCAGCTGGTGGCGTCCAGTAATTTTTTTTTTGTATGTACTATGACGCCGAACGTGACTGATGTACGTATTTAGATATTTGTAGAAAAGCTTGTTGTTTTACGACGAGGGTCACCAATTTAGTGTTCAATGTGTTACACACCAATAATGAACAACAAGAATTGTTACTTTTGCTTTATTTATTTAATAAAATATAATATCTAATTTTGACAAGATGTCGTACAAAGTCACACAGCGAATAATCGTCATCAGAAGAATTCACGGAAATTATATCTTTCGAAAGGAAGTGAGAAAGACATCTCTTGGTAAGAGAATCTGCTTTCTTTTTCTTCTCATACAGCTGCTGTTTTTTTGGATGAGCTGCTGCACCAATTGTGTTGGCACTACAGAAGGTGCAGCCACACATTTTGTAAATTAACGACATCTGTTGGATTCATTGTGTACAACAACCACCCTTTATTGTGTACAACAACCATGCCCCTAAAATTATGCTACATATTTGCAATATGTTTTAACTGAGTACTAAATCGAACTTGAAGTACTAATTCGAGACTCGAATTAGTACCGAAAGCTTAGATTGTGCCAGAACCAGACAGAAGCTTCCAGAAGCTTGTAAACTTGTATAAATACAAGAGTAGATTGCATTGAAAGTTCAGTTTATTTCCGAAAGTGGAATTGTTAACAACTGGAAACTGTGATGTGCTGATGGAACAGGTCTTAGCATTCGCATGTGTTCCCGAAATTTCTCCACAAAGATTTGAGGATCTGCAGGCATGTCTTCGTTTGTGAAAAACTCGTTTGGAAGTCTGATGGATGTTCCATTAAGGAAATCAGCTGCTGACGCCTTCAAGTCGTCTTTGTAGCATGTTCCTTAGTCCAAGGAGTACTGTTGGAAGAAGCTCTGTCCACGGAGTTTCTGAGTGGCACATCAAGGCTGCTTTAAATGATCTGTGCCAACGCTCAATCATTCCATTTGCTTACGGATGATAGGATGTTGTTCGCGCAAGTTGTCAGGGCGTTGAAAAGGGCTGACTCGAATTGTGTCCCTTGGTCAGTGGTGATGGTCTTAGGGCAACCAAATCTTGAAATCCAATAGGTCCAGAAAGCAGAAGCAACAGTGTCAGCAATCATGTCCTTTAGCGGAATGGCTTCTGGCCATCTAGAAAAACGGTCAATCATGGTGAGACAGTATCTGTAGCCTTGGACAAGCGGCATGACAACCAAATCTAGATGAACATGATCGAAGCGACTATCTGGCATGTGAATGTGATTAGGCTGCAGTTTGTTGTGTCGATGGATTTTTGCTGTTTGGCATGGAAGACAGTTGCGAGCCCAGTTGATGACATCTTTCTTCATAAATGGCCAAACATATTTTTGCTTGATTTGTTGAACAGTTGCTCGACCACTTGGATGAGAGAGACCTTGCACAGAACCAAAAATGTTTTTTCTGAGTTCTTTTGGAACATATGGTCTTACATACCTTGTTGACACATCGCAATAGATTGGCATGGCAATCTCGTTGATGTGTGAGTGTGCAAGACGTGAAAATGCATCTGCTACAACATTTTCGTCACCTTTGATGTGCACTATGGTGGTCTGAAAAGTTGATATGTAGTTTAGGTGTCTGAGTTGTCGTTTGCATGCTCTATCAGATTTGTTTCCTATGTTCGTTGCAAGTGTTTTGTGGTCGGACTTGATAATGAATTGACGACTGTCAAGAATATGTTCGAAGTGTTTGATGGCATCATGAATGGCAAGTAGTTCTCGTTCATAAGCGCTATATTTCATCTCAGTTGGAGTTAGCTTTCGGGAGTAAAATCCAAGTGGTTTCCAGATGTTGTCTGTTTGCTGTTCTAAGGCTGCTCCAAGTGCCACATCAGAAGCGTCCGTAGTCAAGACTAGAGGTGCAGTTGAAACTGGGTTAACTAACAGTGCTGCTTCACCAAGACTTTTTCGGCATTTATCGAACATTTGTTTCGTCTTCTCTGTCCAGGGAACGTTGCGCTTATCGTTTTTCTTGGAGTCTTTTAGAAATTCGTTGAGTGGTGCTTGAAGATCTGCTGCATGTGGAATGAAACGCCTGTAGTAGTTGATGATACCTAAGAATCTCCGTAGTTGTGAAATGGTTTCAGGTAGCTCATAGTTGATAATGGCAGCGACACGCTCTGGTGGTGGTTTGCAACCTTCATTGTTGATTAAATACCCAAGGAATTTGACTTCAGGCAATCCAAAATGACATTTGTTGACATTTGATTGACACCGCCTTACTGTGTTTCCGTAAGATTGTGAAAGTAGCTTGCAGATGTTCCTTGTGTTGCTCGGCGGATTCAGACATAATTATGATGTCATCAATATAGCAAAATACAAAATGCATACCTCTGAAGATGGAATCCATGAATCTCTGGAATGTTTGAGACGCATTCCGTAGACCGAAAGGCATAAACAGATATTCGAAGAGGCCGAATGGCGTACATACCGCAGTTTTTTTAATGTCGTCTTCAGCCATCGGAATCTGATGGTATGCATGCACAAGGTCGAGCGTGGAAAAGTGGGTTTTTCCATAGAGTCTCTCTGCAACATCATCAACGTGTGCGATGGGGTATCGATCCGGTGTTTTTTGAGCAGTTAGTCGTCTGTAGTCTCCGCAGGCTCGCCAACCACCATTTTTCTTGGCCACCATATGAAGCGGGCTTGCCCATGGACTGTTGGAGGGTCGGCAGATACCTTTTTCGATGAGATAATCCAATTCTGCTTTTGCGGCTGATAATTTATCTCCTGAAAGGCGTCTGAAACGACTTGCAACTGGTGGGCCTGTAGTTTCGATATAGTGGCATACTGAAGGGTCGATTTTTGTTAGTGGTTGTGGTGAGCTGGTCGTGACGTCGATGAATTCTTTCAGTAAGTTTGAGTACTCATCCCTTAACACCGCTCCTGCGCTTAGGGTTGATATTCCGAACTGGTTGACATTTGTTACTTGTTCATTTGTCATGAGACGTGTTGTCGCATCAATGAGGCATTTTTTTGTTAGATCAATGATGAGATGATAATGCTGGAGGAAATCTGCACCGATTATTGCTGTCTGAACATCAGCTAGAATGAATGACCATTTGAACTCTCTCCGCAGGCCAAGACTGAGCTTTAGAAAATGATAGCCAAAGGTTTGGATTTCTGATTTGTTGGCTGCGTACAATTTGAGATCTGCGCTGATGAGACGTTTGTTGATTTTAGAGATTGGTATTACGGAAACAACTGAGCCAGAATCTATAAGGAAGCGGGTGTTTACTCCCTTATCAAAAATGTGCAGACGGGGTTCTTTGCTGAAGTTGTTTTTGAAGTTGCTGTTGCCAATCGTCTGTACTGACGACAGCACAGCTAGTTTTCCTGGTTGTTGCTGTTGAAAGAACAGGCACCTTCACACTTTCTGGCATTCTGAGCATATCTCTTGTGATAAAAGCATAACCATTTGTCGTTTTTGTTTCTGCTGGGAGAACGTCCTCGTTGTTCGAACTTGCTTTTGGATTTTGATCGCTGTCGACTATTTATCTTAAGTGCATGGAGTTGCTCCGAGAGTTCTTTGACGGTGCGACAGAGTTCTGTGTAGCTCAAATGGCCATCTTGAGAAACTGCTTGGATTGACTGCTGCTCAATGGCTGACAATGACGATGATGAATGATTATTGTTAGCCGAATCATACATTTTGTCAGCTGCAGTGGCGAGGACATCAAGAGAGTAGTTCTCAAAGACTTTCAGAACATTTCTTGTTAACTCTGGAAGTGACTGCATGAAACATTCTCTCATGACTTTCGGGCCGCATTCTCCCCCTGCAAGGCGTCTCATCTCAGCTAAAATTATTGATGGCTTTTTCTCTTTGGAGTCTGCGCCTTTCAACAACCGCCTTAACTTGGACTCGGCCGATTCTGCAAACCTCGACAGAATGCGTTTCTTGAACACAGAAAATTTATTTGTTACCGTATCACTAATTAAATCTTCAGCTGCAGTCAGGCAATCACCCTCCAGAACAATAAACACTTGCTTGAATTTCTCCTCCTCAGTCATGATCCCTTCAAACTCCAACGTCATTTCAATTTGACTTAACCACATTTGAGGTTGGCTTGGGTCAAATTTTGTTAGTTTAATACGACGTAAATTTGCTCGTGGCTGGTGAACAGATGGCTGGACTGATGCGGACGAGTTTTGTGCTGTGGAGTTTAGATTTTGTAAGGTCACTAGTCTTACCTGCTTTCTGAGCTGCTCCAACTCGCTGGTATCCATCATAGTGGCATCAAGTAATTCGGTGTGACGTGCTCTGTCCTCTTGCTCTTGCCTTTGCATAATTTGTTGGATGATGAACGTAGCTTTCTCGTATTTACTGTCGATGTGATCCCTTTCGCTGTCTGCTTCTCCTGTGGCCTTGATATTCTCTTCCTGATCTGCATCTTTGATGTAATTTTCTTCAATGGCGGATTGAATGACGTCGAATTCTCGATATAGTTTGTCGAGTTTAAGCTTCTTGACTTCAGCCTGGGTGGCTGTTCGTTCGACGGAAAAAAAATTACAAATTTTTGTAATTTGCTGTTTGATGATACCTCTGTTCTTTATGAGGAGCACAAAGATCTGCCATGCTGAATATATCTATATAGAGGTAAGCACGAAGACGGCGACTGTACAAAACGATGCCTTGCAGCTGGTGGCGTCCAGTAGTCGTGAACACAATTTGTTACCTTATATATATATGAGACGACGCCGACGGCAGCTGGTGGCGTCCAGTAATTTTTTTTTTGTATGTACTATGACGCCGAACGTGACTGATGTACGTATTTAGATATTTGTAGAAAAGCTTGTTGTTTTACAACGAGGGTCACCAATTTAGTGTTCAATGTGTTACACACCAATAATGAACAACAAGAATTGTTACTTTTGCTTTATTTATTTAATAAAATATAATATCTAATTTTGACAAGATGTCGTACAAAGTCACACAGCGAATAATCGTCATCAGAAGAATTCACGGAAATTATATCTTTCGAAAGGAAGTGAGAAAGACATCTCTTGGTAAGAGAATCTGCTTTCTTTTTCTTC
The DNA here is from genome assembly GCA_963971375.1 of Platycheirus rosarum. NCBI lineage: Eukaryota > Metazoa > Arthropoda > Insecta > Diptera > Syrphidae > Platycheirus > Platycheirus rosarum. The sequence goes on along the minus strand of OZ020507.1, from coordinate 220,264,286 downwards.
TCATACAGCTGCTGTTTTTTTGGATGAGCTGCTGAACCAATTGTGTTGGCACTACAGAAGGTGCAGCCACACATTTTGTAAATTAACGACATCTGTTGGATTCATTGTGTACAACAACCACCCTTTATTGTGTACAACAACCATGCCCCTAAAATTATGCTACATATTTGCAATATGTTTTAACTGAGTACTAAATCGAACTTGAAGTACTAATTCGAGACTCGAATTGTGCCAGAACCAGACAGAAGCTTCCAGAAGCTTGTAAACTTGTATAAATACAAGAGTAGATTGCATTGAAAGTTCAGTTTATTTCCGAAAGTGGAATTGTTAACAACTGGAAACTGTGATGTGCTGATGGAACAGGTCTTAGCATTCGCATGTGTTCCCGAAATTTCTCCACAAAGATTTGAGGATCTGCAGGCATGTCTTCGTTTGTGAAAAACTCGTTTGGAAGTCTGATGGATATTCCATTAAGGAAATCAGCTGCTGACGCCTTCAAGTCTTCTTTGTAGCATGTTCCTTAGTCCAAGGAGTACTGTTGGAAGAAGCTCTGTCCACGGAGTTTCTGAGTGGCACATCAAGGCTGCTTTAAATGATCTGTGCCAACGCTCAATCATTCCATTTGCTTGCGGATGATAGGATGTTGTTCGCGCAAGTTGTCAGGGCGTTGAAAAGGGCTGACTCGAATTGTGTCCCTTGGTCAGTGGTGATGGTCTTAGGGCAACCAAATCTTGAAATCCAATAGGTCCAGAAAGCAGAAGCAACAGTGTCAGCAATCATGTCCTTTAGCGGAATGGCTTCTGGCCATCTAGAAAAACGGTCAATCATGGTGAGACAGTATCTGTAGCCTTGGACAAGCGGCATGACAACCAAATCTAGATGAATATGATCGAAGCGACTATCTGGCATGTGAATGTGATTAGGCTGCAGTTTGTTGTGTCGATGGATTTTTGCTGTTTGGCATGGAAGACAGTTGCGAGCCCAGTTGATGACATCTTTCTTCATAAATGGCCAAACATATTTTTGCTTGATTTGTTGAACAGTTGCTCGACCACTTGGATGAGAGAGACCTTGCACAGAACCAAAAATGTTTTTTCTGAGTTCTTTTGGAACATATGGTCTTACATACCTTGTTGACACATCGCAATAGATTGGCATGGCAATCTCGTTGATGTGTGAGTGTGCAAGACGTGAAAATGCATCTGCTACAACATTTTCGTCACCTTTGATGTGCACTATGGTGGTCTGAAAAGTTGATATGTAGTCTAGGTGTCTGAGTTGTCGTTTGCATGCTCTATCAGATTTGTTTCCTATGTTCGTTGCAAGTGTTTTGTGGTCGGTTTTGATAATGAATTGACGACTGTCAAGAATATGTTCGAAGTGTTTGATGGCATTATGAATGGCAAGTAGTTCTCGTTCATAAGCGCTATATTTCATCTCAGTTGGAGTTAGCTTTCGGGAGTAAAATCCAAGTGGTTTCCAGATGTTGTCTGTTTGCTGTTCTAAGGCTGCTCCAAGTGCCACATCAGAAGCGTCCGTAGTCAAGACTAGAGGTGCAGTTGAAACTGGGTGAACTAACAGTGCTGCTTCACCAAGACTTTTTCGGCATTTATCGAACATTTGTTTCGTCTTCTCTGTCCAGGGAACGTTGCGCTTATCGTTTTTCTTGGAGTCTTTTAGAAATTCGTTGAGTGGTGCTTGAAGATCTGCTGCATGTGGAATGAAACGCCTGTAGTAGTTGATGATACCTAAGAATCTCCGTAGTTAAGAAATGGTTTCAGGTAGCTCATAGTTGATAATGGCAGCGACACGCTCTGGTGGTGGTTTGCAACCTTCATTGTTGATTAAATACCCAAGGAATTTGACTTCAGGCAATCCAAAATGACATTTGTTGACATTTGATTGACACCGCCTTACTGTGTTTCCGTAAGATTGTGAAAGTAGCTTGCAGATGTTCCTTGTGTTGCTCGGCGGATTCAGACATAATTATGATGTCATCAATATAGCAAAATACAAAATGCATACCTCTGAAGATGGAATCCATGAATCTCTGGAATGTTTGAGACGCATTCCGTAGACCGAAAGGCATAAACAGATATTCGAAGAGGCCGAATGGCGTATATACCGCAGTTTTTTTAATGTCGTCTTCAGCCATCGGAATCTGATGGTATGCATGCACAAGGTCGAGCGTGGAAAAGTGGGTTTTTCCATAGAGTCTCTCTGCAACATCATCAACGTGTGCGATGGGGTATCGATCCGGTGTTTTTTGAGCAGTTAGTCGTCTGTAGTCTCCGCAGGCTCGCCAACCACCATTTTTCTTGGCCACCATATGAAGCGGGCTTGCCCATGGACTGTTGGAGGGTCGGAAGATACCTTTTTCGATGATATAATCCAATTCTGCTTTTGCGGCTGATATATAATCTCCTGAAAGGCGTCTGAAACGACTTGCAACTGGTGGGCCTGTAGTTTCGATATAGTGGCATACTGAAGGGTCGATTTTTGTTAGTAGTTGTGGTGAGCTGGTCGTGACGTCGATGAATTCTTTCAGTAAGTTTGAGTACTCATCCTTTAACACCGCTCCTGCGCTTAGGGTTGATATTCCGAACTGGTTGACATTTGTTACTTGTTCATTTGTCATGAGACGTGTTGTCGCATCAATGAGGCATTTTTTTGTTAGATCAATGATGAGATGATAATGCTGGAGGAAATCTGCACCGATTATTGCTGTCTGAACATCAGCTAGAATGAATGACCATTTGAACTCTCTCCGCAGGCCAAGACTGAGCTTTAGAAAATGATAGCCAAAGGTTTGGATTTCTGATTTGTTGGCTGCGTACAATTTGAGATCTGCGCTGATGAGACGTTTGTTGATTTTAGAGATTGGTATTACGGAAACAACTGAGCCAGAATCTATAAGGAAGCGCGTGTTTACTCCCTTATCAAAAATGTGCAGACGGGGTTCTTTGCTGAAGTTGTTTTTGAAGTTGCTGTTGCCAATCGTCTGTACTGACGACAGCACAGCTAGTTTTCCTGGTTGTTGCTGTTGAAAGAACAGGCACCTTCACACTTTCTGGCATTCTGAGCATATCTCCTGTGATAAAAGCATAACCATTTGTCGTTTTTGTTTCTGCTGGGAGAACGTCCTCGTTGTTCGAACTTGCTTTTGGATTTTGATCGCTGTCGACTATTTATCTTAAGTGCATGGAGTTGCTCCGAGAGTTCTTTGACGGTGCGACAGAGTTCTGTGTAGCTCAAATGGCCATCTTGAGAAACTGCTTGGATTGACTGCTGCTCAATGGCTGACAATGACGATGATGAATGATTATTGTTAGCCGAATCATACATTTTGTCAGCTGCAGTGGCGAGGACATCAAGAGAGTAGTTCTCAAAGACTTTCAGAACATTTCTTGTTAACTTTGGAAGTGACTGCATGAAACATTCTCTCATGACTTTCGGGCCGCATTCTCCCCCTGCAAGGCGTCTCATCTCAGCTAAAATTATTGATGGCTTTTTCTCTTTGGAGTCTGCGCCTTTCAACAACCGCCTTAACTTGGACTCGGCCGATTCTGCAAACCTCGACAGAATGCGTTTCTTGAACACAGAAAATTTTTTTTGTTACAGTAGAATCACTAATTAAATCTTCAGCTGCAGTCAGGCAATCACCCTCCAGAACAATAAACACTTGCTTGAATTTCTCCTCCTCAGTCATGATCCCTTCAAACTCCAACGTCATTTCAATTTGACTTAACCACATTTGAGGTTGGCTTGGGTCAAATTTTGTTAGTTTAATACGACGTAAATTTGCTCGTGGCTGGTGAACAGATGGCTGGACTGATGCGGACGAGTTTTGTGCTGTGGAGTTTAGATTTTGTAAGGTCACTAGTCTTACCTGCTCTCTGAGCTGCTCCAACTCGCTGGTGTCCATCATAGTGGCATCAAGTAATTCGGTGTGACGTGCTCTGTCCTCTTGCTCTTGCCTTTGCATAATTTGTTGGATGATGAACGTAGCTTTCTCGTATTGGCTGTCGATGTGATCCCTTTCGCTGTCTGCTTCTCCTGTGGCCTTGATATTCTCTTCCTGATCTGCATCTTTGATGTAATTTTCTTCAATGGCGGATTGAATGACGTCGAATTCTCGATATAGTTTGTCGAGTTTAAGCTTCTTGACTTCAGCCTGGGTGGCTGTTCGTTCGACGGAAAAAAAATTACAAATTTTTGTAATTTGCTGTTTGATGATACCTCTGTTCTTTATGAGGAGCACAAAGATCTGCCATGCTGAATATATCTATATAGAGGTAAGCACGAAGACGGCGACTGTACAAAACGATGCCTTGCAGCTGGTGGCGTCCAGTAGTCGTGAACACAATTTGTTACCTTATATATATATGAGACGACGCCGACGGCAGCTGGTGGCGTCCAGTAATTTTTTTTTGTATGTAATATGACGCCGAACGTGACTGATGTACGTATTTAGATATTTGTAGAAAAGCTTGTTGTTTTACGACGAGGGTCACCAATTTAGTGTTCAATGTGTTACACACCAATAATGAACAACAAGAATTGTTACTTTTGCTTTATTTATTTAATAAAATATAATATCTAATTTTGACAAGATGTCGTACAAAGTCACACAGCGAATAATCGTCATCAGAAGAATTCACGGAAATTATATCTTTCGAAAGGAAGTGAGAAAGACATCTCTTGGTAAGAGAATCTGCTTTCTTTTTCTTCTCATACAGCTGCTGTTTTTTTGGATAAGCTGCTGCACCAATTGTGTTGGCACTACAGAAGGTGCAGCCACACATTTTGTAAATTAACGACATCTGTTGGATTCATTGTGTACAACAACCACCATTTATTGTGTACAACAACCATGCCCCTAAAATTATGCTACATATTTGCAATATGTTTTAACTGAGTACTAAATCGAACTTGAAGTACTAATTCGAGACTCGAATTAGTACCGAAAGCTTAGATTGTGCCAGAACCAGACAGAAGCTTCCAGAAGCTAGTAAACTTGTATAAATACAAGAGTAGATTGCATTGAAAGTTCAGTTTATTTCCGAAAGTGGAATTGTTAACAACTGGAAACGTTAGTAAAAAGTGATTGAATTGAGATTAAATAAAAAGTGATGAATTATAAAAACGTATTTGAATTGTGAATAAATGGAATAAGTTATATTTGGTGTTATTTAAACTGACAGACGTTGTGTTTCATAGAATAAAGAGATTTGTTGTATTATTTTGGAATTTCGATTGAGTTTTATTTATCGAACCTCAGGCCAAAACATCACATTGGTGTCAGAAATTGGGGATAAAACTCAGTAAAGTGCTAGAAAATTCCATATTGACATTTTCTAAAACAGTTTCGGTGATTCATATAATTGTGAAAGTGAACTGATTAAGCTTTAAAACTGTGAATAGCTAATATTTTTGTTAAAAATAGTGTTTGAAAAAGATTTTTCTAGAAGAGAAATTAAAACAAAACTTACTGTGTTGCGAAAATTGTGTTTCAGTTACATAAAATGGGTCGCAAATTAGAACAATTGACAACAGCCGAGTTGAAAGAAGAATTAGGAAAACGAAATCTTCAGACTTCGGGTCTGAAAAAGGAACTATTGTTCACTCCGTGTATAAATACAAGAGTAGATTGCATTGAAAGTTCAGTTTATTTTCGAAAGTGGAATTGTTAACAACTGGAAACGTTAGTAAAAAGTGATTGAATTGAGATTAAATAAAAAGTGATGAATTATAAAAACGTATTTGAATTGTGAATAAGTGGAATAAGTTATATTTGGTGTTATTTAAACTGAAAGACGTTGTGTTTCATAGAATAAAGAGATTTGTTGTATTATTTTGGAATTTCGATTGAGTTTTATTTATCGAACCTCAGGCCAAAACATCACAATATGTACTATTTCGACTCGCGTGTTATGTTGCAACACGATCGTTTGATTTACACAGTGGGAGATCGTTTTCTCTTCAAATTACCCTAATGGGGTCTGTTGGTTGATGCCTTCTACATATCTCCCGGGACCGTACCGTTGTGTAGCAATATACTGAAAAAGACAATGTACTGGCTATTTCTCCTGGAAGTGTCTACGAAGCAAAATTCTGTGATCATTACTAAGAGTTACTGTGAGGTAAGCGTACCAGTTTGTTCAATTTATGGTAGATTTCCTGTCAAGTTCCGATCGTACCTGGTACTCTATACCATACGATCCTGATGTGACGGTGGAAGAAATATAACTAAAAGTTTTCTGGTTCATTAAGTTAACTTTATTTATTTAATTTGCATTCTTTTTCCGAAAGGTTGCTCTTCAGTTAGCCGAATTCATAAGCAAATACTAAAGAATAATAAAATATAATAAAACAATCTTTATCAGACAATATTCAGGGAATATTATGATTTTGAAATTAGTTAGGACAATTAATAGAAGATAGAAATAATTGACTTGAAAGCAATTTATCAAAGTACTTAAAAAAGTTCAAATAACCTACTCATTATTCGAATTAAATTACATTAATTGCATTTCTCTTAGTTTTTAATTATATTCTCTGGTTCTTCTTAATTAAGGTATTTGTGTTATATTTAAAGTTTAACTTTTATTTTGTAATTTATTTGCCAACAATGAAACGTAAGTATGTTGAACACATAAGGGATTTAATTAACGCAAATTGTGAACAAAAAATGTATGTAACTGTGTATGTGTGCTTAGGGCGTCGAACTTTTTAAAAAAAATAAACATCAATTTTAAGTAACTTATTGTTTTTTGAAGTGAAACTTCTTTACGCGCATGAGGGTAAATTTCTTACGGATGAAACGGAACTAGTGACACGGAAATGTGCAACGTTTTTGTCTAAGAATAGGTAGAGAGCGATTGAGACCGATTGAGGGTGAGAAAGCGCGAACGTAGCATGAAGCACATAGCCATGGTTTAAGCGAGTTTTGTATTATCATTCGTATGTATACAGTGTGTAGAGTGAATTAAATTTATAAATAAATAATTTGTGATTAATATGTAAATCGTCCTATACTAAAGTTATTCAGAGTAAGTAATATAATTGTTATATTTTTGTTCATATACAATTTCTTATGTTAATTCGTTTGAAGGTTAGGTAATTTTAGTATTTACAAAAAACACGTGACATTTTAATTTACAATTCGTCATTTGAACCGATTGAGAGAGAGTGAGAACGGGCGAACGTAGCATGAAGCACATAGCCATGGAGCGAGAGTAGGGAGCAAGCGAGTGAGTAAACGCAGATCTGTTTTATTTGTTTACATTGTCATTAGTTTGCATACGGTGTGTAGAGGGATATGACTTAAATTTATAAATGAATAATTTGTGATATTTTTTTTAAATCGTCCAATACAAAGCAGTTATTCAGAGTAAGTAATATAAATGTTATCTTTTTGTTCATATACAATTTCTTATGTTAATTCGTTTGAAGTTTAGGAAATTTTAATATTTACAAAAAACACGTGGCATTTTTATTTATTATTCGTCATTTGAGATTTCAATAAATTATTTTTCATAAAATATAAAATATTAATGTTTCATAAATTCTCTTTACGAAATTTTAATTTTTAAAAATTAGATTGCCATAGAAGTTTCACTTCTAACATGTGTACTTTGTTCGCACGCACTTTTTTTCTATTTTTATGAGACGATATAAGGGCAACACAATTAAAGTGCAGCCACCAACAAAGAGAAAAAAATCAAGGTTTAGTTTTCTAAAAACTGGAATCCCCATTCCAAATGCCTAGCTTAGTCGAAAAAGACCATCACAGAGATTTAATCGCGATGAAGCATTGTGTGGCATACAGCCATCAAATGAGAACAGGTTTAGGCAATTATGATGAAGGTAGTAATGCAGGTCGAAGACTAGTTTATTGTCTTTATAAAGAGCCCCAAAGACCAAGATTTATTATGCTGGACGCTGGAGCACCAAAACCAACAAAACCCGATTGGTTTGTTTAACCATGTGCAGGAGCTGCAGTATTTTGCGGTGCTCCCAGACCAGATCATAGACCTTGTGTTAGTCTGAATGTCGTCTTTGCTCCAAAAGGGTTATTGACCGAACAAAATACAAAACCAGTAATAGAAGTTGCCTGACATTGAGAATAGTTTTGCAAAGAAACTATTTGTATGTGGAGTCTCAACTCCAAAAGCAGGGGAAGGTTGGCCAAATGTACTGTACCAAAAAGGTTTTTATTCTCGGTTGGCTGGCTGTGTTGGTTGTCTTTTGTGTGCTTGCAGTTTTTTAGCTATAGCGCTTCTAAACTTTAAGACCAAAATTAAAAAATTATCTTAATAGGACATTAAAATAAACTTTTACATATTTCTATTTTCCAAATATATATAATAATGAACATTATGTACCTGTTTTATAGGTTATGTGTGACAGTGACATTTTGAGTAATTTCACTATCAGCCATTTTCTAACACGTATTCACATACACGAAATTAAAATTTCAGGGTTTGCAGGGCATGGTCGGTACGGGTCGCAGTTCTTTTTTCTATAGTGGTAAAGCTGCATTTTGACCTTAACACAGCAATACTTAAAACCAAAATAAATTACACAGGTTATCTATTGCAAGGTCTGCATGCAGCACGCTCTGCACGATGCGTGAGAAAGTCTGCGTATTGTGTGTGTTTTTGTTTTTGGTTTGGAACTTTTTTCTGAGCTAAATTTTCCCTTTACATCTTACAATTTTTCATAAGCAAATTTCATTCACGTTCAAATTCATCATCTTAATTCATTTTCAAAATCCTTTTCATTTTTATTTTCTTTTCAGTTCAATAATTGTGTAATTTTTAAATTCATCCTGTTAAGTTTCATTGAAATTATAGTAACCCTACACTACTTGCATTCATGCTCATTTCATCCCGCTCTTAAAATATATAGCCCACTCCAACCCAAGGTAGGATTTATTATATTTATCAAAGATGTTATAAAATAGCTCATAATCTTCCTGTCCTCCTGCCGGGGAATTTTTGTTTAGAGGAATCGGGTTCCAATGTTCTTGCTTCCAATGACTTTGGAATGGAAAGCAGCAGCCCGATGGAGTTTGCTGAGAATTTTTTGGTTGAGGATCTCATTACTCAAGAGAACTCCCTTAACCAAAGCCAAAGCCCAAACCAAGTCCAGGGCGACCAACGCCAACGCCTCTACCAAGAAGGCAAAGAAAACGAATTATAGATGACCTCATTTTTTAAGCCCAACAGAACGTAACTTCGGTGGCCAAATTGGCCAAGGAGGCAAATCTAAACCCGAAAAAACAAGGTCTGTCATCGACATCTTTTTTGAAGGTTTGGCAAAGGAAGCAAACGAGGTTCAGCTGGATTGAGAGCAACTTGCTGCCTTTCAGCTTGAAATGCGAAAAAAATGTAATGAAGCTCTTTATAAAAAATTAAAAAAAAAAATATTAAATGTTTTAATTGGTTATACAATTTTTTCTTTATTGAATTCTTGAGAACAGAATTTTTTTAATTCATTTCTCAATAAAAATGCACATCTAGCAGGATTAAACCACATGAACAGTCTACTTTCACGAAGAGGGCTGACTTCCTGGCGCCAGCCACCTCTTGACTGAAGTTCGTCTGAAGCGGAATACTGATCTACATAATTAGGAGGATAGTAGTTCGCCATATCGTGAAGTTTCACAAAATTATGTAGAACCACAATCGCTCTGACGATTATTTCAGCGTTTTTGGGATGAAGGTTAAGAACGCTAGAAATGACTCTCCATTTTGCCGTTGCAACACCAAATGTGATCTCGATCTTCACTCGAGCCCTTGACAACATTTTGTTAAAATTTTCTTTGTCCGGTGTTAAGTGCCTTCCCGGAAACGGGCGTATTATGTTTGTTTTTAGAGGAAATGCTGCATCTGCCACGAAATAAAATGGAAATTGCTCGTTGGTATTCGGCAGAGGTTTTGGTTTGGGAAGATTAATGGTTCCTTGAAGAATGGCATTACCAAAACTTGCTTGGAGAACACCTTCATCGCTCTGGCTTCCATATGCCCCTTTGTCAACAGCTGTAAATGTGTAGTTATTGTCACAAGCAGCAAGAAGAACAGTACTAAAATATTTTTTATAATTAAAGTAAAGTGATCCAGATCTTGGAGGACACTTTATTTCAATATGCTTCCCATGTGGCATTGCAGTCTTTTCGTAAAACCCATTTGATATTTCTAGCCATTCTGATTCATTGGGTTGCCTTAGGTAGATGCTTGCTAGTTCATCCCAAATAGCTTCGCATGTTTCCAGTATTATTTCACGAATGGTAGAAACACCTACTCGAAACGACCAGGTCAGCATTTGCCAACAAACTCCGTGAGCCAAGAACCTGTAAAAAAAAAGTAAACATTTTTTTTGAGAACTTACTGTAATGGTACCTGTCCTTTGGTGTTACTCCTAAACTATGTGTCTCAGGAAAATAATTTGTACATGCCTAGATTCTAATTCAATGAACCTAAAAAGTAGCGTTTACCTTTTTTAATTTGAGTCAGAGGTTCAAAAAGTGACTTTTATTCAGAACATTCCTTTTCACTAAGGATTTGTGAAAAATCCTACTTGTTCCCCTGTGTATCTCCTAAGCTATGTGCCCTAGAAAAATGATGAGTGGCGTTTATCATTTTCAATTTTCTCAAACATATAACTCCTAAACTATGAATTTAATTTTTTTTATTTTAAAAGGATAGTGTTATAAATTGAATTGAGATAATGGATGAGATATATATTTTGAGGATACTTACACCAATGTTATACCCAACCGACATTCTGGTATGATGGATTGCCGAATGAATTCCTGCTTTTTTAACTTTTCGTAAAGCAAACTATTTAACAAGTTAAACTCTACTATTCTCATGCGGGTTGCTTTGCGGAACTCGTCATGGTCTTCACTTTTAATCACTAAAAATAGTTTTTGGAAAAATCCGTACAGTTCCTGCTGTAATTAAAGAGACTATTAAATACTTCCATGATTGTGAAGATTTATTAAAATTGAAATTAGATTACTACAATTAGAAAAATGGTAAGCTAGGTTAAAGTTCCACAAAGGAATGACAAGCTAAAAAAATGACAACTAAAATACTTGCAGTGCTGCCAACGAAATATTACATATTTATTAAACTGGAACTTTAAGGATGATGTTGCATCACTTTCTCCGACCTTATTTGTCCTACGTGCTGGAATTGGACAACTTGGTTTCTTATTCTTTCCGTACGTCTGAGTGTTGGTGTTGCTATCGCTTCTGTTTCTTGCATGGTTGGCCTGGTTTCAATTCCTGGTATCTGGCTGTCAGATGTTTCGTTACTGGCTCATATCTTCCTACTTGGTTGTCCAAAGCCATAGGCATTTCACCGTCATGAAGCACAGTCTGGTGATGATGTTGGCACTGCACCTAAATCGATGTCAATATCTTCAGTGGCTACTTCATCACTGGTTTCTTTATGCTGTCGTGCTCGAAGTTGATTCTGATGTCGTTTGATGTTGCCCCTCGAAGTTTGCACTATGTAATTGATACGACCGACTACCTTGGTTATCAGTCCAGCGATCCAATGATTCCCTCTGGTATAAGATCTTGCGTAAACTTTTTGTCCAATTCTAAATTTGGTAGAGTGATGTTGAATTTGTTGTTCTTTTAGGAACATGGCCGAAAATATGGTGCGCGGTTGACGTCCGTGCAAAAGTTCTGATGGTGATTTTGTCGATAGTTGATTTGGTGTTGCTCGAAATGTGATCAAATACTTATATAAAGCTTTCTCCCGGTCATTCTCCTCACACATAATTTTCTTGAAATTCTCTTTGAAAGTCCTTACCGCGCGCTTAGCTAATCCGTTTGAAGCTGGATGAAAGGGAGCTGTTCTGATATGTTCAATAGAATTTAGTTTGCAGAATGTCTTGAACTCCGTTGATGCAAACTGAGGACCATTGTCGCTGACAATCGCCTTTGGCAGTCCTTCAATTGCAAACATTTTTTGCAAAGCATATATCGTGGATGTCGCCGTTGTCGATGATAGCTCAATCACGAAAGGAAAACTGGAAAAAGAATCCACAACTATTAGCCACATACGAGAAAAGAAAGGACCTGCAAAATCGATGTGGATTCTTTCCTATGGCTCAGCCGCTTCAGGCCACGATGAGTATTGCTGCTTGGGTTGACTTGCACTTAACCTACAAGTTGAACATGCCTCTGAAGACTTTTTGATCGCTTGGTCGATGTTAAGAAATCAAACATATCTGCGCGCTAGTTGCGAGTTTGCCCCAATGGCCCTCGTGAAGCATTTGTAGAACATCTGCAGTGAAAGAGCAAACTTTCGATTAAAATAGGGAATTAAATTTACCTGTGATTTCGGTAGCATCTGCGACCACCCATTTCTGACGTAGTGAGAAATTCGATTGAGGACTTCATCTTTCTTAGTATGTTCTACGATTATGTCTGCGTCGATCGGGAATTCTGTGATAACTAACTCATAAATCTGGTCCACTGTCAGCATTTCTTTCTGTTTTTTATCAAATTCGACGTCATCTCCCATCGGCAAGCGAGATAGAACATCAGCATTAGCATGGTGTTTTGTGTTACGGTAATGAATAGAATACGTATAGGCCTGAAGAATGATTGCCCAACGTTGCAGACGATGAAGAGTCATGACATTTAATTTTTTTCATGGATGGAAAAGTGTGATTAGTGCCTGATGATCAGTGAGAAGATCGAAGTGTCTGCCGTAGAGGTATCTTATGATATTTAGTGACACCAAAGATTATTGATATTCTAGCCAAAATGAGCGGTAGTTTTTTGTCAAAATGAACTAATTGAACAGCTTTGATGATGTCATCCTTCAATAAATTGAAAGCTGTGTTTTGTTCCCTCCCCCATACAAAGTCCCTGTTTTGTCTTCTTAGTTGATTCAAGGCTGAGGCCTTTGACGAGAAATTAGGAATGAACTTATTATAGTAGTTTATTTTTCCAATGAACGATTCTAGTTCTGTTATATTTTTTGGAGTTGGCATTAACTTTATTGCTTCTATTCTTTTCTCGGTTGGTCTAAAACATTTGCCATTGTTTCGGTGTTCCTTATTACTTTTCCCTGTGATTATTACATCGTCGAGGTAAACTGCACACCCAGGTATACCAACAACTATGCTTTCCATAGTTCTTTGAAAAATGCCAGGAGCGCTCGCTATTCCGAATGGCATCCTTTCACATTGAAAAAGCCCAAAAGGAGTATTTATAACCATTAACTTTTTTGAAGACTCAGTGAGTTCGATTTGAAGATAAGCGTCACTTAAATCGATTTTAGTGAATAATTCTCCACCGCTAAGCTTATGGAACAGCTCCTCAATTCTTGGAATTGGATATCGGTCAATTTCGATTTGAGGATTTACAGTGACCTTAAAGTCCGCACAAATTCTTATTTTCCCGTCTGGTTTTTTGACCACAACAATCGGCGCAGCCCACTCACTTGCATTCACTGGCTTCAAGATATTTTGTGATACCAACCGATTAATTTCTGAACGCACGTCGTTATGGAGCGCGAAAGGTACATTGTATGGCTTGTAAAACTTAGGACGAGAATTAGGTTTTAAGACAATATTTGCTTTAAAAGTGGAACAGTGTCCGAGTTCTGATGAAAATGTGGACTGAAATTCATTTCTAACGGCTTCGAGTGCTAGCTTAAGAGATTCTTGGTCTATTTTGAGACATTGAGGGTTTGAAGGGCTGCATTGTTTGAATACACCGATATTCTTAGGCATCTGTATGCCGAATTCCAATTTTCGAAACCAATCCATACCGAGAATATTGGATGCGCTTTGACTATCGACTACTATCAAGTTCAAGGACTGATTATTAGAACCTAAGGCTACATCAACTTCTATTGTGCCTTTCAATGGTAACATACTACCACCATATGCTCTTCAGATTTTCGCTGTGGGAGTACATGGCGATTTGTTCAGGTGCTGATAGCCGTCAAGGCCAATAAGCGAACAGGACGCACCTGTATCTAATTGAAATTTAAGAATTTGCTTATTGACGCTTACAACTACCAATAACCTATCTGAAGCATCATGGCTTTGCTTGACATCATGGCTATTCCTGACTTCGAATTGTGACACTGAACTTAGTAGGTCTACGGTACTTACGGTTTCGAATGGTTTGATCAGATTTACAGTTTCGTGCTTTTTGCTCTGCCACTTTGGAAGGTCTTGTTTTTATTGTACGACTGGGATGATCGATGGTGTTGAATAAATTCTGGAGCTATTGATGACATACAAACTGCTGCAATGTGTCCGACTCTATTACATTTTTTACAAACCGTTTTGTTCTTATAGTGGAAGCACTGAGATCGCTTGTGAATGGAATCACATCCAGGGCACGACTTATTACTATCTCTCGGGACACTTTTACCACCAACGCTATTGTTATTAACCCGCTTACCTCTTGAACGTTGATATATTGATTGATGGACGGCATTTACCTCTGCTCCACTTTTCTGCTCACCTTTTAGCTCACTGCAGGTTTTCGTGGTTTCTTCATAGAGTTGTGCAATCTGAAGAACCTCACCCAGTGTTGGATTTTCTTTTTGTAGGGCAGCTGACCGAACCTTATCTTGTGGGGTATACAGAATGATCATATCCCTAATTTTAGAGTCCACATACGACTCCCCACAGCCTTCTTTTCCACAGATGAACGAGCATTCTTTGGCCGTTCCACGCAGCTCTGCTACCCAATCAGAGTATGTTTTGTTAGTTTGCATGAATGTTCTATAGAACTTAAATCTAGATGCAAGCATGTGAGGTTTTTTTTCAAAATGATTAGTTAATTTTTCAATTAATTTATTGTATGATACTTGCGCGACCTTTTCTCCATATAATTTTTGAAGTAGATCCAGTGACTCACCACCGATCCAGCTAAGCAGACAAGCACGCTTCGTGTCGTCTTCAATCACGTTGTTTGCAATGAAATGTTGTTGAAGTTGTAGAAGATATGTGCCCCAAGTTTCTTTGGATTTATCGAAGCCCTTGAAAGGAGGAACGAATGTCTGTTTTACGGGTTTTTGCTCCAGCATGGTCTTAAGAAATTCCTGGTTGGAATCTTGAAGCTTTTTTAGAATAGCTTCAAGGGTTGCGGCGTCCATACTCACGTAGGTGATTTACTTCCTCGTCGCCAGTTGTTGTAATTAAAGAGACTATTAAATACTTCCGTGTTTGTGAAGATTTATTAAAATTAAAATTAGATTACTACAATTAGAAAAATGGTAAGCTAGGTTAAAGTTTGACAAAGGAATGACAAGCTAAAAAAATGACAACTAAAATACCAGAAGTGCTGCCAACGTTATATTACATATTTATTAGACTGGAACTTTAAGGATGATGTTGCATCAGTTCCCTTTCGTTTTCACTGTATATTAATCGCGTCGTTGGTCTCGATTTTTGTATTTTCATTAAACGAACTAATTTAAGGATTTTGATATATTCTTCATGCAAAATTAAGAACGCTGCAAGTTGTTGTTCTCTTTGCAATTCAATTTCCATTTATCGCTATTTTATTTTACTTTATTTTATTTTATTATATCTTATTTTATATTATTTGCTTATAATTATAACTTTTGACAGCCCAAATTTGTTTTGAAAAATAAAAAATTTAAATTGCACTTTTGTTTTGACAGAACTTGGCATGACAAATGTCAAAGAATATGCACATCTGTTTAAGGTGCGCGACTGCATGCAGTCATGCGTGCAGCCAGCTGCACATCTGTTTAGGGCATCACTCTTCTTGAAATAGATGCCTAGTTTTATTGCTGCCACAACAACAAACGAAAAAAATTTAAATAAAATATATCTAACAATACCGATATATACCACACTTGTCATTCAGCGTTACCGCTATGAAACTTTTGCTACCACTTTACTTTCTGTGCTACTTTTTTTTTAAATTCCCTGAAAAACAATTCATCATAGTTTTTATGGTTATGTTATGCTTTTCGTCCACTTACATGAATATGATACTAAGAAAAATCAATTTTTTCCGTTTCGTTCAAGATAACGGCACATTCACAATTTGTTGACAATTTTTGGCGTTCAAATTTTGGATAATATTAACAACCCTAAACAGCAGATTAATAAAAATAAAGTAGTACACTTATACACAGGTAAATAATTGTAACCTATCTACTGAAAACTGAAATTATTGTTTAAAATAATGAAAAATGTTAAGTTTTAAGTGTTAAGTCTTCAACTAAAATAATTCCTGTGGGATTCGTTGGAATTTTTATTCTCCAAATTCAATATTCATACCAATTTGATTTTATTTACATTATTTTTAATGAATGTCAGGTTTTTTTGCAACTTTTCAAAAATGTTCAGTGGTAACGCTGCATTTTGACATTAATTCAGCAATATTTTAATGCCCAAAAGTATGCACATCTATTTTAGGGACAGCACTGCATGCCTAGATGCCTGCAGCCCTCTGCACATCTGTTTTCGGCTTTAGGGACAGCGCTGCATACATAAAAGTATGCAGCCTCTCTGCACATATATAATTTAAATAAAATATATCTGGCATTACTGATATATATTATATATATATATACAGTCAGCGTTACCGTTGTCACACTTTTGCTACCACTTTTCTTTTTGTGCTACGTTTTTTAAATTTTCTGAAAGAATACGATACTAAAAAAAACAAATTTTTGGCCTTTTGTTTAAATGTTATCTTTAACAAAATGACAAAATTCACATTCATACATTTACAGTATACAATTGGTTGACAGTTCTTGTCGTACACAAGTCGGATAATATTAACAACCCTAAACAGGAGCTTAATAAAAATAAAGTAATACACAGGTAAATAATTGAAACTTATCTACTGAAGCCTAGTACGCAGCTTGCGTTAAAATTAGCTCCCACACAAAATTCTCTCCAAAATTTAGCCGAGGATTTAGCCGAGTTGCTTTCATATTTTTGTTTTGCAGTGTACTGTCAAAATTTTACGGACAGATAAATTGATCGGCACATTTATTCGAGCTAAATTTTAACAGACCGTAGCTAAAAGGGGGAGTCGTCGGGGAATAATCCACGCCAAAAAAATGTTTAAAGGGATTATATGTTATTTTGATTAGACACAAATATATGATATATAATATATAATATTAATCATATAAAAGAAATATTTTAAAAAGTCGTTTTTTACTTGCGATTATAGGGACTATAAGGCAAGTTTAGGATCCGTGAATATTAAAAAAATTGAGATAACAATCAAACATGACATTACGATCATAGAGAAGTTTAAAAAAGTGATAGAGAAAAATGTCAGTATGTATAACGAGCTGCAGCCTAAACGGCTTAAGCGATTATCTTCAAATTTGGTGTGTATGATTATTTTGGCATTCCCCAGAGGGGAAATTGAAATTTTATTTTTAGCCCTAAAAATAACGGTACCTGCCATATCACCGTTTAGGAAAAGCTTATTTTACTCGAAAACGGCTCCAACGATTTTAATGAAATAGTTTGAGAATTTTTTTGTTGATATTGGCTATTATTGGATTAGAACCAAATTTCCGGGAAAAGTCTATTAACGGTACCTTTCATATAACGATTTTTTAAATTTGGGGCTTTCTCGGTAACGGGTATTTGGATTTCTGTCAAATTTTATATTTGAGAAGATATAAGTAGTTTAATTAATTTTGCATATCATAATTTTTATTAACTTTTTTTCAGTTTAAAATGAATTTTTGAATTTTTTTTTGAAAATACAATATTTCTAAAACTAATAAAAAAAATATTTTAAATTTTATATTCACATGTGTATTAATAAACTCTAAAAAACTGGATACATACATTTCAAAAAAAAAATTTTTTTTTTAAAAACCAAAAATATTTTATCAAAACCGAAATACTTTTATCATAAATTCTTTGTTATTTAAGACGTGTGATGGCGTACTTCATTTTTACTAAAAACCGTTAAGTATTGTGGTTTTGATACTTTTTATAAGTTCAAACTGTGTTATGTTCAACGTAAGTGTTACTTGTTTCTGTCAAAGATCTTGCTTTTCAATGTTATTAGGCACATAAGAGCAAGTACGTGCGACCCAATCATGCCCATTTTTTACAAGAATTATCCGTAACGACTTTGGTCTTATCACCCTCTTTAATTTTATGTGACTACGTTCAGTTAAATAAGAGAACAGCTGTTTTTTCTCCACAACGCTCGTCTGTCAAAATTTAGCTGGAATTGTAGCTAACTTTTGTAGAGACAAATGTAAACTAAATTTTAGCTCCATCAGCGTACTATGCTTGAAAACTGAAATCATTGCTTAAAATTTAAAAAATAATAGCGCAAGATTTTATTCAGCCCAGCAATCCAGACTGTCACTTTTCCAACCTACAATTTGATTTTTAATTTTGCCGCTGAATCTGTTGATGCCTCTCATGCAATTATAGAAAAAAAACTAAAAAGGCAGCCCTAGGTAATTCATGCAAGCAGAAATCCAAATCAACACCAAAACATCCTCCTACCCAGAAAATGGTGGATACTGCAATTAACTGTAACTCGCTCAACTCATCATCAAATATTTGAAATGCGAGGTATCAAGTGGTAAGTTAGTGCAAGCCAAGAGCAATGCACTAATGCAGCTACTGGTTCCTTCAAACTGTCTGCATCAGCCATCAAAGATTCAAATGCTAAATATATCGAGAAGAAGTCTGCTGAAAAAACCAAAAGCTGCTACCGGTCAAAAAAGTGATGAAAGCCAAAAAAAGTTCGAATAAAATTATTTAAATACGTAATTATTGTAAAATAAAAGTTTTTATTATAAGCAACGTTTTTTGATTCTTTCATTTATAACGGGCCTGTAAATTCTATGATGAAGTAGACATTTAAAATGATAATATTGACTTTTCCTGCTATTAATGTTTGAAGAGTCAATTAAGGATAAAGTATACATTAAGTTGACATAAATTATTAAAAAAAGTCGACTTCTGAATTAAAATAATTGTTAAGATTCGATTCTCATATTAAAAGAGATTTAGAGTCGGTATTAAATCTTTAAATTTTACGCTAATGTTAACTTCTAAGTTTAAAGTCTTCAATTTAAATAATTACTGTCGGATTTGTTGGACTGTTTTATTATCTAAATTCAATATTCATATAATAAGATTTTATTTACATCATTTTTAAGGGGCATATTTTTCTTGAATGTCACTTTTTCTTAACTTTTTCAAAAGAGTCCAGTGGTGACGCTGCACTTTCACATTAATATAGCAATACTTAAAGGCCAAAAAGTATGCACATCTATTTTAGGGACAGCGCTGCATGAACATATGGAGGCAGTTTCTCTACACATCTGTTTTCGGCTTTAGGTAGATTCGTCAAGACTGTTCTTAACCCTAAGTCTCCACTTGAAAAAGATGATTGCAAGATATGTGTCATGCACCAAATACTTCTTGTGGAGGCCCCATATGCATTTGTATTTGTATTTGTATTTATTTATT
Source organism: Platycheirus rosarum (assembly GCA_963971375.1). Taxonomy (NCBI): domain Eukaryota; kingdom Metazoa; phylum Arthropoda; class Insecta; order Diptera; family Syrphidae; genus Platycheirus; species Platycheirus rosarum. Next base: position 220,244,783 of record OZ020507.1, on the reverse strand, counting down.
TACGTAAGTATTTTAAAACAATATGTCTTTTAAATAATACTTAGAAAATTGTTGGTAATATCATTAAATCATAAATAATATAAAAAAGCTAATTTTAAATTATTATATATTAAATATTTTGAAATTAAATTAAACAAATTAAAGAAATTAAAGATAATTACATTATATTTTAGTAAAATTAGATAAAAGAAACAGTAATAGAAGAGGAAAGAAACAGAAATAGAAGTGGAAAAACGTTCAGCAATTGTAAAGATTTCTAAGCAAGCCTTCAAATTTTTTATAATTATCTTGTACTCTCAGACTGGCAGGCAAGGAGTTCCAAAGGCCCACAGTATGCGCAAAGAACTAGTGTTTGGGGGCTCTATATTTAAATGTTGGAACAATGAGAATATTACTTCTTTGAGATACTGGAAAAATTAGCTTTTCAAAAAGAGAATTCGGATTTTTCGTATGAATAAGGTTAAACAGAAATGTCAATGTAAGAAAATCCACATACTTGTCAAGAGGCATATTGAAAACGGTATTTGCCTGAGCAGAAACATGGTCGAAACGACGAAGTCCATAGATAAAGCGGACAACGTTGTTAAAGGCAACTTGAAATTTGCGTTTACTGGCGCTATCTAAACTGCAAAAAATAGAACTACCATAGAATAGAATTGGTAGAATAACTGTTTTTATCAATTTAGTTGATTTAGTTGAGACCGGGAGGAAACTTCCAGAAAACGCAATGAAGTGTATACTCGTCCAATAATACTTATCAGGTTATTGTCCCATGTTAGCGTTTGGTTAAAGATTACTCCTAGATTTTTTACTGTTTTGACATAATTTAAAGTTGTTCCATTGAGCTCGACGGTTGGAAAGCTAGTTGTATCAAGCACAGAGTTATTTATCACAATTGCCTGGCATTTGTTCGAATTGAGTTTCAAGGAATTATCTTTAGCCCACTGTCCTACACGTGTTAGATCCTCATTTATTTTGACCGTTGCATCTTCTACCATGCCAATTCTATAGCTCAAGTAAATTTGGATATCATCTGCGTACATATGAATGTTGCTATGTTTGAGTTTCGAGGGTAAGTCATTGTTGAACAGTGTGAATAGAAGTGGGCCCAGAATTGATCCTTGAGGGACACCAGTGATATTAGGAAGAAATGTCGATAGTTTTGAGTTTGCAAAAACTGCCTGAGATCTGTGCCTAAGATATTGTTCAACCATAGATAATGCTGAAGTGTCAAAAAAGAAAAAAAAAATTCTTGAGTTTTTTCAAAAGTATTTTATGTGAAACTGTATCGAACGCTTTTGAAAAATCAAGCAAAACTAGAATTGTTACATGATTTTTATCAACTTCTTGACGGATATCATCAGTTATTTTAAGAAGTGTGGTTGTACAACTATGTTTTGATGTAAATCCAGACTGCGAAACAGTTATAAGTTGATGTGACTCTAAATAAGATGTAATTTGCCGACTGATAAGTTTCTCAAATGCTTTTGAAATAAATGGAAGAATAGATATTGGTCTGTACTCTTTTTGTTTAGATGCTGCTTTTTTAGGAATCGGAATTATTTTTGAGGCCTTCCAGAGCTTTGGATAACAGGACTTAGTTATTATTGTGTTAAAATGTGCGTTAAGAAGGGGGATATAAACGGAAGGATTATTTTTACAAATTTAGAGTTCATATTATCTAGTCCTATTGCTTCCGACTTAATTGCACAAACTGCCTTGTAAACATCAACTTCAAAAACTCTATTAAAACTGAAACTTTGGGAAAAACGAGTATCATTACTTTAAGAAATTATGCTTGCCATAGCACAGGTGCCTATGTTGGAGGCAGAACTTATGAACTGTTTATTGAGTTCATCTACATCGCAATCATCATCAATATTCATTATTTTCCTTGAGATACCAAGTGATTTAATGTTTTTCCATAGTTTTTTTGATGACACATTGTGAAATTTTGAAGCAAAATACTTTCGTTTACACTTTTTAATTTCAGTATTTACTTTGTTTCGTAGGTTTTTATACTGCACAAATAGTTGTGGCAATCTAAATCTTTTCCATCGTCTAAAAGCGTAGTCTCTCTTCACAATAAGTTGTTGAATTTCTGATGTTAACCAACCCGGCAGATTACTTTTAATTCGAATTGTTTTTGTTGGTACAAATCTTTCAAAAAGCGAATTAATTTTCGAGGTAAAGTATTCAACCTGTTCATCAATATCTGTGAGATCATAGATATTTTCAAAATTAGTTTCAAAAATACCAGCTACTAGCGATTGCATGTCAATAGATTTAAAATCTCAAAACGAAATATTTTCATCTACTAAAGTTGGATTTAATATTAAATCATAGAAGGCGACAATCAAGTCGTGTCTGGAGAAGCCAGGGACATCTAGTTGACTGTAGAAGTTAACATTGTCGGGTTGGTTGACCAGAAAAAACGTCAAGTAAGGTAGAGCTGGAAGACGTGAAATGTGTAGGAGAGTCACTGTTTTTTCTTCAAATTCAAATTGTCACAAAAAGTCTTAACCAGTCCATTTTCGCTATCTAAAAGATCTATGTTTAAATCCCCTGCTATTAAAATGTGATTATAGTAAGGTGATAATTGTTCTAGAATATCTGAAATAGAAGTTGCGTCTATAATGTTTCGTGGTTTGTATATTACGCCTATCAGACACTTCTCAACTGCACTTGCAACTTCGATGAATAAGTATTGAACACTTTCATTTCTTTCAGAAACATTAACAATTTTACTTTTTAAACCCGTCTTTATAAATATGGCCACGCCTCCACCCCTTGATAATACCCGGTCAGATCGATATATTCTATATTTATCCATACTTAGAAACCCACTGTCTATCTTATCTGTCAACCATGTTTCTGATACGCAAATAATGTCCATTGCTGAATTATTAAAAGTGTTTTTGAACTCATCAAGATGTTTTGTTAAGCTTTGAGCATTTATATGACAAATAGATAATCCATTGTATCTCTTCCGAAAAATATTCAACATTGTTCTTGTTTTGTTAAAGTTTGTAAAACTGCTAGCCTGTGAAACTCTACTATTATCAACTGCACTCATTACAATTCACAGAAATTATATTGCCTCTGAGTAGGAAAAGACAACGGCTTTGTGAAAGAAAAGCTAATTTAACAGATAACATTACTGAAGGTATTTCCAATTCAGAACAATTGTAGCTAAAAAAAAGAAAAGAAAAAGATAACGAAATAAAAACTTAATGTTAAAAAAGGTAGAAATAAGATATAAATTATTTAAATAATAAAGAGAGGTATGACTTTTAAGCAATAAATATGATTTAGAAAGATTAAAGATATTCAATATAAGTAAGAAAAATAAAAATAAATTAGTTACTGCAGTAGAAAAAAGAAAAGTACTAAAGTAGCTCCGGTGACGGCTCTGATGAATCATTGTGGAAACTTGGTATAACTCCATCTTTGTTGTTTTTCCTTTGCCCTTCTTCGTTGTTAAACTGATAATTAGCTTGTTTATGATTTTTGACAGTTGAAATAAGCATGTCCAGAGAGTTAACTGTTGTTGGTTTATTGTTGTTTGTAAGTTTAATGTGCACAATACCATTTGTAGTGAAAACAGAAAAAAATTCGTGTTTGCGCCTTAAACGAATTGCTTGTCGAAGAATAGTTCTATTGTTTTTGGTTAGAGTCTCGTGTAGATATATAGGAGTATCCGATTCTTCACCAAGATCTCTTAGAAGTAGTTGCCGCGAATATATCTTTCGAAAAACAGCAAAAGCCTTGAGTGTATTGTTTTTATCGTGCGTCGAGAAAAATTTAATGATTATTATAGAATCTTCTCTATGACTTCCACGAAAGATTCTATACAGTTGTGGTAGTTGAAAATCGAGCTTGTAGCAAATACTGTTAAAGATATTTTTTAGTATTTCTCCGGGCATTGTCGGTATTCCGATGAGAATGGCGTCCGTTGCCAAGTTTTTGACATTTATTGTTTCTATCTGTGCCTTCAAGCTTTCAATTTCAGTGCAGACCTTGTTTTCTGTGGTTAATTCGGTTTGCATAACAACGTTCGGTGGTGCGGTGCTAATTTTGTTTACCTTTTCATCTAGACAATCGACTCGTGCAATAAGTGCTTCCAATGTTGTGACTCGATCATTAAGTTTGGTTACATTACATTCCACATCATCGATAATTTTCGTTTTTTGTTCAATGGCGTCGATTCTTGTTGATAAATTATATTGCATTAACTTTAACTGCCGGGAAAGTGAATCTCCTTGTAATTTAATGGAATCGAGAATTTTGGTTATGTCCATGTTTTTTGTTGTTGTTTCCGATGAAGTGGAAGTGTTGAGCGAATCTTTTAAAAGCTTAGCTTTCCCCATACGTGTTTTTGGCTGTGCAGGGGATGATGGTGACGATGGATGCGGTGAGTTTTGCATTTTAATAATCTTTGAGTGTTTATTCATTACTCATGTATTTGAAAAAGTTAAACGGTTTAGCACAACGGATTTATATTTAAATGTGTGTGATTTGAGAGTTAAAGTGATTTGCAAAGTTTGCAAAGCAAAATAAAAAATAAAACACTGACTATTTAATTAAGTTACAATTTCTTTGTAAAACAACTTTTTTCAACAATTGTATACTTTAATAGCACTATTGAGTTATGTTCCATAAACAAGGTGGGGTTGAAAAAGTTAAACTGGTTAAGGAGAAAGAGCTCAGGAAAAAGACGTCCGATCGCTAGCACATTATATATATGTCTGGACTTTTTTTACTTTCAGACATAAATTTCTCAATTTTCTTGACACAGTAGAAGAAATAATTGGAGAAATAAATTTGGCATTTCATGAATGACGCTCATTTTTATTAGTGTTGTTTGTATTGTTTGTGTGGTTTAAAGGCATTTTTAGCAAAAAAAATAAATAAATTGCTAAAAATAAATAATAAATTGAAAAATTTTCGAAATCGCTTCCATTTTCCCAACAAAACAAAAAATAACGTAAGGTTGTTTATTTGGTGAGATAATTGGAAATAATGAAATTGCATGAAAAAAAATGCCTACTAACTCATGAAATATAATTTTAAGAAATAATGTCTGACATAATAGGGTTCTGAAAGTAATGAAATGACTGATATAATTATTTCTAATGGAGGCGTGGTCTAATGATCAGTGGGAGCCAACAATTCTAGTAACCACCTTTCGAAGTCCTTTTTTTTAATATTTACCAATAAGTTTATTGAAAATGAAAATCAAACTCACTGAGTAAACGAAGTGCTATAGTAAAAAAAAAACTTAAAAGTAAAATAAATGTATGCCATATTATCTTTTATTTCCTTTGTTATTTCATTCTCTGTCGCAAGCGTCATTACACGATGAATTTAATTTCATGAAACGATTTTGACAGTTTTCTTTAATTTTCGTTTTCCAAAATCATTTGCAATGAATCTGCTCTTTTAACCCTATCGATATAATGAATGTGTTTAGCCACAAATTTTTACTGGATTCATAAAGACATAAGAACTCCAAATTAAGTTCTTTAGTCCACAAAAAATTACTTTCCCTTTTATTTTCACTCATTTTTCTTCGTTTACCTTGAATCTTATTAGAAGCTTACTCTGAGCAAAACGAAACCAAGTGATAATGAATTAAAAAACCGAGCAAGAAAACAGAAAAAAAACGTCAAACGAATTCTTCGAACATGCTACCCGTGCGACACAGGACAGCTCTTTTCCTGACTCATATTTTCGATTTTTGTTTCTCTCTATTGCACTTACTATGTTCGAAGAATTCGAACAAGGTGCATGCATCCAGTTTCATCGTCTAATAACAGACTTATTTTTCTTCATTATTTTCAAATAAACACTCAAATACATATAAATAAATAAAAACACAAACTTTTATTTCTACTGGCACTACGAAATTTTTGTTTACTTCACAAAGTCTCTGCCTAGCACTCAAAAAAAAAATTACACAATGGCGGATTTTCGGACGGCATAAACTTGTATTCTATCATTCTTGTAAATTTAATCTTCAGACTCATAATTTCCTACAATCTTCATCAATAAAGTTGGTCTGCATTTGGTCTCCCCTTTCTATCGCACAAGTATGATTTTTGTATGTTGCGTCTTAGGTTTTTGCAGATGAAGATGAAGAAACATGTAAAGCCTCCTTTTATCACACTGCCAGTGAATTCACTGATCAACACCACTGGCCAGCTGTGACTTATGAAAACACTTTTTCTGCAAATTTCCAAATGAGGTAATTTCGACTCTAATGAAAACATAGTATCATGGTCAAATAAATGGTCAAAACAGATGTGCAGATAATTTCGTGCAGGAAAAAAAATTACACAGGCTCTTAAGGGGATGTAAACCCAAAATTCTGCAGGGTTGCAGAATCTACACGATGTCTCTATTCCTAAATTTCATGCCTAGTTTCATTGCTGCCACAACAACAAACGAAAAAATGTAAATAAAAGCTGTCTGGCATTACTCTTATATTCCACACTTGTTAATCAGCGTTACCGCTGTGACACTATTGCCAACACTATGGTAACTTTTTTTATATATGATTTTTAATTTAACTTTAACTTATATCTACTTAAATGCTAGATAAAAATCTTAAAACTTGCTAAAACTATCATCTTAATTAACCTACTGGTCCTATGCGGGCGCTCTAAAATAATCTCTTACATAATTTTAATTGCTTTCGGCCTAAAGAATAACTTAAATTTATCGTATCTTATCTTGTTTTTTATTTTTGTCCAGAAAATGAAAAAAACTGTATTTTCTATATCGCTTAATCTCTTAAACTACTTAAAAGTAACTTATTTATTTTTGTATAATTGTATTATATTTTTCGTTTACTTACATTAACACGATACTTAAAAAAATGAAATTTTTGTCGGATTTGTTGAAATTTTTATTCTCTAAATTCAATATTCACACAAATTTGATTTTATTTACATTATTTTTAAGTGATTTTTTTTCTTCTTATAACAATTTTTTGCAACTTTTCAATAATGTCCAGTGGTAACGCTGCATTTTGGCATTAATACAGCAATACATAAATGTCAAAAAATATGCACATCTGTTTAAAGTGCGGTTCTGCACGCAGTTATGCGTGAGAACAACTTCACATCTGTTTTCGGCTTTAATGTAAGTGACGAAAAATATAATATAACCATTGTATATAGAATCTATAGTACTATCAAGATGTGTGTTTCACCTAGCGTCATCTAGTTTCGCTATCTCGCTTTTTTTCAGTGTAGACTTTTAGTCGGGGAGATAAATTCAACACATATGCAACGTTAGAAATTGACAGAACGGCAACATTATGAAATTTACCGTTTTAAATGATTTTTTGCTGAAATTTTATTATTGGTTGGGTTTTTTGTACAATTTTGAATGGTTACCATGTTTGATTATTATATTATTTTTTAAGTCTGCACAAATTTAATTTGAGTTGAAGTACCTACCTAGTTACTTATTTTAGAAATAAAACACATTGTTTGGAGATGTTTGTACCTATGTTATTGCTTTAAAATCTAGTACTAAATCTACTACTAAATATAGTACTAAATCTACTACTAATTGCTAAATCTAGTCCTAAATATAGTACTAAGTATTAAATATAGTACTAAATATACTACTAACTACAATATATAGTACTAAATCTGCTACTAAGTACTTAATCTAGTACTAAATATAGTACCCAAACTACGATATTACTAAATTCTAGTACTAAGTATTAAAAATCTAGTACGAAATACACTATTGTACCGAAAACGTAGTACCAATCGTCACTAGTTTTATATTAACTAGCGTTCGAAATTGAACATTAAGACTTTAAACAGTCAAATCCGAATATGGCAACATTGTTAATTGATTTCGGTATAAGAAATACAGAAATAACAAAATTTCTTGAAAAATGCAAAATCCAAAAAATTAAAGACGCACAATATTGGTTTGTTTACGAAAAATCAAAGGAAAATCCATTAATTTTTGTTTCCCTTACTCTGCCATACCATATGGTCTAGTGTCACTTTTTGACCTTTCACACATTATTCCTGCAAATGCTTGTAATCATTCTAACTCATACGTTTCTGAAAACATAACATACAACCTACTATATTTCTTTCTACTCTCCAAAACCCATACAAATGCATATTAAGAACTACTGCAGCGCTATTACGGCAGTATCTCGCTAAACTAGAAGCTGTTTCATGGTAGCACTACAGTTTTCATATACAATGATATAACCATAAGAACTATGATGAAGTATTTTCTTAAAAGTGGTGGCAATAGTTTCACAGCGGTAACGCTGAATAACAAGTGTGGTATATATCAGTAATGCCAGATAGCTTTTATTTAAATTTTGTTCGTTTGTTGTTTTGGCAGCAATGAAACTACGCATGAAATTTAGGAATAGAGACATCGTGCAGATTCTGCAACCCTGCAGAATTTTGGGTTTCCATGCCCATAAGAGCCTGTGTAATTTTTTTTTCCTGCACGAAATTATCTGAACATCTGTTTTGACCATAAGAACAACTGCACATCTGTTTTTGGCTTAAGACTTTGTTTTGGTGGGAACGTAGCAGGGTACATAGCATTGAATAAGAAGAACAGGTAGACGTGTTTTGTATATATACAGTGTACGCGAGTGTAGCTAATCAGTTATACATGTAGTAGTAAATTCCAGCTCTTCCTGTCATTTTGGCAAGGCGGTAAATAAAAAAAGACATAAGAATTTTGGTGATTGTTAATCCAGAGATATTAAGCTTTATAAGTTTTATTAAACAAGTGATTCAGTGAGAAAATTGTATAATTTAAAAAAGAAAAACAAAAACCAGGATGAGCTGCATTGTTAAAACTTGTAAAACCAGCGTTTTGAAGAGGAATGAACATATTTCTTTTCACAAGTAAGTATTGTTTTATTTAGAACGTAAAGCGGTGTGGAGTGGTGTTTTGAATATATTTTAAATATTGTAGAACAATATAGAACAGTTTTTTTGTGGTATTAAACAAAGAAAATAATAAATTAGTTGAAAATAAAAATGTACATCTTCAATGGATAAAATTCACTTTCTATCTGTCAAATGAGAGAGTTGAAGACAGGGACGCATTCGTTTTCATTGTTTTTCGGTAAGGCGCTTCAATACGTTGAGTGCATGTAGAATGAATTTATGTTTGAAAAAATGTTTACATTTGTGAATCGTGAATATTTTTTGATAGATTTTTTTTTAAGGTATTTGTCACAGCTGAGAATACAGTCAAAACTAATTGACGGAAAAGAGACAATGTTAAAAAGAATCATTGATGACCGTATAATTATAAATACGCAAACAGAATTGATAGTTAAGACTATTTTTGAAGGACAATCAAAAACTCTGGTCATTTTAGCAATGTCTCCAAAAAGATCATAAAAATCTTCTTAAAAATAAGATACTTCTATATAGCGTCAAAAAATGAAAGCTTATCAATAAGAACAAAACTTAAAAAAAAACATACATTTAAGTGGAATGTAGCTAACAATATACTGTGACTTAATACAACCAATTTTTTTTAAAAACCGAACTTAACAAAGAATACATTTCAGGGGAATGTTGCTAATTAAATTGACAAAATTAGTAGAATTTAAGATAAGAAAGAAAAACCTGTGATAAAAAACAAAACATTTAAGCAGAATGTAGCTAGCAAGATAACAAAACACTGTGATATAACAATTTTGAAAAAAAAATTAATCAAACAATACATTTCAGGGAAATGCTGCTTATGAAATTGATAAAAACTTTGATAAATTATTTTAATCAAACAAACCTAACCTAACCTTTAAAATTAATAAAGAGGTGTCGCTGTTTCACTTGTTTTTATTTTTCAGGTTTTTGTAACAGGTAAGTTTTATTAATAAAACAAATGCAAATCTATTTTACAGTAACTATTTATTTCCATTACACGCTTATTATTATAATTAAACCTCGATTTTGACATTTCATCCAGTAATCTCAGACTTTGGCAGAAGGTTAACATTGGCATGTTAAAATTACCTTTTTTCTCCCCGTGTTATTTAGAATATCCCACAAATAAACCCAAAGTGGAAAAACCTGCTGTCTGGGATTACTGGATGAAATGTTAAAATTAAGGTTTAATTTTATTTCCCGCTAGTGTACTCAGGAGGGCCGCTAGTGTCGCCCAAAATAACTGAAACTAAAATGGAACCAACTTAAGGTAGGCAACTAGTAGACCATATACAATATGTCCATGGTCGAAATTAACTGACAACATTACCCTACGCCAAAACTTGAAATAGATGATTGCAAGATATGTGTCATGAAGCCAATATTTCTTGTGGACGGCTTTATGGCTGGATTTCTCTTATTTTCAGACATAAATTTCTCAATTTATTTCTTGACACAGTAGAGGAAATAATTAGAGAAATAAATTTGTCATTTCATGAACGACGCTCATTTTCTGCCATTTTTATTAATGTTGTTTTTATTTCTTGTGTGTTTTGCAGGCATTTATTAGCAACAAAAATAAAAGAAATAGCTAAAAATAAATGATAAATTGAAAAACTTTTGAAATCGCTTGCATTTTCCCAACGAAAACAAAAATCCTACGGCTTTTCATTTGGTGAGATCATTACAAGTAATGAAAAATCATAAAATAACTTGCCCACTAACTCAAGAAATATAAACTTAAGAAATAAGTCTAACTTAATGAACGATATAATTATTTATAATGGAGGCGTGGCCTTATCAGCCCAATTGTACCAACTACAAAACAACAAAAGACAGATAACACGTTACGTGAACGTAGCAATTGCGCGGAACGAAACGAATAATTTCCCATTTGACACTTTCAATTTTGATAAATCTTCCCTGGCTTTCTTCCTGTGGTGTGTGTTGTGTGAAAAATAGGCGGTTCTGTGGATACTAGACAACAACGAGTTCGAGTTTCATTAAACTAAAATATAATCATAATTTTGCCAAGCATTCTTAATAAATAAATTAAGTTAAGTAATTTTTTGTGGTATAAAGCGACAATTTAGTTTAAATTTTGCAAAATGGGAAAACGTCGTAATCAGCCACTAATCGATTCAGACTCAAGCAGCAGTGGTTCTGAAACGGACTTGGAATCGGTATGTATGTTGAGGAGAAATTGCTAAAATGTAATCTCAAACTTATATTAACAGAAATATGTATGTATATAACACTTCCTTTTATGTTATATAATGGCTTTTTTAAGAAGTAAAGAATTCAAAATAAACTCAAACAAATTTAACACGAACATTGTAGGCAGCAGCTTTTTGACACTTGTATAAATGGCTGCCACCACAACAATTGTAAATGGGATTTTTAGTATCTTCTAAAACAAATTGAATATTTAAATTAAGTTCTGCTGTGAAAAGAAAAAAGATTTATTCATGGTTGGAATTTAAGTAAAAATCGTAGTATTGCAGTTTTGCTGTACTGTACTTACTCTAAAGTACTAAAAAAATTGTACACAATATCTATTTGTCTTGAATTTACAAATTTCTCTATATATCTTGCACACAAAATATTTTAAAACTTCCGAGCCTAGGGATCTTACGCAAAGATCTCAAAATTTAATACAGATTTGCATATCGTTCCTTTAAAAGTCCAGATTATCAATATTTTTTGCTTCGTAGTACTGATCCGCATGAGAAGCTCGACAGATTAACTATTCAAGCAGGAAGATTCCCGCTTTTCAAATATACCCTATCAATGCAGGTGTTTCCAGGTATTTGAAAACATAAAGACAGTGCAGGTGCTTCCAGTTTTCCAGATATTGCCTTCTCATGGGGGCTTTAAAATTCAGTTCTTATGAAAATACTAAATAAATGAGTCGGTCGGACCCTATTTTCTAACGAAGTTTTATTGGAAGCCTTCCCACATCCTTGTATTCTATCTAGGCTAGTCTAAATGACAAATGTTATTTGTTTTCAGTCATAATTTCAATACATTTATGATTTAATAGTCAATTGAAAAACCGTTCATACTTGCTTTTATAGGACCTTCTTTCACTTGCCAAGAAACGAAAGAAGCCAGAAGCAGACAATGAAAAAACAAGCAAGGCCAATAATTCATCTGAATCAGACTCGGATTGGACAGGAGGCAAAAACAATCCAAACACAACACAAAAAAAAAAGCAAACAAAAAAAATGAGCAAAAGTTCTGGCTCTGAGTCAGACGATGATGACTCGGATAAGGATGATAATGCCAAAAACGAGAGCGCCGAAGACGATGACGATGATGAAGAAGATAAAACATGCAATAACGTTGAAAACGAAAAGTTAGACGATGAAGCACAAAAAAAGCCCGACAGCGGTGTGCAGTCTGAACAGGAAGAAGGCGAGGTGTCAGACAGCGATGATGAACAGAGCGACGGATCCTCATCTTCGTCATCGTCGACTTCATCATCGTCCAGCTCCGATTCAGAGTTCGATGACGGCTATGATGAGAATCTGATGGGAGACGAAGAAGACCGTGCACGTTTAAATGGCCTCTCTGAGAAGGAACGTGAAACTGAGATTTTCAAGCGAATCGAACGACGTGATATGATGCGAACGCGTTGGGAGATCGAACGTAAACTCAAACTTGCGCGTCGTGGTGAGAAGGCTGTTATTGATAAAATTAAAAAGGACAAAAAACAGAAAAAACAAAAGAAACTAAAGAAAAAAACCACGGAAATGCCAGTTGAGAAGCCAAGATCAGTAAGTCCTTCACCACCGCCAGAACCAGTTTTGCCAGTTGCAGTGGTAGAATCCAAATTAGTCCCAACTAAATCCAGCCCATCTCCAACAGCAGCAGCCATTTCAAGCCCAGACAAAAAAAGCGATGACGAAGGAATGATGGGTGGCGGTGATTACTTTGACCCCAAAGAACGATCTAAAGAGCGGAAGAAAAATGTAGAAATGAACAAAACCGATGACAAGAGAAGTAATGCCATGGCTCTATTGAAAGCTAAACGTGAAGGCAAAGCAAAGAGAGGTAAAATAAATATTTCTCCTTTCATAAAATAAATTGTATTTAACTATTTCTTTTTTCACTAAAAAGAGGAAGAAGAAGCTAAACGCCAAGCTGAGAAGGATCGCGAAGAAGAAAAAGAAGAACTTGAAGGAGTTTCGACAGGAAAGCAGAGTAGTGTTAAACTTAAAGCATCCGATATTTATTCAGACGATTCGGGTAGCAGTGACTCTGATGAAGAAGAAAAGCCTTCAGAAAAGCGCTCAGTTAGCAGTAGCAAATCGTCAAGCTCATCCGAAGACGAAGAGAAAACAGAAAAGAAACCTGTATATATCTCGACACGCGAAGAACTCAATAAAATGCGGTTATCGCGATATAAAATGGAGCGTTTTGTCAACTTGCCAGTATTTGAGAAAACTGTGATGAATTGTTTTGTACGTATTAGTATTGGAAATAATGGGGCCAAGCCTGTTTATCGCGTTGCCGAAGTTGTCGGCGTAGTGGAGACTGCAAAAATCTACCAATTAGGAACAACAAAAACAAATCGTGGTTTGAGACTTAAACACGGTACTCAGGAGAGAGTATTTCGTTTAGAATTTATATCCAACCAAGAGTTCACTGATAGTGAATTTAGCAAATGGCGTGAGATATGTGCAACGCAAAATGTTCAAATGCCTACTTTGGAAATGATGGAAAAAAAAGCTCGTGACGTTAAAGATGCATTCAACTATGTTTTTAAAGAAGAAGATGTAGATAAGTTGGTCGAAGAGAAAAGTCGTTTCAGAAACAGGCCAACTAATTATGCAATGAAGAAAACTTGTTTAATGAAGGAACGTGATGCGGCTCTTTTACGGGGGGAATACGAGGTGGCTGCTGACCTGGGAAAACAAATTGATGATTTAGAGAGTCGCGCATCAGAACTCGATAAAAAGAGATCAAGCAGTATCAGTTTGATTTCATATATAAACGATAGGAATCGAAAACGTAACGTGGAGGAAGCTGAAAAAGCTATCATGGAAGAAGTACGAGCCAATAAAGGTTTGAAAGTTTCTGACCCATTTACAAGACGTACAACTCAACCACGAATGGGTTTCAAAACGGCTGACAAAAAAGAAGAAGAACTATTACCTATGATTCCTGCACCGCCTCCACCAGGTAAAAGGAGAACTGAAGACTCGAAAAAGCCACAATCAAACGACTACAGTCTCTATTCGCTGCATGACTTTGACATTGATCTAGATGTTCCTTTGCCAGGTGGGTATTTTAAACTATCTACATATCTAACCATTATTTACTTCTAGTTTGTGTAGTTTGTATGTGACCTTTTTGTTTTAAATATTTGTTTGGTTATTTTATGATGGGCTTTAGGTCATTTAAAAATAAAACATTTTTTACTTCTTTTCGGGTTACGATTTTTTTGTGTAGGTTGTTCTGCGTTCCAGTTTTTCTATAAAGTGGTAGTATAAAATCACCGGCATTCCTTAGGTTATACAAATTATTTGTTATAAAACTAACAGTTAAAAGTCATCGAAGTGATCGGACGTGCTCTCTTTAAGCTCCCGGTTTTAGTTGCTCTTGAAAAGTATATCTTTTTGTTCTGACAAAGAAATTGTTGAAATTATTAAAATGTCTTCAAATCTGTGCGGTTCATGCAATTTGGAAATTTTAGACTCTAATTTTGTTTTTTGCGGACACTTGCAAAAATAAATTTCACAAAAAATGTGCTTACATCTGATCCTGATTAATGATGCAAATATGTTGTGACGATGTAATTCTTGTACAGTGTCGCGGCATGATCTTATGATCTATATAATAAACTTGATAAACTTTCATCAGAGATAATTGATCTTAAAAACCAAATAAATCTAATGTACAATTCCCTTGAAGCGTCAGTGAGTATTTTTTCTAAGGAGAAATCTAGTAAAGGTTCCTCAAAAAATAAAAAAATTGAGCCAAAAGCTGTGCCAGGTCAATGCCTTTAATATGCAACGATTCTGAAGAGATCAACATTACGTCTAAACTAAATGCTAAAAAAAAATCCGACAAACGTGAACACTATCCCCTCAACCCCGATGGTGGCTCCACAGCACCAGGAAGGTAGATGACATGTTGTGAAAAATGTTGTTGATAATAATACATCCACAATGCTTAAAGGTGTGTCTGTTCCCAAATCTAAATGGTATTTCACACCTAAGCACTAATACATCGGTGGAATCTCTCGTATCATTTATTCTTGGCATACTTGATATCTCACCTAATCTAATTAAATGCAATATGCTTGTAAAGAAAGACGCTGACACGTCTGAGTTATCTTTCTTAAGCTTTAAAGCTTCAATACCGGAAAATTGCATTGAACAAATCATGCATGCTTCTATTTGGCCTGCTGGTGTTAGAGTAAGGGAATTTATTATACATCCAAAAAACCACCAGCGAACGATGCCACCTTCAATCGCATGAAAAATTCAACGACAAAACCAGTTCTCCCAAATGATGTGCTCCCTGCTGATTGTATTGTTAATGTTGCTGCTGTTCCTGCTCCCCCTCCCACTGTTGGTAAGAGTGCACTAGCATTAGACAAATTGTCTGTCTATTATCAGAATGTTGGAGGTAGGCATACTAAAACCAACCAATTCTACTTATCTGTCCTGGATTGCTCGCTCGATTTGATTGCTCTGACTGAAACATGGCTGTATGAAGGAGTATTATCATCAGAATTGTTTGATTCCAGCTTTGTTGTCTTTAGGACTGATCGCAGCGCTACATGTACTAGACTGAATAGAGGAGGTGGTGTTTTGGTTGCAGTCAAGTTATAATTGTAAAAAAATTGAATTGTTAGATTGCTCGGGTATGATAGAACAAATATGTGTTTGTGTTGAACTTGCTACAAGATCTCATTATACTTTTTTTAATAAGATTTATTTTTATGTTTTATTCCACCAAATTCGAAATTTATTGTTTATAATTCTATATAAATAATATTAAAAATATTGTTTCGAAGTTTGATGATAATTGTTTTGCCATCATATTAGCAGATTTTAACTTAAGTAACATTAGATGGCTTTATTCGCCAGATGATAAATGTTTCCCAGTTCATGCTTTAAAAGATTTTGAAATTGTTGTTATCGATACTCTATCTTCTCTAAATTTAACTCAACTTAACAATGTTGTGAATGAACTGGGTAGGATTCTAGATGTAGTTTATGTTCATAGTGAGCTTGATGTGGGATTCAATTTTGTCTCGAATCTGATTTTCTTCTTTTATTAATATAATCCAAGAGTTTTTTGATAAATTTATTTGGTTTTCGAAAGGCTTAATTCGTTTAAAAAATGCTTTACTTAAGGCTCAAAAAAGAAGTAATATCAATTCCATTTATCGAAGTAATTATTACCGTTTGTTCAAAGAGTATAATTTCTTAAAACAGTTTTTAAACAACCAATATTTTTGGTCTATGGAAACTAAGATTAAAAATGACGCAAAATCTTTTTGGAAATTCTACAATTCAAAAAGAAATTTGATTGGATTTCCTACAAATATGAATTACAATGGTGATGTAAGTAGTGATATATCCAAAATCTGTGACATGTTTGCAACATATTTTCTTTCAAATTTTGTTGTTGATAGATCTTCTTATGACGTTTTGTCTAGGTATTCCGAAATTGTTGACATGGGGTCATTGGAAATATATGAAGATGAAGTTTTTGATGAACTTTCTTGTTTGGATGTTAGTTTAAGTTTGGGGCCTGATAATATTCCCGCTAAGTTTCTTAAAGAATGCTCATGCAATTTGTCTAAACCCCTAGCCTACATCTTCAATCTGTCTCTTCGAAGTGATGAGTTCTTAGATGCCAAACTGCAACTGATTCCAAAGATTTTCGAATCTATTGTAAAAAATAAAATATGTAGAGCACTGTAAAACTATTTATCGGTTTATCAACATGGATCTGTCCAAGGGCGCTCAACTGTAACTAATTTGACTCTGTTTGTAAACTTTTGCTTGAAAAACATGAAAAACAGATGTCAAACAGATGCTCTTTTTAGGTTTTCACTCTACAATTCTAAAGTGGTTAGGTAATTACTTATGTAATCGCACACAATCCGTGAAAATTGGATCAAAGCTTTCAAATAAAATTCATAACTACTCGGGTGTGCCACAGAGCAGTCACCTTGGACCCTTGTTGTTCATAATTTTCATTAATGACCTTCCAACAGTCATTAAGTTTTCAAATTGTCTTATGTTCGCAGACGATGTAAAGATCTATATGTCAGTTAAATCAGTTAGTGACTGTTTACATTTTCAAAAAGATATTGATAGTTTGAATGTTTGGTGTTCTATAAACTCCTTAGACTTAAATATTAAAAAGTGTTCTATTATGTCTTTTTCAAGATCTACCTTATTTGATTATAAAATGTTTGACGAAATCTTACAAAGAGTTCAAAGTCATAAGGATTTGGGTGTCAATTTAGATTCACATCTTTCCTTTAATCTTCATATTGATTTTATTATATCAAGAGCAAACGCGATGTCCAGTTTTCTATTTAGGAACTATCACGAATTTCGGGATCCTTATACGTTAAAAACTCTTTGTTGCCTTAGTTCGTCCTATTTTAGAATATTGTTGTGTTGTTTGGTCTCCGCTTTTTAAAAAAGATTTAAATCGTATTGAAAAAGTCCAAAAACGATTCACAAAGTATACGCTTCGTAAATTGAATTGGTCTTCTTCTATGCCTTCCTATGATTGCAGATGTCTACTTGTTGATTTAAAGCCCCTTTCTTGCAGATTTACTTATTATTCTGTAATATTTGTGGGAGATGTAATATCAAGTCACATTGATTGTCCGCCTCTATTAGCCTTATTCGGTGTAAATGCACCTTCAAGAACCTTAAGGCCTAGAAATAATTCTCTTTTGTACATTCCTCGACATGCAACAAATTATGGTCTGAATGAACCTATAATGCATGTATTAAATTCAATCAACTTGCAAATGTAATCGATTTTGATCAAACCAGAAATGTTTTTAAATCCATTTTGTTAAGTATTTTGTAAATTTTGTCTGTAAATTTTTATTTTTTTTTATTAAAATAAAAGAAATAAAATTGTATGTATTTAAGCCTAGTCTTCTAAGAGAGTTATAATATTTATAGACAAAAAATAAATAAATAAATAAACATGCGCGCGGCATTGGCAGTAGATAAGATGTTTACTTCTGACACGGAGGTCGTCAGTTCGATACTTAGGTTGAGAAGAAATTTTTCAAACTCCGTGAGTTTTAAGTGAGAAAATAGTCACCTAATTCTGGATCTACTGCGCCGAAAAAAAAGCCTTTCCTATCTTTCTAATTCATTACGGTTAAAAACACGTTGATCCTTCCCCATTTTGATTAATGCTCATTGATAATATACATGTCAAATACGGAAAATATAAGAAAACTTCAAATAGAGCAGGGTGAACTGTGCTTAAGTGTGAACTCAGAACCCCAATACAAGAAATCCTCTCAAATATCAGCTGGATAAATGTTGAGCAACGTTTAAAGTTCAATGCTCTTGGAATGATATTTAAAATTGAAAACAACTTGTATATCTGCAACGTAATAATTATAATAATAATAATAATAATAATAATATTTTTAACTAAGTGTCTGTAAGGCACATTGCCTTTTAGAATGCAACATGACGTTGCACGACACTAGTTAGAAGAATTAGAAAGATAGGAAAGAATTTTTTTTCTGTTTGTTACTTTTAATCCACTTTTTTCGACTTAGTCAGAATTGCGTTTTGTGTGTGTTTTTAAATGGTAAGTGATTTTAATGTCGTCTATTCCGATGTGAAAGAATTTCAAATGGAGTATGCCATCTCACGTTTTGTATAATAACCAATTTATGAAAAAAGTATTTCGGTAAATTGTAGGACGGATTTTGATAAAATCCTGTTTTTTCTTTTTAGTTTTTTGAAATTTTGGTATGCAGTTTTTAGAGTTTATTAATAAACATGTGATTATGACAGAAATCCAAAGAGCCGTTACCAAGAAAACCAAAAACTAAAAAAAAACGTTATACGAAAGGTACCGTTAATAATTGGTTCTGATCAAATGATAGCCAATACCAATAAAACAATTCTCAAAAATGTTCATCAAAATCCTTTTCCTAAACATTCATATGGCAGTAGGATTATTTTTAGGCCTAAAAATAAAATTTCAATTTCCCCTTTGGGGAATGCCAAAAGAATCACACAAACCAAATTTGAAGATAATCGTTTAAGCCGTTTAGGCGGCAGCTCGTTATACATACTGACAGACAGACACTGGCTTTTTTTAGACTTCTCTATGATCGTAATGTCATGTTTGATTGTTATCTCAATTTTTTTTTATATTCAGGAATCATAAACTTGCCTTATAGTCCCTCTAATCGCAAATAAAAATGTTCACTCAAAGTAACCAGCTGCATTCCTCCCCTTAAAAAATTTCAACGGTCGTCTAGCAAGGAATGCTAATCAGTTCACCTTTGAGCCCAAATTCGGACGTACCGTGAAACAACACGACTTTGGAATGGTTTACCCGGCGAGGTTTTCCATTGCCATTTCTATTTGAAAGCATTCAAAACCAATGTTAATCGACACCTTGTATTCCTCCATCCCTAACCTTCCTATGCTCGCGCATGTTATAAAAAAAATATAAAAACGTACGTTTTTGCTTGTTTTTATATCATGGTCCACGACATTTAACCAGTGCTACCTAGTTAGTGGGTAATGAAAATAGCTTTACTTATTCCTTACAATATCAGCTATCTGCGTGTGGAAGTCCCGTCAAAATTGGTAAATAAATGAGAATTTTCGAAAACAAACGATCCTAGCGCCACCTAGTGGGTAATTTAAATAGGCTAAGTTACTCCCTGAAACATCAGCAATCTGCCAGTGAAAGTCCCGTTAAAATCAGTGCAGCGGGTCCCGAGATTAGCCAGAACAAAAAGACAGACAGAGAGACAAAAATTTTAAAAATGTGTTTTTGTTATAAGTACTGTATGTGTACTGTATGAAAGTATATATGAATCTTTTTTGATATTGAAAACAGACACTTTATTTGTATTTATGTGTATAGACAATCTCGTCTGATAATAATCGAGTTTATGAAATGAGTTGCCAGATATTTTTTGACCATTATGCATCATGTACATTTTTAAATAAGACAGTCCTGGAAAATATGTTTCTATTTTAATTTTGTTTTATTTAATTTCAGTTAATTCAGTGACGGTTGTTCCAAAACCTATACCCAAAATAAGTGAAGCGGTGCCAAAACGATCACTTAATTTAGAGGATTACAAGAAGAAGCGCGGTCTCATATAGTCCCTTACTGGCTTAATAACTTATTCTGTAGTTTATATCAATAGATATTTAAACAATTGAACTTATCGATAAGAATTTTAAAATACAAAACTGCTGCTGCATTTTAAGCAGTATTTTGAAGAAAATTAAATACAAACATTTCTTTGTAATCAGTACGTTACATGAAATTATGGCAGGTTATCACAGTGACGTGTCAAATAACTACGTAAAAACTATACATAAATATGTATGTATTGCTTTTTTAATGTTAACTCAATCAACAGAAAAACCTTATACTAAAGCCGGATATAATTTATACATATTATCAAGTAAAAAAACAAAAAAACAAAGTATCGTACGGTGAAGTTCGACATTATGTTGTTATTTTAACTATATGAAAATATTTTGTTTTCCAAGATAGAATTATGTATTTGTAATTTTAATTTATTTAATAAATCAAATGGTAGAATAAACAATACAAACAAAGCTACAATAAAGGTGATGTATTTCATTACCTTTTTTTCTATTTACTTCTGTTGAAAAATACTCATTTTATTCTTTAAATGGTGTTATCAAATTGTACAGTGATAAATATTATTTTGTGTTCAAGTTTTTATTTTGATCGCATGTTATAAAGTATATATTACGATTTTAATGTTTTGTTTACTGTACAAAGAAGTTATGTTATCACTTCAATCATTTATATATAATTGAGAAATAAGAAAGTAATCCACTTGTTTATTACATTTTTCAGTTATAAATATAAAGTTTTCCATTTAGTGTTTAAGAATACAAAACATAAAATATTTAAATAAATGCAAAAAAAAGGCATAGGTGTTATCCAAAAGTATTTTGAGCGGTCGATTACCTATGTTTAGTTTTACATTCAAAAAAATTTCGATTATTCTATTTATCTGAGAAAGAACAAAATACCGACCAAGTAAGTTTGTTAAAGTCTTACTTAAAGAAAGCTGTCATCGAGCTGTCGTTGTAACGCTTTTTGTTCTTATTTAACCATAAGAGAGTTATCATAATAGTTAGTACTGTTGCGGTAAATAAAGTTATAAAGGATGGTGACAAAAAAAAAACTTATAAGCGTTAAACAACTCGCGGGTCACATTGACCTTTAAATATGTCATTTTTGGGGTCATTGTACAGTGAATCACAAAGGTAAGTAAGTACCCAGTGCTGTCGCATACATACATGCTATAATAAATTTGAAATACCGTTATGAATATTAAGAGAGGTGCATTCAAAATTATGATTAGGATGTGCACATCATGTGGTAAGCAAAGTTTACCGCTTAAGATTTTGTTTATCTGCAGAACATCACTGTTTGTTGAGTTAATTGCATTTTCTATGTCACAGAAGTAAGTAAGCACCTGCAGTTAGTATTTGAATATTTTTATATTGCAGTTTATATCGTCTTTTTTGTTTTTGGTTTCTTTTGTCTCATTTCTATAATTTTTTTTAGTTTACGATTAATTAATGCTTCATAAGAGGAAATGGCTCCAAGATGTAACAACTAAGCTTGGATTTAAAAAAGTGTTAGTTAAACACTATTTGGAAAACAAATCAGGACGCGATATCGTTAAAATTGTGAAAAAAAGTCCATCTACCATACACAAAATCATACCCAAATACAATAACACTGGAAGCATGAAAAATGACCCTCGACCTGGATGTCCTCGTAAGTTCACCCAACAAAAATGCCATATTAAGTACAAGGAAAGTGGAGATAAATCCCAAAATAAGAGCGCCAAAGATAACAGCAGAAATAAAAAATGAAAAAGGTTAGTTTTGCAACGCTCAAACAATTCGGCGAGTGCTCGAAACAAGAAAAAAACCTTATAAGTAAAGTGAATCGTCAAAAGTGGGTTCTTTTTGCAAAAAAAGGGTTTGCATCGAACCAGTCAGGAACTGTAAAGCACGGTGGTGAACACGTTATGGTGTGGTGGTGTATAGCAGCATCTTTTGTCAGCAATTTAGTGTTTATAGATTCTTTAATGAATACGTTCGACTAGGTATTTGAATATTTTAAAGAACCAGCTTAAAAAAGTGGCAGAAAGTTGGGTATGGGTAGGTCATTTGTCTTCAAAATGATCCTAAACATACCTCACATATTGTCAAAGAATGACTGCTTTATAATATCCGAACTCAGCTCAAATCACCACCACAGTATAAGTGAAGAATGATGTTGCTTATCAGCTTCTTGCACAATATGGTCAATGTTTAAACACAGATTTCAATTTCATGTGGTTTAAATTCAACCTCCACAAGCACATCATACACACATGTTTTATGTATAGAAGTCCGAATCTGGACAGTAATTCGACCTCTGACGAATTCGATGCGCTGTCTGGATCCATCCAAAGAATTGTTTCTAAATACCCTCACACTGAAATCGTTATTACGGGTGATTTCAATATTTATAATTCTACGTGGCTTCGCTATTCTGGCCAGACCACACCCAAAGGAAGGTATACCGAGATCTTCGCAGAACTAAACAACTTGACGCAGCTTGTTTTTATTCCAAATAGGCTAAAAAGTATCAAACCAAAAGTAAATTCTTGCTTTGACAGTAAAGAGGCCATCAGGGTGACAAGTAAGTTTCCGATATTTTTTACGCCAACCCTTCTGAGGAAAATCGGAAGAAGTTTAAACAAGCCAGAAAAACCGGCAATGCTCTTATTCAAAGAACAAAATTTTTACACGAACAAAATTCAAGGCAAAAAATATTAACATGGCTTAAAGGAAGTAAACATTTTTGGTCCTTCGTAAAAAACATACATAACTCTACTTCGTCTTCGGTTCCGACGCTTGTCCATAATGACAATTCTATGGTCAACTCCCAAGCGAAAGCTGATTTATTTGCAACATTGTTTGCATTTGCAGCTAATTCAACGTTGCCTCAGTGTGATATGGCTCCTTCTGTACTTGATAACGTTAATTGTTTTTTTTTTCGCGCTTGTACAGTTGCAAGAGTTCTTAAGGATCTCGATATTCACAAATCCGCTGGCCCGGATAGTATTTCCCCATATAGTTCTGAAGAGGTGCGCTTCCAAGCTGGCAAAACCACTATGTAAGGTTTTCTTAGACGATGCAAGAAATACTTCTCCCCGCTAGATCTGGCTACTATTTATAAAGCGTACATTCGGCCGAAGCTTGAGTACAATTCTCATATTTGGACAGGTGCCCCTGTTACTCACTTGCGTTTCCTGGATAGAATTCAAAAAAATGCATTGCAAATGATAGTGGATAAGGATATAACAGAAACATGTGATTCACTAGAATATCGTCGAAACGTTGCCTGTCTCCTTATTCTATCGCTTTTTGTATAAACAATGCTCCAGCGAAACAACCAGTTGCATTCCTCCCCTCAAAAGTTTTCCCCGTAATACTCGTACCGCTAGTAATGCTCATAGATTTACCCTTGAGCTTATTTTTGGACGTACTGTTAAGTATAGAGACTCATTCTTTAGCCGCACTACACGAATTTGGAATGCTTTACCCGGCTCGATTTTCCCTTCCATTACGATTATGAAAAACTTCATATCTGAGAATCGAAGTCGTAGGATAAATAACAAATATTATATGTATATGAGATGGTCAATATTCCACCCAGATATGTAGAAAAAAACGTTCAATATACGTATATAAATACGTCACGTTAACGGCAATATAATTGAATTCATCTTTATCGTTGTTTCGTACCTATAGAATTCGATATCAAATGTCTATTGTACAATGTACGTAAATTATACATAATATATAAAATTCTTCCACCATTATCAATTAAATAAACCTACACATCCATTCTGTATATACGCCTAATTCAGGTATATCATAGACGTATGCATATTATAAACATATATACATGTATTATATGTATATTAGACCTTGTTCTATCTGGTTAGTTATTAAATGGTTAGCGTATATATAGCTACATATTGACCACATTAATGAGAACCAGAATCCGTTTGGTTTTCTTAATGCTCATTGACAATGAGAGCATGAAAGATCAATATTCCTTGCAAAATAATTTATAAACAAAGTTATACTTTTTCTGAGAGATAAAAATTTGTACTTAGTTTTTAAATTAATTAAAAGTTTTTTGAAAAAAAAAATAACTTCAAACTCAAAAAAAAAAACACACCCCTAATCCAATAGTGAAAACATTTCTTTTATTTTCTTCTTTACAATTTTCATACACTTTACTAACAAAATAATAGGTATATTTTTTACTTTACAATTCTTTTGCTTTAAAATTATTTTTTTAATTTAATAAAATCTTAATTTTTTTCTTTTTTACAATTTTCTCAAACTGCATAAACAATATATGTAATCGTTTTTTATCTTTTCCTTTACAATTAAATCAAATAACACTATGTATTTACAAACACTTCACAAACTTTTACATTGTTACCTTATACTTCACAATTAAACACAATAATAGTAATAAGTAAAAATTACTAAAAGCATTTAACGACATTATTTTACTACCATCATTTGAAAAAGTGACAACGTCTTGTTTTACTCAAGGTCCCTTTATAATTTTCTTACCTTACACGATACATGTTCCAAGATTGTATTCTTATTATACAATATCCGAAAATACACCTTATCGTACAATACCACCATCATTTCAAAAAGTGGCAACGTATTATTTTACTCGTCGTCTCGATAATTTCCTTATCTTACTCAATACTTGTTCCAAGAATGTATCAATACATCTAAATATTCAAGCAATATCTATTTTTCCAGCCCTACCTTATTTGTCTACCATCAATTCAAAACGTGACAGCAAAACATGTTCCAAGGATACATTCATATATTACCTACCAAACAATAAAAGCATATACCATATTTCCACCCCTAACCTAAGTAAATTAAACGCCTTCTTCACCCTCTTAATGTGATATTCACTTATATTTTCTCTTGGTACAACATGCCTCTTCATTTTCTTACATTCCACAAACTGTGGACATTAGTTCTGCTTCAGCTCTATAGAGGGACTACACAAAAAATCTCCCCATGATAGTACTATAGATTTTATATACAAAGGTTGAGGCTGACAGGGACGACTTAATACAAGAACATGTGTATGTGTATACTGTATATCCTGTTCTCGGTGGTAGACGATGAGGATCGACGAAGATGGCAAAAAACCGCAGACAGGCCGTCGCTGTTGTAACGGATCCGCCATCTAACGTTTTCTTGTTCAACTAGTGCTTATTTCGTGAATGGTAACACTTAGCTCATGTCTGATTTGACAGATAATTAGTTTTATCCTTCCGCTGAACGAATATGGTTGTGTATACGCTGGGAAATATTGCGACATTACTGCCTGCGATCGACTTAGAGAAGATGCCGATTTTGCCAAAAAAATCATCTTTTCAGATGAAGCTCATTTTGATCTTGGCGGGTATGTAAACAAGCAAAATTGTCGCATTTGGGGCACAGAAAACCCGCACTCATACATTGAAAAGCCGATACACCCAAAACGAGTCACTGTTTGGTGCGGATTTTGGCCCAGAGGCATAATTGGGCCATTTTTCGAATATGAGCAAGGAGTGGCCGTTACAGTCAATAGCGATCGTTATCGGGTCATGTTGAACGAATTTTTGTTCACAAAAATTGAAGAGGAGGATATTGGCAACATTTGGTGGCTACGTGCCACACAGCCGAAGCTACACTCGATGTTGATGAAGCAATTTCAAAAAAAAAGTTATTTGGCGGACTTTATTTTTTATGATGAAATTTCAATAAAAAGGAAATTAAAGTGAAATTCGAAATTAGACTTGATTGATGAGTTTGAAGGTTGGCATTATAAGCAAAATCATTGTATATACATTGCCTATAGTGCTATCATGAGACGAGAAAAAATCTTTTTACCTAGAGCCGCTTGGAGTGCTAGTGTAGGGACATTTTATTTGAGTGAGAGAGAATTAAGAGCATGGTTTTTAGTGTTATGCTTTGTGCTTAGTTTCCTGCGCATGTGCAATGTTAGGCAAGAAAAAACAGAAGGAGAACACGAAATAATTCAGTATCTTGTTTTGTTCATTGTATATATGTATATAAACTGCTAGCAGTTTTGAAGTTTATATACAATGGTTTCGCTTAGCTGATGCGAATAGTTTTTTGTAAGGATTTATGATCCAACATTTTCATTGTTTACGTTTTTTTATATGGAATATGTAATATGAGAACTGGTTCTTACATAAGTATTTATACATGCGTACGTCATTGACCAGACTTTTGATTTGAGTTTTTTAGGATTTTTAAGTTTTGTATGAGCACTACCTACATACATATTTGTCATATTTGTACATATATACATCAATGACCAGACTTTTGATTCGAATTCTTTAGGATTTTCAATTTTTTTACTATTCTATTATGAAGGTTGTCGACTTCAAATAATGTACACATTAATTCTTGAAATTTAAACACAAACTTACTTCTTGCTGTATTTACACAAAGATACAAACGTCCTTGCAGTGGATGGATTTTTGTTTTGAATTTTACTTTCAATTCAGATACATATCTGAATGAACTATATGCAGAAATTCTATCAAAAATTGTTTGTAAATTGATTTATATTATTATTGATTGATTATATATTATTGATTTAGTAAGGAAGATCTTTTGTTTGTTTGAGGTTTATATAATAGGTACTAGTTAACCTACCCTGCTTAGCACGCGGGAAAGAAATTTATAGTTAAACCAAAATATTTCTTTGAACTAATCTTCTATAGAATTGCTAAAAATACCACCTTTTTTTTAACATTTGTAATACCTAATTCTTTAATTTTTACTTGCGATTATAGGTAGGTACTAAGTACAAGTTATGCATTCGTGCAGAAAAAAATGAGATAACAATCAAATATAACATTACGATGATAGAGAAACATATTTGAAATCACTAGCAAAATTCTGTCCGTCTACTAAACGGTTTGGCCAGTCGTCTTTAAATTTGGAATAGGTATACCTAGGTTTATTTTGACATTCGACATAGGATTTTTTAATTTCTTTTTTAGCTGAAATATTTACGGTACTTGCGATATAACTGTCAAGTAAGCGCTTATTCTGTCAAAAACAGCTCCAAGAATTTTTTATGTAAAAAAATCAATTTGCATTCAATTTTGGTTAAAAAAAATATGACGGTGGGCTAAAACTGGTACCACGCATAGGAGTTTTTATTTTTTGGCATCGACTTTTCTGAGAACTGGTTAGGTAACCGATTACAACTAAAATTGATTTTCAGGAAAATGTATGTAAGTAGCCTAACTAATCTTACACAAAAATATATTTATATATATTTAAAAATAAAGGCAACATTTAAAATAATGTGCTATATCTACATTTTTTAAAGCCAAAAGTCTTTTTATCATATTATTTTTTAAACCTTTAAATATCTACAGAAAAATTTGAAAAAAAACTTAGGTACCTGTATTTCACACTCAGAATTTCAGAAAAAAAATAAATAAAAGGCACGACTGGGTCGCACGCACTTGCTCCTGTGTGCTAATCCTTTTTAGGTACATGCGTCTTTTTGACAAAGATTTAATTTTAATGTTTTTTTTGACGTGCAACTTCTTTAGAATCGTTGTGGTTTGAAGCTCGAACGAACATGCGTCACGATAAAGGGATAAACACATAAATATATAGGATTGTTAGCTTTTGCAGTTTTTTAGTGTATTATCTTTCCACTTGTTGTTTACTGTTTATAATATAATTTGTTTTATAACGGTACCTCCCATATCAGACTTTATCGTTAACTTATTGACAGATTTTGATAAAATTTTCAAAATATGTAGTGTTTTATAAATTTTTCAAAAATTTTCAAAAACATTTTTTTTTTAATTTTTAATATTTTTTTAGAAAACTAATTTTGTTTTCTGAATATTTTGAAAACGAATCTATAGATTTTTTTAATTTTTTCTGGTCGAACGATTTTGAAATGAAAAATTTATAAAATAGAAAACAGCAAAAGAAATAAGATGGCTTACAACATTTTTTCCAAAAAACGTTATAAATTGTGTTTTTTTGGTTTCATACAAATTTTATTTGTTTAATATTTTCCCCAAAATTTTATTTCGTATTGCTCGGCTAAGCCCTAGCCATTAGTCAAATAAAAGTAGGTTACAACCTACATACATATGTACGTATTTTAAAGTATTTCATCATCACAAAAGCACACCGAACAAATAAGGAAGCCTATGATAAACACACAAAAAACAACTAACAAATAAAAAGAAAACTATTCGATTACTACTGAATGCAAAAATTTCAATCGAGAAAACAAAAGTTTACACATTCCTATAAACAAACAAAACCACTGTGTTAACTTTTAATATTGTCTCTATACCTACTCGCTTAGCAGTAGTTGGAACGCGTATCTTAATTTTAGTACCTACCTTCCTTCCAACCTTATTATAGGTACCTAAATCCTTTATAAATTCCATTGGTCCCATATTGGGACGTATAAAGGTCCCTTTACCTGGCATTATTGCCCTACAGCTGATTCCCACGAATCTTTATGCCAGTTGTTCAAATTTTTCCATGCCAAAATGAACATTAAACTGAAAAAAAGTCCTTTATATCTTTCAATTAGTAAATAATTTTATAAAAAATAAACAACAAGTGATAATGCACTAAAAACTGCAAAAGCTAACAATCCTATATATTTATGTGTTTATCCCTTTGTCGTGACGCATGTTCGTTCGAGCTTTAAACCACAACGATTTTAAAGAAGTTGCACGTCAAAAAAAACATTAAAATTAAATATTTGTCAAAAAGACGCCTGCACTTAAAAAGGATTAGCACAGGAGCAAGTACGTGCGACCCAGTCGTGCATTTTATTTATGTTCACGAATCCTAAACTTGACTGATAGTCTCTATAATAACAGAGCTACTTGTGCATAAACTTAAACATCAACGAAAAAGAAGCCAATGAAATGAAAATTCAAAAAATAAAATCATTGTCGATCCTCTTCGTTGTTCACCGTCACCGAGAACAGGATATACACAATACACATGCATACACATGTGCTTATTAAGTTTTCCTTGTTAGTATCTCCCTCACCCTCGCTCACACCATCTACCACACCGACGACCGATCGATCGACCTGAATTTAGCTGAACATTTTATCAAAGATAATATAACAAGTATACCTACGTAAATACACACATTATATAGGTATGAATGTAGGTCCATACCTAAATATCTACCTACCCTCGAAAGTTTTATATGAAAAAAATATAAAACTCAAAATAAACTTCTCACCAGCTTAAACATATACCCACCCCCCAGACACAATTCATTTACAAAAGTCGTTTTTCTTCTTTTTTTGTGATTCTTTTAACTACCATCTCGTCGCCCTGCTTCTGTGAAGCAATTCAGTTGTGCAAAAAAAATCTATACTCACTCGCAATCTCGCATCGTTGTATATAAACTGCAAACTGCAAAGTACATGTTCACAGAGATTCTCTTAAAATTCTCTTTGTTCGCCGCGTTCGCCTCTTTCAATTTACCGAGTTAACTTTACCTAGAGCCGCTTGGAGCGCCACGGTCCACATGTCACCCATTGTATATACATTGCCTATAGTACTATCATGAGACGAGAAAAAATCTTTTTCCCTAGAGCCGCTTGGAGTGCTAGTGTAGGACATTTTATTTGAGTGAGAGAGAATTAAGAGCATGGTTTTTAGTGTTATGCTTTGTGCTTAGTTTCCTGCGCATGTGCAATGTGACAATGTGAGGCAAGAAAAAACCGAAGGAGAACATGAAATAATTCAGTATCTTGTTTTGTTCATTGTATATATGTGTATAAACTGCTAGCAGTTTTGAAGTTAATATACAATGGTTTCGCTTAGCTGAGGCGAATAGTTTTTTGTAAGGATTTATACACGATCCAACATTTTCATTGTTTACGTTTTTTTTATAGGGAATATGTAATATTAGAACTGGTTCTCACATAAGCATTTATACATGCGTACGTCATTGACCAGACTTTTGGTTTAAGTTTTTTAGGATTTTCAAGTTTTGTACAAGCACTACCTACATACATATTTGTCATATTTGTACATATATACATCATTGACCAGACTTTTGATTCGAATTCTTTAGGATTTTCATTTTTTTTTACTATTATGAAGGTTGTCGTCTTCAAATAATGTACACATTAATTCTTGAAATTTAAACACAAACTTACTTGCTATATTTATACAAAGATACAAACGTCCTTGCAGTGGATGGATTTTTGTTTTGAATTTAACTTTCCATACAGATAGGTACCTACATATACATATAGGTACATACATATGTATATATAGGTATCTATCTGAATGAACTATGTGCAGAAATTCAATCAAAAATTGTTTGTAAATTGATTTATATTATTATTGATTGATTATATATTATTGATTTTTGGTAACAAAGATCTTTTGTTTGTTTGAGGTTTATATAATAGGTACTAGTTGACCTACCCAGCTTAGCTCGCGGGAAAGAAATTTATAGTTAAACCAAAATATTTCTTTGTACTAATCTTCTATAGAATTGCTAAAAATACCACGGGTTTTTTACATTTGTAATACCTAATTGTTTAATTTTAACTTGCAATTATTATAGGTAGGTACTAAGTAAGTTATGCATTCGTGCAGAAAAAAAAATTGAGATAACAATCAAATACCTATAACATTACGATGATTACGAATGCATAACCAAAATTGATATTCAGAAAAATGTAAGTAGCCTAAGTAATCTAACACTAAAATATATTTATATAGGTATATTTAAAAATAACGGCAACATTTAAAATAATGTGTTATACCTTTTTTAAAGCCAAAAGTCTGTTCAATCATATTATTTAAAGAATTTCAGAAAAAAATAAATATGCATATAAAAGGCACGACTGGGTCGCACGTACTTGCTCCTGTGTGCTAATTTGTTTATTTAGGGGCAGGTGTAAACTTTCGTTTTCTCGATTGAAATTTTTGCATTCAGTAGTAATCGAATAGTTTTTTACTTGCGATTTATAGGGACTATAAGGCAAGTTATGCATTCGTAAAAAATTCTAACAATCAAACATGACATTACGATGATAGAGAATTTAAAAAAAGTGGGTCCGGAAATTCCGTCCGTCTGTCTGTCTGTCTGTCTGTCCGTATCGATATTTACAGCCTAAACGGTTGGGCCGTTGGAATTGGCATTCTAGCTCCAAAACTAACGGCACCTGCCATATAACTTTTAATGAAAAACTTATTTTTCTCGAAAACGGCTCATACGATTTTGATAAAACTTTCAGAATGATGTTTTCTATGCAAAATCTATTTTTTATTTTTAATGGATTTTTCGGAAAAAGTTTTATAACGGTACCTCCCATATGACCGGTTTTTTGAAATTAGACTTTCTCGTTAACTAATTGACGGATTTTGATAAAATTTTCAAAATATGTAGTGTTTTATGATTTAAATAATATTGCTTATTAAAATTTTCAAAAACATTTTTTTTAATTTTTAAAAATTTGTTAAAAAAGTTATTTTGTTTTTTGAATATTTTGAAAACGAATCTATAGATTTTTTTAATTGTTTCTCCTAGTATAAACTATAGATTTCTTTAAATTGACATAGTCAAAAAAATTATATATATATTTTCGAAAAGTTTTTCAAAAAACTGATCGAACGTTTTTGAAATGAAAAAATTATAAAATAGAAAACGGCAAAAGAAATAAGATGGCTTACAACATTTTTTTTTCCAAAAAACGTTATGAATAGTGTTTTTTGATTTCATAAAAAAATTATTTGTTTAATATTTTCCCTCAAATTTTGCCACTAGTCTAATGAAAGCAAGCTTCGTTATTTGTATTATTATTTATTTATCGTTATTTATTTTAAAGCATTTTATGATCGTAACAGCATACAGCATACAGAATAAATAATAAGGACGCCTATGATAAACACATAAACATGCAAAAACAACTAACAAATAAAAAAAATACTCGATTACCTACTGAATGCAAAAATTTCAATCAAGAAAACAACTCAACTCAACGGTCATATGGCACTTCCTTTACTTTTAGGCCTACAATTTAAATTTCAATGTCCCTTCTGGGGAATGCCAAAATAATCACACACACCAAGTTTAAAGATAATCGCTTAAGCCATTTAGGCTGCACCTCGTTATACATACCTACTGACAGACAGACAGTCATTTTTTGTCGATCACTTTTTTAGACTTCTCTATGATCGTAATGTCATGTTTCATTGTTATCTATTTTTTTTTTTATATTCACAAATTCTAAACTTTACCTTATAGTCCCTATAATCGCAAGTAAAATTTGAAAAAACTCCTGTGTAAAATGTCAAAATAACCTTAAGTTCTAAATTTGAAGTCGATTGGCTCATCGGTTTAGGCTATACCTAGTCCAAAATACATCCGTACAGACAGACGGACAGAATTTTGCCAGCAACTCAAATATGTTTCTCTATCATCGTAATGTAATGTTTGATTATTATAATAATATTATAATAACATTGTCGATCCTCTTCGTTGTTCACCGTCACCGAGAACAGGATATACACAATACACATACACATGTGCTTATTAAGTTTTCCTTTTTAGTATCTCCCTCACCCTCGCTCACACCATCTACCACACCGACAACCGACCGATCGACCTGAATTTAGCTGAACATTTTATCAAAGATAATATAACAAGTATACCTACGTAAATACACACATTATGTAGGGATGTATGTAGGTACATACCTAAATATCTACCTACCCTCGAATGTTTTATATGAAAAAAATATAAAACTCAAAATAAACTTATCAACCAGCTTAAACATATACCCACCCCCCAGACACCATTCATTTACAAAAGTCGTTTTTCTTCTTTTTTGTCAATCCTTTTAACTAGCCATCTCGTCGCGCTGCTTGTGTGAAGCAATCCAGTTGTGCAAAAAAAAACTATACTCGCATCATTGTATATATGTAAACTGCAAACTGCAAAGAGTAAAGTACATGTTCACAGAGTTTCTCTTAGAATTCTCTTTGTTCGACTCGTTCGCCTCTTTCAATTTACCAAGTTAATTTTCCCTAGAGCCGCTTCGAACGCCACCGTCCACCGGTCGTCATGATAGTACTATAGCAGTCTATATACAATGCATTGTATATTAACTTCAAAACTGCTAGCAGTTTATACACATATACAATGAACAAAACAAGATACTGAATTATTTCATGTTCTCCTTCGGTTTTTTCTTGCCTCACATTGTCACATTGCACATGCGCAGGAAACTAAGCACAAAGCATAACACTAAAAACCATGCTCTTAATTCTCTCTCACTCAAATAAAATGTCCTACACTAGCACTCCAAGCGGCTCTAGGGAAAAAGATTTTTTCTCGTCTCATGATAGTACTATAGGCAATGTATATACAATGCCAAACATCATATCAAAATTTTAGAGCTGGTACCCTTACCCAACCTCTTCGTTATTCGTTTATTGGAATATGTATTTGTATTCACAAAATGTGTGTGCATTCACATAAATATTTTTCTTTTCGTTATGACAACAATTCTTCTACTTGAATAGCATGCAAACTCAGAAAGCATTTGAAAAAAAATTAGCACGTACTTGCACCTGTGCCTAATTACATTGGAAGGCAAAATCTTAAGAAAAAAAACATTTAAGTTGAAAATATCACCGTTTGAACCTATAAATAGTATCAAAACCATATCACTTAACGGTTTTTAGTCTTAAATAACAAAGAATTTATGAAAAAAGTATTTCGAAAATTGTAGGTTTTGATAAAATCCTGTTTTTTTATTTTCATTTTTTTTTAGATTTTGGTATGCAGTTTTTTTTAGAGTTTATTAATATAAAACTGTTTTTAAAATTTTAAATATTTTTTTTTTGATAAGATTTAAAAATATTGAATTTTTCAAAAATAAAATTCAAAAGTTAATTACGTATAAGGAGCTTCATGCCAAACTCTATCAAATGCCTTGGAGATATCAAGAGCAATAATCTTGCTTTCACCAAAGCGATGTAAAGATTTGTTCCATTGTTCGGTGATATATGCCATCAGATCACCAGTGGAACGGTTGCTGCGGAAGCCATACTGACGGTCATGGAGAAGCTTTCGATCTTCGAGATATTCCTTAAGCTGACGGTTAATCAGCGTTTCCTTGATCATAAAAAGAAGGGATGTTAGTGCTATGGGTCGGTAGTAAACATGGGTAATTCAAGGAAAAATTGAGTGCTAACACTTTAACTCTTACACTTCTTACAGTGTTAGTACAATGTGCTAACACAATTGTGTTATGATACTTTTTTTTTTCTCTTTGATTTGAAACACCCAACTCACTGAAAACTCAAAATCAATGACACAATGGACATGGCGCATAGAGCTTTGCGCGATTTAGTTTGGATAGAGTTAGAACTCAATCAAATCCAATACAATTATATGTTGTATTGCTTTGCAAACGCAAACGTGTGGTGTTGGTGTGGCGTATGGGTAAGATTGCTTGCACTCAGCTCTTTGGTTTGGTTGGGTGTGTGAAATATTGAAATATTGCACTAAGAAACAGGGTGTTAAATTTAAATTGTATGATCTTCAATAAATTAAATACAAACCAAAATATAAAAATAAAAAAATAAAAATTACATTGAATTAATACTTGTTCATGTTAAGCGTTACATGCTATGAAATATTTTTTTAATTAAGGTACATATTGAATGCAATATGCTTTGATGAAAGTAAGTTTTTCTTTTGGAAGCATTTATTCACCCCATTTATTCTCTTTAACACTAGTTAGAACACCCTTAGGTAAAGAGTTGTTTTAAGAATAAATACACGCATATTTCATTCGAATAAGAAGGGAAGTTTCATTTAACTTAAGTGAGAAAGAGATTTTCGCGTCAATTATGATGTGCTATGCTTAATGTAAATGTAACTACATTATCATTTAGATTTTTCATTACCAATCTAAATCAAATTTAATTTTAAATTAAATATGTGTTCAAAAGGGAAATACTTCCTTTTAGTCTGAAGAATGTTCAACGGAATTAAATTCTATCGTATTCATACTATATTTTAATTTTTAATTACAACTTGTAAACTAAATATTGATGTATGTTTGTATGTAAGTCCGGTTTGGAGTCTTAAACAGCCCAACGGATATTTATGAAATTGTCAAGGTAAATATAGTTTAATCCATGGATGGTTCCTATGAAATGAAGGTTTGACTGACCAATTCGGGTTTGCTCGGGTATAACATACATTGGCTCGATCCCGAGAATAGCGGAACTTATCGCTTCCAAACGTAACTAAACACCATATACAAAAATGGATATATGTATGTGTGTATGTATGTCCGCTTTGGACTCCTAAGCTTAAAAACTGATTTTTATGAAGTTTTCGGGGTAAATAAAAGTTTGTCGAGGTATGGTTCCTCTGAAAGTTTGGTGACGATAACGATAGCGTTAAAATAAAATAAAGAAATTTTATTTCACATTTCTCATTTAATCTCATTAAATCCATTGGCGAAGCAACATACGCCGGGTTCCGCTTGTTTTTTATATAAAAAAGGGTTTGAGTTATTATCTATGTGCATTAGACTGCGTTGAAAGTATGGCTACTTTGTCCGTTCGGTTTGCGTTGCTTAGCGTCATTTTTTATAATAACGTATAAGTGTGTTTTTCATTTTGATTCTGATATTATGCGTTTACGGGCCAGTCCTCTTATGCTATCAAATTAAAATAAAGTGAAACTGTACTGTGATTTATGCTTTGTGTCGTGTACGTCTATCTTGAGTTAATGTGAATTAATTTTGTTTGAAACTTTATATTTTTATTAGCATTATTTAAATTATTTGTGTCTTCAACTCTTGCTAGATTATAGGTACTAGTTTTATTCTTGTTGTGTTTTTAAAATCGTAAGTAACTAGGTAGCAACCTATTACATTAAATTAATATGGCTTTTGGCTTAGTGTGTAATGTAATGTGTAATTTTACTTCTGACAATGAGTAAGTTAAAAGCAAAGTTCCAATTCCAAACAAGCATAAGTTAAATGAAACTCATAGACTTATTCAAAAGTAATATGCGTGTATTGATGCCTTAATCAACTTTTCACTAAAGGGTGTCCCAAAAAATATTACTTTTTATTTTTTGATTAAATTCAATAAATGTTAACTACATATGTGAATAGTTGATCACATCCTATTTAAAATAGAAGTGTACTTGAAATGTTCGTGTCTCTAGAACAGACAAATATTTTATTCTTCTTAATATATTCAATGCAATTCTAACCTTTTTAATACATATGCTAGAACAATTTCAAAGTGTCGAGATAAAGTTGCTTATTTAAGCTGCCAATGTTTTTTTTTTTACTAGTAAAGTTTTTCTTGACTGTGAAATGGACTCTGACTATGACATATTACATAGATAATGAAGATGTAATGGGGGTAGAACAAGATCCATTAAATTGGTGGCATCAAAGGAGGCATATATACCCAAGACTATACCAAATTGTGAAGAGTCGTCTCTGCATGATGGCTACATCTGTCCCGTGTGAACGCATATTCTTTCACGCCTGGCAGACAGTAAGCAAACGGGAAAGACTCAAATCGAACAAAATTATACAGGTTGTTTTCTTAAATTATAATCTTAATAACACAAATTAAATATCAACTACTTATTTAATTATGTGTCTTTTCAATTAAATCTTTTCATGTATCTACTCTTAGTTGTTAATAATACCTACTTAACTTAACTTAATTTAACTTAACTTTACTTTACTTCTCTTTATTTAACTTAACTATTTATTTATTTATTTCTTTTATGATTTAAATCTTTCCATATACTCGATTTTGTTAGTACTATCTACTTAACTAAACTTATTTACATAATGTATATATACATACGTTATTTTTTAATGTTTACTTTGTTTAAAATTAAAAAATAAAGTGTTTGTGTTAGCCACTATTTTTTATTATCACTTATTTTATTACATGTTTATTCGTTATTTAATAATCAATTGAAGTTTAGTTTCAGTGAATGTTAAATTGTTTTTAAATAAAGAAATAAAGAATTGTGTTAAATTTTTTTTTTGCTTATTAAAAGAAATTCCGACGAAGTAAGAACACTAAAATCGGTGCACTACATGTTTTGAGGCAGTAATAAATCCTTTTAAAAGAAATTTTCTTTTTAAATAGTCATTACATTAAAAATAATAATTAATTTTGTAATATGGCAATGTGATACACCTTGTAATGCAGATTTACTAATAATGTATAAAAAAAATCTGTGGATAGGTTAGGTTTATGGACTTATATGTACCTATAAACAAAGAAAAATAGATTATCAATGCGGCACCTTGCCTAAACCTACCTAGAATTGTTTATTTAATTACGTAAGATGCGTGAATATAAACTATTCTATTTATTTAAACTTAAATAATTATAGCTTTTTTTAAACCCCTGTATTGACAATAAGGGTATACGCTACAACTACAAAAAGCCAGAAGGCTGAGAAAGAGAATAGTATTTTCTTTCCTATAAACGTATTGCATCCATATACATACACTACTAACACGCATCATATTCATTTCCTTCTATCCTATATACGATACGAATACGACACACGAAAAAGCATGGCACTTATTCTTAACCCTTTCTTCATTTGTGTTAATTCATTGCCATTTTCTCTTTGCTTTTAGCAAGCCCATTGTGTCTTATGTGTGGTTACAATTTGCGCTATTGTGTTATTGTGTTGATATGTTTCAAATTGAAGTATCAGCGCACATAACACAGGTGTTGTGTTAACTCATTGTGCCAACTTAACACAGTGTTACACATGTTTAAAGGAGGGAGAGGATGGGTCACCTTTCTTAGGGACAGGCTGGACAAATGCTGTTTTCCATCTTCTAGGAAAGATTCCAGAAGAGTAGGAGCCATGTGACAGTGTGGAAGAACACCTCTTCAGAAGAATCGGGGTTATACCATCCGGACCCGCGGATTTGTGTATATCGACATCGAGATCTTTGAGAACTGTTGCTACTGTACGAGTGCGGAAAAAATCTTTCCCATGGAAAAATTTACATTCTCAAGTACAGGAGGGGCAACTTTGCTGTGAGGCAGCGAAATGGGCGGCGAGCAGGTTTGCCTTCTGTGAAGAGTAAACAATTGGTTTGTTATTGTCGATGAGCGTTGGAACCGAAGATGTTGAGGAGTTTTTAATATTTTTTTTACAAATGACCAAACATTTTTACTGCCTTTGCGATACTGCAGATTTTTTTGCCGTTATTTTTGGTTATGCAAAAATTTGGTTCTTTCAATAACGGAGTTGCATGAGTTCCTTGCTTGTTTGTGCTTTTTCCGTAGGGTTGGCTTTGTAAGATCGGAAACTTACTTCTTTGAGCCTGATAGCTTCTTTACACTCAGAATTAAACCAGGACTTTTCTTTAGGCTTTAAGCTTTTTATTCTGTTAGGAATAAAAGCACGCATCCCTAGAACAATCACTTTTGTGATCATTTCAGCACTGGCATCAATGTCACTATCGAGGAAGCAAAGTGACCAGTTAAAGTTTCGGAAAAAAATATTCAGGCCGTCCCAGTTGGCCTCGTATTGCCAAACGGTCCTGGTCGGAAGTTTTTGTTTAACTGGATAGGTGGAAGATGAGAAATTAGCTGAAATGACAGAATAGTCCGAAGTGCCAAATGGAGTAGTTAAACTAATGGTATATTTATCAGGGTGAGAAGTAAGAAACAAGTCAAGAGTATGGGTGGTTTTTCCAGCAACATCCGGTATATCCGTTGGCACATCGATCAGTTTTGTAACCCGGCAAAGAGCTCGACATACCTTCCTTCGGTGGTTGTCTTAAAAGTAAATAACACCTATTAGAGAGAGGTTAACCATTATTACTGTGCGACGACGTGACAAACGTAACTACATTAACCTTTGGCTCAAAAAGAAGAAGATGTTGCAAATTGTTGCGACAGCAGAACCGTCTATATGTTAGCAAAGAAGTTGAATGGTGCTCAAATCTCAAAACAACACTGGGTTAACGACCAGGTGCTCATCTCGGATGAGTACCAATTTAGAAGGCTTTAGGAGCACTTTACTGCAGGGTTAAACCAACTTAAAGACGGGCATTTTTTTGCCTGAACATCTAGAACCCAAACTCGATGCCGACCAAACCGGTTTCCGCTATGGATTCTCATTATCAACACCTGTTAAGGATCATAATTGAGCAGTGCGTTGAATATCGATCACCGCTACAACAGCTGTTCACCGATTTTGAGAAGGCTTTCAACAGCGTTAACAAACAAACTATTTGGCTCGTTTTACGCGGGAGGGACATCCCGAATAATATAATTGCTATTTAAAACAAAATATGAAGGATCTAAATGTTACTTTATACACGGTGGTAGTTTATCGGATAAGTTTGAAGTCCAAAGTGGACTCAGGCAGGGCTGTATATTGTGGCCAATACTGTTTTTATTTGCGATAAATTCATCCGTCATGAATCTGACAAGTTAGACGTGTGCTTATAATATCGCAGCTTAAATTTTAATATTTTCCTTTAAAAAAACTACAAAATTTGACAAAAGTGCTTAAAAAACTCGAGTTAACACAGTGCAAACGTTTGTTGTTCATAGTTTCTCTAAAGTCAAGAAAATAAATACATAACTTGTAACTTAAGACTCTGATCGTGGAAGAAAATTTAAAACTATCAACTAAATTAGATGATTTTGTTAAAGATTTTAATAATCGATTGTACAAAATCAGTGAAGAAGTGACAGCTCTCGTTGCGCGCGTCGATTCTGTTGAAAACAAACATCACCAACCCCCGCCCGACAACCAGCTCATCAATCAACTCAGCGACCTACACCAGCAAATTGATTCACTGCAACGGGAAAAGATTTGTGCCGATGCTGTTCTACGAGGAGTTCCAAGAAAAGCCAATGAAAATTTAAAGGAAATGTTTAATACACTATGCACTTCAGTTAAATTTTCTCCAACACCTGTGCTCAAAGATATTTTTCGGGTAAAACCAAAAGGAGCATATGAAGATACAGCAATTATCATAAAATTCAACACTGCAGCTGATAAAAACAAGTTATTGTTTTTAATTAGTCAACACTTTAAAACGTCAAAGAAAGCTCTTTCCTTACATTATGTAATCTTGATTCTGACAGCCCAATACACGTCAACGAAAGTTTAACATCATTGAACCATATGGTTCTGCGCAAAGCTTTTCACCTTAAACGTGGGAAACAACTAACAGCCGTGTTTACTCGAAACGGAAAAGTTTATGTTCACACAGTAAACAATCCAACAAAAACTCACCTCATTAATTCTTGTCAAGATCTGGATTCAATTACCCAATTGCAACATGTTGAGGTTTGGCCTCACGCTGAAGGTACTCGTATGCATACATAATAACTTATTTGTATTAAATGCAGCCGAATTTCACCAGCACTGATGATGTTATTTACATTTTAAACAACCAAATATATTAATACTTTTGCTTGCGATATTTTCGAAATGAAATTATTGTTTATTGTAATGCTCGATATTATTTTAATTTTTTCTCAAACTATTTTTTTTGTAAATTTATTAATTTGTATGTTTTTTAATTATTCTTCTCTTTTTTTCTTTTCATATAGCCAAATACTTAGTCTCTTATTCGTCATGGTCATACTTCTTAATAGGGTTTCAACGTCTTGTATCTGTATGCTGTGTGGTATGTTCTTGCGGTCATTAAGCATTAATGAACGCAATTAATACAGTTTCCCAATCTGATGGTTTGGATTTAAACCTTCGTTTAATTTTAAATATTTTTTGTAAGCAAGAAAAGGGATTACATGTCTGCCATTTCAACGCACAAAGCTTGTACAGGAAAGTAGATGAATTCCGTAAAATTTTTGTAAACTCTAATGTGGATGCTATTTGTGTTTCTGAAACATGGTTTAAAAAGGGTGTTAGCGACGAAATGTACAGCTTAAACGGTTATAAACTTTTTCGTGTTGACAGAAAATCCAAGGGTGGAGGCGTTGCAATATATGTCTGGGTGTGTATTTTAACAGAACTCTAAGATGGGATTACCACATTCAACAAATTATCGGAAGAATATATGGAATTCTTAGAAATCTTTCACTCTCGAAACACTTTTCACCTCTTGGTACTAAATTATTGCTGGCAAAATCACTAATCGTTCCTATAATAACCTATGGTTGTGAGATTTTTTGCCATCACAGTGCTGAAACTAAGGGTAAACTAATAGTTGCTTATAACAACGTTATAAGGTATGTGTATAGCCTTAAACGGTATGCTCACGTCAGTAGATACTCCAAAACAATATTGGGATGTACAATCCACACGTACATTAATTACCGAACACTTATTTTCCTGTACAAGCTTATAACAACTAAAGAGCCCTTATATTTATACAACCTCTTGTCCTTTGCAAGATCACCGCGTTCTATTACATTGATACAACCTCGTTTCACATGCCGCATAACTGAAATGCAGTTTTTCATCCATGCTATAAG
The DNA here is from genome assembly GCA_963971375.1 of Platycheirus rosarum. Lineage (NCBI taxonomy): Eukaryota > Metazoa > Arthropoda > Insecta > Diptera > Syrphidae > Platycheirus > Platycheirus rosarum. The sequence continues at coordinate 220,202,926 of OZ020507.1, read as the reverse complement.
ATTGTTTAACTCACTACCACAAAGCATCAGAAGACTAGTTGACACACGTAACTTTGAGACCGTTTTGTTTAAGTATATGGCTACAAATGAAAACTAATTTCTTTTTTTTATAAATTTAATTAAAAATAATTTTCTGTATTAGATACTTATACATACGTATTTCATTAACTTAATTTCTAAAATCATTTCCAGATTCAATTTTAAATTTCTGTAACTTTTTTCACTCGAGCAACTAAAAAGATTTTAAAGTCTATTTGTAAGAGATTTGATTTAACTGAATAAATATAAAATATAAATATAAAATATAAACGACGTTCTGCGAGCAGCATTGACAGGAAACGGAGGTATTCAATGGACTTTGGCAACCTTCCTAAAAAACACCTTGATTATGCGGATGACAAGACACAACGTATGCTTAATCGCCAATAAGATTATGGATCTCCATCAAATGACAACAAGGGAGGAAAGAGAAGCTGAAATCGTGGGGTTGAAAATGAATACCGGCAAAACAAAGATAACCAGCCTCGGGAGCCAGTCATCCTCTCTAATAAATATTTCTCAACAGCCTGTAGAGAAAGTACAGGGCACTATATAACGGGTGATTTTTTTGAGGTTAGGATTTTCATGCATTAGTATTTGACAGATCACGCGGGATTTCAGACGCGGGATTTCAGACATGGTGTCAAAGAGAAAGATGCTCAGTATGCTTTGACATTTCATCATGAATAGACTTACTAACGAGCAACGCTTGCAAATCATTGAATTTTATTACCAAAATCAGTGCCCTAGAAAAGTTGGCAGAAAATCCGCTTTTTTATCGACAAATTTTGTTCAGCGATGAGGCTCATTTCTGGTTGAATGGCTACGTAAATAAGCAAAATTGCCGCATTTGGAGTGAAGAGCAACCAGAGCAACGGAGAAGCAAAGGCTGCTTTCGGTATGTTGAAAAATGTATGGAGGAATAATTATCTCAGCTTAAGGAATAAGCTACGACTGTTTCACTTCAATATTTAATCCGTATTGCTATAAGAATGCAGCACGTGGAAAATTATATCAGTTGTCACGAAAAAGCTGCAAACGTTCGCTAATAGATGTCTACGAAACATCTTTAGGATTTTCTGGCCAAATAGAATATGTAACGAAAATCTCCATAGGAAAACGTGGTAGTGGATTGTACATACGCTTCGAAAAGGCAACGATTGTATTGGAAATCAAGCAACGCAGTTGAATCCGCTAATCCAAAAAGGAGGAAGAGTTGGGCGGCCGAGAAGCACATAACGTAGAACAGTAGAGGAGGAATCAGCAGAACTTGGCAAGACTTTGAGGGAACTGAAACACTTTTTCGGAAAACGCACACGATGACGAGTAGGCGTAGTTGAAGCCAGACGTGGACCTCACTAACTAACGAAGTATATAAATAATATTATGCTATTTATACGCAATCAGATCTTCTGATTCGTTTGGCGCAATGTACTCATTCGCCCTGCACGACATCTTTACTGCGACTAAAACTGCAAACTACAGTAGGTTGTGCATTTCCTTATGGGACATACGACAACCGTTTACCCAAATTGCACTAAAATTTCTGTTTGTCCAGTAAAAACCACATATACCACAATTATTTTCCGAACGAAAACGAGGACAGATTTTGTATCAACAAACATTATGTATGTATTTAATTTGTCGTGTGTGCAGGATTTTTCTTACACATAAGACAAATAACTACTGAAAAGTGAGTAAACATGCACAGCACATACGACAAAATGCAAGGTGATTACCTTGGAAACAAAGACTGATATCGATAAACGGATTACACAGATTGGAAGAGAAAAAATTCAATGAAAAAACTGTATTCAAATCTTAAAACGTCCATTTTAACTTCAAAAATGTCAAAATTTTCTAGAAATGATTTTTTCCTCATTTTTTTTGGACGCACATGACGCGTCCCTTGGATCCTCAACTGGGTTGAAAGTACAGTAAGTGATCACATTAATCCGTAAAAATGTTTTGACGTGATGTCGTCTTTCAATTAGAGGGAAGTGCTATTGTGATTAGGTAATATAAATATATATATAGTATTAATAAATTAGCTATTTCTTTGAAAATAAAAATAAGTTAGTAGGTACTCTTTTCCAACAATTTAATATTTTTTTCTATTGGTCAAAATTTCCTTAAAAGTAAATGGGTACATACATAAATGTATACTAATATTATTAAAAAAATCTTCAATTTTAATTAAATTAATCTTACTTTTTTTATAATACAAACAAAACAGAATTTAAACTAAACTGGAAACATTGCCCATGTAATAAGTAACATCTCCAACTTCTGTCTGGACACTTCCACTGGGATATATTACGAGATGTGATGGTGATTGCATACCTCCGTAGTCAGTGTGACTGTGACCTGAAAGGCTTGGACTGGGTCGATGTGATTCACTACCTCCACAATAAATTCGATTACTGAAACCTGAGTCATTGCTTACATCACGTTCCACCATATGCTGCTGATGATGGTCCATAGTGGGCATCAAACTAGCGCTGGATGCCGGTTGAACGAGAAGGTTTGTATTTTGCATCTTGTTATAGTTCTTAATGCTAACTGGAGTATTTTCTAATTCAAAGTCAGGGGAGGTGCTATTTGGCGGCATGAATTTTCTGTTTGTGAGAAGTCGTTCGGTAATAGGCGGGCGCAAAGGTTGCGGAGGAGTATGTACCATCAAGGGTGGCATGTAGTTGTAAGATGATGGATATGAAGAATTCATAAGCAGATTATGTTGTTGTTGCTGTTGCTGCTGCTGAAGGCTCGCGGTCATTTGTTTTTCACTCAGAATGTGACTCCACATTTGTTCTGGATTTTGAGCTTGTTGCTTCTGTAGGTTCTGATGGTTCTGTTGGTGATGGTAGTAATTATTAGGAAGAGATATGCATGGCTGTTGAACAGGTTGTTCTTGTTGATTGGAGAAACGATGAGGTTGAAGAGTTGATCGACTTCTGTTCGGCAACTCATGGAAATACGCATCTTTAGGGACCAATCGGAAGGGACATCCGTTATTTGGAATAGGCGTCGAGTATAAACTTGTTGAAGAATTAGTCTGCACCATATTGTTGGCGGAAGCTACTGCGCTATTATTTGGTGAACTCATTTGTGGTTGCCGATAGGAAGTATAACCGCCCATATGCATTTGATTGTTTTCCAATTGGTTATGATCGCTTTGATCATTATGTTCATCTTCACTGCTTTCAGATGGCTCATAATGTTCAGCGCCCTTGGTTGTTGCTGAACTGCTTAGTTTGTTTTGTAATCGAGCTACCAGTTCCTGCACTTTGCTACGCTTGAGGATAGATGGCTTTTTCAGAGTTTTGATCTCACTGTTTTTTATTTCAACCTTTTTAATGGTTCCATTGACTTTCTCTGGTATGTCTTCTAGATCCTTGTTTGAGTTTTTTGAAGCTTTGCGAAGCCAATCTTTCGGTTTATTTGAAGCTGATTCCGCGGGAGGCTTCACTTTGTTTAACTCAGCATAGGTGGGGATTTCAGAAGGTTTTTCACATAACTCAGAAATGTTTTTCATAGATGTCATTGTAACTTTGTTTTCAATTTTCAGACTGTTACTAGCAGAATCTCCTATGCTATCTTCAAAACCTGTATTTTGGAAGAATCCGTTAACGTTGAGTAATGTTTGTTCATCTTTATAGCTCAGTTTATCCTCGTGAGTATTTTCCATTTCGTTAAGAGTTTCCGATTCAATAAGTTCCTTTACCATTTGGTGATCTTTTCGAATGGCTATGATGACATCTTGCAGCATATTCTCTCTACCTTGAATGTTAGAAAACGATTGATATTTGTCTTGAAGTGCAAATTTATTGGATTGCTGTGAAGGTTTTCCTGGGTGTGTTCTAGAAAGGTATGAAGCATAGTCGTTCGTCACTTTGCTCAAACTTCCAGCTGTCTGATTTTCTTTCACTGGAACATCTTCTAATGGTAAGACTGTGATTTGATTAGGGTCTTCATCAGCAGGCATTTCATCGAGTAAGGCCTGTTGCAACTGTTCAATAATGTCCTTTCCCATAGACAAAACATTTTGAGCTCTTCGTTCTCTTCGCTTAAAAGTTGGCTCTGTAAATGCAAGAAGATCTTCTTTCCTTTTTTTACTTGCTTCTTTTTCCATCTCAAGGATTTCATTGGTTTTTGCTAAAAGTTCTTCCAGTCGCTCGGACACATTAAAGTAATCAGTTTCCAGGCGACCCCAACGCTCATCATCACGATCTACATGATCCAGGCTTGCCACAGATATATGATCATCGTCACAGATTTCTGCTTCACGGTGTACTGTAACCTGGACTTCTTCCAATGCATCAAAGCTCTTAGAGATTTGCATATTATTTCCGAAAATGCTTTCGTCACCAAGCAACTCAAGGCTTTTGCATCTACTAAGAGTGCGGGTCTTATTGTGGGACCGTGATTTGTGACCTGATGTTGTAACTCGGCAAGGTTCACCACGTTTCAACCAGTGTTCTAAGTGCAAACGTCTACTTTCACAGCGGATGCGATCAGCTATCATCGATCGTGTTAATTGTTCTATTTGATCATCTGTTCGGATGACCAGAGCTTGTACCTTGCTATCTAGTCTTTCAGTTGCCTTAAAGACGTACTTTCGCAAACTTTTTCGATTCTTGTTTATTTTGTCTTCGATGTGTCTGAAAAATGGTCCGCAGTAGCAAGTATTGCCAACACCAACGGGACCCTTACAAATATTGCCGGCCAGGTCTAAAAAGTATTGTTCACCTTTTTTCAGAGGTTCCTTTGGTAATGTGTCAAGTTTAGGCGAAGGAAATGAGGTGGGATCTGGAAAGTAATGACAGCCGTATGGTGACCAACTGACAGTATTCGCTACACCATCTATATGATCACCTTTGGAGTGTCCTTTACGGTGGCCAGAATGCCGACCAACACCACTTCCGCTGGATTTATCCTTATCCCTTCGTGCTCTTTTAGGATTATCGAGAATGCTAAGAATTTCACCATAGTTTTTTCGAATCGCAATATCGCGAGGTGTTTCTTGCTGCGAGTTTCCTACAATACAGTTGCTACCAGCCTCTAAGAGAATTCTTGTTAGCTTTCTTCGACCCATTGCACATGCTATATGAAGCGGGGTATCACCATTAAGATTGGCCTTGTTCGAATCACAGTTGGCTGATAAAAGAATACGTGTCGCTCCAGCGTGTCCATACCGACAAGCTGTATGCAAAGCCGTATCGCCGTACTAAAAAATAAAAGAATTCTTTAATAATTACTATGGGAGAATCAAGTAATTTAAATATGCTTACATAATTTTGAATATCAGGATCACCTCCAGCCAAAAGAATCTCTCGGCAGCTTTGATTGTGACCATTTTGGGCAGCTAAATGTAAAGCTGAGAACCCACCATCATTTCTTATACCTAACAAAGCACTATGAAGGGCACATCTGGTTTCTTGAAAAACACCTTTCAGTTTTTTATCTTTTTGATCTTTCTTTGAATTTGGTGGGGTACATAAAACATTGACACATCGGCTGAGGCCACGCCATGCAGCCTCATGAAGCGCAGTATTTCCGTGTTTTGATTCTTTGGCAGTGCGATCAGCGTTTGCAAATAAAAGCGCCTGTAACTTTTTTTCATCTCCAATAGAAGCCGCTTCATGGAGAGGTGTCCACCGTACGTCTTCTTCCTAAAAAAAACAGAAGTTAAATAACACGAATTATAAAAAATATAAGGAAGATTAGAAGGAACGATTTAAAAATATTTTTTAGAAATATGTATAAATAGTTTATGATGATGATGGGCAAGAGTATGGGGGGGGGGCTTTCTCCCCCTGTTTAATTTTTAAAAAATTGAAATAATCTTTACCAAATTAACTGCGCTTCCAAGAGCGGATTGAAAGGTCGCCTGTCAGAAAATATTAATTTTGTTCACTTAATCCTTTACCTGCCTATACCTCGTTATGTGGAAGTTCTAGCTGAGTATGTGTTGCATTGTCAGATAGGTTTTGAGTTCAGCTACCCGATCTCTATACCATAAGTCTCCCGAAAACGTAAATACGTCGCCAGGAGCGGATTGAAGGGTCGCGTATTCATTTTTGTACCTCAAACTTTTACATGCCGATATCTCGTTATGTAGCGATTCTATCTGAGTATGTCTTACATTGTCAGATAGGTATTGAGTTCAGCTACACGATCCATATATAAAACATCTCCCAAACAAATAAATACGTCTCCAGAAGCGGATGTAAGGAACACGTGCCAAACATTTTTTTCGCTAAAGCCTTCACATGCTTTTAACTCGATATGTGAGTCTTATAGCTGAGTATGTTTTTGCATTGTTGGACAGGTATTGAGTTCAGCTACCTGTTCCATATACTGAAAATCTCCCGAAAAAAATAACTGTGTCTCCAGGAGCGGATTTAAGGGTTGCGTGTCAGAAATTTTCTTTTTCACTCAAGCCTTCACATGCCTATATCTCGATATGTAGAAGTGCTATCTGAGTATTCTTTTCTTTGTCGAATAGGTATTAAATCCAGCTACCAAATTTATATATCATAAATCTCCGAGAAAAAACTCGGCGATTTATGATATATATGGCGGAGGGGGAAATCGATCCAAAAAGTAACAAAAAATTATGCCAACAGATGTGAATATAGTTGGCTTTCATCAGGAAGAAAATTAGATTTTGTTAATTTTGGTTAGTGCATGAGGGGAGGTGCTGCGAGGTAGATTTTAAGGGTGTCAAAAATCTGCAGATTTTGACATTTTTTAGGGAAATTTGAAAAATTACCTTTTTTCGAAGCGCCACATTTTGGTAGCCAATTCACATAAAAACATATTTGAATAGTCAATATTGTAGGAAACTTTGTTTGCTCTAAAAAATATACCTGAACGACTATAACGTAGGACGTAATCAAAAAAAGTTATTAATGAAAAACAAAAAATAGATCGAACGTTTTGCGCCCCCTCCCCCCCCACATATTTTGAACAGGGTCCACGAGGTCCAAAACTTGAGAAAATATTAATTTACCATGCCTTAACATTATCCCAAAGTTTCATTAAGTTCCGACCTTTGTCATCCTAAACCCGTTTTTTCCAATCTTTCGACTGGACTTATTCAACTATAATTTTGCACTTTTAGTACTTTTTATTATAATGTATATAATTTCCTTTTCAACAATATTTAATTAAAATGACTTGAACAGTTGATATGGCTTCGAAAATTCTTATTTTGAAATTTCGTGAGTGCTTTCAGAGAGCTTCTGCTTTCAGAAAATGATTTCCTTTCTTGAAAATACTTTTATGAACTAGTCACACACTGAAAGTGTTTTTTGTGAAAGATAATGTCATTGATTGAAAAATATCCTGAAACAATTCCTGGTTTCTTTGGGAGAGGCTTAAATGTGAAATGATGACTGGAAGTTTGTTTGTGCTACAATGACTCAACGGCTGCACAAATTCGTTTCGTAGATGGAAGAGTGTATTTACTTATCTGCTTAATTCAAGCTCATGAGTAAAAATAACAATACTTAAATAACTTTAACTTAAAACATCTAGGGAACTTATTTTAACTTAAAACTAAAGATTAAAGCTTTATTCTTAGGGACAAGATACTAAGGTAGATGCTGTGCGTTTGCACTGTTGGCTAATCGTAACATTCTAGTAATTGGGTTAAAGTGGGCATAATTGGTTCGGTGAGTAGGAAGGCAAAAGGAGGGAACAGATCTCAGGTTAGGTGGATTGGTGTTAAAAAAAAAATTAATTCGAGAGGAGGTGGAGAATTGGTGGCGCCTGTGATGACTTGGTGATCGAAAGGTATGTCTGCAACAGCACGACGTTTAGTAAGAGTGTTTAAGTTGATCAAGTATAGGAAATGGATCAGACCATGGGAGGTTTCCTAAAGTAAAACTGAGGAACCTACGATGCACGGCTTCAATTCTAAATGAGTGGGTGGTTTGATAGGGAGACCAAACTTGACTGGCATACTCGAGAATAGGTCTAACAAATGGTGAAGAGTGAATTTGTGTCTAATGGGTTTGAAAATTCTTTAGACAAGCGCTTTATAAAATCAAGGATAGAGTTTGCTTTTGCAATAGTATTATAATGTTATTATTTGGTGACAATGAGTTCGATGAAATTTTTAGTACACCATGTAAGAAAAGAATTTAAGTCTTTTTGAAGCAGGGAAGAATCAATAGGAGTATATAGATATTAATTTCATCATTTCCATGTCGTCGGCATAAATAGACAGGTTAGAGAAAGAAATAAGGATATATAAGATATGATAAGGAAACTCGAAGGCTCCTAGTTTAATATAAATAATTTGGTGAGAGATCTTATCGAATGCTTTGCTGAAGTTTAGTTTAGTTTAGTTTAGTTTAGTTTATTTCTTTCTTTATATAACTTACACAGTAAGATAATAGATATCTTATAACCTAGTGAAAGTCTATGAATTTAAATCTTAGATAACAATTTCAATTTTATACAAACGAATAGAAAATAAGTTAATTGAATACAAAAGAGGAAAAAAAATAATGTGTAACTAAAATATAAGGGAAAATTTATCTGAATACCTTATCTATTTGCATTTTGAAAAGTTTTACAATAATTTAGAAGAAAGATAGATAGATAAAAGTAGATAAAGAGAGAAGAGAACGAAGGATTCAGCTTGGGTTTAAAAGAGGGGATAAGTTAGTTGCTTTGATTTGAAAAGAAAATTTTAAGATTTTTTTGAAAAATGTGTAGGTCATCATAATCACGCAGATGTGTGGGTAGTGAGTTCCAGAGGCGACATGCAGCAATGAAAAATTGCCTTTCTGAGGTCAAACTTGACTGGCATACTCAAGAATAGGTCTAACAAATGTGGTGAATAGTGAATTTGTTACGTATGGGTTTGAACAGATGAGTACGAAATGGTAAGGGCAGGCCTTTACGAGAAAAAGTCAAATTTTAACATTTGGTGACATTGAGTTCGAGGAAATTTTTAGTACACCATGTAAGAAAAGAATTTACGTCTCTTTTTGAAGCAGGTGGCAAAGATGGGATTGGATACAGAACATCTGAGCACAACACTATATTGGCGGTTTTCAAAGTAGAATCTCACCCATTGGATGAACATTGAAGGAAACCCGAAGGCTCTTAGTTTTATATAAATAATAGATCTTATCAAATGCTTTGCTGAAGTCAGTAGTGATTAGTAGGCTTTTCCAGAGCACAAAGCGTCATTGAAACAAATTGAGTTAGGTTCGTCGTAGTCGATCTGCCGTTAATAAAACCATGTTGTACTGCAGAAACTAATGACTTACAATAATAACAAAGAGAGTCATAGACAATGCTCTCGAAAAGCTTGGGTATTGACGATAGTTTGAGATTTCGTTCTTATTGACCTTTTTGTGAATTGGAAAAATAAATGAGTTTTTCCATAAAGCAGGGAACACTGCTTGCGAAAGAGTGTGTTTTAACGGAACTGTGAGAAGTTCATACATTTTTTTAAGAAAAATGGCTGGAATGCCATCAGGGCCAGGAGAAAAGTCATCTTTAAGTAAGCTTATTTTTTCACAGACCAATGAAAGGGAAATATCAAAGAAACAAGTGAAATTTGCGAACTGCTTTACAAATATTCAAAATATTCTATTTCGGATTTAGAATATTTTGAGCTATAAGACTAACTAAAAAAAATTGCAGATGAGGTGTTGGTAAAATTGAAGGAAGAGGAAAGAACATCGGTTTTTCTTTTTGAATTTATGAATTGATAAAACAGCTCCGGTTCAGAGATAAGGCAAGTCTGCATTTTGTCATGGTAAATTAATTTAATAGTGAACAATTTTTTACAAAAATATTCTTTATGAAAAAACAATTATACAAGTTAGGTACAAAAATGCTTTAACTATAAGTACTTCTACTGTCGGGGTGGAATCGGACTGATGATCTGATCTGCTGATAATTGTTGGTTCGGTAGGTGGTGGTTATCGGTGGTGTCGATCTTTTAACTCATGTTTGGGTTTCTTTGGAATGCGTTTATTTTGGGTAAATATTTAATTAATTTTACGATAATCTGTTGTTTTTTTTTTCCTATTCGATAAGATTTCTCACCATGTATTGACACATGTGGTCGCCATGTGTTAACTTAATCCCCAATTTTATGACAATCTCATCGTTTGGGTATCATGCTGGCGTGGAGTCGCTATGTATTCACACATGTGGTCGTCATGTGTTAACTCTCTCCTTGGCCGGGAAAAGACCGTCCCGATCGTTCATTCAAAATTGAGGTTATTAGAATTCTCTTGCAACGTGACTTGGATAAGATTCAGCAATATTGTAATGATTGGAAGCTGAAAATTAACTTCCAGAAATGTGAAACTATCTTGTTTACAACCCCTGTGTCTAGGGCTTCTAGGGATACGAGAAAGAACTGGCGCAAACTAGTGATCGTTGGCCCACATGGAGATCCATTGGCGAGTAAAAGTGTAGTAAAGTACCTTGGCATCTGGCTGGATCAGTTTCTATATTTCAACCGACATATAGAGGCTGCTCTGGCCAGGGCTAAGAGGGCTTTTGCCCTGACAAGACGGTTGTTTTATAGCAGCCACCTTGACGGCAGAGTAAAAGTGGTTTGCAACATGGCCCTCATTAGGCTGATTGTAGCGAAGTTAATCTTACGTGTAAACACATCAAAAATGTTAACCCACTTCAAACTACATCCCTGCTCCAAGTTAGCGCCACAGGTGGAGAACATTCATTTTAATAAAATTAACCGATTCAATTGTGTTGAATCGTCAAGAACCGTTTTGTCAGGCTAGGAGATATAATGTAGATTTCATAAAGTGCGGTGGAAAATAAATGCTGTAATAAAAAATCTAAATCATAAACTAAATTAATAAAATTAAGTTCTCTTTAAATTAAATAAAAACAGTCTTTTTATTAAAAGATAAAGCAGTGGAAAAACTAAATAAAACCACAATTGGTGACCCCGAGAAAAGAAAAATAACAAAATTTTCGGTAACCACACGAAATTTTCTAATTCGTGCTCAATTTAATATTAATAAAAAAGAAAAAACATTTTTTTTTAAACCAAGATGTCGAACAGGAAATTAATTCCGACAATTTAAGCAATCTGGCTGATAAAAAAAATTTTCCAACCAACAATTTTCAAAGACAACGCGGAGACCCGCGCGCCACTGCCATTAAAAATCCTCCTTGCATAGCGAAGCCATAGTTGACACTATTTTTCAAAATAAAATTCCCTGACTTTTCCCTGACTTTCCCTGACCAATTTTCGAATTTTCCCTGACCAAATGAAAAAATTAATTAACTGCATTTAATTTTTGTATGCTTAAAATAAATCACATGAAATTGAGGTACTTAAAAAAGGTTTCCATACAAAAAATAGTTTAGAGCTTCGCGTTGAGTTATTTAACTTCCACAATTTTCGGAATATTTCAATGAAATAAAAGGTTTTCGATTGTAAATAAGTTAAACAAAATATTTTAACTTCAAAAAATTAAAAAAAAAATGAAACTCAAATTTTCAAGAGAAACTTAAAAAAATTAAAATTGTACGTAAGGGTTTGCAAACACACTGGGACGTTATTTAAATAACATAACAACACAATAAGTATTAAAAATCATTACAATCTTTTTTATGTAAAGTTGCCAAACCTGAGTAGTGTTTTTCAGGCAGAAGTGCTCGAAGTAGGCGAAGCAGCAAAACAACTTTTGTCTTTTAACCTGGAGAACAAAAACATTGATATTTTCGACGAATGTCGCAATAATCTGCGGTAATCAGTGAAACAAACCAGGTTACCCTCCGATGGGTTCCCGGACACTGCAACATTAACGGAAACGAAAAGGCTGACGAATTGGCCAAAAACGTTTCATCAATGGAACCAAGCTAAACACTTCCCTGGGTACTTGAACCATTGGAAAATAGGAAAAAAGAATTTACGAATATTGCCTCAAAGCCACAAACGAGAGATGGTAAGAACTTGATAACTGTCAGGTCTCAAGAAGTCTTTGCCAAACATCTCAAAGAAAAATACAGAATACAATCAAAGGTAGGTAGACCTCATCTGTCTCTTTTGGTTGGTGTCCTGATGGGTCACAACTCAATGGGGGTCCACATGAGTAGAATGGGCCTTAGCACATCAAACTTTTGTAGAGGGTATCAAGACGTTGATGCAGAAGAAGGCTCATATTACTTCCTTTGTGAATGCCCCAGCCTAGCTCAGACCAGGAAAACAGCTCTCGGAGAAAAGATTTTCGAAGATTTGGGCGACGACGTTTCAAAAAAGGATGATTTAACTATCGAATTATTACCCCGATCAACCTAACCTAGAGCAAAAACAAAAATTACGTGTTTTTTGTGAGATATTTTAATCCTGAACATGGGACAATGCTTTATTTTGTTTTGATTAATTTTATTTTGCAAAAAAAATATGTTAAGGAATTGAACTCCGATAATTTTGTTTTTTTTTTTTTTTTTTGTTCAAAGCATATCTAAAAAATGTAATTTAATATGAATTTATAGGTAGAATTTTTGTGAGGCAAATGCACCCAATACAATTCTTCCTTTTTTTGTATTCTGTTTATCAAATTTAGTAAAATGCATTTTAATGTTTACAATCTAAAGAAATAACAAACAAAACAGAAAATAGAAAAAAAAGATAAAGAAAAAAATAAAGATACAAAATAAAAAAAAATAATAATAAATCACTTTAAATTAATATGAGAAAATAAAAGAAATACACATCAAGAATACAATAATTATCTTGACTAACAATATGAATAAGTCGTCGAAGGCTATCAATTGATGATGAAAAACAAAAAAGTTCGAAACTTAATTAACAAAGATATTCCGCGTGCAGAAGCTACTGGACAACTATACATATTTAATCGTTTGGTCGTTTTAGTTAGTGTGTTTGTTTTATTTAGTTTGTTCGGATATCTTCAAATTACTTATGGCAGGAGTTGGAGATGATTTTTTTCTTTTTTAATAAACATACATAAATTCCCTCATTTAAAGCTTGTTCAGTATCTTTCGTTGACGAAGTCTCCATATGTATTTTTCTTTTCTGCTTAGCAATTTTTAACTATCCATAGGCGGTTGATGATTTTTTTTTGTTTTCTTCTTAATTCAAAAACTAGCTTAGAATGCCAAACCAGCATCACGGTAAGTAGTGAAGATCTTTTCGATTGAGTTAACATAGGCAGCTATTCTCAAATCAAGACCCAGGTTGTAGCGCATGGCGGTCTTCATGATGGCACGAGCTGAGCGCTCCATAGTGTAATCCAAACCAGAGTGCACGATGTCCTTTTCGGAAGCACCAGAGATACGTTTCTGGAAAGATTCAGATGGTGTGACTGGAATACGTCCACCGACACGTCCAAAACGACGTTCCAAAGATTCCTGGACAGATTCCAAAAGATGATAGTTTGACTCTCGCTCATACTTGAATGTGAGACGTCCATATGAGACATGGTTAAGGTTCTTGAGCCATTCGAAGAATGATACTGTGACCAGCGTTAATGTACAAATCTGGGATAACCAAAATATTTCTGTCTATTAGAATCTTATCGGCAGCTGGAGTTGTTGGTCCATTGGCAGCTTCAGCAATAATTTTGTCTTGGATTTTGTGAGCGTTTTCACTGCAGCTGGGATAAATATGTCACATGGCTCGAACATAAGGTTTTCTCCTTCATATGGTTTAGCACCTGGGAAAGCAACAATAGTTCCAGTTTCATTTCTGTAGTCTTCCAGTTTCTTTGGGTCAATGCCTTCTGGATTGTAAATTGATCCATCATGTTCGACAATTCCAACACACGTGGCACCAGCACGAACTAGATAACGGCAAGTATGAAGACCTACATTACCAAAACCTTGAACGATAAATGTCTTGCCCCCCATCCGGGTGTGGTGCCAATCATACTCATGTAGTTGGCCTCGTTGATGAAGTTTTCAAGCCCGTGAAAAACACCACGACCAGTGGCCGACACACGACCATGAATACCACCTTAGTTAATTGGCTTTCCTGTCACACAGGCATGTGCATTGATATCTAAATGACCAATAGTCTTGGCATATGTGTCAGCAATCCATGACATTTCACGTTCACCGGTTCCCATATCTGGGGCGGGTACATCAACACCAGGTCCAATAAATCCTTTTTTGGCCAATTCAAGGGTAAATCGACGTGTATTTTTTTCCAACTCGTGTTCAGAGTAATTCTTAGGATCGATTCTGAGACTGGCCTTGGCTCCACCGAATGGAACGTCCACGCAGGCACACTTGAAGGTCATCAGAGCTGACAAAGCTTTTACTTCATCGCGACACACATCCAATGAGAAACGGATACCTCCTTTTGTTGGAATACGATGGGCACTGTGCTGAGCACGGTAGCCTGTAATCATTTCGTAATCTCCAGAATCGCGACGCAGGGGGAATGCAATCTCAATGATGTGGTCACATGGTTGCATAAGCATGAGAATGCCTTTGACTTTTTTACGCTTTTCTTCGTCGGAAATTCTGCCTTTCATTTCGCCAATAAGACGGTTCTCGGAAACCTGGCAACCGCGATGGAAAAAGTACTCGACCATGTCAAAGAAACGGGGATCCTTGTCGGTGGGGACGCTCTTGAGGCGATCGAGAATTTGATGGTCTGCATAGCTACGCGATTGAAGGACTGCAGTGGGTAGAGACTTGATAAGAGTGGAAACATCCTGCTTGACAGCAGACTGCCTTGCCAGATTTTTGAGGTGATACAAAGTTTTTTTTCACTCAGGGTTTTTTTAATTTAAATTTTGTAAAAGTTATCAATTTTGCATTTTTTAACAATAAATTACGAGGAGTACTATCATTCCCCTCAACAAAAAATGTTGCGCCGGATTACATCAACCAGATTGTTGGGCCTAGGAAGGTGGGGGTAGAGGTGGATTTTAAGGCTGTCAAAAGTTGGCGATTTTAACCAGATTTCTTAATTGAAACAACATGTCATCATATTTCAGGTTTAACAGAAGAAATAAGGTGAAATTCTGCATTTTGGATTTTTTTATACCTTTTTCGGGAATAACGAATTGACATATGTACAAACATGAATGAATAGTCAAAATGTAGGAAATTTGACGCTCTACATATATAAATAAATAAATGGATACTTTTGCCATAGGACGTGAGAAAGAAAAGTTATTGATGAAAAACCTAAGAACTCTCGAAAATTTTGCAGTTTTCCCCCACTCTTCCCTTATTGGTCCTCCAGTTCCAAAACTAGATAAAGTTTTAAAGTTTTATTAAGTTCCGATTGTTTTCCATCTAAAACTACCAGTCGACTAGACTTCATTGAATTTAAATTTATTTAAATGTAGATTTTTTCAATATGCCTTCATTCCCCTGTAACGGTCACATAAATAAAATAAAAAGTGGAGTTTGAAATATGTAGGTAATTAAATTTCCAACATGATTGATTATGAAATTTTTTGCGCCTAATTCTTCGGGTACGACGTTATCGCGCTATAAAAGTAAAAGAAACTGAAAACTTAAAAAAAATGTGGGAATTTTTGGCTGCTTAATAGCACCGTCGCTATACCGGTTGTACAAAAAAACTTTACAGACCAAAATTATAGGAAATTTTATTTGCTACAAGTTGGCATATTAAGTCATTTTGCGGTAAAATACACCACAAAGGAGTTATACGAGTATGCCAAAGGATAATACTATTTTAATATGAAAAAGATCAATTTTGAAAATATTTTCCATGACCGGTTTTGAAATTTCCTGACTTTCCCTGACCAAATTTTTGTTCCCTGACTTTCCAGTCGAGTGGCAACTGTGGATTTTTTTGTATATATAGTCGTGCCGCCACGCATTTCATCCAATTACCCCATCGTCCTACGCCGCAAACTCAACACCATTAAAAAGTCTAAAAAATAAAAAAAGAACATAAAATAAATATAGTAAAAAAACACTAAGCCGTCATCTATATAAAAATAGAAAAATTATCGCTAACTCAACTAACACCAAAGTTAACAACAACAAAACCTCAACTAAATTACCTACACCAAACAAAATCATTTCCAGCAACCAGCACATCTTTACCATCAGCAAAATTAAATAAAGCAACCAGAAGCAGAACAAAATACAGTAAATCAAAATATATATATATATATATATTGATTTACTATTGCGAAACGTGTTTCTGTGAAGCAGTAAAACAAAAGCGTCATATATTACGGTGAGTTGTAAAGTTGTTATACGGTTGATACGGCATCCCGGTTCGGCTCCTCCTGCGCATTTCTTTCGTGTTTGAAAGAATTTTACTGAATTTTAAATTGGAATTCTTGTTTTTGAGATCGATTTACCAGACTTACAAAAGCTTTTATCGGATTTTCTCTTCGCTTACACTATCTGATTTCAAAAAGTTTTTCTCTGATTTAATCTCATTTTACTTGACTTACTCCAAGCTTACACAGGACTTTCTTAGATTTTTCCTGACTTACTCCAAGTTTACACCGGACTTTCTTAGATTTTTACCTTGCTTACTCCAAGTTTCCACCGGACTTTGATGAGATTTTACCTGACTTTCCGAAGTTTTATTTAACAGAATCTTCTTTTACCTGTTTTAACTTAAGCCTACGAAAAGGAATTTTTTTCAGATTTTCAATAATTTTAATATTACCTAAGAAGGTACATCCAAATATTTAACCTGCTTTTCAACATTTTCCCTGAGCGCGATCTACTTTTAAACTTTTTTCGCGTTTTTTCCATAACAAAATGGCTACGGGTGAAAACAAAGATGAAACGCAACATAATTTGAATTCCGCATCGGGAACAGAAAATATTTCTGCGGACCCTGCTTGAAATATGCAACAAGCGTAGCTGATTTCTATTAAAATTCCGCCATTTTGGAACAATAGGCCATATTTGTGGTTTCTGCAAATCGAAACACAGTTTCGAATTAAAAATATAACCGCGTCAAATACCAAATACGATTATTTAGTGGCTTCATTAAACAACCAGACAATGGAATCAGTGGCAGATATACTCCTTTCACCTCCAACAAACGAAAGGTACGAACATTTAAAGAAACATTTGCTTGTACGGAATAGGGACAGTGAAGAACGACGTCCAGACGCACTGTTAAACAAGATCGAGTTGGGAGATTTGAAACCGGTTGAGCTGTTTAGGAACATGGAGAGTCTTGCAAGCGGAAACTACTTAGTCAATCCACCTCTAGTAAAAAAAACTTTGGCTTAACCGGCTACCTCCGTCATTTCGCGTTTGTCTTATGGCGGTTGAGAATTCCCAGTCACAAAACGAAATTTTTACTCTTGCAGACAGACTTCACGACTCATCCTTAGGACCTCAAGTGGCTAAAGTTAATGCACCACACAGCACAAATCTCGATAACATCTTCTTCAAAAACTGAAAAAAAAATTTGGAGTTAACGCGAGAAATTGTTCAAAACAGTCCTGTTCGTTTAAATCGGATGCGAACAAAACGCCAAAAAACTAGTGCGCCAGATCTCAAATGCGGCTTTGAGTGAGGCAAACTTTTCGCGCCGCCTATTTATCTGCGACAAATCTTTAAAGTTACAATTTTTAATCGATACGGAAGCAGAAATTTCGATAATTCCTCGTACATTCTGCCAGAATACAAATCAGCTTAACGACTTCGTTCTTCTTACTGTCAACGGTGGAAAAATCCACACCTACGGTTGCACACGATTATCAGTTGACTTGAATCTCCGGCGTATTTTCGATTTCACTTTCGTCATTGCTGATATTGATCACCCTATTATAGGAGCTGATTTTCTACACAAGTTCAACTTAATTGTCGACCTAGGCTGCCGTAGAGTTGTAGATAAAGAAACCAACCTTCAAGTCAGTTGTCTTTTCAAGTCTACAAACATCTGTTCACCGAAACTTTTTTCAAATTCCAAGCGAATTTGGCGCTATCCTACATGAATTTCCTGAGCTTAAAGCTCTACCAGATTTCACGTTACCGGTAAAACATGACGTTGTTCATCGAATAACAACAAATGGTCAACTCCCTTCAGCCAGCGCCCGAAGACTCAATCTGGATAGATGAGCAATCGCCAAGAGTCAGTTTCAGCAGATGATTGATTTAGGTATTTGTCGCGTTTCAAAATCACACGTTGCTTCATCACTTCACATGGTTCCAAAAAAGAACTCACTTGATTTCAGACCGTGTGGTGATAACAGATGGTTAAATCAAGCAACGATGCCGGATAAACATCCGATTTCAAACGCTCAAGACTGCTCCGCTAACCTTGACGGTTGCTCAATCTATTCGAAGATTGATTTGGTACGTGCTTACCACCAGATCCCAGTCGCAGAGGAAGACGTTCATAAAACCGCGGTCAAAACACCTTTCGGGCTTTTCGAATTTCTTCGAATGCTTTTTGGCGTGCGGAACGGTGCGCAAACCTTCCATCGTTTTATGAACAGCATATTAGGAGATTTTCCATCCGTTTTTATTTACTTAGACGACATACTTGTTTCAAGTAAATCAACCGAGGAACATAAGGAACATTTGCGAAGCGTTTTTCGTAAATTACAAGAGCACAGACTAAACGTTAACGTGGCGAAATGCGAGCTAGGAGTTAGCGAACTCGATTTTTTAGGTTACAACATTTCCAGTCGTGGAATTATTCCTTCGCAAGAACGAGTTAGAGCCATCAACGAATTTCCTAGTCCCTCTTCCATCAAACAACTCCAGCGTTTCCTCGGTATGATTAATTTTTATAATCGTTTTATACCAAGTATGGTGTCTTAAGCTAAAACTTTGTACGAACTTTTAAAAACATCAAAAAAGGAAAGTAAACCAAAGCCGAAACAGATATTCGAATGGTCATACATGTGTGAAGAAGCGTTCCAAGTTCTCAAGCGAGATCTGTCGCAGTGTACTATGCTTTTTCTTCCAAAGCCTCTAGCGCTAACTAGTATTATGGTAGACGCTTCTAACGATGCCATCGGAGGAGTCCTCCAGCAACACCATAATGGTAGTTGGGAACCATTGGGTTTCTATTCCACACGTCTGACTCCGGCCGGAAAGAAAGTGCTCAACATTCGATCGCGAACTTCTTGCGATTTACAAAAACATCAAACATTTTCGGTACTACGTGGAAGGTAGACGATTTACCATTTTTACTGACCACAAGTATCTCACAAATGCGATCTGCTCTAAAACCGAAAAATCTCCTCGTCAAACTCGACACTTAGAATTTATTACAGAATTGACAACCGACATTCGTTTCATCAAAGGCAATCAAAACATCGTTACTGATACCTTGTCGCGATCTTATGTCGAGTTGATAAATTTTAAAAATGTCAGCATTCCGAGTTTACTAAAAGAGCAAGAAAACGATGAAGAGCTTAAAATCCTGTTGAAAATCCTGTTGACACAACCAAGTCCATCTTTTAAACTAGAGAAATTACATATCCCGATTAATGACGTCGAAATTTGGTGCGGAATTTCCACCGGAAAAAATCGCACATACATTCCCGAAATTTTTCGTCAAACGATTTTTGACAATCATCACACTCTTTCACACCCAGGCTCAAAAGCAATGCGTAAAATAATAACAGGAAAGTACTTTTGGCCTAAAATGAATGGTGACGTCAACAGATGGACAAAGAGTTGCATTTCTTGTCAAAAATCTAAAATTTCAAGACATACCATTTCCGAACATGGACATTTTCCCGTTTTTGAAAGTAAATTTTTTATATCCACATGGATTTAGTTGGTCCTCTACCACCATCACAGGGTTTCACTTATCTACTTATTGTCAAGATCGTTTTTCTTCGTGGCCAGAGGCAATCCCAATCAAAAACATGAACGCTCCCACAGTCGAATCCGCTTTTGTACAAAACTGGGTTTCAAAATTTGGAGTGCCTCAAACGATCACTACAGATCAAGAAACTCAATTCGAGTCAAGCACTTTCAAAGAACTTTCAGAAATCCTCAGTACAAAACGGATCCGAACTACAACGTACCATCCACAAGCAAATGGCTTAGTTGAACGTTTTCACCGACAGCTTAAAGAAGCTTTACGGTCGCACGAAGATAAACAAAATTGGTTTTTAAATTTGCTTTGGAATCTTCTTGGTATTCGCTCGACAATAATTGACGACCTAAATGTTACGCCAGCCAACTATTGTACGGACAAAACTTACGTTTACCCGCAGAATTAATCGAACGAAAACCTTTAAATCCAATTTCAAGTTCTTCAACGGCTCGAGAAATCACGCAAGCTATTTCTCAAATCCGACCATGCCAAAAAAGAAATCGCGAAAAAAAATATATTTTTGTCCCAAAAGATTTAGAAACATGCAAATATGTTTTTGTTCGGGAGGAGGTGAACCGCGGAAGTCTGAATCCACCGTACAAAGGCCCATTCGAAGTCATTGACAGATCTAAAAAAACATTTTTAGTTTTAATAAACAAAACGTTAATGAAAAACAAAATCTCAAACATGTTACTTTTGATTTACGCTAAATAAAAAGGAATGTTTATTGTAAACTTTTTCATAGTATACATAATTGTTAGGCTTTCTGCCAAAATTTATATATTTTCATAATCTTCACAAATATTTGACTCACTGTTCAAATCACAGTGTCTATTTATACATTAAAATGATTTATCATTGTAATATGTTAATTATCTTTTTATAAATTATAATGAAATATTTAAAAATATAAAGACTTGCACAATATGTATAAAATCTTTTTAATTAATTAAAAAAACTTTCTACGGCGGAGAATGATGTAGCGAAGTTACGTGTAAACACATCAAAAAATGTTATCCCACTTCAATTAAGCTCATTCGAGGTCACATTGCAAGAGCAATGACCTCGACTAATGGACAAATGTTCGGGGCTTACTACCCTAAGATGAATATTTCGCGAGCACACGTTCGAGCGGTTTTATCCCACCCGAGGCTTTCTTTTATTTAGATAGTCGAGGGCTGATAGAGGATGGTTCGGCGATTCCGCTGATCTACCACGCCGGCCGTAAAACTGTGGATAGGCGGCTCCTTTATGACCGAGAAATTGTCTTCGGTTCATTAGGGCTGTATCCGATAGGGACCGGGGGGAATATTTTGATCAGTTGCACCAGTTTTGGTGGCTAAATAACCGATAATTGCAGTCGACTTTTACTGCCTATGGTCGGCTTACATAGTTGTAGGGTAGACTTAATTAGGCAGAGAAACGCATTTACGGCAGCACCAGCAAAAAGGAAAAAAAATACAAAAAAAAAACATACAAAAAAACACAAAACATAAAAAATAACAAAATTGAAATAAAAAAACTGCTGCTGTGGCTGTTCTAGGTGTAAGTAGCTTTAGTTTATTTTTAATTTAGCTTAAATTTATTATAAGTAGATTAAGATAGTTTTTAAGGAAAACAAAAATTGATCAGATACCTAGTTTTAATTTTTTCTGGGAAAAATAAAACCCATTAGTATTTTAGTATTAATATTAATATAAGTTAATTACCGAAAGGTAATTAATTAAGATAGCGAGTAATTTAGAGCGCCCACATGGGGTCAGTAAGTTAATTAAGTTAATATGTAAACTAGTTTTTTAAGATTTTTTTGTCTATCATAAGTTAGTTATAAGTAGATGAATAATAAAAAGATTAATTAAAAAAAACCACTTACGCCGTAAAGATAATTTCGAATCGGGTTGGTTGAGCGTAACCTGTTCGCAGAGTTTGTCCTTCAA
This sequence comes from Platycheirus rosarum, assembly GCA_963971375.1. Classification (NCBI taxonomy): domain Eukaryota; kingdom Metazoa; phylum Arthropoda; class Insecta; order Diptera; family Syrphidae; genus Platycheirus; species Platycheirus rosarum. The sequence continues at coordinate 220,181,167 of OZ020507.1, read as the reverse complement.
TGTCTTAAATGCTTTAATGGCCTCCTTATCGAACTCTATTGTTACCTTTTTGCTATTATTCTGGCCTGTTCTGCCATTCCCTCCTCTAAGGTACTTGGTAATGGGTTTTGAAATCATAGCTTAATTTCTTATGAATTTACGGTAAAAACCAGCTAATCCCAAGAAAGATCTTAATTGCCGTAAGTTCTTCGGTTGTGACAATTATTCTATATATTGTGTCTGCTTTGTGTCCATTTTGATACAATTAAATGTTGCGATGTACCCAAGAAATTCTACTTCTTCCATGAAGTATTTTGATTTTTCGCTCGGTATTCTCATGTTTTATTTTTTATAATTAACGCGCGAACAAGGGACTATTTGTTTCCCTTTTAATGTATGTAAGTACACTGCGTGAGCATTAAGATAGTACAGAGGGGAAGGACAGAAGGTGTCGATTAACATTGGTTTTGAATGCTTGCAAATCTAAATGGCAAGGGAAAATATCGCCGGATAAATTATTCCAAATTCGTGTTGCTCGGCTAAAAAAAGAATCCCTATATTTCACGGTACGTCCGAAATTGGGCTCAAGGGTGAATTGATAGGAGTTATACTCAAGTTTAGGGCGTATAAACGCTTTATAAATTGTAGCCAGATCAAAAGGGGAAAACACTTCTTACACTAATACAGAAAACCTAATCTCAAACCGATCTCAAATATATGGTCGTTCCAAAGGAGGTCGTCATTGACACACATACCAAGTACTGAGAGCTTCTCGGTTTCTTCAATATAAGTGCCATTCATGGACAATGACATTGGCGATATGTTGAGCTTTATCGACAGAAGATAGCATTGAGTCTTGGAAGCATTAAACTCCACACGATTCCTATTACCCCATTTGACAATGCTGTATAAATCGGAGTTTAATGAGCTTGACCTACGGTACCGTTGCAATTGTACGTCCGAAGGCGATGGTCGTGAATTATCGAAAGAATATGAAAAGCTGGGGGTAGAGTCGTAAGCAAAACAGTTAAGTGGAATCCAGACAGACGATCAATTATAACAATGAGGAAAAGACTCGGAGACAGAACGGAGCCCTGGGGCACGCCAGCATTTATTTTGTGGGAATCAGACTTGAAACCGTCCAATACAACTTAAATTGAACGGTCCAGAAGATAGCTTCTAATCCAACGAACAAGAGTATCATCGATCCCAAAAGCACGAATTTTCGATAGAGCTTCATGCCAAACTCTATCAAAAGCCTTGGAGATATCAAGAGCAATAAACTTACTTTCACCAAAGCGATGCAAGCATTTGTTCCACTGTTCGGTGAGACATGCCATCAGATAACCAGCGAAACGGTTGCTGTGGAAGCCATACTGACGGTCATGGAGAAGCTTTCGATCTTCGAAATATTCCTTAAGCTGACGGTTAATCAGCATTTCCATGACCTTAAAAAGAAGAGATGTTAGTGGTCGATAGGAGGAGGGGGAGGATTGGTCACCTTTCTTAAGGACAGGCTGGACAAATTCTGTTTCCCATCTTCTACGAAAGATTCCAGTAGAGTAGGAGTGATGAAAAAGCTTACGCAGTGGCTTTGACAGTGTGGAAGAACACCTCTTCAGAAGAAGAGGGGTATACCATCCGGGCCATCGGATTTGTGTATATCTAGATCTGTAAGAACTCTTGCTATTGTACGAGTGCGGAAAAAAATATGTCCCATGGAACAATTTCCATTCTCAAGTTCAGGAGGGGCAACGTTGCTTTGAGGCAGCGAAATGGGCTGCGAGCAAGTTTGCCTTCTCTGAAGAGTAGACAATAGGTTTGTCATTAGCGATGAGCGTTGGAACTTAAGATGTTGAAGAGTTTTTAATATTTTTTACAAATGACCAAAAATTTGTACTGCCTTTGGGACATTGCAGAATTTTTTGGTCATGCAATAATTTGGTTCTTTCAATAACAGAGTTGCATGAGTTCCTTGCTTGTTTGTGCTTTTTCCGATTTTCCTCTGTCTCTCTAGGAACAACTCCAAGAAAAAAAAGAGGGTGTAAGAGTTAGGTTTGTAAAGCTATCACAAAGAAAACAATTATGTTGGAAGTTAAACTAGTTAAAAACTGATAAAAAGTTTGCAAATGTGCTGACAGGCTTCGAGATAAGCATTTTTATTCTTTGTTTTTTCTATGTTTGAATGTTTTAAAATCAATTTATATTTTACATTTTACAAAGAGTAACTTATTATAAATATGTATGAATTATATTTCGTGATTCTATAAGCCCGTCTAAATGAGTTACAAGATTCACCATACATACAGGCTTTTATTCCGAAAACATGCACGGTTCTATCAAGAGAAATCTGAATGATTTTCTTTTATGGTAGTTGATTTAAATATTACAAATAATTTAATCTGATATCCACGCAGTGGGAGACACAGGTAAAAGCTAGTAAATAAATATAAAAACCAACCCGAGAAAACTGATTCCTTAGTTTTGAAATATTGTGTATCGTTTAAGTTTTTTTGGGGCGACATTCGCCAATGTTAGTTTACAGAGGAAAAGAAAAAAGAAGTCGTACGAGGTTTGTATTGAAACCTTCAATTCATTTAACTTATTCTGGCCCTGGATTAAACCTATTTCTTTCCAACTTAATGATTACAAATTTAATCTTGTTGGATTAAATTCACATTAGGTTTTTTCAAAAACTTCATATGTATATGTTGAACTGAACAAATCGAAATTTTGTGTCTTGACAAAGGTACTCACTGTCAACTGAAGAGTCCAATTGAGTTCCTGGGACGAAACACCAACTTGTGGTGGACTTAAAGGCCGTAAAATGTAGTGTCCCGTGGCTGAGTGATTTGTGTGTCTTACTGCTGAGCGAAGAGCCTGGGTTTGAGTCCCGCTCATAACCACCTTCTTTTCCGCTCATAGCCACATTCTTTTAAACTCATTACCACCTTCTTTTCCGGGGTATTGCTCTTGCGAGGAACTAACAAAATCTCCAAGATTAATTTTTTTTCCCGTAAAAAGCTATTTTGAATCAATAATTCAACAAAGTCCAAAATTAGGGCCGAGTCTTCTACTTAATTGTTTTTTTTTAATTTTATTTTTCTTACAACGTAGTATAAGGACTTTGTATTAAAACTTTCAATTCAGAACTATATCAAATGGGTTTCGTTGTGGAAAAAATATCCAATTAATTTCCTCACACTTAATTAACTCGTTCTATTAATGCTACTTGCAAAACTTCCTAATACTATTTTTATCTTTAGTACTAGCTAACAAGACCGATAGATACTTCAATTTTCCTTTCCAGCCGAAACAACATACCTACACGAATTCCACACATATATTTTTTCCTCGTCTTCCTAGTTAAACGAACTTCTTTAACGCTTGCATATACCAGTCAGTCAGCAACAACAAACGTTTCCGCCATCAAGGCGCAGGAATGATCACTCTTTAGATGTAACCAACCGCGATGGTTGGATGTGTAACATCTAGAGTCAAGACAACATATATATTTTCAAATATTATTTCCTTTTCTTTATTACTTTCAAAGTTGATGTAGATACTAGGGAGAAGAAATCTCAAAAATTTGTATTTAAAAGTTCTTTCACATATTAACTTTATATAGGTACATACATAAATTAAATTCATACCTTCGCACTCGTTTAAGCAGACAAATAAACAAAGAAAAAAACCCAGTTCCCAAAGCTTTTATGGGAACAAATTTCAACCTTATAGTCTAACTTGGTAGCAATTAACATACTTTTAATTATTTTTTCAAGTTGTTAACATATTTCTGAAATTTCTATTCCCCTGGATGTATTTATATATTTAGTTTTCTGAGATTAACGCATTTAAGTAGTAGTTATGTTTGTTATATTTGTAAGAATAAGTGAATTAATTTTGAAAAGGTTTTTGAGTGACCTCTGTAGGCAGAATCATAAAAAAAAACGATTTGAATTATTGAAACCTAAAAAAATAAATTGCACGACTGGATCGCACGTACTTGCTCTTATGTGCGGTCACAGCTTGGAATAAAATTTGAAAAATATTAGGGGAACTTCAAAGATTATATTCAATTTTTCTGACTTTTGATTGTTTGAAAAAAGTACGTAAAATAGTTTTCAGCGGAAAAATTTAAACGCCATTTTATTTCTTTAAAAAATGTGAAAAAGTGTGATTTTTTTTTCCAAAATCGTTAGAGCCGTTTTTAAACGGCTTTTCTTAACAACTTTTTTTAAAAAATTAAAAAAATAGTTGAAGAATACAAAGTTAAGCACAAAAATAACGTACATTTAAAAATTAAATTAAAAAAAAAATTCACTTACCCGTTTTCAAAATATTGCTTTTTCAAAAAATAAATTTAAAAAAATTATTTAAAATACAAAAAGAAAGTTTTTGAAAAAAAAAATTATGCAAAATTACTCAAGCTATCTACATCTTCTTGTATATCAATTTTGAATGTAATCGGATCACCAGTTTTCGAAAAAGTCGAAGAAAAATAACCGGTCCTATGGGAGGTACCGTTTTTAGCCCACCATATTAATTTTTTTTTCACCAAAATATAATGCATACCTACAGGTACACTGATTTTTTTCATAAAAATTCTTCGAGCCGTTTTCGAGAAAAATAAGCTTTTACATAACGGTTATATGACAGGTACCGTTAATTTTTGAGCTAAGTTTTTCTTTATTGAAAAAAAGTCCTCTGTAGAATGTCAAAAGAACCTTAAGTTCAAAATTTGAAAACGACCGGTTTAGGCTGCAGTCCAAAATACATCGGTACAGACAGACAAACAGACAGGCAGACAGACAGACAGACGGACAGAATTTTGCCAGTAATTCAAATATGTTTCTCTATCATCGTAATGTCCTGTTTGATTGTTATCTCAAAATTGTTAATCTGCACGAATGCATAACTTGCATTATAGTACCTATAATTGCAAGTAAAAAATGAGATATATATGCTGTTTTCTGTTGAGTCATAACTTCTATTTTTGCGTACCTTATATCATAAAAAACGTGAAAAGAAAATGATGTAGTTAGCTGCATAAATATGTAGTAAATAACATCATAATTAGGAAACAAACAATCAAACTCGCTCACATTATTCTAGGTTTGGTTGAAACAAAAGAGCTGACAACAAAACTTGTAAAACTGATATAATATTGTGCATGCGATGAGCAACCGCAGAAAATGGTTTAATGCAGACGTGAAAAATGTTCCCCGGGTTTTCATTCTTAGATATATAATATAATATTTGTATAAAGCACAAAGTTGATACTGCCTTTCATATATTTCAATAGTACATGTGTATAAACATTTACATAATAAAGCCATGTAGAGAGCCAAAAAACTTGTATTGTGAATTATATTGTTTATACAAAATTATAAATTAAAGCTTTGCATTGCTGAATACGGGGTTTGTAATATTTTTTTTTTAACGAGATTGACTTTTTTTTTTTTTATAATTAACGTGCGCACAAGGGATTATGTGTTTCCCTTTTAATGTAGAACACACTGCACGGGCATTACGAAGATAGGGAGGGGAGAGATAGGAGGTGCCGATTAACATTGGTTTTGAATGTTAGCAGATCAAAATGGCAAGGGAAAATCCCGCCGGGTAAACTTTTCCAAATTCGTGTTGTTCGGCTAAAAAAAGAATCCCTATATTTCACGGTACGTCCGAAATTGGGCTCCAGGGTGAACTGATGAGCATTCCTTGCGAGACGAGTATTGCGGGAGAAACTTTTAAGTGGAGGAATGCAACTGGCTACTTCGAGTGAACATTTTTTGTAAAAGAAACGATAAGGAAAGACATGAAACATTGCGTCGGTGTTCGAGTGGGGCAGTTGTTTCAGCGGCAGTTCTATTTCCTATCAATCTTAACGCTCGATTTTGTATTCTATCAAGCAGGAGAAGCGATGTTTGCGAAGCACCTGCCCAGAGGTGGGAGTTATACTCGAGTTTAGGGCGTATAAACGCTTTAAAAATTGTAGCCAGATCAGATGGGGAAAAATACTTCTTACACCGATACAGAAAACCTAAGCACTTTGCAGCATTCTTAGCGATCTATATATGGTCGTTCCAACGGAGGTCGTCGTTGACACATATACCGAGTACTGAGAGCTTTTCGGTTTCTTCGATGTAAGTGCCATTCATGGACAATGGCATTGGGGGAATGTTTAGCTTTAACAACAGAAGACAGCATTGAGTTTTCGAAGCATTAAACTCCACACGATTTCTATTACCCCATTTGACAATGCTGTATAAATCGGAGTTTAATGAGCTTGACATATGGTACCGTTGCAATTGTACGTCCGAAGACGAAGGACGTGAATTATCGAACGAATATGAAAAGCTGGGGGTAGAGTCGTCAGCAAAACAGTTAAGTGGATTAGAAGTAACAGACAGAAGATCATTTATAAAAATCCAGAAAACAGTCGGATACAGAACAGAGCCCTGGGGCACACCAGCATTTATTTTGTGCGAATCAGACTTGAATCCGTCCAATACAACTTGTATTGAAGGGTCCAGAAGATAGCTTCTAATCCAACGAACAGGTGTACCATCGATCCCAAAAGCACGCATTTTCGATAAAAGAGCTTCATGCCAAACTCTGTCGAATGCCTTGGAGATATCAAGAGCAATAATCTGACTTTCACCAAAGCGATGTAAAGATTTGTTCCACTGTTCGGTGAGATATGCCATCAGATCACCAGTGGAACGGTTGCTGCGGAAGCCGTCCTGACGGTCATGGAGAAGCTTTCGATCTTCGAGATATTCCTGAAGCTGACGGTTGATCAGTGTTTCCCTGACCTTAGAAAGAAGGGATGTCAGTGCTATGGGTCGGTAGGAGGAGGGGGAGGATTGGTCACCTTTCTTAGGGACAGGCTGGACAAATGCTGTTTTCCATTTTCTAGGAAAGATTCCAGAAGAGTAGGAGCGGTGGAAAAGCTTACGCAGTGGCTTTGCCAGTGTGGAAGAACACCTCTTTAGAAAAATCAGGGGTATACCATCCGGGCCAGCGGATTTGTGTATATCGAGGTCTTTGAGAACTCTTGCTACTGTACGAGTGCGGAAAAAAATCTGTCCCATGGAAAAATTTACATTCTCAAGTACAGGAGGGGCAACGTTGCTTTGAGGCAGCGTGGAGCTGGCAGCGAAATGGGCGGCGAGCAAGTTTGCCGTCTCTGAAGAGTATACAATTGGTTTGTTATTGTCGATGAGCGTTGGAACCGAAGATGTCGAGGAGTTTTTTATATTTTTTTACAAATGACCAAAAATTTTTACTGCCTTTGGGACACAGAATTTTTTGCCGTAATTTTTGGTCATGTAAAAATTTGGTTCTTTCAATAACGGAGTTGCATGAGTTCCTTGCTTGTTTGTGCTTTTTCCGATTTTTCTCTGTAGGGTTGGTTTTGTAAGATCGGAAACTTACTTCTTTGAGCCTGATAGCTTCTTTACACTCAGAATTAATCCAAGACTTTTCTTTAGGTTTGATGCTTTTTACTCTGTTAGGAATAAAAGCACGCATCCCTAGAAGAATCACATTTGTGATCATTTCAGCACTGGCATCAATGTCACTATCGAGGAAGCATAGTGACCAGTTAAAGTTTCGGAAAAAGATATTCAGGCCGTCCCAGTTGGCTTTCTCGTATTGCCAAACGTTCCTGGTGGGAAGTTTTTCTTTAACTGGATGGGTGGGGGATGAGAAATTAACTGAAATGATACAATGGTCTGAAGTGCCAAATGGAGAAGTTACACTAATGGTATATCTATCAGGGTGAGAAGTAAGAAACAAGTCAAGAGTATGGCCCAGCAACATCCGGTATACGCGTTGGCACATCGATCAGTTGGGTAAGGTGATGTAACCCGGCAAAGAGCTCGACATACCTTCCTTCGGGTGTTATCTGCCCAGAATAGCGGAGCCAGTTGGAATTGTGTACATTGAAATCGCCCGCAATAACGATTTCAGTGCGAGGACAAAGGGAAACAATTTTCCAGATGGAATCAGACAGTGCATCACACTCGTTACAAGTCGAATTACTGTCAAGATTTGGACTCCTGTAAATAAAACAATAATGAATGACATGCTTGCGGACAGTGAATTTGAGCCATAAGAAGTTAAAGTCCGTGTTGGAACATTGCCCATATTGGGGAAGTCTCTGGCAACCAATATCATTCCTAACATAGACCACGAGACCATGATGGGAAAAGAGTAATGGCACCAAGCTATACCCATGTAGAACAAATTCTGATAAATCAGTATTTACTCCAACCTGAGTTTAACTTAATGCCAAAACAGCTGGCCTGTGTTGAACAGTGTAGACGTACACGTGAAAGAAATTCTTTCTTAAACCACGAACATTTGAATACAAGACACAAAAATCACTTACCATTTAAAAATATACAATGACTTGTTTGTCATTGTATTGTTCTCTTATTTTAATAATATGCGATTACTATTTTAAATGTGCATTGCTAAATATTTGAATTAGTATGTAAAAATTAAGAACGAAGTTTTCTTTTAACTGCTTAATTATTACTTGCACGAAGTTCAATTATAAAGTTGAAATAACTACTTTTAATAAAAGGCAGTGAATGCAAAAGTTAATGAAAAAATCAATTTAGTCGCTGCGATCAAATTCAATGATTTTTTTATAAAATATATGTTACCTGATCCATTTATTACTTTTTTGTAATGGGTTAAATATATATTATACACACCTGTATCACAGCGTTAGGAAGTGTATCCTCCCGTGGTCCTCGTGAAGAACCATTCTGCATTTTCTGAAAAAAGGTCTTTTCTCAATTTTATTGTTTATGTAATTTTAATAGAATAAGATTCATTGACGCAAATTTAAGGCTTAAAAACAATTGCTTCGTAAAGTGATTCTTTTAGGACAAATTTTAATTATATTTTGTAATATAGGTTCAATAGAGGAGCTTTAACAATTTTAATTTTAGAGCTTCAGAAATGTCAATAAAAGTATTGCTAATAACTTTATATTAAATCTGATAGGCTAATTAAGATGTTAGGACTTAGTATGCTCTTCTGCCTATGCTCCCGTTTACGTTGACGGGCTTTCTATCAGAAGTTTCTACGAAATACTGTATATAAAAGGTTTTTCAATTAGGAGAGTGGATGTTGAAAGAAAATAAAACAAGCAGTGTATGAAGTATTTGTATTTGTATTTACTGACTTCAAATCATAGTATATTAAGACATATTGTCTTTTTTGTTATACTTGTACATAGTGGTTACAATTACATATAATGAAATTTACCAATATAAAATTATAAATAAAAATAAAAAATGAGAATAATTACATCGAAAGAGAGAAAAATATTGATAATGAAAGTAAGATTTAAAAATTAACTAACTATTAATGATTTTGGCTTCTCAAATGAACCTTTAAGAGATTTTGAAGGGAATCGTAGCTATTTGGTCTCCTCAGCTTGATTGGCAGGGAATTCCAAAAACCAACTGTGTGCACAAATAACTGTCGCTTTGAGTTACGAAAGTTAAATATGGGAGCGATTAAAATATTACTTCTTTGTGATGATGGAAACGAAAGATTTTCAAAAAGATACTCAGGTGTATTTTGTTGGATCCACTTAAATAAGAAAATTAGGGCTTGAAAATCAAGGAATTTGCTCAGAGGCATACAAGAGAACAAGAGTTTTTGCTAATATAAGCTTTGTGTTTATAGGCAGACAACTACAGGCGATATTTAGAGCCCTCAATGCAGCGTAGGTTTTTCGCAGAGCACAAGAAATATGATGTTCCCACGACATTTGATTGATTAAACCAAACTCCTAAGTTTTTAACTTTTTCGATGTAATTTAGTGCAGAGCCATTTATTTCAATGTTTGGAAAATATGATGTTTCAAGCGCAGTATTATTTATAACAAAATAATTTTTTTTATTTAAAAGCCTTTTTGCCATTTTTTTATGGATTAAAACATCATTCAAATGCTAGCCTAGACTTCTTACCGTGGCACGGATCTGAGTGGTTCAGTTTTCAATGACGCAGAATGTAGATCGTAGTCAATATGGTTCAATTTCAGGTATTAGAAATTGGTTATTCTTATTACATTTCTCTGGCACTTGCCTTTGACGATGACTTACCAATGACGCCCCAAGATCGAAATTCAAACCAAACTGGTGAATTCCGCGTGTCGGCCTATATACGGCGATTTTGGTTGTTAACACACCCATTCATCCAAAAATGCGCTTCGTCGTTAAAGATGATTTTTCGGCCAATATTAAGGTCTTCTTCAAAAAAATCCGAAGACCAGTCGGCGAACGAACGGTGTTATCTATGGTCATGAATTTCGAGATCCGCGAAAGACTGACTTCTCTTGCACGGCGAAGAATTGACTGATGTTCTCGGCCTATATTAGGTTTCTTTGATGTACGAATATTGGCTGATTGATTACCGAACCGGTCATCGCAAATTTATCCACCAAAGAACTGAGTTAAGGGCCCTACCTCTACCGTGAAATGGGTGCTTCCTACTTATATTATATAAACGTGAACGTTTGGATGTTTGGATGTTTATTCCGCAATCACACCTCAACCGCTTAACGGATTTGGGTGAAATTTTGTAGGTAGATGCATAGGGCACTGGTTCTGGATTGAGTAATAGGCTACGTTTTATTCAAAAATTCACGATTTCCGTGGGATAAGCTGAAATGTGAAATGGCTGGAGGTCTGTTTTTTATGCTTCCATGCCTTCACGCTTGCAAAAAATTGTGAAGTTTGGTAGATAAAAGTGTTATTAGGATTCACTATAAAAATGAGGAAGAGTCGGAGACAGAACAGAGTCCTGGGGCACACCGCATTTATTTTGTGGCAATCAGACTTAAAACCGTCCAATACAACATGAATTGAATGGTAAAGAAGATAATTTCTAATCCAACGAACAAGAGTATCATCGATCCCAAAATTACGAATTTTCGATAAGAGTTTCATGCCAAACTCTATCAAATGCTTTAGAAATATCAAGCTCAATAATCTTACTTTCACCAAAGCAAGAGGTGTAGAGATTCGTTCCACTGTTCGGTGAGGAGTGCGCACTGCCCAACAACTCGCGGATTTTATTTGGCAAACCATGATCTCGCAAATGTCTAAATATTTTTCTCCTTTTTCGCAACAGTCAGTGGCAAATTGTCATTTCGTCTTGTGGTGATCTCGGTGAAATATATACTCGTATAAGTTATTATAAATTTTTTTTCTTTTGCATTCCCAACTGACTTATAATTCAACTAGCTTATAATGTTTTCGCCTTTCCTTATTTGCAAACCGATTATCTGTTTTCACAAGTTTTCTTTTTGTAAATAAAATAGTGTTGTACATGAAAATCAAAAATTATTGTTGATTATTTCTTTGAAGTGATTTCGCTTAATGAAGTTTGGCAAAATATAAAAAAAAATTGGAATAATATTTTGCCAAATTACATAAAGCGAAATAAATTAATGCGGGAGAAGGCAAAGCAATTTAAATAACAGCAAAATATCGAAAGCGAGTTCCTTGTACAGCGAGATGAACGCAAGATAAAATATACATTTGCCAAACACGAATTGCGAGAAAACAAAATGCGAATTGTTGATATGCTAAATAATAAATTGCGTATTGACTGCTGCTAAGTAACCAAATGCGAGAAAAAACCCGCGTGTTATTCCCCACCCTTCTGTGAGATATGCCATCAAACGATTGTTGCGAAAGCAATACTGTTGGTCATAAAGAAGCTTTCGGTCTTCTTTGCCATCGTGAAAGAACACCTCTTCAGAAGAATGGGGTATACCATCCAAGCCAGCGTATTTGTGTATATCGAGATCTGTGGGAACTCTTGCCACTGTACGAGTGCGAAAAAAATCTGTTCCATGGAAAATTTACATTCTCAAATACAAGAGGGGCAAAGTTAATTTAAGGAAACGTAGAGCTAAAAGCGAAATGAGCTGCGAGCTTCTCAGAAGAGTAAACAATTGGTTTGTCATTGGCGATGAGCGTTGGAACTAAAAATGTTTAGGAGTTTTTAATATTTTTTTTACAAATGACCAAAAATTTGTAGTGCCTTTGGGACACAGCAGAGTTTTTTGCCGTAATTTTTTGACTTGTTTGTGCTTTTTCCGACTTTTCTCTGTAGGCTTGGGTTAATAGGATCGGAAACTTACTTCTTTGAGCCTGATAGCTTCTTTACACTCAGAGTTAAACCTAGAATTTTTTTGGGTTTAATAATTTTTATTCTTTTAGGAATAAAATCATACATCCCTAGAAAAATCACATATATGATCATTTCAGCACTGGCAGCAATGTCACAATAGAGGAAGCATAGTGACCAGTAAAAGCTACGGAAGAAGTTATTTAACTGGATGAGTGTAGGACAAGAAATTCCTGAAATGACACAATGGTCCGAAGTGCCAAATGGAGAAGTAACACTAATGGTATACTTATCAGGGCTAGAAGTAAGAAACAAACAAGAGTATGGGCGGCTTGCCGAGAAACATCCGGTATTCGAGTTTGCACATCAATCAGTTGGGTAAGGAGGTGTTACCCAGCAAAGATCTCGATATATGTCCTTCCTTCGTATGTTGTCTGGCTAAAATAGCGAAGCAAAATGCAATTGTGTACATCAAAACCGCCGATTTCAGTGCGAGGGCAATAGGAAACAATACAGGGCATCAAAATCGTTAAAAGTTGATTTACTGTCGGGATTTGGACTCCTGGAAATAAAACAATAGAGCCAAAAGAAGTTAAAGTCGGTGTTGGAATATTGTCAGCAATATCATTTCTAACATAGACGTCGAGCAAATTCTGATTAATCAGTATTAACACCAACCTGAGTTTCTTTTCTTATTTATGGGCCCATATTTTGCCCGGACTTTCACAGGCAGAAAGCTGATATTGTAAGGATTAAGTAAAGTTATTTTAATAACCCCTAGGTTGCGCTGGAAGCGTTTTTTTTACTTCTTATTTATGCCCCGATTTTGACGGGACAGCGGATGCTGTAAGGTGTTACTAAGGCTATTCTAATCACCTGTTGGTGCCGCTAGGGTCGTTTTATATACAAGCTTAATTTGTAAGAAAATCTAAGGCTGTTTTGATTACTCGCTAGCTAGGGTTGTTTTTTCGAAAATGTATGGTATACCCGAGCAACGCCGGTTAGATAAGCTAGAATTAGAATTTATGCAGCTTTTCCCTTCACAAATTTTGGATAACAAATTTGGGAAGGAGTTGAAGTTTGTCGAGAAAAACAAATTCAAAAAATTTACCATTTTGCAGAGAGGATATCTCAAAAACGAATCTTTATTTTCAAATAAAGTGCTTAAGCAAATTGTAATTTTTGTTAATTTTGTCAGCTACATTTTTGTAAATTTATATCGCCCCCTACCTGTGCGTAATTGCTCTTATTTGGCTTCACATTGGAGGGCTAGATCTTTGAGAGAAAAGAAATTGAAAAATAGTAATAAATAGAAAAAATAAATATTCAAAATCTTGTTATGCAGAATTTAATTGGCTATCTAGATCTTTTCAAATGTAAAATTTTATAGAAATCGAATAAGCCGTTTTGATTAAATTATAGTCAACATACCAACAAACAAAATCTCAAACACGTTCATCAAAATCGTTGGAGCCATTTTCGAGAAAGTTAAGCTTTTTTCAACGGTTATATGACATAAATTATACTATATCTTAATTTTAATTGCCTTTCGGCCTAAAAATAACTTAAATATATATTTAAAATACTGGTATGTTTATTTTTCACCCCGAAAAATTGAAACTGAGTTTCTATTAACATGTTTTTCTTAACCTATCTTAAACTACTTAAAATTAACTTAAAATAAACTAAAAATAAACTTAAAATAACTTTATATAAACCTAAAATACTTAAATGTAGAAAAGCCACAGCAAGCTTTTTTGTTGTTTTATATTTTTTTTGTTTTTTATAATTTTTTTTGTTGGTGCCGCCACAACTGCCTTACCTAACTTAAAGATACCAAACATAATTGTTAGTGGATCATAGTTGATATTTCGTCTACGTCGACTGAAAATATCAGGATCTAACAGAGCCACCAAAACTGGTGGTGATAGCTTCCTTCCGATCCTGGTCCGCCTATCAACCGTCTTGTCAGGGCAAAAGCTCCCCTAGGTACTGATCCAAACAGATGCCAAGGTACTTTACCACATCTTTACTCGCCGTTGGATGTCTATGTAGCCCTCGTGTCCCTAAAGGCTCCAGCCAAAGGGGTTCTAAACAGGATAGTTTCAAATTTCTGGAAGTTAATTTTCAGCTTCCAACGGGTTGCTAGAATTAACGGCTCGAATTCTGATATCCCAGTATGAGTTAATAGACAATCTGTAATTAAGCTTAATGAGCGAGTTGATGTTTTTGATTGACGATTTCAGTGTCCTGCTCTGCTTTACAATTTTCCGGTTGAGGTGCTTCTGGTGCATACACTGCGATCACATAAATTCGCTTCCCATGAATTTGAAAATGGACCGATATTTTTTTATGTTCCCTGTTTACGGCCGATTTTGGATAAGAAATGTTTAAATCATCCCCTTGTCAGATTTCAAATAGTTTTTTATGCTAAAAAAAACTCAATTTTTATGAAAAATTCTTCATAACTCTTTTTCACGTCACCTATGTAATTGAATTCAAGAATTTTTTTATCGTAATATACGCAAAAAAACGAATAAATTAGCGGAAGAAAAGCAAAAAGTTGATTTTTTAACTTTTCCAGTGCTAACATCAAAAATAAGTATTAATGACATTTTTTTATTAAATTTTCATATTTTTTTTAATAAATCCGCTGTCAAAATGAACATACAAAAAAATTATGAAAATTGGTCATTTGTACAGCCAAAAAACTAGATGACCGCGAAAGTGTAAAATTCTCATTTTACGAATATATTCATGAAAGTGCTGGATTGACTCTTGTTTTAGGGATTCTTTTTTTAGTCGAACAACACGAATTATGAATAGTTCACCCGGCGAGATTTTCCCTCGCCATTTTGATCTGCAAGCATTCAAAACCAATGTTAATCGACACCTCATATCTCTCCCTCCCTATCTTCCTAATGCCCGCGTAGTGTGCTCTACATTAAAAGGGAAACAAAATAGTTCTTTGTGCGCGCGTGAATTATAAAAAAAAATAAAAAATAACACAATAACAAATATCACCGACTTTGTCAAGGAGGTCTATACAGATTATTTCTCAGTCTGCGAATATCTCTTTTTCACTGCACACAAAATTTTGCTGGCGAAAGAAATAACCCTAGGCCCCTTTCCTGGAACTTTAAAAGGACTGTTCCAAATGCAACGGGGCTTGTATCAGCTATAAGTCGGGTGGTGTTCTTGTGGTTAAAATAAGACAGGGTCGGTATTTCACCCGTTCCGGGAGCTGTTCACACCAGCTAAAAAAATATCCTTTTTGATAAGATTCCGTATGGGTTCTATTGTGTCTGCAATATCTGGAATAATCTTTTCCAAATAAGTAACAAGACCCAAAAAGCTCCTTGTTTCCTCCTTGGTGTTTGGAGACTGACATTCCAAAATTGTTTTCACTTTGTCAGGATATGCACTTATTCCAGCTGTGGCTAACACATGACGCTATAATTTTAATTTTTTGGCCTTCCATATTCATTTTTCAAAGGTAACGTTCTCCTTGAATATTTTTACCACTGCTTCATTGTCGTGTTCTTCCTCTGTGCGTCCAAAAACAATCTAAGTAAAATAGTGCATTTGAACATGGAGCTAGAATATTTTCCATCGTCTTTTAAAAAAATCGCGATCGGTTGAGCTATTTCTTTTAAAATAAAAAAAAATCGACAGCGCTCGAAAATGTCAATGTGATTTTTTTTGGGGGTTATAACCCCACTCCTTGCGTCATGCTCAAATCGTCAGAATATTGAAATGCACACTTTGTAATTTATCTTTCCCGCTCGAGTATTTCTAAGATCAATTTGTACTTGCGATTATAGGTACTTACTATAAGGCAATCTTAGGATTCGTGAATATAAAAACAAATTGAGGTAACCAAACATGACATTACGATAATAGAGAAGACTAAAAAAGTTAGTTACAAAAAATGTCTGTCTGTCACTCTGTCTGTCCGTCTGTATGTATATTGATCTACAGCCTGAACGGCTAAAGTCTTTACCTTGAAATTTGGTATGTGTGGTTCTTTTGATTTTCCTCAGAGGGGAAATTTAAATTTTATTTTAAGGCCTACAAATAACGGTGCTTGCCATATAATCGGTAAGGAAAAGCTTATTTTTCTCGAAAACAGCTCCAACGATTTTGGTGAAAACTTTTTAAGTTTTTTTGTTGCTATTAGCTATCATTTTATCAGTACCAAATTTACGGGAAAAGTCTATTAACGTTTGTTTTAATTTTCGGCGTTCACTTCAATAAAATTTTCAATAAAAAATCAATAAAAAAAATTTCAATAAAATTTTATATTTGAAAAAGATCTATAAAGCAAAATTGATTTTGCATAATTAAATTTTTGTATTTAAAACTAATTTTTGAATTTTTTTGAAAATTCAATATTTTTTTAAATGTTAAAAAATTATTTTAAATTTTATGATCAGCTGTATATTAATAAACTCTACAAAACTGCATTACATTTAAAAAAAAAAAAAAAAAACTGAGAATAAAAGCAGCTTTTATCAAGAACTACTTTTTGCATAAATTCATTAATATTTAAGACGTGTGATGGCGTACTTCATTTTTACTAATAACCTATAATTGTTGTGGTTTTGGCACTTTTTATAATAGGCCGGGAGCCAGGTGAAAATTTGGTCAATCATTTCCTCTCAAGCGATAATTGGTGAAACGCATCAGGGAAGAGTATTATGAAACCTCGTGAACGTCAGCTGCTGTTCCGTGGGTGGGATGAGCAGTTCAGAGCGTTGTAATATTCAAAGTATCAGCTGACGGTCTTTTTTTCACCGAGATACAACCAGCTGACATTTACTTATATTCATTTATTGTTGCGTATAAGCTACCATTTGTCTGCGTGTGAAAGCTGCTTAAATCCCGAAATCCCCTATTGGGCTCCCATGCTAATAGGTACTATAACTATAACTATAACTATAACTATAACTATAACTATAACTATAACTATAACTATAACTATAATGCTAATCGGTTAATGGTCTTCAAATTAAGTACTTAAGGTCATTCTACAGAAGATTTAAATTAAATAAAAGAATTGAATTGAATTGAATTTTTATGAAGATGTGGATTATTTTTTTTTTTTTTATTATTATTTATTGTAGTGTGGTTGGGTGCTGTATGAATAGGGTAGGCACTGAAAGGCATCAAACTGGTGATGCACAGTCGCTGCAACTATATCGTACACATCAATTGTGCTTATTTTACCTCCCCGCGGTAACCAACGGGTACTGGTCTGTCCATCCGCACATTCCTGCTAAATTTATAAACGCGAGTGTTAAACACAGAAAAAATAGCAACACTATAATGCTCTGCTTTAATGACTGTTCTGATCGATTCGCAGAAGTCTTGCACGAGCCCCTCAGAAAGAGGACTTACGGCGGATGAGCCCAACAAATAGGACCCACGGTGGCGTCAACAGTCAACGAAGCAGACGCCCTAATGAGCTACTTCGACGTATTTGGAGATAAGGTCATTAGGACAATTCAATGCAAGTCAAGGCATTCAAATAGAGATGGTGGCGGATGAACCCTTAATGGGCCAACGGCAGCGCTCATATCCCCGAAGTGGGTTACTGACTCCGGATTCTCCGGTTTCTTTTGTCCAAGGAATCCAACAAAGGACCTGGCCCTCCAGGTTGGGGGTTGTGCGTAAGGTTAACAACCCTGCCACGGAAAAAAGAAAAACTTGCGAAGCGACCAATAGCCTCGGAAAAGGACGGATTTACTGTTGACGACCCGGAAAAACGAATCAAGGACAACGACCTTCGGATCTGCACGTGGAATGTTAGAACTCTTAACAGACCACGTGCATCCAAACAACTAGCGGAGGCCCTAGACTACTACAGAGCTGGAATTACTGGCATCCATGAAGTGCGATGGAATGGGCCGGGCAAAAGGAGGATGAAAAACTGTGACGTGTACTACGGTGATTGCGCAAGAAGACCACAGCGTTTATTTGGGTGCGGATTCGTCATAAGCGGTAGACTTAGACAAGAAGTCTTGGGCTTTCGACACGTAAGTGAGCGACTTGTGACAATCCGTATCAATGCTAAATTCGCCAACATTAGCCTAATATGCGCTCATGCCCCCACAGAGGACAAAGATGACGCCACCAAGGATGACTTCTATGAGCTCCTCGACAAAACCTATGAGCAATGCCCTAAATACGACGTTAAGATCGTACTAGGCGATTTTAATGCCAAAATAGGTAAAGAGGAAATCTTTGGTAGGACTGTCGGAAAACATAGCCTACACGACACAACGTCTGAAAACGGACTTAGGCTAATTGACATCGCAGCGGCACATAACGTCACCATTGCAAGCACACGGTTTCCTCATCTCGATATACACAAAGAGACTTGGCGACACCCAGATCAAAGAACCGTCAATCAGCTTGATCACGTTGCGATCGATGCAAGACACGCCTCCAGTATCTTGGATGTTCGCACCTTCCGAGCAGCTAACATCGACTCGGATCACTACCTTGTTGCAGCAAAGGTAAGAATGCGAATAACCCGAACTCCACAACAACGGAGTAATACTGTGAGGAAGTATGACGTCGGAAAGCTGCAATCGCAAGAAACCGCCAGAACCTATGCCGATCGAATATCCCGTAACCTCTCAAGAAATCCAGTACCGCCAGCATCAAGTGCCGAAGATCAGTGGCAACACTGCCAACAAGCCATCAGACATGCCGCAACTGATGTGCTAGGTTTCACCAGACCACCACCACGAAACCTCTGGTTTGATGACGAATGCAGGCAGGCCCATGCAGCCAAACAAGAGGCATATAAAGCGACGCTGCAAAGAAAGACGAGAGCCGCTCGCGAGCTTCACGAGCAGAAAAGACGGGAAGAACACCGGCTTCTCCAAAAGAAAAAGAGAGAGCATGAGAAGCGCGCGATCGAAGATATTGAGAGATGCTACTCCAGGAACAACGTGCGGAAGTTTTACCAACAGGTAAAAAGAACATGCCAAGGAAAAAAATCCCGCACAGAAGCCTATAGAGATAGGAATGGAAACCTCGTAGTAGAGTCACAGTCGGTGCTGAGTACATGGAAGGAATAGCAATATCTAAACTCAAAAACAACAAAGCTGCTGGACCCGACGGACTACCCGCCGAACTTTTTAAAGCGGCCGGAGATGACCTGGTGGAGTGCATACACCAACTCATCTCTAAAGTTTGGTCAGAAGAAAGTATGCCTGATGAATGGAACCTCAGCATCGTTTGCCCGATCCACAAGAAAGGAGACCCTCTAAACTGCGCCAACTATAGAGGAATAAGTCTCCTGAATATCGCCTACAAGATCCTCTCTGCCGTACTATGTGAACGCCTGAAACCTTTCGTCAGCAACCTGATTGGCCCCTATCAGTGTGGTTTCAGACCAGGAAAGTCCACAATCGATCATATGTTCACTCTACGGCAGATCCTGGAAACCACCCAAGAATTCCAAATCGATACCCACCACCTCTTTATCGATTTTAAGGCCGCGTACGATAGCGTTTATAGAGACGAGCTATACAGAGCCATGTCAGGTTTTGGCATTCACACAAAACTCGTCCGACTGTGCAGGATGACGATGGAGAACTCTCGCTGCTTCGTCAAGGTTGGTTCTGACCTCACAGAAGCTTTTGACGTCAAAAAAGGATTCCGACAAGGTGATGCACTATCGTGCGATTTCTTCAACTTAATACTTGAAAAAATTATAAGAAACTCGCAAGTCAATTGTAGTGGGACAATTTTTTCAAGTCTGTGCAATTGCTAGCATACGCTGACGACATAGACATCATTGGCAGAACTCGGCGAGCTGTCACTGGCACGTTTGCTAGCATTGAAGCTGAAGCGGCTAAGATGGGACTAGCAGTCAATGAGGCCAAAACGAAGTACCTGCTGTCCACAAAAAGAGACACACAACACCGGCGGATTGGACAAAACATCACAATAGACAGGTACAACTTTGAGGTAGTTAGGGACTTTGTGTACCTCGGATCCGCTATAACATCTGACAACAACATCTCGTCAGAAATAAAGCGAAGAATTACTCTTGCCAATCGCTGTTTCTATGGGCTAGGAAGGCAATTGAGTAGCAAAGCCCTCTCTCGAAAGACAAAGGAGACTCTGTATCAGACCCTAATCATCCCAGTCCTGCTCTATGGCGCAGAGGCATGGACTCTGTCTAAAGCGGATGAAGATATTCTTAGTCGTTTCGAGCGTAAGATTCTTCGGAAGATTTTTGGCCCTATCTGCGTTAACGGGCTTTGGAGGAGAAGGTTCAACCAAGAACTATACGAGCTGTATAGCGACATTGACCTGGTCAAAAAAATACGCATATCACGTTTAAGATGGCTAGGTCATGTAGAGCGAATGGACAACAATGATCCGGCTAGCAGGATCTTCGATTCCATCCCAGAGGGTAGACGCAGTCAAGGAAGACCTCGCCTTAGGTGGCGCGCTCAAGTGGAGGACGACATGAACCAACTTGGAGTGCAAAACTGGAGGCAGCTAGCCAAAGACCGAGTTGGCTGGAGAGGCATGTTGGTTCAGGCCCAGGTTCGTCCCGAACTGTAGCGCCACGTAAGTAAGTAAGTAAGTATTGTAGCCAAAAAAAACATTACATTACTACTTAAACCTACATTTACAGAGATTGGTATATATGCTACCTTACTACTGCCAAGTATAAAAAATTGTTTAATCAAAAATATATTTAGCTTTAATTTGAGATTTTAAAGGGCAAGCCACTGTTAAAAACCTTCATTTAGCCTAAACGGCTAAAGTCTTTACCTTGAAATTTGGTATGTGTGGTTCTTTTGATTTTCCTCAGAGGGGAAATTTAAATTTTATTTTAAGGCCTACAAATAACGATGCTTGCCATATAATCGGTAAGGAAAAGCTTATTTTTCTCGAAAACAGCTCCAACGATTTTGGTGAAAACTTTTTAAGTTTTTTTATTAGCTATCATTTTATCAGTACCAAATTTACGGGAAAAGTCTATTAACGTTTTTTTTATTTTCGGCGTTCACTTCAATAAAATTTTCAATAAAAATTCAATAAAAAAATTTCAATAAAATTTTATATTTAAAAAGATCTATAAAGCAAAATTGATTTTGTATAATTAAATTTTTGTATTTAAAACTAATTTTTGAATTTTTTTTGAAAATTCAATATTTTTTTAAATGTTAAAAAATTATTTTAAATTTTATGATCAGCTGTATATTAATAAACTCTACAAAACTGCATTACAACATTTTTTTTCAAAAAAAAAAAAAACTGAGAATAAAAGCAGCTTTTATCAAGAACTATTTTTTGCATAAATTCATTAATATTTAAGACGTGTGATGGCGTACTTCATTTTTACTAATAACCTATAATTGTTGTGGTTTTGGCACTTTTTATAATAGGCCGGGAGCCAGGTGAAAATTTGGTCAATCATTTCCTCTCAAGCGATAATTGGTGAAACGCATCAGGGAAGAGTATTATGAAACCTCGTGAACGTCAGCTGCTGTTCCGTGGGTGGGATGAGCAGTTCAGAGCGTACAACATTCAAAATATCAGCTGACGGTCTTTTTTTCACCGAGATACAACCAGCTGACATTTACTTATATTCATTTATTGTTGCGTATAAGCTACCATTTGTCTGCGTGTGAAAGCTGCTTAAATCCCGAAATCCCCTATTGGGCTCCCATGCTAATAGGTACTATAACTATAACTATAACTATAACTATAACTATAACTATAACTATAACTATAACTATAATGCTAATCGGTTAATGGTCTTCAAATTAAGTACTTAAGGTCATTCTACAGAAGATTTAAATTAAATAAAAGAATTGAATTGAATTGAATTTTTATGAAGATGTGGATTATTTTTTTTTTTATTATTATTTATTGTAGTGTGGTTGGGTGCTGTATGAATAGGGTAGGCACTGAAAGGCATCAAACTGGTGATGCACAGTCGCTGCAACTATATCGTACACATCAATTGTGCTTATTTTACCTCCCCGCGGTAACCAACGGGTACTGGTCTGTCCATCCGCACATTCCTGCTAAACTTATAAACGCGAGTGTTGAACACAGAAAAAATAGCAACACTATAATGCTCTGCTTTAATGACTGTTCTGATCGATTCGCAGAAGTCTTGCACGAGCCCCTCAGAAAGAGGACTTACGGCGGATGAGCCCAACAAATAGGACCCACGGTGGCGTCAACAGTCAACGAAGCAGACGCCCTAATGAGCTACTTCGACGTATTTGGAGATAAGGTCATTAGGACAATTCAATGCAAGTCAAGGCATTCAAATAGAGATGGTGGCGGATGAACCCTTAATGGGCCAACGGCAGCGCTCATATCCCCGAAGTGGGTTACTGACTCCGGATTCTCCGGTTTCTTTTGTCCAAGGAATCCAACAAAGGACCTGGCCCTCCAGGTTGGGGGTTGTGCGTAAGGTTAACAACCCTGCCACGGAAAAAAGAAAAAGTTGCGAAGCGACCAATAGCCTCGGAAAAGGACGGATTTACTGTTGACGACCCGGAAAAACGAATCAAGGACAACGACCTTCGGATCTGCACGTGGAATGTTAGAACTCTTAACAGACCACGTGCATCCAAACAACTAGCGGAGGCCCTAGACTACTACAGAGCTGGAATTACTGGCATCCATGAAGTGCGATGGAATGGGCCGGGCAAAAGGAGGATGAAAAACTGTGACGTGTACTACGGTGATTGCGCAAGAAGACCACAGCGTTTATTTGGGTGCGGATTCGTCATAAGCGGTAGACTTAGGCAAGAAGTCTTGGGCTTTCGACACGTAAGTGAGCGACTTGTGACAATCCGTATCAATGCTAAATTCGCCAACATTAGCCTAATATGCGCTCATGCCCCCACAGAGGACAAAGATGACGCCACCAAGGATGACTTCTATGAGCTCCTCGACAAAACCTATGAGCAATGCCCTAAATACGACGTTAAGATCGTACTAGGCGATTTTAATGCCAAAATAGGTAAAGAGGAAATCTTTGGTAGGACTGTCGGAAAACATAGCCTACACGACACAACGTCTGAAAACGGACTTAGGCTAATTGACATCGCAGCGGCACATAACGTCACCATTGCAAGCACACGGTTTCCTCATCTCGATATACACAAAGGGACTTGGCGACACCCAGATCAAAGAACCGTCAATCAGATTGATCACGTTGCGATCGATGCAAGACACGCCTCCAGTATCTTGGATGTTCGCACCTTCCGAGCAGCTAACATCGACTCGGATCACTACCTTGTTGCAGCAAAGGTAAGAATGCGAATAACCCGAACTCCACAACAACGGAGTAATAAACCGCCAGAACCTATGCCGATCGAATATCCCGTAACCTCTCAAGAAATCCAGTACCGCCAGCACATAGAGTAAATATATTATATAGAGGAAAAACTTTCGTACGTTCCACGCCTCAAAACCCTCAATTTTCGTTGTTGCTTTGGTATATCATTCATTGTGTTTCGTGTTCTCTTTTGTATATCATTCATTGTCGGCGTTAAAAAACAAAGAAAAAACGATGTGGTGAGTTTTGTTAATTTTGACATTTCATTTTGTTCTTGTTGACAACAACTGTCAGTGAATTGTTGACAAAAATTATTGCAAACATTTTTTTTAAATAAAATTTATTATTAGTATTTTCGAATGCTGACGCTGAGGGAAGAAGGTCCTCAAAAATGGATTTTTGACGAATGTTGTGACATCAATCAAATTCACTTTAGATTCAAGGACAAGGATTTGCCAGAGAACTTGGTGACCAGTGTGGTTGCTTCTATGCAGGTTTGCAGTTATACCCAGACACCACTATCGTTCTATTTTCATTTTAATCTTTTCAGATGTATCCGCTAGAAAAAGTTCTAACGGCGCCGTACTAAATAAATGAATGGGAACCAAAGCTAATACCTATCCTTCTGAATAAACTTGTTCCAGAAAAATGTCGCAGAAGAAGACTTCATGTATCAATAGAATTAATAATCTCCTTGTAAAGCTGTGGCTTATTTTTTTAATAAACATTTATATTGAACTTATACAACTTCACCGGACTCTTCAGGATCAAGCTTGTTTCCCCCAAACAAATTCTTATAAAAGCAACACAAAACAAAGTCTTCACAAACGGTATTAAGAAATATTTTTTTATTTTTTAAAAACTTACAAACCCTAGACTATCGAAAAAAAATCATACTATCGTACTTCATTTTCTTCTGTTTGAGTAGATGATTCCTTAGAGCCTTCTGTTTGTCCTTAAAACTCTTCTTGACCTTGCCACGTGCCTTGTGCCTCATCATAATAAAGTTCTTGCCCTTGCGTTTCTCTCTATTTGTCGTTGAACAGTTTTCATTCTTCCTGCCGTCTTTGTAGCCAAACTTATTATTCTGAAAAAAAGTCCTCAAATTCTTGTCCGGACAACGGAGCAATTAAAAAAACAGCTGCAACAAGTCCAATGCAGGAATAAGATTCTTATTTCGAAGCAGAATCAGTGCCTTAACAAAACAGTTGCGCCTAGTAGGATCCAGAGTTGTGGCATGATTTTTCAGCAAATCGACTAAATGCTGTGGAAATTGGATGCAAACATCAGGATAGCATTGAGCGACCTACAAAACAAACATCATATTTATAAAGCATCTTTAAATGCAACACTTGCTTTCTTTTTTTTTATTACCTGCGCAATAAACATAATCAATTCATCGAGACTTTTATTTTCATTGCTGGGATTTAATTCGAAAACTTCCAAGCTGCTCAAGAAATGGCGATATTGCTGGGAGAATTCTTCCTTGTATGATTCCGGATCACGTTTTATAAGATTTTGCACTTGTGGAAGATTGTCTGGTAGCTGACCACTAATAATTAATTAATAAAACGGATAAGCAGTTTAATTTTGTAAATAGGACACAATAATTCACAAAATACCATCAACGACGACGACGTGCCTGATGAGAATACTTGATACAAGATACAATTCTCATCAGGCACGTCGTCGTCGTCTTTCGATGGTGGTATTTTATGAAATTCTCACAAATTGTTCGAAGTAAAGGAACTCCGTGAATTATTGTGTCTTTTTAACAAAATTAAACTGCTTATTCGTTTTATTGATGATAATAAGATCAGTTCTTATTATCAGTACACTACACAACACAATACAATATTCACTAAACAATTTGATGTTGACGTTTTAGACACTCACCTCCACCATACTCCTACATATCGAGAAGGATGTGTTCGGAATGTATACCTTAAGGGTTAAGGTGATTTTCTTAGGTCTTAGAGCTTGTTTACATGATTCCTTTTTTCGGATGTTTCTTCATTCGTTCTTTTTGCAATTAGGTAAGGGGTGTAAAAAAGTAGGGGGAATGAACTAACGAATGGACGAATGAAAATTTTAAGGATTTTTGTGATTGAGCTTTGAAGTTTCTCGTTTGAGAAAGAAAATGCTATGCACGGACTAAAAATAAGAACTTTTGAAATTGAAAACAATTCCCAATTATGTTTTTTTAGTGGTAATGGATGGTTTTAATTGTTTTTTTTTAATTTTGCAAATTTCTTTAGAATAAAATAGTATAGTTTGTAGGAAAACATTGGTTATATTCGGGGTAATCCAAATCAGTGTACACACCAACGTACGTGCTTGTCCAAAAGAAGAATGAAGAAACAACCGAAAAGAAAAATCATGTACACAAGGTCTAATTAGTACGGATAAATATAATGTCTACAATTTTCTAATATAAACCAATATAATGCAGTGTTATTCTTTTTAAGTTTGTAGGATTAATAATTTGTTGAGATTATTTTACCTTGTGTTGAGATTATTTTAACACGGCATTCTAAACACGGCGTTAGAGAACGTCAGACAGAGAGCTATCCGCAGCGCGTTTAATATTTGAATCTTGATTTTCATTTTCTCACTAAATGCCAATTAGGTTATTTTTTTCCATTTAAACAATACACTATTAAATGACACAAAATAATTTAATAAAATAAATTTCTACAATAAATTCAAAATGACTTAATTACTAAACACAAAATATGAAAACAAAATTTTTTTTGGAACGCCGCGTCAAAGTTATCTCAACGCAGCGTAAAATAATCTCTACGCCGCATTAAAAATGCGTTCTGTTTAACGAAGACTTAAAAAAAAACAATTTGTAAATTATCACAATGCGACGTTTTGACGCCGTGTGGAACTTGACGCGGCGTTCAAAACGCGCTCTATGTGACTTGGGATATGTTTGTTTTACTGTATATTACAACGCGGCGTCGGAACGCGCTATGTTTGACTAGGTTTCTACTCCTGTGTAAACGAATACAATAGGTGTAAAGAAAGATAATTTAACTTTAAAAAAGTACACCTTTATCGCTACTTTGTATAATACGATCTTGCAAATATACATAGTACGTAATCTTCTGACCGAATGCTTGTTTAAATTCATTCTTAGAATAATCAATACACTATCATCAGTATCAGGTAAAATGTTTGAAACTCTTGGATATTGTTTAACCAGTTTTAAACGTTTATATAGAGTTTTCAAGCACACAATATGTAAAAGGCAGGGAAAAAATAATAAAGTATAACAACTTGCATTCGAGTAACTTGCTAGTGGCTCCTCATGGTACAAGAAAACAAGATAGCGACTTTCGTATTTTACGTCATTAGTGACCCTTGTTGAATAAATTTATTTCCGTTTTAGAAAAAAAACGGAAAAGTAAGTTTTAATTGATGCAGGTTTGGTCCAATGATTGATTAAATATACATTGATTGATTTAATATACATTTTAAGTCCACTAACACTTCGGATTCTTTCCAAAAATGGTAATTTAATTTAGTCAGTTTGAGTCACTGATGACGTCAAATTTCGGGATGGCGCTTTTTTTTAGCAGTATCTTCTAACACGCCCAATTTCGTGGTGGGAAACAAAAGGGAACTGAAAAGAAGAGGTCAATTATTTGACTACTACACTCTCAATCGGTGGCTATTTTTTGACAGTTCAGCACTACTACACTCTCAATCGGTGGTTATTTTTTGACAGTTCAGCACTACTACACTCTCAATCGGTGGCTATTTTTTGACAGTTCTACACCAATACTTATTTGACCAGCTTGTAGGTCTTGTCAAATGAAGGCAGTAGATTTCCCTCTTTATAGTATAGTTACTCTATGCGCCAGCATCAAGTGCCGAAGATCAGTGGCAACACTGCCAACAAGCCATCAGACATGCCGCAACTGATGTGCTAGGTTTCACCAGACCACCACCACGAAACCTCTGGTTTGATGACGAATGCAGGCAGGCCCATGCAGCCAAACAAGAGGCATATAAAGCGACGCTGCAAAGAAAGACGAGAGCCGCTCGCGAGCTTCACGAGCAGAAAAGACGGGAAGAACACCGGCTTCTCCAAAAGAAAAAGAGAGAGCATGAGAAGCGCGCGATCGAAGATATTGAGAGATGCTACTCCAGGAACAACGTGCGGAAGTTTTACCAACAGGTAAAAAGAACATGCCAAGGAAAAAAATCCCGCACAGAAGCCTATAGAGATAGGAATGAAAACCTCGTAGTAGAGTCACAGTCGGTGCTGAGTACATGGAAGGAATAGCAATATTTATTTTTTATTTTTTTTTTTTTCTCAAACACAATTTTGCAGTGTTTTTTGATTTTTGTTTGTATGGAAGGATGTCAAAGCATACGATTTATATCTAAACTCAAAAACAACAAAGCTGCTGGACCCGACGGACTACCCGCCGAACTTTTTAAAGCGGCCGGAGATGACCTGGTGGAGTGCATACACCAACTCATCTCTAAAGTTTGGTCAGAAGAAAGTATGCCTGATGAATGGAACCTCAGCATCGTTTGCCCGATCCACAAGAAAGGAGACTCTCTAAACTGCGCCAACTATAGAGGAATAAGTCTCCTGAATATCGCCTACAAGATCCTCTCTGCCGTACTATGTGAACGCCTGAAACCTTTCGTCAGCAACCTGATTGGCCCCTATCAGTGTGGTTTCAGACCATGAAAGTCCACAATCGATCAAATGTTCACTCTACGGCAGATCCTGGAAAGCACCCAAGAATTCCAAATCGATACCCACCACCTCTTTATCGATTTTAAGGCCGCGTACGATAGCATTTATAGAGACGAGCTATACAGAGCCATGTCAGGTTTTGGCATTCACACAAAACTCGTCCGACTGTGCAGGATGACGATGGAGAACTCTCGCTGCTTCGTCAAGGTTGGTTCTGACCTCACAGAAGCTTTTGACGTCAAAAAAGGATTCCGACAAGGTGATGCGCTATCGTGCGATTTCTTCAACTTAATACTTGAAAAAATTATAAGAAACTCGCAACTCAATTGTAGTGGGACAATTTTTTTCAAGTCTGTGCAATTGCTAGCATACGCTGACGACATAGACATCATTGGCAGAACTCGGCGAGCTGTCACTGGAACGTTTGCTAGCATTGAAGCTGAAGCGGCTAAGATGGGACTAGCAGTCAATGAGGCCAAAACGAAGTACCTGCTGTCCACAAAAAGAGACGCACAACACCGGCGGATTGGACAAAACATCACAATAGACAGGTACAACTTTGAGGTAGTTAGGGACTTTGTGTACCTCGGATCCGCTATAACATCTGACAACAACATCTCGTCAGAAATAAAGCGAAGAATTACTCTTGCCAATCGCTGTTTCTATGGGCTAGGAAGACAAAGGAGACTCTGTATCAGACCCTAATCATCCCAGTCCTGCTCTATGGCGCAGAGGCATGGACTCTATCTAAAGCGGATGAAGATATCCTTAGTCGTTTCGAGCGTAAGATTCTTCGGAAGATTTTTGGCCCTATCTGCGTTAACGGGCTTTGGAGGAGAAGGTTCAACCAAGAACTATACGAGCTGTATAGCGACATTGACCTGGTCAAAAAAATACGCATATCACGTTTAAGATGGCTAGGTCATGTAGAGCGAATGGACAACAATGATCCGGCTAGCAGGATCTTCGATTCCATCCCAGAGGGTAGACGCAGTCAAGGAAGACCTCGCCTTAGGTGGCGCGCTCAAGTGGAGGACGACCTGAACCAACTTGGAGTGCAAAACTGGAGGCAGCTAGCCAAAGACCGAGTTGGCTGGAGAGGCATGTTGGTTGAGGCCCAGGTTCGTCCCGAACTGTAGCGCCACCTAAGTAAGTAAGTAAGTATTGTAGCCAAAAAAAACATTACATTACTACTTAAACCTACATTTACAGAGATTGGTATATATGCTACCTTACTACTGCCAAGTATAAAAAATTGTTTAATCAAAAATATATTTAGCTTTAATTTGAGATTTTAAAGGACAAGCTTACTGTTAAAAACCTTCATTTAGCCTAAACGGCTAAAGTCCTTACTTTGAATTGAATTGAATTTTTATGAAGATGTGGATTATTTTTTTTTTATTATTATTATTTATTGTAGTGTGGTTGGGTGCTGTATGAATAGGGTAGGCACTGAAAGGCATCAAACTGGTGATGCACAGTCGCTGCAACTATATCGTACACATCAATTGTGCTTATTTTACCTCCCCGCGGTAACCACCGGGTACTGGTCTGTCCATCCGCACATTCCTGCTAAACTTATAAACGCGAGTGTTGAACACAGAAAAAATAGCAACACTATAATGCTCTGCTTTAATGACTGTTCTGATCGATTCGCAGAAGTCTTGCACGAGCCCCTCAGAAAGAGGACTTACGGCGGATGAGCCCAACAAATTGGACCCACGGTGGCGTCAACAGTCAACGAAGCAGACGCCCTAATGAGCTACTTCGACGTATTTGGAGATAAGGTCATTAGGACAATTCAATGCAAGTCAAGGCATTCAAATAGAGATGGTGGCGGATGAACCCTTAATGGGCCAACGGCAGCGCTCATATCCCCGAAGTGGGTTACTGACTCCGGATTCTCCGGTTTCTTTTGTCCAAGGAATCCAACAAAGGACCTGGCCCTCCAGGTTGGGGGTTGTGCGTAAGGTTAACAACCCTGCCACGGAAAAAAGAAAAAGTTTCGAAGCGACCAATAGCCTCGGAAAAGGACGGATTTACTGTTGACGACCCGGAAAAACGAATCAAGGACAACGACCTTCGGATCTGCACGTGGAATGTTAGAACTCTTAACAGACCACGTGCATCCAAACAACTAGCGGAGGCCCTAGACTGCTACAGAGCAGGAATTACTGCCATCCATGAAGTGCGATGGAATGGGCCGGGCAAAAGGAGGATGAAAAACTGTGACGTGTACTACGGTGATTGCGCAAGAAGACCACAGCGTTTATTTGGGTGCGGATTCGTCATAAGCGGTAGACTTATGCAAGAAGTCTTGGGCTTTCGACACGTAAGTGAGCGACTTGTGACAATCCGTATCAAGGCTTAATTCGCCAACATTAGCCTAATATGCGCTCATGCCCCCACAGAGGACAAAGATGACGCCACCAAGGATGACTTCTATGAGCTCCTCGACAAAACCTATGAGCAATGCCCTAAATACGACGTTAAGATCGTACTAGGCGATTTTAATGCCAAAATAGGTAAAGAGGAAATCTTTGGTAGGACTGTCGGAAAACAACCTACACGACACAACGTCTGAAAACGGACTTAGGCTAATTGACTTCGCAGCGGCATATAACGTCACCATTGCAAGCACACGGTTTCCTCATCTCGATATACACAAAGGGACTTGGCGACACCCAGATCAAAGAACCGTCAATCAGATTGATCACGTTGCGATCGATGCAAGACACGCCTCCAGTATCTTGGATGTTCGCACCTTCCGAGCAGCTAACATCGACTCGGATCACTACCTTGTTGCAGCAAAGGTAAGAATGCGAATAACCCGAACTCCACAACAACGGAGTAATACTGTGAGGAAGTATGACGTCGGAAAGCTGCAATCGCAAGAAACCGCCAGAACCTATGCCGATCGAATATCCCGTTACCTCTCAAGAAATCCAGTACCGCCAGCATCAAGTGCCGAAGATCAGTGGCAACACTGCCAACAAGCCATCAGACATGCCGCAACTGATGTGCTAGGTTTCACCAGACCACCACCACGAAACCTCTGGTTTGATGACGAATGCAGGCAGGCCCATGCAGTCAAACAAGAGGCATATAAAGCGACGCTGCAAAGAAAGACGAGAGCTGCTCGCGAGCTTCACGAGCAGAAAAGACGGGAAGAACACCGGCTTCTCCAAAAGAAAAAGAGAGAGCATGAGAAGCGCGTGATCGAAGATATTGAGAGATGTTACTCCAGGAACAACGTACGGAAGTTTTACCAACAGGTAAAAAGAACATGCCAAGGAAAAAAATCCCGCACAGAAGCCTATAGAGATAGGAATGGAAACCTCGTAGTAGAGTCACAGTCGGTGCTGAGTACATGGAAGGACCATTTCTGCAGACTGTTAAACGGCGATGAAGGCCAAAATCCCGCTGTCAGGCAGAATGAACCATTCAACATGGATGATGACAGACGAAACTTCCGTCCACCTGACCAAAATGAAGTAAGGATAGCAATATCTAAACTCAAAAACAACAAAGCTGCTGGACCCGACGGACTACCCGCCGAACTTTTTAAAGCGGCCGGAGATGACCTGGTGGAGTGCATACACCAACTCATCTCTAAAGTTTGGTCAGAAGAAAGTATGCCTGATGAATGGAACCTCAGCATCGTTTGCCCGATCCACAAGAAAGGAGACCCTCTAAACTGCGCCAACTATAGAGGAATAAGTCTCCTGAATATCGCCTACAAGATCCTCTCTGCCGTACTATGTGAACGCCTGAAACCTTTCGTCAGCAACCTGATTGGCCCCTATCAGTGTGGTTTCAGACCATGAAAGTCCACAATCGATCAAATGTTCACTCAACGGCAGATCCTGGAAACCACCCAAGAATTCAAAATCGATACCCACCACCTCTTTATCGATTTTAAGGCCGCGTACGAAAGCATTTATAGAGACGAGCTATACAGAGCCATGTCAGGTTTTGGCATTCACACAAAACTCGTCCGACTGTGCAGGATGACGATGGAGAACTCTCGCTGCTCCGTCAAGGTTGGTTCTGACCTCACAGAAGCTTTTGACGTCAAAAAAGGATTCCGACAAGGTGATGCGCTATCGTGCGATTTCTTCAACTTAATACTTGAAAAAATTATAAGAAACTCGCAAGTCAATTGTAGTGGGACAATTTGTTTCAAGTCTGTGCAATTGCTAGCATACGCTGACGACATAGACATCATTGGCAGAACTCGGCGAGCTGTCACTGGAACGTTTGCTAGCATTGAAGCTGAAGCGGCTAAGATGGGACTAGCAGTCAATGAGGCCAAAACGAAGTACCTGCTGTCCACAAAAAGGGACACACAACACCGGCGGATTGGACAAAACATCACAATAGACAGGTACAACTTTGAGGTAGTTAGGGACTTTGTGTACCTCGGATCCGCTATAACATCTGACAACAACATCTCGTCAGAAATAAAGCGAAGAATTACTCTTGCCAATCGCTGTTTCTATGGGTTAGGAAGGCAATTGAGTAGCAAAGCCCTCTCTCGAAAAACAAAGGAGACTCTTTATCAGACCCTAATCATCCCAGTCCTGCTCTATGGCGCCGAGGCATGGACTCTATCTAAAGCGGATGAAGATATCCTTAGTCGTTTCGAGCGTAAGATTCTTCGGAAGATTTTTGGCCCTATCTGCGTTAACGGGCTTTGGAGGAGAAGGTTCAACCAAGAACTATACGAGCTGTACAGCGACATTGACCTGGTCAAAAAAATACGCATATCACGTTTAAGATGGCTAGGTCATGTAGAGCGAATGGACAACAATGCTCCGGCTCGCAGGATCTTCGATTCCATCCCAGAGGGTAGACGCAGTCAAGAAAGACCTCGCCTTAGGTGGCGCGCTCAAGTGGAGGACGACCTGAACCAACTTGGAGTGCAAAACTGGAGGCAGCTAGCCAAAGACCGAGTTGGCTGGAGAGGCATGTTGGTTGAGGCCCAGGTTCGTCCCGAACTGTAGCGCCACCTAAGTAAGAAAGTAAGTATTGTAGCCAAAAAAACATTACATTACTACTTAAACCTACATTTACCTACCTACATTATGCTACCTTACTACTGCCAAGTATAAAAAATTGTTTAATCAAAAATATATTTAGCTTTAATTTGAGATTTTGAAGGACAAGCTTCTGTTAAAAACCTTCATTTAAGAAAAAAAAAGAGAACCAAAAGGAAAAGATACATGTACATTGTACATAAAAGGTACTAGTATTTTAACAAAAAAGAAAAAAAAAAGATCGAGAGAAAGGGTGGCTTAGACAAAAAATTGTACAATACCCAGTTCAAAACAGCTTTTACAAACAGAAAGATAATTAAATAAATAATTATTATAAAAAATCAGTCATTAGTACAGACAATTAATAAAAAAGTACATTATATTATATAGTTAAATTAGAAATATTGACAAAAAATAAATAATATGTTTGACCGTTTATCCACAGACAAAAAGATAAATAAAAAAAATAAATAATGAGAATAAATAGATAAATAAATAAAAAGATAAATAAATAAATAAATAAATAGACAAATAAATAAATAAATAAATAAATAAATAAATAAATAAATAGATTATTAAGTAAATATAAAAAAATTATATAAATAAATAAATATAATAAATGAAGGAAGTAAACAAATGAATAAATAAATGAACAAAATTAAATAAACAATTAAATAAATTACACAGTAATCAATAACACTGAAACATATATCAGTCTTTATCCAATAGCTTGGTAATACACTAAACAGAGATACTTATATTATATTATGCCTTATAACAAAAGTTTAAGAAGGTAGATTTGATATAAGGGAATTTCCAGAAGATAAGCATGAGGTGTTATATTTTTGGTTTAGTTTTGTGATTCTGCATGACACCATTTCGATGTTAGCTAAAGCGTGCAATTCAGTTGTTGAAAAGCACCATGAGAGATTTAGCATCATTTTCAGAAGCTTATTTTGTGAAATTTGAAGTCTTCGTATGTGACTTCTTGCACAGTTACCCCATGCAGACGATCCATAAAACATCGCCTGAAAAATCGTTTTATAAATCAATAGTTTGTTGTCACTACTTAACTTAGATTTCCTGTTTATAAAAGGATGTAGTATTTTTATGGTTAAATTAATATTTTTAATAATTTCTTGTACGTGTGTACCAAAAGTTAGTCTCTTATCCAAATACACCCCAAGATATTTAACATTTGACTTCCAATCTGTGCTACAACCATTAATTATGAGACTAGTATTAGGTAGAAGACCTAGTTTTCTTTTACGAGTGAAAAAGACAGCCTGAGTCTTAGACGCATTTATCTTTATTTTCCAGTTACTAAAGTAACCTTGTATAATATTTAAGGAAGATTGTAAGTTAGTTCCAATGGTCGAACCAATTGGATCTGTTGAATATATACATGTGTCGTCAGCAAAAATTGCTGTTTCACAATTTTGAAGTTTTGGACAGTCAGAAGTAAACACATTGTACAAAATTGGACCAAGGACTGATCCCTGGGGGACCCCTGCAACACAAACAAAGACTTGAGAAAGACAATTGTTAACAGACACAAGACACTTCCTCGTGGACAAAAACGATTTTACAATGTTTATTAGGTACATTGGAAAGTTAAGAAATAAAAAAATACGCTTGAGCAACTCAAACAAAATATTCGTGATGAAATTAATGAAATACCTGGTGAAATGTGTGAGTATGTAATGAAAAATGTGTTCAAAAGGGCTCGCATTTGCGAGACTAACAGAGGCGGACATTTACCTGATATTGTATTCCATACATAATTGCCGACACTAAATAAGATCCATTCTCTTTCATTTAATCAAAAAATATAAACAAACAAAGTAGTATACCTTCCCGGCATAGGACATAGCGCAGATTTCTCTCATCAGAATATGGATTTGCATTATTTATACCCACTATTTTCATTTTCTAGCAAATAAATGGCACTCAAGGAGTATAAGTTTCACACATATTATAGCAAGATATGAAGGAGAGAAAAAATGTATACATCTTTGGAGCAAGCCTAAAATTCTGGCGGCATTTTTGATTACGTCCAATAAGTGATCGTTCCATAAGAGATGCTTCTTGGTGCACATACCGAGAATCGCAAGCTGTTATATTTCCTTGATATAATAAAGCCAAGTCAGAATGTACAAAATTTAAATCAGAAAACAATTTTTTTCTTTTTAATCGTAAGGGGGACTCATAAGGAGCATAAATTTGGGTTTTCGAATTCCTAGGTCTTTAGCGTTGGCCGCCATCTTCAATTTAAGATAAATTGATTTTTGTGAATAACTCGCTTATTTTCATCCGGAAATGCCAAAAGTTGTTCAGAATTTAATTTACTACAACTTTGATCTTAATAATTTTTTGTGGCTACCATAAAACCCCCCACTCCCCCCCCCCAAGAAGTTAAGCTGTTTACACCCCTGGGACAGACTCACAGACTAACAGACTGAAAGCCAGACCGACAGACATTTTGTGTCACTAACTTTTTTAAGCTTATCAACTTTAGTAATGTCAACAGATTTTCTTGAAAAATTTAATTATGTAGCAATACATTGTAGGAAACATCAACAAAATGATTTTAAAATCACTGATTTTCTCCTGATGCTCATATCTGGTAAGCGCAACGGGTGTCAGGTGCCCGTGCCACACGTACTACGCTGTTATCTAAATTCAATAAGGATTAAAAAGGAAATACAAAATCAGCTGTTCTAAAATTCTTTCTCGAAAACGTTACTAGCTCTCGTACTTTACTTTACTTTATTTTGTCGCGTGTCAACTACTATAACTACTATGCCAAAATACTGCCGCAAATCATAACAAATAGATAATGTCTTAATAGGTTAATTTAAAATAGAGGGTTAATGGAGCGATAAATACAACCTTCTTCTTAATTGCAGCCTTGTGAAATCAAATGAACTGCCTTTGCACACTATTAACTAAACCTCACCTAACTTCAAGAACTAATTCGTACAAATTTACGACAAATGGATTTTTTTCCAAATCTAAGCGTGAAATATATTCTTAAGCAAAAACAGTCAAAAATGTGTATCATGAAAACTTTATCGTCTTCGAAATTCCTAGAATAACTTTGAAACCGACTGAAACGTCTGCTTGTTGTCCATGTCCACTCCTAGGCTTACGAAAATCATCCACCGAAGTTTGGCCTTAAGCAATTATCCAATGGGTACTGCTTGGTATCCGAAAGATATAAAGTATTACTTACAGTTAGCACCATGCACAAGGCCTTATGAATAATTGATAGCACGAACAGGCATTGTTATTTTAACGTGAAAACTTCACGCAGTCACCGTGAGTGTAATCGACTACGATTTCACGTTTGTGCACACATTTCAGCCAAACCCATCATATGGAATCAACGCCAACGCCACCGATCCGAATATAATACACTTTTGAATATAAAAATTAAATACGTATGTAGCTACAAATATATCTACAAAAACAACACCCAATAGCAAATATCTGATCAAGACTTCTGGATTCTGGTTGAGAACGTACATCTACTGTGCTGCAATTTAACCATTGTCTTCTTTGATACAACGCCATGTGCTTACTTCTAAAAGCCTTGAATGAACTTTGGATAATCGAGCGACAGGTTTCCACTGAGCTGAAAGGTTAATATATATATTTCACCAACCGGTTCCGAATTCCATCCGCCACTGCTTTCGAATCGTTCGTAAAACAGTAAATGCGCACCTGAAACGAAAACGTCTAAATCATTTTTTGTTAGCCCAACGTTGCAATTAACATGGAATAGAAGTGTAAAAGCAACAAACTGGGGAATTCTCTAAATCTGTGATCACAAAATCATTGCACGACCATCGAACACTTTAATGGAGTTGGTGTTGGTATATTTTGAGAAAATACCTTAAAATTTTAATGATCCTTATTATTTTGATGCATGGTTCTTAATATCTTAACATATTTTTGTGGTTCCACCAAAAATTATTTTATGACTAAAGTTGTACAAAATAAGCTTTGGCTAGATATTCAATGTCAATGTCTTAATTCTAACTTAGACTCTAAGATAAAAGCAGTTTTTTTGTATAATTATCCCGAACTAAAGGAATATTTGCTACTTTAAAATAATGTTGATTAAACACAGTGTGAGCGTTAGATATATAGAAAAGGATGTTATTATTATTACTATTAAAACTTTATTGAAAACTTAATTAAATTAACAATAATTTAATAAATATAGCACTAGCTACCAGGGCTTTTGGCTAATATAGAAAAGGATAAAAAAGGAGGTACCGATGCACCATTGCACATTCGTTTTCAAGTTCTGTATTTCAAAATGGAACAAAAAAAAAACAAAGCCTGTCAAGGAGACAAGGGGTTCCAAATTATCAACACCGAAGCTTGTTTTTTTCACCACCTTCTTACATGAACAAATAGTCCAGTCATTATATACATTTGAAAATGCAAGTGAAGGGAAAAATCTGATTTTTGGATATGTTGTAGAGGGGCTCAAAAAAGCTTATCTTGAAATTGTCGACCAAGATTTCCTATGAGCTTTACCGCCATCTTAGAAAAAGAGCTAAATTTGTTTTTTTCCCAATAACTCGGCTCTACGTTGAGATAATTGTGCTTATATACTTTTTTGTTGCTTTTTCATGCTCTACAATAAAGTCATATACATTTTTCACCTAATGTTGATCGTTGTTGAGATATCGAGCGCGAAAGTGAAAAATTGAGAGATTGAGATTTGTTTTCTTCAGTTTTCTTTTTCCTGCTGCTAGATATCGAAAAAGTGTTACAAATAAAATTTGTAGAGCGTTATAATACCTACAATATGTTTTTAAATTTTTCATTTTGGACCAAAATTACGTCTCGTAGCACTCCACAAAGTCAGCAAGTAAGCCAATAATTCTTTACCTCGCTGTTAGGGGATGGTTATAAAATATCTTTTTATATTACTCGTCCCGACACTTTCGAAGCACACTGCCTGTGCGTTGCGCTTAACATATCCAAAAATCAGATTTTTCCCTTCACTTGCATTTATATGCCTTTTTTCCGACGCAATGACTGGACTAAAAAGAACAACTGAGAAGTAAGATAAGTTGACAAACAAACATCGATAAAAAAATAGTCGCACGTACTTGCTTTTATGTCTATTCTCTCTTATGCCTAATCACATTGAAAGGCAAGATCTTCGATAGAAACAAGTAACATTACCGTACACAAATCACCTGCTGCTACCTGCTTTGGAAACGAAAATAAAACACCAATAGTAAATCAAGATGAAGCTTTTCCAAAAATACTGTGAAAAGAAGCGAAAATGTTTCTTATAGGTACCCGTGCATTATTACTGTATTTTTCATTTTTAATTGTCTTTATTACCCAACGGCCTTGGCTTTCATAAGAAATGGATCGCTTACCGATAGATCAGCGAAATCAAGCATCATTGCGCTTGGTTATGTTATGGCCAGAAATTTAGCTTTATTATAAAGATAAGGATTTGCCATTATGTTTTGAAAATGATTTCGGGCAAGTGGCAGCCGCGTCTGGCTCGAATAAATTTCAACCGAGAGTCCCAATTTTGTGATAATCGGGATCGGTGGCCATTTCGTTTTGGGCCCATTCACCGAACGTGCGACACGCTTGATGGTCGTTCGGCTTCAATTCTTGCACGAGTTGGATTTTGTAAGCCCACAAACCAAGATCCTTCCGCAAAATCTTCCATAAAGTAGATGGGCACAGCTCCAATTGTTGCGCGCGATGGCGGGTGGACTCATTCGGGTCTTCTTCGATACTCTG
Organism: Platycheirus rosarum; assembly: GCA_963971375.1. NCBI lineage: Eukaryota > Metazoa > Arthropoda > Insecta > Diptera > Syrphidae > Platycheirus > Platycheirus rosarum. The sequence goes on along the minus strand of OZ020507.1, from coordinate 220,142,130 downwards.
CTCCACCGAACCGAACCATTATTTCGGTAAGAAATTTGCACGATTTGCAAACGTTGTTCAGGAGTAAGTCTATTCATTATGAAATGGCAAACCAAACTGAGCATAAATCAAAGTACTGCCATATTGAAAACCACACGTCTAAGAAAACACATTTAATAATAGTTTTTTTTTATAATTAGCGCGAGCTAAGCATCCGCAGCATTATATATTGAGAAAAGAGATAACATTATTTGTATTCAATGATATCTTTTGTCTCTAGTACAGTCTTGCACACAACGCTACACCATTTATATAACAGAGATAATATTGTTTGTATACAATGTTGCGTAGATAATATTATCTCTTTTTCATTATCAAGCAAGATGATTGTATTAATACGACTGTATGATGAGTGGATCGGCAGGCCTTTAAGATTAATATAAAATATAAGAAAATAAAGGACATAGTTCCAAAAAATATTCTTTTAATTTTAAAAGTACAAAACAAATGTTTTAATTCGCGCACACAAGGGATTATATTTTGTCCCTTTTAATGTAGAGCACACTGCGCGGGCATTAGAAAGATAGGGAGGGGAAGGACAGGAGGTGTCAATTAACATTGGTTTTGAATGCTCGCAGATCAAAATGGCACGGGAAAATCTCGCCGGGTAAACCATTCCAAATTCATGTTATTTGGCTAAAAACAAGAATCTCTTTATCTCAAGGTATGTCCGAAATTAGGCTTAAGGGTGAACAGATGAGCATTCCTTGCAAGACGGGTATTACAGGAGAAACTTTTAAGGGGAGGAATGCAACTGGCTACTTCGAATGAACATTTTTTATAAAAGAAATGATAAAATAAGGAAATACATGAAACATTGTGTCGGTGTTCGAGAGGGGCAATTGTTTCAGTGGCAGTTCTATTTCCTATTAATTGTAACGCTCTTTTTTGTATTCTATCAAGCAGGTGAAGCGATGTTTGTGAAGCACCTGCCCAGAGGTGGGAGTTATACTCGAGTTTAGGGCGTATAAACGCTTTATAAATTGTAGCCAGATTAAAAGGGGAAAAACACTTCTTACACCGATACAGAAAACCTAGTCTCAAACCGATCTCAAATATATGGTCGTTCCAAAGGAGGTCGTCGTTGACACACATACAAGGTACTAAGAGCTTCTCGGTTTCTTCAATGTAAGTGACATTCATGGACAATGACATTGGCGAGCCATCAGATCACCAGTGGAACGGTTACTGCGGAAGCCATACTGACGGTCATGGAGAAGCTTTCGATCTTCGAGATATTCCTTAAGCTGACGGTTAAGCAGCGTTTCCATGACCTTAGAAAGAAGGGATGTTAGTGTTATGAGTCGGTAGGAGGAGGGGGTGGATGGGTCACCTTTCTTAGGGACAGGCTGGACAAATGCTGTTTTCCATCTTCTAGGAAAGATTCCAAAAAAGTAGGACCTTTGCCAGTGTAGAAGAACACCTCTTCAAAAGAATCAGGGGTATACCATCCGAGCCAGCAGATTTTTGTATATCGATTTCTTTGAGAACTCTTGCTATTGCACGAGTGCGTACAAAAATCTGTCCCATGGAAAAACTTACATTCTCAAGTACATGAAGGGCAACGTTGCTGTGAGACAGCGTGGAGCTGGCAGCGAAATGGGCGCCGAGCAAGTTTGTCTTCCCTGAAGAGTAGACAATAGGTTTGTCATTAGCGATGAGCGTTGGAACCGAAGATGTTGAGGAGTTTTTAATATTTTTTTACAAATGACCAAAAATGTTTACTGCCTTTGGGACATTGCAGAATTTGTTGCCGTAATTTTTGTTCATGTAAAAATTTGGTTCTTTCAATAACGGAGTTGCATCAGTTCCTTGTTTATTTGTGCTTTTTTCCGATTTTCCTCTGTAGGGTTGGCTTTATAAGATCGAAAACTTACTTCTTTGAGCCTGATAGCTTCTTTAAACTCAGAGTTAAACCAGGATTTTTCTTTAGGCTTGATGCCTTTTACTCTCTTAGGAATAACATCACGCATCCCTAGCAGAATCACATTTGTGATCATTTCAGCACTGGCATCAATATGTCACTATCGAGGAAGCATAGTGACTAGTTTAAATTACGGAAAAATATATCCAGGCCGTCCTAGTTGACTTTCTCGTATTGCCAAACGGTCTTGGTGGAAAGTTTTTCTTTAACTGGATGAGCCTGGGACGAGAAATTTGCTGAAATGACACAATGGTCTGAAGTGCCAAATGGAGATGTTAGCATAATGGTATACTTATCAGAGTGAGAAGAAAGAAACAAGTCAAGAGTATGAGCGGCTTGCCAAGCAACATCCGGTACTCGCGTTGGCACATCGATTAGTTTGTTAAGGTGATGTAACCCAGCAAGGAGCTCGACATACCTTTCTTCGGGTGTTGTCTGACTAGAATAGCGGAGCCAATTGGAATTGCGTACATTGAAATCGCCCGCAATAACAATTTCAGTGTGGGCACAAAGGGAAACAATTTCCAAGATGGAATCAGGCAGCGCATCAAACTCATTAAAGTCGAAAAAACTGTCGAGATTTGGACTCCTATAAATAAAACAATAATGAATGATATGCTTGCGGACAGTAAATTTGAGCCAAAAGAAGTTAAAGTCCGTGTTGGAACATTGCCAATATTGGGGAAGGTTGTGGTAAGCAATATCATTCCAAACATAAACGACGAGACCATGATGGGAAAAAAGCAGCGGCACTAAGCTTAACCCATTTAGAGCAAATTCTGATAAATCAGTATTTACTCAAACCTGAGTCTAACTTAGTGCCAAAACAGCTGGCCTGTATTGAACAGTGTAGACATACATACATATGAAAGAAATTCTTTCTTAGCCTGCGAACATTGGAATATACGACATTAAAATCACTTACCATTTAAAAACACTTACGCACAAAACACAACTCTGACTAAGTCGAACCGTGCAGTGAATGTCCAAATTAATTTCTCTAATAAACAAACTTTCTTAGGTGTTATGCCCATATACAGCTTGCATACAAAAAATCAATTCAAACATTCACCACAACAAGACAAACTCAAATGCCCTTATCTATTTATCGCAAACATTTTATGATGGTCATACAATACCTTCAGTAGATAAAGAAGAGGCAGCTAAGCACAAGGGTATTGTGGACAGATAAGAGGAAAAATTTGCGAACGCGAGTGTGAACTTTTTTCTTCCACACCGATAGTGGGTATTTTTTTCTTGCTTCCAGCGGCGCGAGTTTTCACAACGTGAGTTCATATTTTTTTTCCCGACACGCCCGACTACATTTTGCACAATTTATTTGTTTTCGTTTTGTTTTTTTTTTTGAATTTTTTTTTGTGCGCGAACATCACACGACCGTCCTTGTTGGGATTTAGATCAACACTACGACTACTGTATGCCTCAGTCTTCAACACCCTGGCTGATTGAAGAGCCGCTTATAAATTTCAATGCATCAACGTATATGGATTTAATTAATTGGCAAAAAAAGGTTTCTGAGTCTGACCCACCAATTATTCAAAACTTGCTTGACCGAGAAATTCGGAGCATCGTTGAATCTGGTGGACGAGGTTTTATTTTTACGGCTTTCGTGCCATAACCAATCTGTTAAATGAGCTGTAAAAATGACGACGGAAGCTGCCACGTAAGTCGAGACATTCCTTCCTCTTCCAATAATACCGCGTAAAAGACGTTTATTGCATAAACAACATTAGTCAGTGACTTAAGAGGTTATTGCATGCACTACTAAATGCCGGGAGTAGTTTATGACTGAGTCATAGAGCCAAAAAATGAAGATGTTTTGGAATTTAAGAAATGGTGGCCAAATTTGTACAAAAAAAATGTTTGCCAACTGAATGTTAATGGAAAAAAAAGTCCCAAAAGAACAGAAAAATTCATTCCCACCTTCTACATACCTACATGAGTTTTCAGTATGATTCAGATCGAAAAAGTACTATAAAAGCCAGGAATATATTGATGGATTGATTAAACCTTCATTCTTATCAATAAAAAAATTACACTTCTTTTTCAGTTCCATCAGCCAAAGCCCATCTATACACATAAATAAAAATGAAGTGTCTGTTTTTAATATCAAAATAACAGATTTTAACAAGATTCATAAGAAAGTAAATATACAGTATACTTATAACAAAACAATTTTATTTTTTTTCTGTCTGTCTGTCTTTTCTTCTGTCTGTTTGCTCCGGGTAATCTCGGGAACGGCTTCATCGATTATGACGGGACTTTCATTTGCAGATTGCTGATGTTATAAAGTGCAACTATAAGGCTATTTTAATGACCCGTTGGTGTCGGGCCGGGTCGTTTCACAAGCAGATAGCTTATATTGTAAGAAGTAGCTAAGGCTGTTTTGATTACTAGCTGGCGACACACCGGGTTCGAAAATGTATGGAGTAGCCGAGCAACGCCATGTGGGTAAGCTAGTCAATATTAAAAAAAATAGACAATTTAAAACAAGTTCAGGATAGCATTCTGGAAGAGCATATACAATTTTATAACATTTTTAGCTGACCAATTGCAAATGTTGAAGATAATCTAAAGGAGAATGATGATGAATATGACTTTGTACATTAAAGATAATAAAACATGTAAAATGTTAATAATGTTATTTTAAGGCGTAACTTTTAATAATTTTTCATTATTTCTATTAATAAACTGTGAAGGTTTTTTGCTATTTTAATTTTTTGCCACTCAAATACTAAATTAAGCATAAAAAAGTCCTTTAAAACTCAGTTGTTTGTATATGAAACACTTTATTTTTAATTCCTGAAAAATTCTAATAGTTAATGAGTTTTTTGAAATGACCGAATTAATTGTATTTTAAGCTTAGAATTAAAATTTAAAATATTTGGGCTCGGCCTCTGTTCATTCTTAATGTAATAGATTTATATAATAATCTTGACAAACAATCTTTTCTATGGGTGTTTATCAATTTTTTTTTCTCTGTAAAGACTTAATCACCAAATCTTAAGTTTCTTTACTCAGATACAATACAAAATAAAATAAAAAACTTCTCAACAGACACTACTTATTAATGCCACAGACTGCATTTTCAGCACCACATCCACAATACACTAGTTTTTCCATCCAATAGAATATAGATACATTATCCGTCGTTCAAGTTGTTCCCAAGAAAAAGCAATGAATAGCAAAAAAATCGCAGCAAGAAGGAAATAAAAGGCCATCGGAATGGCGTCAATGAGGTAATGCGTTGGCGCAAGCTATTATGAACGCCTGCTGCTAAACCATCCGTGGACATATAAGCATAAGCCATTTTTTTTTGAAAAAAATATTGCCGTTTCTTAGTCAAATTACGGGCATTTGAGATCACTGTAGAGTAAATTCACAAAACTTGGAGTCTTTTGTATGCGTTTGTCTTAAACATAACATAAGTACCTCTTGGCCTAAGCATTGTTTCCATGAGAATTGTATAGAATATCATTGCACAGGTAATTGAACTAAAATAATATTCACATCTGATGCCGACCCGATTAAGGCTAGGCTGGGCTTGAATTGAATTGATGTATGACTGAAGTGGTTGTTGCGGACACTACACTGATTCCATATATCTACCTATTACATACAGAATTTCTTGTACAGAGTATACTCGTACATTATAGGTATGTATGCATATAATAAGTGTCTATAATTATTTCCGGGCCCGTCATTTCTATAGGGACATAATATGGAGTACGAGTTTTAATTCAGTTTTGTGAAGTTACCCAGATAGAACAAGAAGGTCTAATATACATATACATGTATATATGTATATAATATGTAAATTATTTTGTACACCTTGTAAAACTTTATAAAAAAATATTTTTGTAATGTTAAGGACGATACGTCCTCTTTATTTCAAATCAAAAACTTAACTAATTACAATTTGAGTTTCTTAAAATAACTTAATCTAAAACCTCGTGGGTACCACAATAAAAGAAATAATGTCAACTAAATTGAATCTTCAAGAATAAAGCTGTGAATATTGTCATGATTTCTTAATTTCAAAAACAATGACGTTCTTGAGAATATAAGATCTAATGAAAAATGTTCTTTTTTATCTAATATGGAACAGTTTAAAGATTTTTGTAGTATGTACTTAAGTACAGATTTTTTTATAGTTTTTAGTATTTTTATGTTCTGTTTTAAGTTTGGTGATTTTTCAAAAAAAAAAAAAAAAAAAATTAGTATAAGTTATATACGCTCCAAAATGCACTCCAGCAACAGAGACAAATCTTCAACATCATAAGAATGACGTCATGTTCAACAAACCAAAATAAGATAACGCAGCTGCAACAAAATAACAAGATAGCCAATCCTCATAAATATTGTAATAAAAGATAACATAGCACATGCAACAAAGCAACAAGATAGCTAATCCTCATAGATACTTAAATAAAAGATAGCATAGCACATTCAGCTGTAACAATAAAGATAGCAAAACTGTAGATATAAATAGCACCTAAATAAAATATTGTTTTTCAGAATTAAGAAAGTCTTCAGTCTTTGAGGTACTCTCGTCCTTGGTTACAAGACTAAATAAATAATTTTTTAAAACAAAAAACTCTTAGTTTTATTAAACAAAACTGGCGCAGTCGGTAGGATAAAGTTAAATTGATTCTATCCTGTACAGTGAATTTAATTTTGAAATAAAAGTTTTCCTGCGAAAAAGTTTAAACGAATATTTGAATTAATAACAAAATCGGAACCGCGACATCCTTAATTATTTCAGTGAAAAACCGTACCAACATTGACGGAAAACATTTAAATAATTTAAATCAATTCAGTGAACTAGAGACAGAATCCTTAGCGAAAATAAAGATTTTAAATCTGTTCAGTGAATCCTGATTAGTCCATGACTCAACCAACGCATATGGTGTATGTCAGAAAGACCATAGAGGAAAACTAATCAAAACAAACAGTAGATTAAGTGAAAATAAAAATTGCAAATAAAGAAGAAAATAAAAACAAAAATAAATCGTGTGAGTAGAAAAATAAAAAGAAAAAGTAACCAGTATAAAATTAGAAGAAAAGGGCAGCATCCGAGCCCCGACCTAAGAAAAATAGATGTTCAGAAAATTTAAAAATAGGAAGTGGATTAAAACTAACAACAGATGTACTGACGAAGATCATCAGGAGAAGAAGCAAATCAACATTTAATCAACATTAGAAACCAGAAAATACCTGAGCACATCAGTAAGAATAATTGTAAGCTAGAAAATAATAAATTTGAAAATTTTGAAAACAATAAATTAAAAATTAATATTGAAAATAATTTTGGCGGTGAAAAAACTATAGCAGAAAATAAAAATAAAAGTTAGTTGCAATTAGAAATCAATTACCAGAATACTAACAAAATGCCCTTAGAAAATAATGATCAAGGTACGGCCAAGAAGAGCTTAACGCTCGACCCTCTGAAATATATAGAGAAGTTAAGTCCTTTCGATGGAAGGACAGAAGATTTACATTTTTGCAAATGTTGACGGAATTATTCGAATCTTGAATGAGTATGATAATCAGAGCCAAATCATGTGCATTAAAATCCTTAAATCGAAATTCATAGGAAAAGCTAAACGCTGCATTGAGATACACCCTCCTTTGCAGAAATGGACCGACATCAAAGCGATGTTGATCTCTAATTTTGGCGCCTTTAAAAAAAAGCATTCAGTTGTATGAAGAACTTAGACAGATATGTTTTAGAGGAAATATCCTTAGATTTTATAATGACATTCAAAAAACACTTTGTGATCTTAATCAAAAAAGTGTACAAGAAGATAAAACACATGAAGCAGATAGTAATAATTTAACGGCTTTAAATATTTTTAAAGAAAAACTACCAGTACATATGCGTACCATCCTTTTTGCTCTCAAGCCTACCAGCTTACAAGAAGCTTTACATCAGCTAACTGAACCCGGTTTTGTTAATTCAAATTCTTTTGAAGAAAGACAACAAAAACGTCAGATGAATAATAGAAACTTCCAACCTAAACTTTACATCCCACAACAGTATAATAATAATTCCTTTAGACCTCAGAGTAATTTTCAGAATAACTCTCAGAATAATTCAGAACAATTTAGAAATATTTTAATAACCACTTTAGGCAAAACAATTTTAGACAATCCTACAATCACTTCAGTAATCAAAATAACTTTAGACCCACATTTCAAAAAAATCGTAACCCTAATAGAAAAGAATTGGCTCCAGCCAATTCAGGAGGAATCCTAACCTATGCAATAGACAGGCAAATTACAATAGAAATGTAAGCCCAAAAACTGACCCTGCGGGATACGTAGAAACAAATACTAATATTAATAATAACCCCGCGGGATATCCAAAAACAAATAATGAAACAGAAAATTTTCAAGTACCAGCTGCTGACAAAATTCGGAAAAATTCATTTGGAAAGTTAATGACGACTGTTTATTTCAGTTAATGACTTTCAGTAAGATCTTTAACGGCATCATTGGCAACAACATTCTTATACCAAACAATGGAAAAATTGACTATGCATCTAAAATATTAGAACTAAACGGAACTAAAATACCAATCTTTTTTGATGAAACAGATGAACGTGATTATTCCATTGAGATAAATCCCTAAATGGCTTAACGCCTCACGACACTATTTTCCACGAATTTGAAAAGAAAAATATAGATCCCATGAATTCAGAAGAGAAAAAAGTTCTATTTCAAACTTTAAACGAATATTCAGACGTATTCTTTCACAAAGGCGATGATCTCTCTTTTACATCACACGTTAAACATAAGTTACCAGGATAATGATAAGTTCAGGATAATTCTCCTATTTTCACTAGAATCTATAGATATCCTGAAATACACAAAAATGAAGTAAACGACCAGATTCAAGAACTATTGGATCAAGGTATCATTAAACATTCAACCTCTCCCTATAATGCTCCGGTTTGGGTTGTACCTAAGAAAACAGATAAGATAGGCAATAAAAAATGGAGAATAGTAATAGACTATAGAAAACTAAACAAGATTACAAAAGAAGATAAATTCCCGATCCCACTCATAGACGATATTTTAGATAAGATGGGACGTGCAAACTATTTTTCCACACTAGACCTAACGAAAGGTTTTTACCAAATTGAAATTGATCCTGAAGACCGAGAAAAAACAGCTTTCAGTACTCTATCAGGCCATTACGAATGAATGCGTATGCCATTCGGTTTAAAAAATGCACCCGCAACATTTCAGCGGATGATGAATGAAGTTTTAGGCGATTACGTTGGCAAAATATGCTACGTATACCTAGACGACATTATTATTTTCTCAGCTTCCCTTCAAGAGCATATGTACCACTTAAAATTAATATTTGAAAGATTACGAAAAGTTAATCTTAAAGTTTCGCTAAACAAATGCGATTTTCTTAAAAAAGAAAGTGAATTTTTAGGTCATATAATCACGCCAGAAGGCATAAAACCAAACCCATATAAAATTCAAACAATTAATAATTTTCCCCTTCCAACTACGATTAAAGAAATACAATCATTTTTAGGTCTTACCGGTTACTATCGCAAGTTCATAGAAGACTACGCAAAGATAATAAAACCTATGACCCTGTACCTGAAGAAAGATTCTAAAATAGATTTAAAAAATGAAAAATACATTGGCGCGTTCAATAAGTTAAAAAATAGCATTGCTAAATACATTGATAAACAGACACCCAGATTTTACAAAAGAATTCACACTGACAACCGATGTTAGCAACTTCGCTATCGGTGCAGTCCTAAGTCAGTCCCACGGGCCATTATCTTTTGCTTCACGCACTTTGAATAAACATGAGTGTAATTACTCAACCATAGAGAAGGAACTTTTAGCAATAGTTTGGGCCACCAAACAGTTTAGATATTACCTTTACGGTAGAAAATTCAAAATATTAACAGACCATAGGCCTCTAGTTTGGCTCCAAAACTTAAAAGAACTTAATTCAAAAGTACAACGATGGCAGATTAAACTCGAAGAATACGACTTCGAAATCGAATACATCCAAGGCAAGGAAAATAAAGTCCCTGATGCTTTGTCAAGAATTAAAACTGAACATATAAATGCATTTGAAGAAGATCTCGTGAGTACCCAGCATAGCAATGAATCAGACAGTTCAGATCTTATCCCAATAACAGATAAACCGCTCAATATGTTTGAACGCCAAATAATTGTTAAAACAGGGTAGATTCCCAAGAAATAACATTCCCATACGTAGGAAAAAAACAAATAGTAATTCCAAAAAAGAATTTTACTTATAAAGACTTTGAACAAATAATTTCAGAATGCGACATAGGAAAAACTAACGCAATATTTTTTGATAATGATGACTTACCACTAAATAGATACGAAACAAACAATGAACTATTTCTCAAATTCCAAGAATACTGGAAGCAACACCATAACAAACAAAAACTATACAGAACCATGTCCAACTTAATGAACTTACATTCCCCAGAAACTGAAGAAATAATTAATAACACTCACAAAAAATACAATCACAACGGTATAGAAAATACGTACTAAGAAATCATTAGAACCTATTATATACCAAATCTTAGAGAAAAATAATAAAACATATTTCCCAGAAAATGAAGTAGAAAAATTAAAATTAATAAAAGACGAATGTATTAACGATTTAATATTTCAAAAACCACTTAAAGATTGTAAAAGAATTAATTATAACCACACAGAAATAAAAAAAGAAGGAGAATTTATCGAAATAAAGAATATTGAACAAACTCCTATTAATCAAAACTGTAATGATTTAAACTACACTTTTAAAGGAAATTATCTGATTAAATTAAGAAATTGTAAACTTCAAGTAAAGAATAAAAAATTAACCGAAAAGAATATCTTGGAGACTTATAAGTCCCAATATTAGATTACAAATTTGTAGCACACCATAAAGATATTGATTTAATTGAATATAAATCTGTACAAAATATAAAAGAGCTAAGCAACATAGAATCTAGGCATAAAACAATAAGCTATAGTTTAACATTGGTATCAAAAGTTGTAATCTTAGTAATAGTAATATTCATTTGCTTAAAAAGAAAAAATAACAGCCTCAGCACCAATACTACCGTGAATCTACCATCCGTAGAGTTTCATTAGTTGGACGATTCAAAGGGGGGAGAAGTTATATACGCTCCAAAATGCACTCCAGCAACAGAGACAAATCTTCAGCATGATAAGAATGACATCATGTTCAACAAACCAAAATAAGCTGCAACAAAGCAACAAGATAGCCAATCCTCATATATATTGTAATAAAAGATAAAATAGCACATGCAACAAAGCAACGAGATAGCTAATCCTCATAGATACTTAAATAAAAGATAACATAGCATATGCAGCTGTAACAATAAAGATAGCAAAACTGTAGATATAAATAGCACCTAAATAAAATATTGTTTTTCAGAATTAAGAAAGTCTTCAGTCTTCGAGGTATCTACTCTCGTCCTTGGTTACAAGACTAAATAAATAAATTTGTAAAAGAAAAAACTCTTAGTTTTATTAAACAGAACGTATATATAAAAAAAAGGTTTAGATTTATATATTTTTAATTGAAATTACTTTGGCTACCTACATCTTCCGGAATATCAATTTCGTTTGTAATCGGTTGACCAGTTCACGAGAAAATCGAATAAAAAAAACGTTCCTATGGTAGTACCGTTTTTAAACCACCATATTAATTTTTTTTTCACCAAAATATAACGCTTATCTACAAAAGCACACCAATTTTTTTTCATAAAAATTTTTGAAGCCGTTTTCGAGAAAAATAAGCTTTTACACATGATACACAGAAATACATGCTCATTAGACGAATACAAATCACCATCTTGATATTTTATGACGTCACATTCTTCTTTTAATATTATTTTATTTATTAAGTGAAGATTATTTTTTAAAATTGAAGGTTTAAACGATTTTTTTATGATTATAAGAACAATAAACATAAAAAACAATAACAAAATCGGCAAATTAATACATTTATTTACACGTTATTTATGACGTCACACGCATAATCAGCCAAAGTGAGCATACCTTGTATTTCTGCGTATCATGCTTTTACATAACGGTTAAATGACAGGTACCGTTAATATTTATTTATTTATTCGAAAAATTCAAACATTTGGGCTAAAAAAAATTGAAAAACTCCTCTTTATAATGTCAAAACAACTTTATGTTAAAAATTTGGATTGGCCTAACAGTTCAGGCTCAGGCTGTACTCTGTAGTCCACGACATACAGAAAGACAGCAGACAGAATTTTGCCAGTAACTCAAAAATATGTTTCTTTATCATCGTACCTAATTTATTGATTGATTGTTATCTCAAAATTTTTAATCTGGACTAATGCATGACTTGCATTATAATAGGCGTTTTTCTTTTTTCGTTCAGAGCAGAGTCTGAGTTGTCAAAAAAGAAGTTGTATTTCTTTTTTCGCTCAGAGTTCAGATCACTAAAATTGTATATCTTTTTTCGTTCAGAGAATGGTCAGAGCGTGCTCTGAGAAGGTTGTATTCGCTCAGAATAAATTGACTGAGCATTCTGAGAAAATGCTGAACGAAATTAACGTCACCTTAGGCTTGTAGGCTATTTCACTCTATCCCATGCACATTGCCTACACCACTCTTCGCAAAATAGATGCCAAAACAAAAGAGACAATAGTATTATATGCATAATATTGCTGCCTATGAACAAGCCATGTGAGAAGTGTCGATTTGTGACAGCCAAGTGCTAGAATGTATTTCAAAATTATATCTTAGCGGCCAGATCACGCTCGGTTCAGAGAATTATCAGAGTATGTTCAGAATGCTCAGACTCTGTTAAGATCCCTTTTCTAAGTGAATAAAGAAAAATGCATTATAATACCTATAATCGCAAGTAAAACAATAATAATATCAAACAAGCAAGCAATTTATTGTTTTGGTTGTATAGATTCTTAAGCCTGTATTAGCAGCCTTCTATCTCCTACTTTTATGTTTTCTTCAAAAACTTCTTTTTTTGCATGTATAGATTAATGTTTGTAAAAAATTCGAACACTTAAATCACATTCATTTATTTAGACGGTTTCTTATTGAAATAAAAGAAGTTTTCGGAAGTTGAAATTGGCGGAAACCAGTGTTAAGGATGGACGGGGTAAACAAGCATAGTCTGCTGTGAAAATGTGTCCATCCCTTTTCAGTCACTGACAATGACAAGTGAACTTAAACAATTATGGCTTCTCTTGAGGCTATTCACACAAAATGTAAGGGATACCGGTTGGCGGTGTTGTGTTTTGCCATTAAAGCAAAATAGTTATTCAAGAAGTCCGCGTAATTCAAACACCATGTAACCAGTTACCATACCAGTAAACCGTATGCTCGTGAGTAGATACCGTAAACATACATACATACACAGCTTTGTAAAGAGACAGCATCTGTTACATACCTACATGCCTTTGTTTCTGATATTTCAATTTCAAACGCAAACAACTAGGTTGGTGGAGTACTTTCACATGGAGTACTTGTATATGGTTGTGAAAATGTCTGCTCTCAAGAGATGTTACTGCCTGGGGAGTTTGCATAATGCAGCTATTCATGGCGCAGTATGTAGTAAGGTAAGGTGTTAATAATTCTTCCGTCGAATGGTCAATGTAAAGTATGAATCGTATGCATGTATGTAACCTAACCTATCTTTTAGTGTTGGTGATCCAAATCACGTCCCACATTACGGTATGTTTTTTTAGTTCAGAAAAATGTGAAACTTCAAATTTCTTTCAAGCAAAGAGAACAGAGGTCATGCATTTTGCATGCTACAAGAGTTGAAATGAAAACAAAACCTTAATAACGATCAAGAATAGAATTGCAAATGAAAGCAATTCATGTCATAACAACTTCATAACATACTTTTATGGTTCAAGCTTAGAAGAAATAATGCTTTATAGCTTTATTCGCAGTAAAGTGTACGACACGACGTAGTAAACTTTTCGACGTTTAACACGTTTACGACGATTCTACTCAATGACAACCAAGAAATGACGAATAGATATAAAACCAGGGCCCTATTGCACCAACAACTTATCACTTATCTCTTAGCAAATAATCATACATTTTGAAAAGTTTTCGTTCCACCAACAAGATATTGGATAAACATTAATTTAAATTTGAAAAGTAAAAAGTGCTCAACTTATTAGGTAAGTGTTGCACCAAACAAAAAGTGATTGAGTCTAAAAAATACCGATTTGAAAAGTGATTAGTTTATCGAATTTTACCAATATTATCAAATTATGTCGCAACAAAATATAATTTCTTACACTTATCGAAGAAAATAATGATAATTTAAGCATATATTAGCTTAGAAAAAATTGACTTTTCAATGAATTTTAAAATTGTGTTCTTTACTAATAATGCATTAATTCGTAATAATGGATGAAATTCACGAACTTAGGTGTTTTATATGTTCTTAAATTATAATTTTAAAAGTGGTTAAGGCTTGATACATTATATTTAAATGTCCTAAATAATACATCCTGTTGCTATAACCAGGGCCGCGCAACCCTTGTGTGCAAAGTGTGCGGCGCACACAAGCGCCAAGACAATAGAGGCGCCGCTATAGAAATTATTTTTGTTACACTTACCCAACAACATATTTCTTTGTGGTGGAGTATCGATAAGTAAGTAGGTAAATAAGCGCAACAAATGCCTCGTAAACAACAAAACATAATAATGCGCTTATTGAACAAGTGCCCCAGGATAATATTCACGTTTGTGGTTTAATTTTGCGCTTCGGGTTTTAGTTTACAATAGGCGTTTTTCTTTTTTTATTCAGAAAAGAGCTCTGAACAGAGTTCGAGTATATCGAGCACACTCTGAACGTCCTCTGAACCAATTGTGTTCAGAGCGCTCTAAACTATTTATGAAGCAAATTTAAGCAATTTTAAGGGTAGTAGCTACGCATCTCGAGTTAAATTTTATTTTTTAATGAATGCATAAAAATGTTCTTTTATTTATTTTTTTCAAAGTTTTGGAAAAAACTTTTTTTAACAACTTTTATTTTTATTTTTTATAACTGGCACTTTCTAGATCACGAAAAAGCATTTTTGGAGTCGCTTGGTCGCTTAGTTTAGCCGAAAGTCAAGTTTAAAGATGTCAAATTTGATGCCTCTAGCACATCTAGTTTAGCCGCAAATCGCGTTTAAAGATAAAAGTCGAATTTTCATATAATGCGATGCATCAATTGAAAGAAGGCATTTCCTAGATTACGAATATACATTTTTTAAGTCGTTAGGACGCTTAGCTTAGATGCAAATCTGAAAATATTTTTTTGAAAGTTTTGGAAAAAAACTTTTATCAACTTTTTTTTTGATTTTTTTTTTTGGAATATAATGCGATGCGTCAATTGAATTTTTTTACCACGCATTCTTTTTTTCGGTTGTGGTTATTCTTGTTAAAATGTTTCCAAATCGGAGTCCATTTTGCATGAAGGCAGCAACAATCTTGCTGTAAAAACAAAACAAAGTTCACACAAAATTAAAAAATACCTGAACCTGTCAAAATTTGTTCGAGAATAATGTGCCAGACAATTATTTCGTCCTTGCGCTGAAGAAAACCCGAAAAAAGTTTTTTTTTTAATTTAAAATGCCTTTGTCTACCATTTAAATTTTTTTACTTGCGATTTATAGGGACTATAAGGCAAGTCATGCATTCGTAAAAAAAAATCTAACAATCAAACATGACATTACGATGATAGAGAAGTCAAAAAAAGTGGGTCCGGAAATTCCGTCCGCCTGTCTGTCTGTCCGTATCGATTCCTACAGCCTAAACGGTTGGGCCGATTTAATTCAAACTTGGTATATAGTATTTTTAGAGTACTCTACCTGACAGTTTTTCGAATTGGCATTCTAGCTCCAAAACTAACGGTACCTGCCATATAACTTTTAATGAAAAACTTATTTTTCTCGAAAACGGCTCCTACGATTTTGATAAAACTTTCTGAATGATGTTTTCTATGCAAAATCTATCTTTAAGTTTTAATGGATTTTTCAGAAAAAGTTTTATAACAGTACCTCCCATATGACCGGTTATTTTAAATCAGACTTTCTCGTTAAATAATTGACGGATTTTGATGAAACTTTCAAAATATATAGTGTTTTATGATTTAAAAAATGTTGCTTATTAAAATTTTCAAAAACACTTTTTTTTAATTTTTAATAATTTAAAAAAAAATTATTTTGTTTTTTTTGAATATTTTGAAAACGGCTTTATAGAATTTTTTTTTATTTTTTCTCCTAGTACTATAGATTTCTTTAAATTGACATACTCAAAAAAAAATTAAACACGTTTTCGAAAAGTTTTTCAAAAAAAACACATTTTTGATCGAACGATTTTGAAATGAAAAATTCAAATTCAAATAGAAAACAGCAAAAGAAATAAGATGGCTTTTAACATTTTTGCCATTTTTATGAATTGTGTATTTTGATTTGATAAAAATTTTATTTGTTTAATATTTTCCCCAAAATTTTATTTCATATTGTTTGGCTAAGCCCTAGCCATTAGTCAAATAAAAGAAGGTGAAAACTTACATACATACTTACGTATTTTAAAGCATTTCATCATCATAAAAGCACACAATAAATAAGGAAGCCTATGATAAACACACAAAAAGAACTAACAAATAAAAAAGTATTCGATTACTACTGAATGCAAAAATTTCAATCGAGAAAACAAAAGCTTACACTTGCCTATAAATAAACAAAACCACTGTGTTAACTTTTAATATTGTTTCTATACCCACTCGCTTAACAGTAGTTGGAATGTGTATCTTAATTTTAGTACCTACCTTCCTTTCACCCTTATTATAGGTACATGATATCCTTAATAAATTCCATTAATACCTACCCACACCATACGTTTATCGATCCATTAAACATAATTAAGCTATTTTAATTAATTTGATTTCAAAAAAGTAAATTATTGTTATAGAGACCTATATAGGTCCTTATTTCTAGCATTATTGCCCTACTGCTGATTCACACGAATCTTTATGCCAGTTGTTCAATTTTTCCATACCACAATGAAAATTGAACTGAAAAAAGTCCTTTATATCTTTCTATTAGCAAATTATATTATAAACAGTAAACAACAAGTGGAAAGATAATACACTAAAAAACTGCAAAAGCTAACAATCCTATATATTTATGTGTTTATCCCTTTATCGTGATGCATGTCCGTTCGAGCTTCAAACCACAACGATTCTAAAGTTGCACGTCAAAAAAAAATGTAAATTAAATCTTTGTCAAAAAGACGCCTGTACTTAAAAAGGATTAGCACACAGGAGCAAGTACGTGCGACCCAGTCGTGCCTTTTATTTTTGTTTCCAGCCGCCGCTAAGAATTTCTTTTTATCAATTGAATTTGTTTGGCGTTTATACTTTTGTTCAGCTTTAAGCTCAGTCTGCCCCATCTATTTTTATTTGGAGCTCGTAGAGCGAACTCTGAACACACTCTAAAGGAAAAAAGAAATACGAATTCTATGCTCTGAACACTCTGAAGCATAGCATACTTAATAGTTAAATAAGTATTATTAGAATTCAGTTATTTTGTTATTAATATTATAAGTATACGATTAGGTAGAACATTATAAATAAAGTATGTAAAAATTTAATTCGCGTTTTATTTTTCGAAATAATTGGCAAGCGAAAACGAACTGCTTTTACCTATTTAGGAAAATATTATTTTATTATATAAGACTAGAGAACATTTATTTCGGTCAAAATTAACAAATAAGAAATAAAAATAAGTTGAAACATTAAGATTAGTGAAAAAAGAGGCGCTTCATAGGTTTCGCATACAGGCGCTGTGGGGGGTCGGCGCCGCCCTGGCTATAACTATTGCAAGAAAACATAAATTTTAACTAGCCACAATAATGAAGGCTAGGTTCTAATTTTTTGTCATAAGACACAATTATTGCAGTTTGTATTAAGATAAGAAAAAATTAATACTATTACCCTTGAAAGAAGGGGTTTTTGGCTAACACTAAGGCACTAGGTGTTGAATATAAACTCGGTTGTAAGTCGAATGAATACTAATTTTATTTCACTACATTACTACTATATATATACAATTTGGTTGTCTTATCTTCTATTCTTAATGACTATGTTCTTATCTATCTATTCTTACTTATGTAATTTATCTGTAGATAACCGTCAGGGTATGCTTAAGGTAATCTGTCTTATCTTTATTTCACATACACATTGGGTTATCTATAGATTTGTTATGTTCATGTTTGAACATTCTGCGGGCCAACAGAAAGGGCTAAAATTCTTTTCCTAAATATTATGCCTCGTACAATATAGATTACTAAAATAATAACCAAAATGCAACTTAATATAAATCCGCTGTGACCGCTTATGTGGTGAAGGTCCAAGCCCTTAAGGTGAATGTTTTCCCTCTTGAACCTTTCCAAGTCTCGTTGAATTTTGAGTAGTTCATTCTTGTTGTTTATTATAGTTGCCTGTATAGGTTTGATTCTTTCCTCTGCAACTTCGTCCAGTGCCGTCGTCCATATCGTCTGTTCCTCGAAATGGCTGATGGTTTCAGACTTAACTTGTTGCGGTGAAGTAAGGAAACCTCCGTTGTATCTAACCGTGCATTGTGGCCTTAATGTTAGAAGCCCTTGTGCTGGAAGCTTAACCAATTTGTGCTCAGAATTTCCACAGCTTATATGAATAGCCGTGGTCGTAAATTGTTTACACAACCATGTATTTGGTTTAGTCAACTGAATCCATTTGTCTTGCTGACCAACTCGTTCAAAATGACAGCTTGCTGTTTTTGCTTTCTTTGTTGGTGATATCTCACATGATCCATCTGCTGCAGTTTTCCATGGCCAATTACCATGGCAAATATAGTGCGTTTCTTCGTTTTTTAGACAGAGATTTAGTTGTGCCTGACTCATTAGATTGTATGCGTCTAACTGGAAGTTGAAGACAAGTATTTCGGTGTATATTTTTGGTGTCACAATAATATCTCCCTGACGTATTGGCACGTCAATTACCCGAAAAACGTCCGATGCTTCTGAGTGAAGTAGTGGAATCTCCGCGTCTATTACTAAACGCCGGCCAAGGATGAATCCCCTCGCTTTCATTTGGCGAAATGTTTCTTTCAATCCATTTTTTGTACCATCACCAGGTAAACGAAACTTCCCTAAGATTTTATTCCGAATCTTGTGAATCTCTTCTTGTAGTTGGGATGCTTTTAATAACAACGGATTTATATGGTGATTATTAACATCAATGAGTATGCTTATAACTGCCATTTGCACATCATTACATTCACTTAACATTGCATCAAGTTGCATTGCTGCTAACTGAAATATCATTCCTGCTTTGTATGCATTATGAGCTTGAAGTGTCGTATTGCGTATTTCATTAATTTGACCATTAATTCTTACAAATTGGTCGTTTACTTCGTCTGTCGTTTTCTTTAAGACATTAACTGTAGCATTTACCAGTGATGTTTGCCTCTTGTTTAAGCCATCCAGTTCATGCTGGTTGTCCAAAAGATTTTTCATGTTTTCTTCTAAGGATTCTCTGTCATCACTGTCCATGATACCGAATAATATGTGGTAAAGTGAACCAACAAATTCAAGTGGAGCTCTTTTTACCCTGTTGGTTATTATTAGTAGTTTGTTATTTTCAGCCAGTACTTCATATCTTCTCTTTAAGTTTGCTGTTATTAAACTGCACTGCTCCCTGAAGTAGAACATTTTGGAACACTTGTCTTGTAGTTAAGTTATGTAGCTTGAAATATTATTGGTTTCTTCAATATATGAGTCTAAGTCGTAGTAAACTACAAGTCTCCATTTTGATGCCACGACATCCATTTTTCCGATTGGGTCTAAGTAAATTCCCACATTTTCGTCTAAGTTTTTAATTGTCATATCAGGTGTTGTGCTCATATTGGTTGCTGAACTCTTTGCTCGTCCAAATGCAATTCATACTAATAACATCAACGTCCAAATTTTAATTCCATTCATTTGTATGTTTTTTGATCCATTATATCCTTTTAAACGGGTGAGCTGGCATGTTTGCTGTGAAATGTTACTCTCCGATTCTTCTTCAGAAGTCTCGATTGGACATAATTTATGTATTGGTCTTTTGTAGAGTCCGTCCTTTGTTTTTAGTGTAACTACTCGTACATTGCCGTCTGACCCTTTGTGGACTTCAACAACGCGTCCCATGGGCCACCTCGACGGTTGGGTATTTTCGTTTCTTATAATAACGATTGCACCTTCCTCCAGATTCTTCTTTTCAGATTTCCACTTGGTACGTTTTTGAAGAGACACCAAGTATTCGTCCTTCCATTTTTGCCAAAAGTCTCGTTTTAATTTTTGGACCAGTTTCCAGCGATCTAGGGACCCAATTTTTTCAAGTTCTCCTGATTCAGGGGAATCCAATAAAGGACGTCCCACCAAAAAATGTCCAGGTGATAATACATCAATGCTGTCTATGTCATTACCCACCGCACATAAGGGACGTGAGTTTAATATTGCTTCTATCTGACATAGCAATGTTGTCATCTCTTCAAATGTTAATTTAGATTCTCCCATTATTCGTTTTAAATGGTGTTTCATTGATTTGACGGCTGCTTCCCAAAGCCCTCCAAAGTGAGGACTTGCGGGTGGTATGAAATGCCATTCCACCTTGTCTTCAGCTAACCTTGAAGCGAGTGATTCGTTGTTTTTGATGGCGTTCTTGAATTCTTGGTCTAAACATCGATTCGCTCCAATGAAATTAGACCCATTGTCTGAATATATATGAGCACTTTTTCCACGTCTTGCAAAAAATCTTCTTAGAGCTGCCCTGAATGCTTCTGTTGTAAGGTCACTCACTGGTTCTAAATGAATGGCTTTAGTAGCCATGCATACAAACACTGCTATGTAGCCCTTGTACGCTTTCTGTCCTCGACCTCTTGATGTTCGCATCAATATTGGTCCAGCATAGTCGACCCCAACATGTAGAAATGGTGGAGAAACTGTAGTTCTTTGCTTTGGTTGATCTCCCATTATTTGGTTCGCACCGCTACTGTTGTATCGAATACAAATCGGACAACTACGACAACATCTTCTTATTAGTGTTTTGATACCAATTATGTAGTATCTTCTTTTAATATATGCTTCCATCACCGAATTTCCACCATGTAGTGTAGCTGCATGTGCTTCTTTAACGAATAAACTGGCTAGTTTACATTTATCCAGTATTATTGGGTGTTTCTGGTTCAAAGGCAACCTTGCATACTTAAGCCTTCCACCCACTCTTAAGATTCCTTCATCATCTTGGTAAGGTTTCATTTGAATTATTTTGCTGCTCAAAGGAATATCCTTTTTGTTTTCAATTTTTTGTAATTCATTGCAAAATTGAATTTTTTGCTGTTGTTTGATGATTAAAATTCTCGCCTGTGATAGTTCGAATACAGTTATTGATCCTGGCGTTATTTGTTTGTATCGAAACCACCGAATAAAACGAAGCACATATGCAACACTTTTCTCAATTTTGTTGATGTTCGATAATCGTTCGATTAAATTCGATACAAAATGTTTCTTGCATTGTAATGTTGACATCGTTTTTAGTTCTGTTGATGGTGCCAGGTGTTGCTGTTGCGGCCAATGATGTTTTGATTGTTTCAGCCACTGCGGACCAGTCCACCATAGTTCGTGTGCGGCAATTTTTGAAGGGCATATGCCACGTGATGCAACATCGGCTGGGTTGTCTTTCGAATTTAAATGCAGCCATTCGATTTTATCCATTAGACTCTTGATGTCAGCTACTCTGCTTCGTATAAACTTTTCGATGTCTGCCGTAACTACAAATTTCCATTGCCTCCATTTGATGATGATGTCAAAGATATTGTTTTGTAGTCTAGGGCCAATCATCATTGCGTCATTAAGGCTGTATCCGTTGGACGTCTTCGCTGAGGCATCGAATACAACTCTTGTTTTTGTTGTTAGGCTTGTATCTTTCACAACTGCATGGTGCGGTAGATAGTATTTGCCCATATTTTCGTGTTGTTTGTCTACCTTGACCATGTGGCCCAGGTTTTCGTATTCTCGCATAAACTGTATGTAGTCGATTTTTATTTTGTTATTAATCTTTTTCTCAAACTGTAAGAATCTAGCTAAAGCTTGTTTTCTAGATTCTCCAAGCTCTATATCTGTTCTTAGTGGCAACATAACTACATATCTGCCATTCGTATCTCTTTTTGTTGTTTCTGCAAATGCTTGCATGCAGATGTCGTTTTCTGATATTTCATTATCTTTTTCTATTTCTTCTATCTCCCAGAACCTCTCGATGAAGTTACCGCTGACATGATTTTGCCACATTGTCGTTTCTCGTGTAGTGAGCCGGAAACTACCCACCCGAAAATCGTATTTTGTCTCACGATGCCATTGTGCTTCCTTACTCCTTCTTCAATTAACTTTGGATATAAGTCACTTCCGATGATAATGTCAATACGATCTTTTGTATTCAGGTTTGGATCTGCCAGAGTATAGTTTTCCCACTCATTTTTATTAAATTCAAATGATTCGTCAGGTAGTGGTTTTATAAGGGTGGGTAATACCAAAAACTCTGCTTGCATTTTGTTGTTGCTCATAAATCTTGGTCTTATCTCTAAATACACTCTTGATTTTGATGTACCCACTGCTGCAACTGAGAGTCCAGTTAATTCTGTACTTATTCTTTTCCTTGGCAAGGAGAGGATCTGCGCTGCTTCCTCAGATATCATTGATATTTGAGAACCTTGATCAATCAATGCCCGAAATAGACATGTTTCACCATTTGACGATGTGGCTGATATCTGTGCTGTAGCTAATATTACCATTGGACTCTCTATCTTCTTTACCATCAGGGATGATAATGATTTTTCTTTTTTATTGTTGTTGTCTGAGGGGCTCAAGTTTTTGTATTGATTTCCCTCGACCCTTTTCTTCGTTTGGTAGTTTTCGTTGTGTAGTAGAGTGTTATGTGATTTATTACACTTCTTACATTTTATTTGAGAGAAGCATTTGGTTTCTTCACTGTGTTTAAGACATATACTGCATATTTGCTTATTGCGTACATATGCTAATCGATTGGGAATCTCGGTGTTTAAAAATTTCTCACAATAATAAATTCGATGACCATTCTGCATGCAGAAATCACAGTTCCACTCTCTTCTGTCTGATTGAGAATTTCCACTTTGTTTTTTGTATTCTTTGTTTCAAGTCGTTGTTTGTTGTTGAGATTCAAGGGTTTGAAATAATTGCTTAAGGAAGTCCATAACATCCTCCAGTTTTTGTATTTGGCTTGGTTTTTTGATGTGTTGCTCATATAATTGTAAGCCCTCCTTGTCAAAATTTCGAAGGAGTAGGTGAGCAAATATTTCATCGTTTTCATTTTTATGTTTGCCTATTGTCGATGTGATGATGTAAATACATTCCTTTGCTGCATCGTGAAGCTTTTTAACATTAGAAGGTGATGTAGCGTTCATCATTGGCATGTCCAGCAAGTAATTAAATTGTGTGGAGAAGTTTATTCTTTTATTTTCGTACCTTCTGACGAGAGTCTTCCATGCTTCATTATAGTTTGCCGAAGATCCTTGTTTGAGGCTAGCAATAGAAGTTCGAGCTTCGCCGGTTATACACGATCGCAAGTGATTTAATTTCACAGAATCTGGCACATTATTCTTATTGTGAACCAAATCTATGAATAGGTCGGAAAATATCTTCCAGTCTTCAATTTTTCCATCGAATTTAGGCAGTTCAATTTTTGGACTTTGTGTTAATACATTTGCATATGGATCAGATTTTATGCTTTCATGTTTTTCTTCCAACTTGAAAAGAAGTAATTTCAGATCTTCTTCCAACTCGATTATATAATTTTCTTCTCTGAATTCCTCTTCTTGTATTGGATTCATCTTAGACAGCTCAACTTGCAGTCGGTCATTCCACCGTTTCAATTTTCCAATCCATATGTTTTTTGTATGAGGATGGGAAATTGCCTCTAGTTTCGCCTCGTCTATTGTTTTTTTTAAACTTTCCATTATTGTACGTAATTTCGTTAAATCTATTTGAGTTTCATGATTTGTTATTGTTTTCATCATGAATTCATTGATTTGTTTTTGCTGCAAGTCTAGTCCAGTGGCTAGCTGCTGATTAACAGTTTTTATTTCTGCTATTTTGCTAGCTAACATTGCTTCGCTTGTGCCTTGTTCTACACTGTCCAGATCTTTGTTTTTCAGCAAATTTTGAATTTTCTGAAAGTAGTTCTCTGCTCCTTTCATCCATTGTTCCTTAAAATAGGGAACATCAATAACACCAAGCTTATGAAGTAGCTTGTCATTTTCCTTGAATGCTTGAAGATTCTTTTCAGCATAGACAAGAATTTCTTGATTTTTGCTGCGTGTTGTTACACCTTCTCCATCTTTTAATAACTTTTCTAGGTTTTTTAATATTTCAACTTGTTTTTCAATTACTTTTAAATGCTCTGATGACATTGTTGAAATTTTTTTCTTTTTTTTTTTACTTGTTATGATTTTTCACTGAATATGATTTTTTACTTGTCAGTATTTGTAGCTCTGACAACGCTAATTTTCACTTTATATAATTTTTTTTTTTTTTAGGTACTTGTCAGTATTTGTAGCTCTGACAACGCTAATTTTACTTTATCAGTATTTGTAGCTCTGATAACGCTAAATTTCGCTTGTTCGTTTATTAAAAATCTCTTACCACTGGTGGGGGAAAATTTTTAATACACGGTTCGAAGGACCAATGGTTGAATATAAACTCGGTTGTAAGTCTAAATGTAAGTAAGTTTAAATGGTAAGTGATTTTTGTGTCGTGTATTCAAATGTTCGTGGTTTAAGAAAGAATTTCTTTCACGTGTACGTCTACACTGTTCAACACAGGCCAGCTGTTTTGGCATTAAATGAAACTCAGGTTGGAGCAAATACTGATTTATCAGAATTTGCTCTACATGGGTATAGCTTGGTGCCATTACTCTTTTCTCATCATGGTCTCGTGGTCTATGTTAGGAATGATATTGCTTGCCAGAGCCTTCCCCAATATGGGCAATGTTCCAACACGGATTTTAACTTCTTATGGCTCAAATTCACTGTCCGCAAGCATGTCATTCATTATTGTTTTATTTACAGGAGTCCAAATCTTGACAGTAATTCGACTTGTAACGAGTTTGATGCACTGTTTGATTCCATCTCGGAAATTGTTTCCCTTTGTCCTCGCACTGAAATCGTTATTGCGGGCGATTTCAATGTACACAATTCCAACTGGCTCCGCTATTCTGGTCAGACAACACCCGAAGGAAGGTATGTCGAGCTCTTTGCCGGGTTACATCACCTTACCCAACTGATCGATGTGCCAACGCGTATACCTGATGTTGCTGGGCAAGCAGCCCATACTCTTGACTTGTTTCTTACTTCTCACCCTGATAAATATACCATTAGTGTAACTTCTCCATTTGGCACTTCAGACCATTGTATCATTTCAGCTAATTTCTCATCCCCCACCCATCCAGTTAAAGAAAAACTTCCCACCAGGACCGTTTGGCAATACGAGAAAGCCAACTGGGACGGCCTGAATTTCTTTTTCCGAAACTTTAACTGGTCACTATGCTTCCTCGATAGTGACATTGATGCCAGTGCTGAAATGATCACAAATGTGATTCTTCTAGGGATGCGTGCTTTTATTCCTAACAGAGTAAAAAGCATCAAACCTAAAGAAAAGTCTTGGTTTAATTCTGAGTGTAAAGAAGCTATCAGGCTCAAAGAAGTAAGTTTCCGATCTTACAAAGCCAACCCTACAGAGGAAAATCGGAAAAAGCACAAACAAGCAAGGAACTCATGCAACTCCGTTATAGAAAGAACCAAATTTTTGCATGACCAAAAATTACGGCAAAAAATTCTGCAGTGTCCCAAAGGCAGTAAAAATTTTTGGTCATTTGTAAAAAATATAAAAAACTCATTGACATCTTCGGTTCCAACGCTCATCGACAATAACAAACCAATTGTTTACTCTTCAGAGAAGGCAAACTTGCTCGCCGCCCATTTCGCTGCCAGCTCCACGCTGCCTCAAAGCAACGTTGCCCCTCCTGTACTTGAGAATGTAAATTTTTCCATGGGACACATTTTTTTCCGCACTCGTACAGTAGCAAGAGTTCTCAAAGATCTCGATATACACAAATCCGCTGGCCCGGATGGTATACCCCCGATTCTTCTGAAGAGGTGTTCTTCCACACTGGCAAAGCCACTGCGTAAGCTTTTCCATCGCTCCTACTCTTCTGGAATCTTTCCTAGAAGATGGAAAACAGCATTTGTCCAGCCTGTCCCTAAGAAAGGTGACCCATCCTCCCCCTCCTCCTACCGACCCATAGCACTGACATCCCTTCTTTCTAAGGTCATGGAAACACTGATTAACCGTCAGCTTAAGGAATATCTCGAAGATCGTAAGCTTCTCCATGACCGTCAGTATGGCTTCCGCAGCAACCGTTCCACTGGTGATCTGATGGCATATCTCACCGAACAGTGGAACAAATCTTTACATCGCTTTGGTGAAAGTAAGATGATTGCTCTTGATATCTCCAAGGCATTTGATAGAGTTTGGCATGAAGCTCTCTTATCGAAAATGCGTGCTTTTGGGATCGATAATACTCTTGTTCGTTGGATTAGAAGCTATCTTCTGGACCGTTCAATACAAGTTGTATTGGACGGATTCAAGTCTGATTCCCATAAAATAAATGCTGGTGTGCCCCAGGGCTCTGTTCTGTCTCCGACTCTTTTCCTCATTTTTATAAATGATCTTCTGTCTGTTACTTCTAATCCACTTAACTGTTTTGCTGACGACTCTACCCTCAGCTTTTCATATTCGTTCGATAATTCACGTCCTTCGCCTTCGGACGTACAATTGCAACGGTGCCGTATGTCAAGCTCATTAAACTCCGATTTATACAGCATTGTCAAATGGGGTAATAGAAATCGTGTGGAGTTTAATGCTTCGAAAACTCAATGCTGTCTTCTGTCGTTAAAGCTAAACATTCCCCCAATGCCATTGTCCATGAATGGCACTTACATCGAAGAAACCGAAAAGCTCTCAGTACTCGGTATGTGTGTCAACGACGACCTCCGTTGGAACGACCATATATTTGAGATCGCTAAGAATGCGGCAAAGTGCTTAGGTTTTCTGTATCGGTGTAAGAAGTACTTTTCCCCATCTGATCTGGCTACAATTTATAAAGCGTTTATACGCCCTAAACTCGAGTATAACTCCCACCTCTGGGCAGGTGCTTCGCAAACATCGCTTCACCTGCTTGATAGAATACAAAATCGAGCGTTAAGATTGATAGGTAATAGAACTGCCGCTGAAACAATTGCCCCACTCGAACACCGACGCAATGTTTCATGTCTTTCCTTATTTTATCGTTTCTTTTACAAAACATGTTCACTCGAAGTAGCCAGTTGCATTCCTCCCCTTAAAAGTTTCTCCCGTAATACTCGTCTCGCAAGGAATGCTCATCAGTTCACCCTTGAGCCTAATTTCGGACGTACCGTGAAATATAGGGATTCGTTTTTTAGCCGAACGACACGAATCTGGAATAGTTTACCCGGCGGGATTTTCCCTTGCCATTTTGATCTGCAAACATTCAAAACCAATGTTAATCGGCACCTCCTATCTCTCCCCTCCCTATCTTCGTAATGCCCGCGCAGTGTGTTCTACATTAAAAGGGAAACACATAATCCCTTGTGCGCGCGTTAATTATAAAAAAAAAAAAAAAAAAAAGTCGAATGAATACTAATTTTATTTCACTACATTACTACTATATATATACAATTTGGTTGTCTTATCTTCTATTCTTAATGTCTATGTTCTTATCTATCTATTCTTACTTATGTAATTTATCTGTAGATAACCGTCAGTGTATGCTTAGGGTAATCTGTCTTATCTTTATTTCACATACACATTGGGTTATCTATAGATTTGTTATGTTCATGTTTGAACACTAGGAGGTCATAAATTTACAGTAAATGTTGCAAATACGTCCATTTTGGAAAAACTGATTATTAATATTATAAGTATACGATTAGGTAGAACATCATAAATAAAGTATGTAAACATTTAATTCGCGTTTTATTTTTCGCAGTAATTGGCAAGCGAAAACGAACTGCTTTTACCTATTTAGGAAAATATTATTTAATTATATAAGACTAGAGAACATTTATTTCGGTCAAGATTAACAAATAAGAAATAAAAATAAGTTAAAACATTAAGATTCGTGAAAAAAGAGGAGCTTCATAGGTTTCGCATACAGGCGCTGTGGAGGGGGGGTCGGTGCCGCCCTGGCTTTAACTATTGCAAGAAAACATAAATTTTAACTAGCCCCAATAATGAATGCTAATTATGACCTTCAAATTTTTTGTCATAATTATTGCAGTTTGTATTAAGATAAGAAAAAATGAATACTATTTCCCATGAAAGAAGGGGTTTTTGGCTAACACTAAGGCACTACGAGGTCATAAATTTACAGTAAATGTTGCAAATAAGTCCATTTTGGAAAAACTGATTTTTGTATTATATTCAAGTGGATTATATCGTAAGCTCGATGGAGCCTAACAAAATAAATTGCACGACTGGATCGCACAAACTTGCTCATATGTGCGGTCACATCGTTGAATAATATTTAAAAAAAATATTAAAGGAACATCAAAGTATTTTTTTCTATTTTTATGACTTAATTATTCAAAAAAAAGTACGTAAAATTGTATTGAACGAAATAATTTAAACGCCATTTTATTACTTTAAGAAAATTTAAAGTGTTGATTTTTGTTTAATCTTAGGGCGGTTTTTGAATAAAACGGGAGTTTTTAAACAAAATCAAACAAATCAGGTCTCTAAAGTTGGCATGACCATTTTTAGCTGGTTAAAAAAAAATGCCGCGAAGAAGTCGGATCATAAGATTTCCCATGTACTGCCAACTTGATATAAAGTTAGCATGACCTAACGCATATCTTTCTATAAATGGCACCTACAATTATCTACATAGGCTTAAAATTTGCCGTAAATTATCCGTAAACGATTGTCAAATCAATTTATTTTTAGGATTTTTTTTTTTTTTTTTTAGTTTTGCTCACTTGATTAAGTTAGCAGGATCATAGGTGTATATCGCTATACATGATGATTCACGAGACATGTGAAAATATGGTAGAGCGTGTAGGTTGGGTCAAGACAAGAAAAAAATCGTATGGGAAGGGGTCTATTCCTACCCCCCTTTAGCAAGGAGGGGCAATTTTCTTAAAAAATGACATAAAATTGAAAAAAAATATTAAAACAACGTTTACACCCACAATGCCATGATATACCTTTTTGTAAAGTCAGAAATTTCTTATTTTGTTTCTAAACAAAACTGTTTTAGGAAACATTAAGTACGTGTAAATCCCAGTCGATGTGAAATTTGTTATTTTTTTGTACCATCAGGTTGCCTCATCAGGTTCAACTACAAAATCCAGTTACACTAGCTGTACATTGTGTACATCCTTATTTGTAACAATAATATAAAAAACATAATAATACATAGCAAATCTTACCCATTATCAAGTAGGAAAGGTTAAAATTAAGACGCAGGTTAAATAAATCAGAGTTTCTAAATGAAGGTTATTTTTGTGCTAAAGTTTGCATTCTTTAATTATTATTTTTTTAACAAAAGTTGGTAAATAAAAACCGTTTTATTTTAAAACTGTTCCTACGATTTTGAAAAAAAAATCAAACTGTTTCACATTTTTTATAGAAATAAAATGGCGTTTAATTTTTTCCGCTGAAAACTCTTACGTATTTTTACTTGTGATTATAAACACTATAAGGCAAGTTTAGGATTCGTGAAAGGGGAAATTGAAATTTTATTGTTAGGCTTAAAAATAACGGTACTTGCCATATGACCGTTTAGGAAAAGCTTATTTTTCTCGAAAACGTCTCCAACGATTTTGATGAATATTTTAAAAACAAATTTTTGTTGGTATTGGCTATCATTTGATTAGAACCAAATTTACGGGAAAAGTCTATTAACGGTACCTTTCATATAACGGTTTCTTAATTTTTAGCTTTTTCGGTAACGGCTCTTTGAATTTCTGTAAAAAAAAAATTATATTTGAGAAGATCTACGTAGCCAAATGAATTCTGCATATCAAAATTTTGAATAACTTTTTTTTAATTAAAATTAATTTTAATTTTTTTTTTGAAAAATCAATATTTTAAAACCAATCAAGAAAAATTATTTCAAATTTTATAATCACATGTATATTAATAAATACTAAGAAACTGCATACCAAAATTAAAAAAAAAAATTTTTTTTCAAAAAACTAAAAATAAAAAACAGGATTTTATCAAAACCGGTCCTACAATTTTCGAAATACATTTTCATAAATTCCTTATGATTAAAGACGTGTGATGGCGTACTTCATTTTTACTAAAAACCGTTAAGTATTGTGGTTTTTAATATTTTTTATAAGTTCAAACTGTGTTATTTTCAACGCAAATGTTAGTTTCTTTTGTCAAAGATCTTGCTTTCCAATGTAATTAAGCACATAAGAGCAAGAACGTGCGACCTAGTCGTGCCCTTTTTTTAAACAATCAAAAGTCACAAAAATTTAAAAAAAACTTTGAAGTTCTTATATTTATAAAATTTTATTCGACGCTGTGACCGCATATATGTAAGAGTAAGAGTATTTGTTTTAACACATTGTATATAAACTGTTTGTTTATATACAATGTTTTAACATATAATTACGGTTTCGCGGCAAATTATCTAAGTGGGCAGATCATTAGCGAATAGTTGGAGGCAAGTTTTAAGCTCAAGTAGAGCTTTGTAAGTGCCATCTATAGCGAGATACGCCTATATGGTCGTGCTCATCTCGATCAAAACAGCAAAACTAAAAAAAAAAAAAATTCTACAAATAAATAGATTTGACAATCTGTCTACGGATAATTTACGGCAAATTTTAAGCCTATGTAGATAATTGTAGGTACAATGTATAGAAAGATATGCGTTTGGTCATGCTAACTTTGTATCATAAAGCATAAAAACATTATGGACTTTTTGTTGAAAATTTATTCAAAAATAACCGAACGTACTTCTTTATCAAAACAAGGAAATCTAACCTAATAATAGCCCAAATGATCATTAAAAACCAAATTCTTCGTGCTTTAATGAAGAAGTAGGTGGCGCAGGGACATAACGCCCAGGGTCATAAAACACCCAACAAATTTCAATATGTTTGCCTCATGAAATCCATTAGATTTACAATTAATTTACTGTATATTGTACTTTGGAATTCGCATTCAATATCATATTTGTACTTGCGATTATAGGTACTATAATGCATGTTATGCATTCGTGCAAAAAAAAATTGAGACAATAATCAAACATGACATTACGATGATAGAGAAACATATTTGAGTTACTGGAAAAATTCTGTCCGTCTGTCTGTCTGTACGGATGTATTTCATTTTTTTCACTTTATCCGGCAAAATCATGAAATAAATTTATAAAGTTCGCATAAATAAATTTCCATGCAAATTTTGACAATTCATTTACGAGAAGATAAATTCACGAGGCTTACGCGATTGCATGAATACCCCTAATAACTTTTACCGATCTTGTATTGTTTTTGCCGAGAACCTCTAATGTTAAGTTTGCGAGTTTTTCTTAGAGAAAACCGCTGGTTTTCCTTTTTTTAGAATGCATTTGGACAAGTCTTGATAGCTACTAATAAAAGTAGTCAACTTCTGTCCGTTTCTTATCAATCGACATTTTTTGTTTGAATTTCATATTTGTTTTCCGAAAAAATTACTCCATATGATAACTGTTTTCTATCGACTGAAAACGTTTGTTTCGAACGAGAGTTTGAATTTTGACTCGGACAATTCAATCGAGGACAATCGATTGAACCAAATTATGTGCTGCCAGTGCTTGATTGTATCGAATAAACTCGATTGTATCAAATAACGTGCTACAACCCCAGGATTCAGGGATACTAAAAACATTTACCACAAACGAGCTATTGAGGTAGGGACTGCGTTTCTTGAACTAATAACCAACCCCAACTTGGAACTCGTTAAACGAGTAAATCAAAAGCGTCTCAAAAAGGAAGAAGAAAACAGGGAACGCCTTCGTTTTTATATTAGAAACCAGAAACCATCATCTTCCTTTGACGGCCAATCGGACCTGACTGTGAACGAAGGAAATTTTAGAGAACTTCTAAAGTTTCGAGTATCTGCTACAGATAAGAAATAAAAGCAACATAAAGAAGACAACACAAAAGCGGTAGAGGTTTTTGATCAAATTTTGAGTAACGTTCGGGCATCAATATATTATTCAATACTTTTTGATGAGAACCGATGTATCTCACCTTTCCTTGTAGAGTGTTGTCTCACGATACGTGCACGAAGGATATATTCGTGAGGATTTTGTAATGTCCGTAGATATATTTGAGGAACTATTTCATTGTGGAATGACCCAAGTGAAGCTAGCAACTTTATGTAAGACACAGTTTATACTATCAGTATTGTGTTTAAATGATGTGTTGTCTTTAACACAGTTTACTACAAACAACCTCTTTTGACCTTAATAGCAGTGAAATTCTGGGGAAGAACTGCCGTTCTTTCTATTCGCCGGGAGAATATAATGTAGATACTAATTTCAACAACATCTGATAGCATGGAATAAATTTTTGAGTTTGTTTGAATTGAAACTCCCTATCGGATCACTTTGGACAACTCTTAGAATAAATTATTTGTAAGCATCACACATGCCTTTTTTTCCTTAAAAATGAGTTGGTGCTGTGGCACGAAAAATGGGTAAAAAAAAGGAGCAGAACAATCATCTTGCCGTTACTGCTCTGGATTTAACTTACAAATGTAATAAGGATGTGTTTGGTAAAATATATACATAGTTTTCTTGTTATTCTGGAAATGTTCTGGTTACAAATTCTTCGGCTGTGGGGTCTTCAACCTTCGCGGTTTGGCACTCATGTATATTCACAGACAAATCTCGATCGATGTTGAAAGAATAATTAGTAGATTTTCAAAAACGGGCCCCACCAAAAGATCAGAATTAAGTAGAAAAGAACTGTGTATGTGTATATCAAGTACATATGTATCTTATTTTATTTAAATTTATTTATTATGCTTCAGGTATACAGATCATTATTTGAAAATGTAATTATATAACATTGTTTAAATTATTATATTACCTATCATATTTAATATTTTTTAAGAAAGACATACGAAGAACCGTTAAAATGGATGTAGGTACATATCCAATGAGTGATTTTTTTAAAGGAAGACAAAATTAAATGAAAATTGCCCCCCCCCCCCCCCCGTGATCAAAATCCTGGATCCGCACCTGTATTTATAGAAGAATATTTTCGTATGCTTATATTGAGTTTTCACGTCAGCTCTTTCGTTTTCAGTACTTAGCAAGGCGGACTAATTAGTTGGTATTTCACAGCCAAAAGGCAATTTCATAAAATGTTCTATCACATCTCCGTTAGGTCAGGTGTAGGAATTATAAGTCGAAATGTATGCGAATAAGACAACATTTAGTTAAATATTACAAATAATTTTGATGGGTCTAAACGAATTCGATAAAAGAGTGGCATGCAAAAGAACTCCCGGTACAATGGGACAATAAGACCAGTAAGCTGGCCGACTTTTTCTGATTTCAAGTTGGCAAACCCTACATATTGAGTAGTTAAATGAAGCAAGTGTCATGTATATTTGAAAATAAATAAATTTAAATTTTTTAAGCCAAATGCAAAAAGTTGTCGATCAAGAAATATCGAAAATAATCTTCCAATAGAGGTTTGGTATGAAACTTGGTCCAAACAATTCCATGTAGCAGGAACCTTAGTTCTTGTTCCGAAGTTTACTTCTTTATATATAAGCGAAAAACTGAAACTTTCGCAAGCCACACATTTCAAACTTTGACAATTAAAAAAGGTTTGTAGATAAAGGTTAAAAATTGTCTATATAAGGCCTTCCAAAGATGTTTACTACAAATTAAAATGCAAACAGCTTTTGTAAGGCTTGACTGTAAAGGCCTTATACAAATTAAATAAATATTTGTTTTTTCGATGTTTGATGTTAATTATCTCAACTGCGAATTCGTGTAGTGGAGTGGTAGAGTACTGAAGTGGAACGAGTTCAAAACTCAGGTAAATAAAACTTTTCACTTTTGTAATTAAAATAAAACTTCAAAAGTTGCAATATGCAGTATAAAAGGTTTCGGGAACTGACTGAGGAGAAATAAAATATATAAATAAAATATGCAATACAAATAATGCAATAAAAATTCAACACCTATAAAATAAAAAAAAATAATGTATTTTTTAAGCAAATTTTAAATCTGCTTTTCTGTGCTAAAAAAATAACTTCTTTCCCTTTAAAATAAAATATTGTAAAGTACTTTTTGTTCGTGGCAATACAAGAAGGCCTTTATAAACATAAGTCAGGATATTAATAAAAGCTGTCATTAAATGGCTTGGGTAAGGCCCTTTTATAACATCCCAAAGCAGGCTATTAGCAATAGGTGTCATTGAAAGGCTTGTATAAGGCATTTTTCTAACATCCAAAGCAAGCTATTAGCATTTTAGCTGTCATAAAATCGCTTTGCTCGGGCAAGCTAATAACGTTTCATGAAAAGCTATTTGCTGCTATAACACCTTTTAACAAAAGTTAAATAGCTTGAGTAATGTGTGCCAAAAAAGCTTGTTTAAGGCCTTTTAATGTTACTTGCAGTGTGAAAATAGCTTGGTTAGAACCTTATATAAGTAAAATTGTTAGTTGGGTGCTGGACCGAGCCATGTAAAGCGTTCCACACACATACGTGTGGTGCGATTAAAGAAAGAATCTCTGAACTTAACAATACATCCGAAGTTAGGCTCAAGGGTAAACTGATGGTCATTCGTAGCAGTGCGAATATTTCGGTTTAATTGTTTCAGGGGAGGATTTGATATTGGTTCTGCTAAGCTTTTGAACATTCTTGGGGTTATATATTTTTGAATGAAATCGAGAATTTTAAATTAGTAATCTGTTAATGTTTACTAGTCCTCAAAATAATTACAAACATGGTACGTCCAAAAGAAGTTTTGCTTGTGCAAGATAAATACATATAATGTATGTATGTATGTACAACCTGTATTAATGGTGAATGTATCTTGTTATCCAAATTACGATATACTATGCGTATGCGACGGACTATATTACAGTAGCTTATATATAACGAACAAAAATTATTTGTATTTTTTCCAAACAAAATTAAATTAACATGGGTATATTTATTTAGACCTAAAATTTCGTATGATTGTTTTCATCTATAATAAAAACTTCGTCAACGCTAATCCCCCCAATCACTTACATTTTCAGAGAAGGTAAATATGCAAATGTTTTCTTTTAATGGGTTTATTTTAATAAATTAATATCTATAGTCGACATAAATGAATAATGATAATTCATTTTATTTCAACAAAAGAACATACATATATAAAAAAAAACGTACAAACTTATTCTAGTATAAACAAAATGTTATGACTCTATAATTGGATTGGACTTCGTATAATATAGGTATTCCAACCAAAATTATTTAATAATATTAATAAAAACATACCTTTAAGCTTTACATATCAATAATATCCACATATAAAAAATGTAACGTTTATATCCAAGTTGAATGAATAAAATTCCGACTGTGGCTTTTGCTACTGCTTAAACCAATCGTGAAAATAATATTAATTACATCAACATACTGACACTAACGCATACAAATGCGACCCATCCGGCGAATGGGTTCCGCAATAAGCAATAAATACTTCATGCCAAAACACTGTTTCATTGAATTTTTTTCTTTTCTGAGAACTCTTTATGCATAAATTAGTATTTTTTTATTATACCTATTGGCTTTTTCAAACACGCTTTATTAAAAAAATATATTTCGTAAAATCAAGAATTAAAAGTATCTAGACCAAACGAAGAACAAGAAGGAGATTCTTATTTTGCCCAAATGTAATATCAACCAATCGACCGATCCGTGGGACTTGGGAGATTTATATTACTTGGGGTTTGCAGCCATTTTGCAGTTTTTGTTATCATAGGTTTTTTTCCGTACATCAGTTTTCACAAGTTGATCCAAGCGTGCAAACAGAATGAAGTTAATCAGAAAATTAACTACAGGTGTGCATGTGTGTGTGAAAAGATACATTTAACTATCTACCGTTAAGATGTCAAATAAAGCATAACACTTTTCCGTCATCGCTCAACCAGCGTTACTTACACATGCGTACATAATTTTACAAAATATAATATATGTTAATGCAATTACGAGCTCTTCCTAACAAGGGCGCGAATATTCAGACCGAGAAGAACGTTCAAACTCAACTGATCGCTGAGTTTTACTTGAGAGGCTTTAAAGGTATCAAATCAAACCAATTATAGAGTATACGACGAACGATATACGAGAACGAGATAGGATGCGACCATACAAGTATACTTCTCTTAAGGCGTCTCGCACGCGCACCTGTACTATAAAGTGTAAAAATATAATACACAATACAGTAACAGTACCAGAGGCGGACTGAGAAATAGTAAACTACTTCCTATACACTGGCGCAAAATTATAGACATTCGATTTTAAGAGTTTTAGTTTGAATTTACTTAAGTTACTTTTAAGTTTAAAATAGTTTTCTAAATTTGTCTCAATTATAAATATTTTTAAGTACTCGCACAACCAGTGTAAGGCTAAGAGGATTGCATTAAAAAAAATCTGCTTGAACACAACTTAAACAGTGACAGATCGCTCGAAAAACAAAGGAAACATATCTTTTCAAAAAAATGTTTATTTGTAAAAGGATGTGACATGTCGTTTTGGGTAAGTTAAAAATGTTCTTATTCTGTTTAAACAAAATTTTATTCTAATTTGTTTTCTTAGAATATGCTGAGCTGTAAAAAAATGGAATGGGAAGTGTTGTACCTTAGTGAGAAATGTCGAATGGCCGAAAATTTTGGGAAATTTTAGTGTGGACACACAAGGCGAATATCGGGAATATCATTGGGCTTACTTCCTAATGGATTCTCGAAGAGTGTCGACTTTTCTCATATCGATTCTTTTCAATCAGAAACTCGTGACGTGAGTGCCAAGAGAAGAAGCGTAATGAATCGATGACAAATTTACTTACCGGTGAACCTATTGAAACGGAGCCAAAGCCAGGTAAAATTTAGTGACACAAAAAAACCCTTTAAATTACTTATATTCTTTTACAGTTAAATGTGCAACAATAGATACAATGGATGCTTTGTGTTTTCCACATACTCGGAAGAGAGCTTGAAGTCTTGCTTGCATAAAATCCACATCAAATGTCGAGGTCGACGTCGTCGTCGCCACGCGTCCTTCCGAGGGGTATCAGCGAAATGGACCGTCGTTTGCGCGCATTTGGAATCCATAGTGGCTGAGAATAGCCCGTGAATGCATCCTTAAGAATGTACTTTCAAAAAGACTTCACATTTGAGATACTTTCTAATAAAAAAAAAAAAAATAATACTGATGAAATGCACACACGATTCCCTTTTCACTTTTTTATTGCAATTTAATAATACGATAAAAGTTAGGAAAACATTTTCCTGTATTTTTTTGAAGAATGTGACAGTTGTCAATGCGATAGTTGCACATTAACATTAAAATAAATTTGGTTTTAAATCGTCTATAATTTGCAAAAATATCAATATCGCCTAGTGTGAAACTAAATTTGCTTTTAGTGTCGAATTGACTCGACTATAATTTTGCGCCACTGAATTTAATTTTACTCGCGCAAAATTTTAAATAGCATTCATTTTAACAATAGAATCGACTCTAGTTAAACAAGTTCTTTAGATACGAGCCCTTGTTTAAAATTTTCTCAATTTTAAAGATGTTAAACAGCCCTGACAACTAGTGTGTTTATGTAACGTAACTTTAACAATTTTTTTCTGGAACACACCTAAATGTTCACAGATTTAGACGTCAAATATAAACAAAACAAATAAAAACAGTAAAAGAATTATCCGCTATACATGGAAGGTAAGATTTTCAAAGAATTTTGGTAATTTTATTTATAATAATTATTTTGTATTTGTATTATTAGTTCTTGTTCCATCAATCTATTTTTGTTTCTATTCTTTTGCAATTTCCAAAGGTTTTTCCGCTTAAACCCTTCCAATTTCCCAAGCTCCGGGTTGCTTCCCTCCTTCAGCAGCAATTATATTCCCACTGAGGTATTGGGATGTACTGGAAAAGCTTCATGAATTCAATCGCATCGGTCAACCCTATGATAGCTGCAGCAGCATTATGTCATGCAAATCATTGGTGGTGGCCTCTCTGCAACAGCCCAATTTCTTGCTCAAGATCTTGCTTCCAGTTTGGACAAATTACAGTATTTCTCATCGAATCTAAGGGTTTGGGACTCGAATGTTAGGAAATCGAAGTTATGATCAGATTTTGAACTAAAAATTGAACAGTCGCCTTGTCGAACCTGTATCTCGAATAAAATTCGGGATCATCAAGCTCTTTCATTAGGTTTGCTCGAGTTTTAATAACTCTTGGTTTTCTTAAATCAACCGAATCTTCGCCGACCTTCGTTTTAAATTTTGTTTTTAGAGCCGACTTCCATTTTAAAATTAATTTAAAGTAGGTTTTATTTGTTTCAAATTTTGCACCATTATATTTTTAAAAAAACACTGGCGTCTTAATTTCATCCCGAAGTTATAAATTGTGTTATTTTCAACATCTCAATGGAACTTAACAAATAACATTTATTGTTCCCATACAAATTTGTAAGTTTGCCGCTTTATTTATAATTGATATTACTTTTCCAAAGGACAAAGGTGTTTCACTTCCTTCCATTAGGCTAGGCACGAAATTAGATACAAACCTGCCATAAACCAAATGCATGACTATGGGTACGTTCACGAACGTAACTTTCGGATAGGTTACCTTGCTTTTGTTGTAATTAGTATGGTTGAAAACAGCTGATTTCCATATGTTCTTCAATCAGCTGGAAAACAGCTGTTTTAAACCATGCTAATTACAACAAAAGCAAAGGTAACCTATCCGAAGGATAAGTTCGTGAACATACGCTATGAGATCGTAATTATGTCGTTATGTTCGTTACAGGCCAACTCCACATCACAGTACACATAACTAAGGTAATATATTGCGCAGGTTGTCAAAATATCACTTTGTATTATGGTGGTTGTTAGACACCTACATCAAAAAATTGTATGAACAAAACTGCACACCTCATGTTTGTTTTATATTTTTCTTATTTTCTTGTTTATTAAGAAGCATTTTTATAAATTAATTACCGCAAATACTGTAAAATATAGCCAGGAGATCTATTTTTTAGAACAAATCTAAATCTAAAACAAGCTAACTGGGCGAACACAATGCACAAAGGGAGCTGGAATACGGAGCTGGATTTGCATTAGCCGTCAAAAGAGGACGTACGTCCCAACTTGCAAATGCCAACAATGATGCTGTGCAGTTTTTTGAGAAGTCAAATATCAGCCCATGTATTATAATACCTTGTTTACATCGCTTCTTTGTTTCTTCTTTTTTGGCACAAAAACGAATTGAATGAAAATTTAAAAAAATCCTAGGGTTGAGCTTGGGCATTTCCCGTTTGGGGAAAAAAAAGCTAGCACGGATTAAAAACAAGAGTTTTTATACTCCCAATCGTATTTTTCTTTTGTGGTAATGGATAATTTTTGATTGATTTTTTGGGATAAAACAACGCAGTTTATTGTAGATATATGAAAGTATTGGAAATCGTGATAATCAAGATCAGTGTAAACATCAACGTACGTGTCTGTGCTAAAATTTCAACTAGATAGTTTTTTTTCTAAATTCGAAACAAAAAAGAAAACAGTCAGCCGTTCTTCATATGGCTCATCAGGAAGAAAAGTAGCCCAGAAATTTCAGGAAAATAGGAATCATGTTAACGTACTTTATCAAAGATCTTTCAAAAAGAACGCACCACTGTTGTGTTCCTTTTGTTTCTTTGTGAAATGTCAAAAAACTGCACGTCTTTATTCAAAGTTAACCAACCTTTCCGTCTCCGTATTGCAGCTTCGTCTGCAGCTGCGTCTCATTGTGTTCGCAACATTGAATTTGTGTATATTCAACATTTTTGACATCTGTTCCAGCTCCAGCTCCGTCTTCCGTTCCAGCTCATTGTGTTCAGCCAGTAATGGTCTCTGGCGGCCGCCATTTTACTTTGAATTTGACAGATGCGCAGAAGATTGCAAAAATAAAACCTCTAAAGATATTACCATAGATATTAATTTCTCTCAGAATCTTTAACATGAGATACAATGGAGTCAGTTTCAGAGTTTGTTGGGATGTTAGAAATCTCTCTCTGGGTTCTATCTTGACATCGATGTCTTGATAACAATTTGACGTTTGTGTTTTTGTTTCCTTTTTTTGTGTGCCGATGACGTTTCATCTCATTATTTTTTGTCTCTCATGCGGGTATTTGCTCTTTTTGTGCGCTTTAAAAATTTAGTTTGCAATGAAAAAGCCTGAATACAGTATTTTTCTTAGTTTATGTGTATTAACAAGGGTGAACGAGACAACATCAAAAAAATGTTAATGGAATAAATAATTGAAAATGATAAAATTAACAAAAATAAGAAGAATTTCTATCTATTGACTTTTGTCAGAGAAACAATCACGTTAGCCTCTCTTGCTTTAATGAAATATCAGGACATGAACTGCCCAGCGAAGAAAAAAGAAAATGGTGTTATATTTATATCATGGGAGTCAGCATGTTAGTAACATCGTAAGTCGTAACTCGTGCGTAAGTCATATCGTAAGCCACATTTTTATTGAAAAGAGAGATAAATAAGAGAAAACAAATATTTAAAGCTTAAACTTCTCTTCAAAGGTAAGTTTAATAGCGAATAAGTGAGTTTTCTTCAATTCAAGAAAAGGTTTGGTCTTTCAATTAAAAAAATTGATCTTTTCCAATTTTGAAAGTTTCATTGAAAGAAAAAGAGTAAGATCAAATCTCAATTCTCATCACGAAAATGTGATCTTTGGTGTGGTGAAAGATTTAATCTAATACATTATATACCTAGGTACCTACATGTAAATAGTCTTTTCTGACAAACTTCAAATGGAAATATTTTGTTACTTTTTATTTGTTGTGATCTTGTTCAAGCTCGTGCTCGATAAATAATAAATAAATAAATTGCACGACTGGATGTACTTGCTGTTATGTGCTATCACAGCGTCGAATAAAATTTGATATGAGACATTAGAAGAATTTCAAAGTTTTTATTCGATTTTTGTGACTTTTGATTGTTCGAAAAAAGTATGTAATGGTTTTCAGCGGACAAATGTTAACACCATTTTCTTTCTATACAAAATATGAAAAAGTGTGAATTTTTTCAAAATCGTAGGAAAGGTTTTTATTTAACAACTTTTTTTAAAAATAAAAAAAAATAATAAAAGAATGAAAACTTTAGCATAAAAATAACCTACATTAAAAAAAATCATTTAGGCGTTTTCAAAATGTCGATTTTTTGAAGGTACCGTTTTAGCCAACCATATTGAATTTTTTTTCACCAAAATATAACGCTTACCTACAATAGCACACAGATTTTTTTCATACAAATTCTTGGAGCCGTTTTCGAGAAAAATACGCTTTTACATTACCGTTATATGACAGGTACTATTAATATTTGAGCTAAAAAAACTTAAGAAAAAGTCCTTTGTAGAATGTCAAAATAACCTTGAGTTCTAAATTTGATGACGATTGGTTCCACCGTTTAGCCTGTAGTTCAATAGACATCCGTACAGACAAACAGACACAATTTTGCCAGTAACTCCTCAAATATGTTTCTCTATCATCGTAATGTCATGTCTGATTGTTATCTCAAAATTTTTAAACTGCACGAATGCATAACTTGCATTATAGTACTTAAAATCGCAAGTAAAAAATAATAAAATAATAATAATATAATAAAAAAACATAAGAGTTTATTTTCCCACATTCCAAAAAGGTTTTGGCTGACTTTTCGTCTGGGAACGAGCGCGGGCATTGTTGATCATTCAGAAGGCTCATGATCAACTTCTTTTTAGCTTATGCGGCATTAACTCCGCCCCTCTTAGATTCGAACGTCCATGTTCGATGGCATTGGTTTTGGACGTTGAGAGAGGTCTTTAATCCCGATGATTCTTGGCCTTGTAACAAGTAAATTGGCTGATGTTCCTGCCTCCTGAACGAGTTCGACTATCTCAGTATCTTCAGATCCGGACGTTTTCCTCCAGAATGAGTTGAATTTGAAAAATAAATAAATAAATAAATAAAAAATAAATAAATAAATATAGTACTCTCATGGTGGTCATGTTTCGTCTGGCCATCTGCCTGGTTTATTTGAAACTAACTCTAAATAGTGGAGGCGAGAACCTTTACCGATATTTTACCACTATTTAATACACTTTTGTTGTCTTTACTTACTCTATATTCACACCAATTGGCAATTTCAGCACGCCTCATTGCGACTTCATTCAGAACTAAAAAATTATGCTTCATGATAGTACTATATGCAGTGTATATACAAAGGTAACTTTTGATGCTGTGAAGGTGTATTGGCGAATTTTGACAGTTGCGTTATGGAATTGGATGATGTATGTTCCATTTAACAACACCTGGTTACCGTTTATTTCCACATTATCGTTAAACTGTTTTAGCAATACCACGCCAGGAGTTAGCTCATCTATGGAGAGAATAATGTTGGTTGTTAATCTGTGTGGATGGGGGGTGTTGTCTCGACTTAAATCCTAAATAAAAATCATGACAAAAGTCTAATGTAAACACTGAAGTGTGTGAATACGTCCATTTCAAGTGTCAATCTCTTAGTTTAAGTTCGGTTGAAAATGCAACATTGAATGCACTCAAAAGAAAAGGAAGAAGGCGCAGCCAGTTTGTTTATTGAATAAAAGATCGACGCTTGAAAGGAGAACACACAAAAGTGTAAATATAAAATTTCATATTTTCCTTGTATAAATAAATTTTTTTGGTAATTCCGAAGAAAATAAAACTCCTTAAAACGAATAAGGTGTTCTTATTTGAAAAGATTTCCTCGTGATGGTCGATCAAAGGATCTAGATAGATCTAACAAAATTTTATTTCACTTTTTGGTGACATGTGATCTGGAAAAAGCTTCTAGACGAATCCAAGCATATCGAAGGATTGTGAAAAGGAAAATCTGTGCCTTGTCCAGGATTAAGAAGAAGCTAAGGGTTTCCACACTTTTTTTGCTTTAAAAGTGGAAAACTGCCAGCGGAGCGCCACGAGTGTTGGATTTAGAAGTCAACCACAATATTCAGCAGCCACCAGCAGTATCTGCATCGTGGATATTTTTGATTGTGTGGTGTGGATACAACCAGTTGGGTACAAGGTACCGAAGAAAGATAAAATAAAGAAACGGAGTGAGTACCTTAAAATTTTGATTTGGGTTTTTATTTTTGGTTCTGTGGTATCTTTGTGACTGTGGTTCTGTTGGGTAGGAATTCTTTAGATGTCAGGCTACAAATACTTAGATATAGGGTTATTATTTTTGAGTCATGCCACCGAAAGTAAGAGGGAAAGCGGCTGCGGCGCAAGATGGTTCAGGAAACGACAGCGCAAGCGAAGATCCTCTTAACGAAACGAT
The DNA here is from genome assembly GCA_963971375.1 of Platycheirus rosarum. Lineage (NCBI taxonomy): Eukaryota > Metazoa > Arthropoda > Insecta > Diptera > Syrphidae > Platycheirus > Platycheirus rosarum. Next base: position 220,098,338 of record OZ020507.1, on the reverse strand, counting down.
TCGTAGTACAGATCCTCCTGCAGCGGAACAACATGGTCAGAACACATCGATTGAAGTAAGACTAGGGAATATGATGCTCCAGATTCAGAATCTGCGGGCTGAAGTTGAGAAAAGCAATCTCATCTCAGCCCAAGCTTCAACAGTGTCTGCGAATTCAGGGATCGATGAGAACAACGTCACATTGGCAGCAGCATTAAGTGAGCTAATTCGCACATTGGCCACACCTCGGAAAGAGCATCGAAGGAAATTGTATGACCTTCCCGAGTTTGACGGCACACCAGAGGTCTGGCCCCGGTTCAAGGAAACGTACATTATGACAGCCAGGGAATACCATGACAACGATTGTCAAAATATGCTGCGCCTTCTAAAAGCTTTAAAAGGCAGAACATATGAAGCTGTAGAAAGTTTACTTATACATAGTAGCAATGTTCAAATGGTGATAAAGTCTCTTGAGGAAAAATTCAGTAGGCCAGATCAGTTAGTCATTTGTCAGATAGCTAAGGTAAGATGTTTTGTTCCTATCCCTGAAAATAATTTAGATCAGAAAATTCCCTTTGCCACTAAAGTGCAAAACTTGGCTTCATTCCTAGAGGCAGCTGGCTCTAAGCAACATCTTTTTTTAATTTCATTTCAATGCTGTCTTCTGTCGTTAAAGCTAAACATTCCCCCAATGCCATTGTCCATGAATGGCACTTACATCGAAGAAACCGAAAAGCTCTCAGTACTCGGTATGTGTGTCAACGACGACCTCCGTTGGAACGACCATATATTTGAGATCGCTAAGAATGCTGCAAAGTGCTTAGGTTTTCTGTATCGGTGTAAGAAGTACTTTTCCCCATCTGATCTGGCTACAATTTATAAAGCGTTTATACGCCCTAAACTCGAGTATAACTCCCACCTCTGGGCAGGTGCTTCGCAAACATCGCTTCACCTGCTTGATAGAATACAAAATCGAGCGTTAAGATTGATAGGTAATAGAACTGCCGCTGAAACAATTGCCCCACTCGAACACCGACGCAATGTTTCATGTCTTTCCTTATTTTATCGTTTCTTTTACAAAAAATGTTCACTCGAAGTAGCCAGTTGCATTCCTCCCCTTAAAAGTTTCTCCCGTAATACTCGTCTCGCAAGGAATGCTCATCAGTTCACCCTTGAGCCTAATTTCGGACGTACCGTGAAATATAGGGATTCTTTTTTTAGCCGAACGACACGAATCTGGAATAGTTTACCCGGCGGGATTTTCCCTTGCCATTTTGATCTGCAAACATTCAAACCAATGTTAATCGGCACCTCCTATCTCTCCCCTCCCTATCTTCGTAATGCCCGCGCAGTGTGTTCTACATTAAAAGGGAAACACATAATCCCTTGTGCGCGCGTTAATTATAAAAAAAAAAAAAAATCTAGCAAATACTACGCTCATGTGTGAGTTACTTCAGAAGTTGTCTGCACATGCACAAAGACAAATTGACTGGGTGTGGCATTCGAAGACTATCGAGGAACCAACTGTTAAGCACTCTAGTGATTGGTTGCAGGAACTTGCTGGTATGGTGAATACCATATGTATCAACTACAATCAACAACCAAAGCAGAAAGATTCGAGAAGTGGAGGTCAATCCAGGTTCTTCTATGCGGATGTGGCGGACGTGACAGATGGAACTCAACAGGTTCAACGTTGCATTATGTGCTCGGAGAAACATGATATACCGCATTGTGATCGATTTATTGGAATGGATCAAAAGCTTAGGTGGCGTTTTGCACGTAAGATGCGATTGTGTTTCAACTGTTTGAATGGAAGACATCGGAGCAGCAGCTGTGATCAGCGTCATAAGTGCAACAACAGGAATTGTACATTGAAACTTCATGGTCTTCTTCATCATGTCGAAGGACACAAGGTTACTAATGGGAAGTCAGACGCGTCTCAACAACAACGTCACGTTTTCACCAATAAAGTTGTCCATCCTCAGTCAATAGACTTACTTTTTGAAATTCTACCGGTAAAGTTGTTTGCTAATGGTATTGATGTCGCTTGCTATGCGCTTCTTGATGAAGGATCGTCGGTATCGTTAATCAACGAGAATTTGGCTGACCACCTTGGCCTGAAAGGAAAAACAGAAAGTCTAAAGTTGCAATGGTTTGGGGACAAGACGGTTACAGAGGAATCGAGTCGTGTGGACATGGAAATATCTGGCGTTGGCGAAAACTCAAGGAAGTCAAGATATCCGTTTGCCTACTCAGACATTGAACATAAGCATGGCGAAAAAGGAAGTTGAACCACAAGAACTGAACAGAGCGAAACGTTTACTGGAAGAAACCACAGCCCGAAAGGGTTTATGTTTTGAAACAGGATTGCTATGGAAGCATGACAAGGTGGTACTTCCTAATAGCAGAGAAATGGCTATGAAAAGACTCCTCAGCCTAGAGAAGAGACTTAAACGTGACCGAGAGTTTTGAGAGGAGTATGTCCGCACTTTCAACGACTACGAGTACAAGGGCTATCCTAGGAAGCTAAGCAAAAACGAATCATCAGTAAAGAATAACAGAACCTGGTGCATACCCCATTTCGGAGTTTATAATCCAAACAAACCAGGAAAGTTGCGGCTAGTATTCGATGCAGCTGCTGAGATAGATGGAACATCGCTCAACTCAGTTTCTCACTGGCCCGGATTTATGTGAACCTTTGGCCACGGTTTTGATGAAGTTTAGGCAGAAACTAATAGCTATCTGCGCAGACATCGTTCAGATATTTCATCAGGTGCGTATTCGCATGGAAGACCAGACGTCACAACGATTCTTGTGGAGAAAAGACTATCGTACAAGAGTATGCAATGACGGTGATGACGTTTGGAGCCAAATGCTCACCATGTTCAGCACAGTTCATGAAAAAGAGAAACGCTGCCGACTTTCAAGAGGAGTTCCCAGAAGCCGTGGCCGCAATAATAAATAATCATTATGTCGACGATTACGTTCATTGTTTCTCCAATAAAAGTGAAGCTATGCCCGTAACAGAACAAGTTGTGTGGATCCACGAGCAAGGTGGATTTGATCTGAAAAGATTTGTCTCCAACTCAACACAGATCAACGAGAAGTTCAACCAATCTGAACCACAACCATCTGTTCTGAGTCTGGATAAGATGACATTGAATGTAACCAAAAGGTACTTGGCATGTACTGGGACACCAAGGAAGACCGACTTTAGTTTGTATTGGCCTTTGGAAAAGTTGACCATGCCTTGTTGAGAGGAGATAGAAAACCAACTAAGCGCGAAGTCTTGAGAATAACGATGTCAGTTTTTGACCCCTTCGGGATAGCAGCCGAGTACACGCTAATGGCAAAACTGTTGTTGCAACTGACATGGCAGAAGCGGATTGAGTGTGACGAGATAATTCCAGAAGAGGCAGCCAATACCTGGACAAAGTGGCTAGATATGCTTCTAGAGGTCAGAAAAATAAGTATACCTCGATGCTAAGGTGCTGCATACTCGGTAAAGCCAATGGAACTGCACATCTTTACGGATGCAAGTGAGATGGCATACGCTACAGTGGCATATTGGAGAATTCCGGAATCAAATAAGAATCAAGTGAATTTGGCATTCGTATTGGTGAAAACCAAGTGCGCGCCATTAAAGATAACCTCCATCTCACGTCTCGAGCTCCAGTCAGCTGTATTGGGAGCAAGAATCAGTTCATTGATACTAGCTAGTCATAATACCAGTTCGTGTTATAGTGTGGAGTGATTCGTAGACAGTTCTGTCGTGGATCAAATCGGCGCTCACAGACGCTATAAACCATACGTCGCTCACTGAATAAACGAGATTCTAGAATCAACGAAGCTAACCGATTGGCGCTGGCTGCCAAGTGCTCTCAATCCAGCCGACTTTGGAACACGCATGAAGGATAGAAAGTGAGAGTCATTTTGGGTAAGTGGGCCAAAATTCCTGCTGCAGGATGAAGCGAGTTGGCCTAACGCTTTACCTTATCAGGCTACAAATGAAGAACTCCGTCCAAGGTTACCATTGCTTCACGTTCAAGTTAGCTGCGATATCTTCAATAAATTCTCAAGTTTTACTAGGTTGAAAAGAACGATTGCTTGGATGCTACGTTTTCGAAATAATGGTTTAAGCAAAAGGCATAATACAGAGCGGAGGTATGGGAGTCTGACGTTGAAGGAACTCGAATGTGCTGAGCAGATAATCGTACGTCGTGTTCAAGAGGAGGTGTATCCGGAAGAATACCACAGCCTGAAGAGAAATGGCCAACTTTAGAGAAGCAGTCGATTATGGAAACTGACACTATGCATGGATGAGGTAGGTGTGATTCATTTGGATGGCCGAATCAGTAGGGTAATGGCAGTTCCACCAAGTAGTAGGAGACCCATAATACTGCCGAAAGATCACTGTGTCACCGAGCTAGTTGTAGACCTCTTTCACAGCAACTGGAAACACCAAAACCAAGAAACAATAATCGCGGAGTTACGCCGACGATACTGGATCCCATATATTAGAGCAGCAGTGCGATATGCAGCCAAGAAATGGCAAGTATGCAAGAATGGAAGAGTGATGCCAGCAGTTCCACAAATGGGTCAGTTGCCAGACAGACCGTTAACATACGTAGGCTTGGACTACATGGGACCACTCTCAATTGTAATTGGACGGCGTAGCGAGAAGCGGTGGATTGCACGTTTCACGTGTATGACGACGCGTGGAATACACCTGGAAAATGCGAGGGATCTTTCGACGGATACATGTCTGATGTGCATTCGCAACTTCATGAATAGGAGAGGAATTCCAGTGCGCATCCGGTCTGATAATGGCACGAATTTCGTTGGAGCTGATAACGAACTGAAGCGGCAGCAGATCGACTTCGTACACGACAGAATTTCAGACGTTCTTGCAAGTAAAAATATCGAATGGATTTTTAATTGTCCTTTTAACCCACATGCAGGAGGCTGTTGGGTAGCGTAAAGCAAGCAATGGGACATGCAGTACACAGCGAGAACCTTCAAGAACATAGCCTTTATAGCCTTATGTGTGAGACAGAAAATATAGTCAATTCGCGTCAACTTACCCACATTCCACTAGATACTCACGCAAGTGAGCCTTTAACCCCAAATCATTTTCTTTTAGATACAGTCAACTCAGAGCAGACACCTCATCCACACGAAGAGAAACTGCGAGCTACAAGGAAGCAGTGGCGCAAGGTGCAACAAATGCAGCAACGCTTCTGGAAGAAGTGGATACCAGAATATCTTCCGGACCTATGTCGGAGGACGAAGTGGTACCAACCAGTTGTGCCACTCTCAATTGATGACGTTGTCCTGATCTGCGACAGTGCCATACAGCGATCCAAGTGGCCTATGGGCATTGTTGTGCGCACGTTTCCCGGGAGAGATTCTCAAGTGAGATCAGCAGAGGTTCGAACGAGAGCAGGAATAATTAAGCGACCGGCATGTATGCTTGCCAAATTAGATGTCGGTGAATCTGGTATGTCGGAGATTCACGGTGTCCGGGATGTTATCTCGACTTAAATAAAATAAATAAATTAAATAAATAAATTTATTTGCGCGACAGCTCCTTAAGGAGCCAAGGCCTAGTGACTTATACTCTCAACCATTCCTGTGTGTGTGTTGTTACTCTGCAAGAATGGAAGGGACCTACAGTTTACCGCCGAGTCCGAACGGCTACATGAGATGCACTTTTTCGAGACAAATTTTACTCTTGGAGGTTTTGTCAGTTCCTCGCAAGAGGCAGTACCCCAGAAAAAAAAGGTGGCTATGAGCTGGATTTGAACCCAGGTTCTTTCGCTTAGCAGTCCGACACACTAACCACTAAGCCACGGGGCACTTGACTTAAATCCTAAATAAAAATCATGACAAAAGTCTAATGTAAATGAAAGGAGAACACACAAAAGTGTAAGTATAAAATTCCATATTTTCCTTGTATAAATAAATTATTTTTTTTTTGTAATTCCAATAGGAAATAAAACTCCTTAAAACGAATAAGGTGTTCTTATTTGAAAAGATTTCCTCGTGATGGTCGATCGAAGGATCTAGATAGATCTAACAAGGGGGGTTGTTTACAAATTGAAAGTTTATTAAAAGTTTTACATACATTGTACACACCATACATTGTGTTGTCTTTACATTGTAATATGTCAGTATAATCTAATCCCTTGCCATTTTGATCTGCTAACATTCAAAACCAATGTTAATCGGCACCTCCTATCTCTCCCTCCCTATATTTCTAATGCCCGCGCAGTGTGTTCCACATTAAAAGGGAAACAAATAGTCCCTTGTTCGCGCGTTAATTATAAAAAAAAAATATGGTTCTATTTTTCTTTACAGGTTTTATTAAAATTTTGTTATGTCAGGTTCCAGTTTGAACCTTTACACTGCCCGCTTGTATGGCAATAAGCTGTCTGTTGGAGTAATGCAGCATTTTAACATCTGCATAGCATGACAAAAGCCATAACCTAGTGAAAGGGAAATTTTTTTTTTTATCAGGCTCTTATTAACTATTCTTCCTGACAGTTTTTATTGTAGAATTATGAGCGACCTCTTTTTTATACCTAGAATCTAATTTATTTCCAATTCTTTTATTATTTTAAACATAAACGGTTTTTCCTACTTTGTAATTCCTTAAAGGGGGTTTTCTCTTGTTATGCTTTGATCGCTTTGTTGCTTATTTCTTATTTTTTTTTTTGCTTTTCTTGCGCTTGTAAGTTCTTCCGGGTTGTTAAGAAGTTGACTTGCAAAAAATATATCTACAGGTTCCTTATTAGTCGTAGAGTGTAAGGATCTGTTGTATTCATAGATACATCTATCTAGTAGTTCAGAGAAAGTGGAATGAATGTTATCTGTTTTAAGACAACGAATTAATTCCGACAGAGTTGAATGAAATCTTTCAACTTGTCCGTTAGCACAACTTGTGTGGGGGAGTGTTTAAAAAACAGTTATACCAAACATATTCTCTAGCATGAATATAATGGAGCTTGAGCTCAGGGATTTTTCGTTATCCATTACTACTGATTGCGGAAATCCGAAAGCTAATATTAGTCCTCTAAGAGGTTCATTAATATCTTCCGCACATCTAGATTTAATTATTTTAGCATATTTTGAAAACTTATCTATTGCGGTTTTCTTATCTGTAAAATAAAAAATCTATATGAATTATTTGACCTGGGTATTTCGGAATAGGGGTTGGTTGTAATTCTGGTTTGTTTGGGTGTTTTTCGTATTTATTCTCTTTACAAACCTTGCAGTAGCTTTCGGGTGTGTACGGTTATGTTCTTTTATTATTTCTTCCTCTTGTATTGTTTTGTTTTGTATTGGATAAAATGTTCAGGATATATTCGTTTTATTAAATCTAAAATGCTTTAATGACCTTTGTGACAGAAGGGTTGAGATATTTGTTAAGGCAACCTATTATTTTCTCTTGAGTATAATTTATTTCACATATGACGTGGCGATGGTATATGCGGAAAATTATTTGAAAATTATATGAGGGAGTATCACCTAAGGGCAGTATTATCTGAATTTTAAACCCATTGATCGGTGAATTAATAATTGGAAGAAGGTTTTGATTAGAATCTTCTTCAATATTCTGAGATACCGTTAAGGAATTAACATCAGCGTAAGTGGGTGCCTTAGATAACGCGTCTGCCACCATGTTTTTTTTTCCGGGCTTATACCTATTTTCATTATCGTATTCTTCCAGCTTTCCATCTTTTCATCTTGGTGTTGCTATTTTTGTTGGTGAGAGCAAAGGTGAACGGTTAGTGATCTGTGAAAATGCGCACTAAGAGAACTTAGGGCCCAAATAATGGCCAGGAGTTCCTTCTCACTAGTGGCAAAGTTTTCCTCGGATCTAGTAAGAGTTCTCGAAATAAAGGTTATGGGTTTCCCTCTTTGTTCAAGAACAGCTTCTTATGCGAAATTTTAAGCATCTGTAGTTAAATCGAAGCGTTTTGAATAGATATGCCAGAATTATGTCCTGAGTGGCAAAAGCCACCATCGCCGAGCGAAATGGGCCAAGTTCCCTGCTAATCTCGAAGGTCGAACTCCGGATGATCTTCGCATCATTAAAGAAAAAGAAGTCAGCAGGAGTCGATGGTATACCCAATATTGTACTACGACATCTCCATGAGGAAGCAATAGACATATACGCAACACTGTTCAACAACGCGCTGAATAATGCATATTATCCAGTGAGTTGGAAGACTGCTGTTGTACATCCTCTCCCGAAAAAGGAAAAGGACAATTCCAAGGCGGCAAACCTCCGATCGATAAGTCTTCCGCCGAGTATCAGCACGGTATTCGGAAAAGTTCTCAATAGAGCTCTGTCCAAGTGGGCCGAGGACAAAAATATAATTCCAGACACCTAGTTCCGCTTTAAGGCGAGACATGACACAATTCATGCCGCGTCTAAGCTAGTATCTGCTGTCCAATGGGACAATGCTAAAAATCAATGCACGGGTGCCTGTCTGGTTTATTTGGAGAAGGCTTTCGACACCGTATGGTTAGAGGGACTTTTTTTGAAGCTAACCAGATGGGCATAAGTAAACCACTGCTATATATGCTTTACGACATGCTTAATGGTAAAAAGTTTGATGTCAAGAGTCGCAATGTAACATCTACCAGAACGTTTGATATTAAAAATGGTCTGCAACAGGGAGCGGTGAACTCGCCGATTCTCTTTAGTATTTACACCAGCGATCTCATTGGGAGTCTACCTCATGTAATTGCGTATGCCGACGATTTAGTTGCGTCCAAAAGTTGAAGTCATCAGAATTCTCTTGCAACATGATTTCGATATAATTCAACAATAATGTAATGATTGGAAGCTGAAAATTAACTTCCAGAAATGTGAAACTATCCTGTTTAGAAACCCTGTGTCTAGGTTTTCTAGGGATACGAGAAAGAATTGACGCAAGCTAGTGATCGCTGGGCCACTCGGACATTCTGTGGTGAGTAAAAGTGTGGTAAAGTACCTTGGTATCTGGCTGGATCAGTTTCTATATTTGAATTGACATGTAGAGGCTGCACTTACCAGGGCTAGGGGAGCTTTTGCCCTGACAAGACGGTTGTTTAATAGCAGCCGCCTTGATAGCAGGGTGAAGCCCGTGATCAGATCCACCAATTCTGGTGGCTCAATTAAAACCTGATATTTTCAGTCGACATAGACGAAATATCGCCTATGGACAACCTACATTTATCTTAGTTGCGGCGGCACCAAAAAAAATCACAAAATATACAAAAAAAAATATAAAAAATTAAAAATAATAATAGATTTAAGTATTTTAGTTTTATTTAAAGTAATTTTAAATTTATTTTAGTTTATTTTAAGTTAGTCTTTAAGTAGTTTAAGATAGCTTAAGAAAACGATAAGATAACCCAGTTTTTTTCATTTTCTGGGTGAAAAATAAAACCCGTTGTAGATAAGATAAATTTAAGTTATTTTAGGCCGAAAGGCAATTAAAATTAAGTTAGAAATTAATTTAGAGCGGCCGCATAGGACCAGTAATTTAATTAAGATGATATTTTTAGCTAGTTTTAAGATTTTTCTCTAGCATTTAATTAGTTATAAGTTAAAATTCAATAAAATATCATTCTATAAAAAAAAAACCAGATTTTTTAAAAACGAGAATTTTTCAATTTTTGGCAGGCTCCGAGAGCCTCCTGGTTAAACTGCATAGGTAATTTGGATGATTTTGTTTTTGACACTCGTCCAACCTCCCCCCTTAAGAGGGCTCGCAGGAGTTTGGCCAGCTTTGCATAATCGTGAACAAACCACCTATAGTACCCTGAAAGACCAAGGAAAGAACGCGGTTGTTTGAGGTTTTCGGGTTTAGGAAAGTCAAGGATTGCTCTTACTTTGTCTGGATTTGTTTTCACACCATCAGCTGAGATTAAATCCACGGAATTCCACTTCTGCTTGAAAAAAATTACATTTACTCAACTGTACTTTTATATTTGCTTTTCGTAGAGTCTCGAAAATTTGCCTTATGTGTTTGGCATGATCAACCTCATTTTTACTAAAAATGATTATATCATCGATGTACACTTTGCAAAACTTGCCAATAAACTTATGGAGAATGTCATTCGCTGAAATATTGTTTTACCTGTTTTTTCACTTCTCCTTTCAAAGACATAGGAAAAGGATAATGTTTGCTGTGAATTGGTTTTTCGGTAGAAGCTCTGATTTCAGCAACGATTTTTGTTGTGTAAGTTAGTTTCTCGTCAGGTTGTGCAAATAAACTTAAGTTATTCCGCATAATAGGGTCTAGCAAACTTTTTTGTAAATCCGTTATATGACTTATATTTCCCAAAAGAGATTCTGTATCAAGTGAATACACTGCATGTGAGTTGAGTTGTTTGATCTTAATGCAAAATCGATTTAGGATAGTTGTATTACGTGAAATGTTATTAGGGATGGTAAGAAAAGAACTTAATGTGCGTATCTTCTAAACCAAATAGGCTTAGAAAGGTGTGTTGGCAAACCATAACGTCACCAGCTATCGATTTTGCGTGAAATATTTGTTGATTATTAATGGGCTTAGAGACAAGATTAGGTCTTATATAATTTTTACTCGAGCCGGTATCTATGAGAAATTTTAACATTTCCCCAATTCCTGTTCGGCATTCTAAGTAAGGAAGCGAGGAATCGCTTAACCTAAAAAATGAATGTCGGTACAATCATTGAATTCGGAACTAACAACGGAATCAACAAGATTTTGAGAGTATTCCTCTAAGGATTGTTCGTAAAGGTTATCTGAATTCATTATAGATTGGTCATATTCCGTGCAAGATATATTAGAGTTCAGGATTTCTGATTCAGAGCTTTCTGGAGTTTCTGTAATGTGAAAATTTTGTTGCGGGTTATTATAACTTCCGCTTGATCCATATTGTTGAGGTGGATTAAATTGGTGACGGTTATTACTAGATAGTTGATGATTCTGCTGATGAGTGCGTGCGGGAGGGCCTTGCGTACCTGGTTCTGTCTTTATTTGCATTTGATTCGGGAAAGGATTATAGTTATTATATAGGCGCCTAGAAGTTTTTGAAAAGAATTAGTCTTTGGTTGGTTTCATGAATCTTGTTGGTTATAAGGACGAGATGAACTAGGATAGACTGTGTACTGCTGGTAAGAGGAACGAAATTGGTTAGGCTGAGTGGGACTGGTTTTTTTAATAAAAAATTATTCTGTAATTCATGGTTGGGTTTCTTTACTGAACTTTGTGCGTTATATGCTTGATTTATACGGACATTTTGATTCTCAAGCTTTATGCAAAAACTTAATGCATGTGGTAGGTCCGTAGGTCTCTCATACCAAGTAACCTCGGCAAGTCTCCATTTAGACCCCGGATGAAAGTATCGAGGACCTTATTCCTATAAGTTTGTGTTAACAATTTCAAGGGTTCTGGTCCTAGGTTCATAGAATCAATATTATTTAAGATTAGGGAAAGGTGTGAATATACTGTATTATAAAATTCATGATAAATTTTCCTCCTTGAACTAATAGCATCATCTGGTACTCTACTGTTCCCAGATCGCATTTGTCCGCTAGTGCATGGCTAGGCACTCAGAAATATTTTCCCAATCAAGGGGAGTATTAAATGATTCAAATGCAACATCTGCATTCCCTATTATTTTATTTCTGATTACATTGAGAACCCAAAATATTTAGGAGTCCCTCTCTAGTCGGCATAGATCCCTTAAACTCTGTTCACGCTTTTCTTCCAGGAGCTGAATTCTTCCGGATTCCCAAAGAATTCTTTTATGCTCCTTACTATTTCTGGTATATTGTCCAGATCGGAAAGTCTATCTCGAAAATCTGGAGGAGTAATCGACTCGTTTTCCAAGATGGAATTTGTACAAGTGTTTGGAACACTTTGCAATGCTATAGTTTGCATTAATCTTTGAGTTTGAATCTCGATGACTTTTGTTACTATTGAAGTAATAAGTGCCTCCAAAGCAGGAGTTCCTTGCATTGATACTGGAGTCAGACAAATTTATCTTTTCAGTGGTTGTAGGCCGATTTGCCGCATTGGTATTTGAACCTGACTTTTGGTTTCTGATTAACATTATTATGTTTAAAGCAATGAGTATGATACTTGTAAAAGGAAGAGGAAAAAGGATATTTTGGGTTGCGTTTTTTATAAATCCCTATACTTTTAAAAGATTTGAGCCTTTGTTTTTAGTTTAGTTTTAATGACTTTTTATTACAATATATAATAATATAATAATACAATATTTTACAATATTTTATAAGCATAAGGTCTTTAGGTTTGGCTATAAGCCGTCTACCAGATTGACATTTTTGTATTGTTTAACATAGTTTAAAATAAGTTCAATTTAAAAGAAAAAAAGATATATAATTATTAATGTATGATATTAATTTTGTTTTTTTTTCCAAATAATGTATACATTTTCAAAAGTCACCTTCTCTGACTCGTTTTCTATAATTTAGAGCACTTGTAGTGTATCTATATAGACTAATCCAGCCACAGTCACCATTCAAAACTGCCATGAGATCCTCCTTTCCAAGTGTTCTCAATCCAAGGTACATCATTCGAAATTCATTTAAAATAGGGCACACCGCAATAAAATGAAAGACATCCTCCCTCTCTTCACGGTTGCAGAGATCACACAGTATTGGGAGGTCAGGACGATGTGGCACGTAGTTTAAGTTGATTAATTCACCTCTTAACATAAAAATAGTTCTTATCATCTCCGTTTTGTTCCCATCCAGAAAGTAAGTGTTACTATTAAGATTATAGTTGACATTACTATAATACATCCTGTGTAGTGACGATTTAGCTTCATTTACATACTTGTTGTATAAAAACGGTGCTGTTTTTTCCAATATATTCACAAATTTTCTTCTTAGAGTGGTAGCTCCGTCACTAGGGTAGAAACTTATGACACATCCGCAGCAACTTGCCAATTCTTGCCATTCTTTGACGCAATGCGGGTTTTTTTTTCAGCATATGCTTCAGGACAATTTTCAGCAGACGTTCCTCTTCCATTTGCATGACTTTAACTACATAATCAAAATGTATCTTTAGTGTTTCCAATCTAAGGGGTGGACAATCTGTTTCCAGATGGATCATGTAGTTTGGGGTAATATTAGGTAGCCTAAAGATGCGTTTTATGCAGTAACGTTGGAACTTTTCCACAGATTCAGAAATACCATACCCCCATACTTGTGCTGCATATAGAAGTATAGTCTGCGCAGTCGCTCGGATAATTTTTTGCTTTGAGCTATGCGTTAAAAATTTACTTTGGATGCAGGTACTCCAAACTGAATTTATGGCTCGTTTTGCTTCTGCTAACTTAATTTTAAGGTGTTTTTCCACATTGAGATTAGACGTTATCAGAAAACCAAGGTACTTATACTCTCTAACAACTTCAATGGGGTCTGTTTGATAAGTCCATCTTTCGTTTCTCGAGAATCGCCCTCCTCCGTTTCTAAATACAAGAATTTTCGTCTTTTCTAAATTCACAGATAAATTCCAAGTTTTGCAGTATTTTTCGAGTCTGTTGATTTTAAGCTGCATACTATTTACTGTATCGGAGAGAAAAACAATATTGTCAGCATACATCAGGCCCGGTATTAATTCCCTATTGATTTCCACCCCGCCTCCGATATCGTCTGTCATTAATAAACAAGATAAATAACAACGTGCTCAAAATGCAGCCTTGTTTCACACCCATCGTCGTTGCAAATTCTTCAGACAAGAAGTTTCCATCCCACACCGCCGCTATATTATTCTCATACAGAGCCCTTATGACGTTTACTATTTTACTGCTTATACCCATCCTAAATAGCTTGTAAAAGAGTGCTTCACGTGGGATGGAGTCGAACGCTGCTTTGAAATCTACGAATAGAGCGTACAGTTTTTTGTGCTTTTGCTGGTATATTTGTGCAATGTTTAACAAGGTGAAAATCTGGTCTACCGTCGAATAATTTTCTCTGAAGCCTGCTTGGAATTCATGCAGAATGTTTTTGTTTTTAATCCAGTCTGTAAGTCTTTTGAATATTAGCGCTGTAAATAACTTAGAAGCAGTATTCAGGAAGGATATACCTCTATAATTTCCTGGGTTCGAAAAATCTCCTTTTTTATGAAGTGGGTATATGATTGATTTTTTGAAACTCTGTGGAAAATCTGCACACTCAAACAGTCGGTTAAATTCTTTCGTAAGGGCTTGAGCAAATTCTACGGTACAATTTTTGAAGAATTCGAAAGGAATTCCGTCTTCTCCTGGGGCTTTGTTGCTTTTTGCATTTTTGATCACTTGAAGAATTTCCGCAAGGTCAAATGGTTGATCAAGATGATCGTCAAATAATTGAGGTTCCGCATACTGAATCCTGGGAGAAAACTGTGGACTATTTAAGAGAGTTCTAAAGTGTGTGCATAATTCGTGTGATTGAAGGCCAGTTGCAATTCGGTTTTTTCTTCCATTTAAGAGTTTGACTGCTTTCCAAAAGTCTGATGAGGATCTGCTACTATATATCATTGATATATTCTGTTGCTCGTTCTCTAATTTTTTGGCATAGCAGATGTTTTTAAATTCTTTGACAGCCTTAGCGTATAGACTTTTGAAAATATTATGGTTGTATCTCCTTAGCAATTTAAGAAAAACAAAAGACTTGGTTCTTGCCAACATGCAGTCTTTGTCGAACCACTTTTGCTTATTTTTCCAGTTATTTCCTCTAAATTGCGGTAGACTTAGGGCGGCTTTTTTAATTATGTATGTAAGTTGATCGATATTCGGTGTAGCTTCGACTGTATATAGATGCAGGAGTTCAAGGTTTAAAATAGCTTGGTAAGTATTTGACATTCTGTCATTCCAAAATAATTTCGGTAAGAGATTAAACTGGTTTGTATTCGAAAAATTTCCATTATTTGCCAATTCGAATGTAACCTCTAAGGGCATATAGTCCGAGAAAATCTGCTTTCCAATTCGAAAATCCGAAATCAGGTTATGCCAGCCACCAGTTGCGAAGCAGTAATCTATAACAGAGCATGATGTTCCCCTAAGAAAAGTATATTCTCCACGTAAATCTCCATCACAACTTCCATTCAAAACTTGACAGTCGAAAGCATCAGTGAGTTCAAGTATTTTGCTTCCCTTGTTGTCACATACTTCATCTTTGGATCGACGTTGGGTATTCAATATTGCAGAGTTTATTCCGGAAACAAAATTATTTTGGGTGAGTCCTATTCGGCCGTTGAAGTCGCCAATAAGAACTAGGTTTGATGAATTGAGGTTATATAAAAGGTCACTCAGTGTGTCAAAGTCACGTTGCCATTTGTTGCAGTTAAGATAGATAGGCACTATGTAGTAATTTTTCTTATCAATTTCAAGCTTGATGACATGAGAATTACCTATCATATCGAATTTTAATTTTACACCTAGGTTCTTACGGTACGCTAAAAGCTCCCCTCCACTTGCTCTTCCGAAGATGTTTATTTGTTCAGCGTGGTTTTTCCGGAGTATTTCTTTCAGTAGTTCCCTATTAATAACAATATTGTCGTTGGCCATAGCAAGGTGGTACCTAGTGCCTCTTTTTTCGGTGTCGTATGCTTCTGGGGAGGTTTCTGCCAATCCTCTTTTGTTCATTGATTGAGGTTAGGTTGATGCAGTACGATTTTGATGATTTTGTGCCTTATTTTCTATATCTTACTCTGAATATTTATATTTTCCTTGTGCAGAGGTTATAAGGATTCACTTTAACTTAAAATTTTTAATTTATATACAAGTTTTACTACACTTTTATAATTTTTTCTAGGAGCTCTTATTTTCTCGACTTTTTTGACAGATTATCAAATGTCAATCATTTGAACCTTTGTGGTGTTTATAATTTTTTTATTTAAATATTCAGTATGTTTCCAACAATAAGAAAAATTCAAAAGATTTAATATAATTTTAGTAATATTTAAGTATTCAATATGTTGTAATAACACATAAGTTAAGAAAAAATGTTAATAGAATTTCAATATAATTATGTTTCCTTTTCGGGTTTTAATTAAAAACTATTTAACTTTAAAATCACTTCAAAATAATTCTTAGATCAATATAACTAAAATCCACATTGTCTGCTGCTAACTGCTGCGTTGCTACACACACGTGGCGAGGTTTTTTTTGACGTAGACTTAAACGTTGGTTGTGAGTTCGGGGTTTTTTGCGTCGATTTACACGTTGGTGGTGCGTTCTTTTATTGTGTGGCCTTTTGTTTGATCACTAGCGGCGAGGTACTTTATGTCGACTTACACGTTCGATTTAAACAACACTTGGATACGCGGCGAGGTACTTGACGTCAACTTATTCCGTATTCAAAGGCCACACACGTTGGGCTTTCTTTTTCTTTTTTTTATTTAAAGTTTAACAAGCAACCGAGCAGCGATTCTGCTTAGGTACTGACTGAACAAAAATGAAATGGAAATCTTAACTTAAATAGAAAAGAACTGCTGACATGTTGATTGCTGTCCTCAGTCCTCACATCACAGGTTTATGTTACCACTTTCCAAAAAGGTTTTCGCTGACTTTGGAACGAGCGCGTGCATTGTTGATCATTCAGATGGCTCGTGATCAACTTGTTTTTATCTTATGCGGCGTTACAATACAATGGTTTCGCTTCGCTGAGGTGAATAAATATTTGTAAGGATTTTTACACGACCCAACATTTTCATTGTTTACATTTTTGCTTAATATGGAATAAGAGCACTAGTCATATCCGCTGAAAATCAAGAAATAACAAATAATGAATTTAATGAATTTGCACATTAAATAATAATTAATGGTCGCATCCGCCCAATCGGATGATAAACTTGAGGACAATGTTGCCTTCTGCAACATTGCAAATACTGCCTCTTTGCATTTAATAATCTCTTATAACGTTGCCTTTTGCAACCTTGCAATAATAACACTTCTCCTTTGTTGAACATTGACCACCCATGATGTTGTTGTTCACAGCTTGGGTGTAGATTTAAGATATTTAAAAGAATAAAGTCAGTCTCAATTGATCTAAGAAAGAAGACGGGTTTCATTGGTTTTTCATCTCGTATAAAATAGAATAACTGGCGACGAGGATGGGATACTGAGTGAAAAACAGTATACCCAATTTGAATTTAAAGAATAAAAATAAAAGATACCCATCGCTAAAGTGCAAGTGTATCTATCGTAGCAAAAAAAAAATACACATCTCCAAGAGCAGTGTTTCGTTTAAGAAAACAAAATACACATCTGCAAGTGCAGATCGTTTTAGCAAAAATAAAAATAATTAATAAAATAAAAACCAAACGTGAGACAATGGCCCTTTCATTTTCTGATATTTTAAGGGAAGCTCGAAGCTTGCAAGTTTTCGATGGTGAAAGTAATTACTCATTATCGAACTATTTACGCGATGTTGAATAATCCAAAGAATTCTGGCAAATAAACTGC
This sequence comes from Platycheirus rosarum, assembly GCA_963971375.1. Lineage (NCBI taxonomy): Eukaryota > Metazoa > Arthropoda > Insecta > Diptera > Syrphidae > Platycheirus > Platycheirus rosarum. The sequence goes on along the minus strand of OZ020507.1, from coordinate 220,080,896 downwards.
AGGGAAAGGCGCTAAAAGTGACCCATCGTGTGAAAACATTCTCATAAAACTCCGTGAAGAATTTGTGAAGAAGAAGACGCAATGAATATTAAAGTATGTACCATTGAAGAGCTTCATTTTAAACTTGATAAAATATTAAGTTCTATGAATTCTAAATATAACATAGAAGTAGTTAAGGATGAACATTTTACACATACGAAAAAATCGGAATTAATTTTTAGTATATATACAAATTATTTACCGATACATGTTAAAACTTTATTATTGCAAAACAATTTAATGAAAGATATATGTCTTAAAAATAACTTTGACAATACAAATAGAAGAAATTTTAATCAAAATAATAATCATTTTAATTCAGGAAACTATAAAACAAACAGAAACAATAATTTAAACAATAATAACTACAATTCTGGGAATTATAGAACAAATAGAAATAATAATTTAAACAGCAATAATTATAATTCTTGGAATAATAGACCAAACATAAATAATTTAAATAATAATAATTACAAATCTGGGAATTATAGGGTCAAAAGAAATAATAATCCAAATAATAATAATTATAATTCGGGGTATTATAGATTAAATAGAAATAATAATCTAGGTAATCATATTCCAAATAGACAAAACAATAATTTGAATAGAAATCAACCTGTTCCAATGGAAATTGATACAGTAGAAGTTGAAAATTTTCAACAACGGCCTCAGGTGGCCGACTACCCATAGTGTTACTAACATTTAATGAAACTCCTATTAGATGTTTAATTGATACCGGAGCAGTTACTACGTTAGGAGATTATAGAGTTTTTGGTTATCTGAAAAACCGTGCAAACTTAAATAAACCTATTATATTAAGAACTTTAACAGGTACAACTATTATTAGAGAAGATGTAACTGTTAATTTACCTAAGGAATTCAAGTGTTTTGGTAAAACCATGTCTGTTAAATTAATAAATTTTGAAAATAAACCGTTTGATTGCCTAATCGGTAGCAATGTTTTAATACCGTTAGTTGCTAAGATAGATTTTTTGAATAATATACTTGAAATAAATGAAACAAAAATAATTATGGATAAGGAAAGAAATGCTCCGTTCAAATACGAAGAAGTGCATTGTTTAGAGAATTCTGAACAAAGCATTCATGAATTAATGCCTAAAGATTTAAATGAGGAAGAATTAAATATTCTTGAAAATATTCTTAAAAGAAATAAATATATCTTTTATAAAGAGGGTCAAGATTTAACTGCTACCAGTAGTGTTAAACATAAAATTATTACAACTTCTTCTAGACCTATCTATTCTAAAATGTATCGTTATCCACAGATACATGAAAATGAAATTGAACGTCAAATTAAGGATATGCTATCCCAAGGTATTATAAGACCGAGTAAATCGCCTTATAATTCACCTTTATGGATAGTTCCTAAAAAGATTGATAACTCAAAAAAAAAAATGGAGAGTCGTAAACTAAATGAAATCACTATAGACGACAAGTTCCCGATTCCAAATATGGAATCATTATTTGATAAATTGGGTCGTTCCCAATATTTTTCAACCTTGGATCTAGCCAAGGGATTTCACCAAATAATGATAGACGAAAATGATATGGAAAAGACAGCTTTCTCAACGCCAATGGGTCATTTCGAATATACTCGAATGCCCTTTGGATTAAAAAACGCTCCCGCTACGTTTCAGCGGATGATGAATCATGTTTTAGGTGATTTCGTCAATAAAATATGCGTTATATATATGGATGACGTTTTAATCTTTTCTACATCTCTAAAAGAACATTTTGAGAGTTTACACAAGATATTTTGCAAACTAAATGAACACAATCTGAAAATACAGCTAGACAAGTGTCGGTTTCTGGCTAAACAAACAGAATTTTTAGGTCATATAGTTACGACCCATGGCATTAAGCCAAATCCTGCAAAAATCAGCGCAATAAATAATGTTAATGTACCTACAACCGTGAAAGAAATTAAATCTTTTCTCGGGCTTACCGGATTTTATAGAACATTTATAAAAAAATTACTCCCTAATTGCAAACCCTATGGTAAAATACCTTAAGAAAGGTAGCAAAATAAATCTCAACGATGAAAATTTCTGGTTCAGACCGACCATCAACCTCTTAAGTGGCTTTACTCACTTAAAGAGCCAAATTCAAGAATAATTCGATGGAAGATAATGTTAGGCGAATTTGAATTCGATGTTGAATACCTCAAAAGAAAAGACAATAAAATAGCAGTTTTTTTGAGTCGAATCAAAAATACTGAAAATCATGGTGTACGCGAATGCAACATAGAGGAAAACTTAGATCTAAAGAGTTTATTTGAAATCGGAGATGATAACATAGAAACTGTACATAGTGAACAGAGCAATTAAACGATCACTTTTATATTAGTGATGGTGTCGTAAATAAATACCGAAAACAAATCAGATTAGTTTTCAATAAAAACAAAAAACAAGAAATTTTATTTAAGAAATATAAAATAATTTATATCGCAGAAAAAGATTTAACCAATAATCATTATTTAAATGATTTATTTAGGAGATCCTTTGATTAGGGAGCTGTTGGAATTTACTCTGAACTTGATGATAGTAGATATAATATACTTCAACAAAAGCTTATTCAATTATTTGATAATAATCAGAATTTAAAGTTTGTAAGGTGCTCCAAATTAGCGGAGGATTTAAAAAATGAAGAAGAGATATATGAAGTAACCGAAAGGACTCATAACGAAACTAATCATAGAGGAGTTTTAGAAAATTTCGAAGAGTTAAGAAACAAGTATTTCTATATAAACCTTATAAAGTATATTAATAAATATATTAATTCCTGTCAAATATGTAATGAGAATAAATATGAAAGAAAACCAGTTAAAAATATTTCAACCATACCCAAACACCATACAGACCTAATATGATAGTTCATTTAGACATCTTTCAAATACATAAAACGTACTTTCTTACAACTATTGATAAGTTTACTAAGTTAGGTAGTGTTCATAAAATACTCGATAAAAATAAGTATGTGCACCATTAAAGTTAAATTAGAAGAAAGAATTTCATTGCTAGGTAAACCAGACATGATAGTAATGGATAATGAGTTTAATAACTGTTTGATAAAATTATTTTGTCGTGAAAGAAATATAGAAGTTCACTTCACCACACCAAACTCCCAAACCGGAAATTCAGACATTGAAAGATTCCATCTTTCACTTTTAGAACATGTACGAATACTAAAAAGTCAGAATAAAGACATAGATATAGAGGAACTTGTAATTAGAGCTGTAGGTTTCTATAACAATACCATCCATTCATCAACTAAAACTAAACCAATCGACTTTATTAATCAACTTGATTTAGATTTCGAAAAAATAAAAAAGTATATGCAAGATATTAAACTTAAAAATATTAATAGAATTAACTCTCAACGTGAAGCCCTACCGGATTATAATAAACAAAAGAATTTTTATATTAAAAATCTAAAAGCAATTAGACAAAAAACGGCTAAGAGGTATTTAAAATATAATTCGAATAATAAAAATAAAATAGATATTATACAGATTAAAAGACCATTAAAACTTTTTACAGGTATCAACGGTAACATTTATAATTCTAATCGCAACATTGATGCCAACAACTAAAGGTTCTGTAGAAATAAATAAGTTGGAAACACAAGCTGGATATATAGTTTTAGAAACGGAACCAATAGATCTTATGCAAAATTATTCAAAGTTAATACACATAATTGATGTAAATGACATAAAAGATGCAATTCAGAAAATAAAAATAAGTATTTCACATAGTTTTGAAGAAAAAATTGGTTTGTTAATTTTTAATCTTAATGACAGGATAAATGAAGTAGAACATGCTTTATCAACCATTACAATTCATACAAGACAAAAAAAGGGGATTAGATAACGTAGGAGGGCGGTTAATTAACTGGATATTTGGAAACATGGATGATGAAGATAAAGATTTTATAGATAAACATTTAAAAACTTTGAGTATCAACCAACGAGAAATAATAACTAATATAAATAAACAAATAAAAATAAATAATGACTTAGAAAACTATCTTTTGAATATAAAATTGTTCATACAGTCTCACCAGGAATGGTTTAATAAAACTTATAAAGATACCATTGAACAAAATTTTAAAATAACTAAATACAATAATTTCCTTTTGTTAATAAATCAAATGAAAGACAAAATAGAGAAAATACAAGAAAATATCATAATGTCTAAACATGGTATAATGAATAGATTTTTCCTAACTAATGAAGAAATTGACTTTTATAATATCGATAGTAAGAAATTGAAATATTTAAAATGCAGCTCGGGATCTCAGAGAAATGAAGTAATGTTGTTTTTAATATTCATCCCAAACTTTGTAGAACAAGAATTTAAAACATTAATAATTCTGCCAACCCCAAATAAAAATTATATGCAACTTGATCTTGAATTATCTAAAGTTATACAGATTAAAAATGAAATTTACACTTTCAAAGAAGAAAATAATTTATCGAAAATGAAAATAGCAAATAACTGTCTTTCGAATGTGTTACAAAACAATTACACTCATTGTAAAAAGAAAACCTTTAAAAAGAAGTTAATACAAGAAATTGATATTGGAAATCTATTGTTATTAAATATAGATACGGTTTTAATTAACAAATGTAACAATTATACATGCCCACTAAAGGGTAATTATTTAATAAGATTTGAAAAATGTGAAATTGCTATAGACAACTATAACATAAAACGATTTAAAAGCGAAACAAATATAATAATTCCAAATTTAAATATACTGTCAAATAATTTGTCAGAAACTTTACCAACTTTCAATTTCAGTAACCTTGATGAAATAAAAGAACAAATCATTGCCAAAGAAAATTCAAATTATAATTTTATAATTTTTTGTTTTTATTCTTACTATGTTTTTTATATACATGTTCATTAACGAATTACGATTATTTATTCAAAATCGAAGAGGCTCGATTCCTAAGGGGGAGAGAGTCTTATCCGCTGAAAATTAAGAAATAACAAATAATGAATTTAATGAATTTGCACATTAAATAATAATTAATGGTCGCATCCGCCCAATCGGATGATAAACTTGAGGACAATGTTGCCTTCTGCAACATTGCAAATACTGCCTCTTTGCATTTAATAATCTCTTATAACGTTGCCTTTTGCAACCTTGCAATAATTACACTTCTCCTTTGTTGAACATTGACCACCCATGATGTGTTTGTTCACAGCTTGGGTGTAGATTTAAGATATTTAAAAGAATAAAGTCTCAATTGATCTTAGAAAGAAGACGGGTTTCATTGGTTTTTCATCTCGTATAAAATAATATAACTCACCGGTACTAACATACATACATATGTATAGATACATACGTATATATAATTGGCCAGACTTTTGATTTGAATTCTTCAGGATTTTCAAGTTTTGTCATTGTATATACATTTTTTATATTACTCTCATGGTGGTCATTTTTCGTCTGGCCATCTTCCTGGTTGATTCCAAACTAATTCTAAATAGTGAAGACGAGAACCTTAACCGATATTTTACCAGTATTTAACACAGTTTTGTTGTCTGTACTTATTCTAAGTTCACACCAATTGGCAATTTCAGCACGCCTCATTGCGACTTGATTCAGAACTAAAAAATGATGCTTCATGATAGTACTATAGGCAGTGTATATACAATGGTTTTGTACGAGCACTGGTACTTACATACATATTTGTACATACGTACGTCATTTTCAATTTTTTTATCTACTATATTATGTTGAATAATCCAAAGAATTCTGGCCAATAAACTGCAGGGAAAGGCGCTAAAAGTGACCCATCGTGGGAAAACATTCTCATAAAACTCCGTGAAGAATTTGTGAAGAAGAAGACGCAATGAATATTAAAGTATGTACCATTGAAGAGCTTCATTTTAAACTTGATAAAATATTAAGTTCTATGAATTCTAAATATAACATAGAAGTAGTTAAGGATGAACATTTTACACATACGAAAAAATCAGAATTAATTTTTAGTATATATACAAATTATTTACCGATACATGTTAAAACTTTATTATTGCAAAACAATTTAATGAAAGATATATGTCTTAAAAATAATTTTGACAATACAAATAGAAGAAATTTTAATCAAAATAATAATCATTTTAATTCAGGAAACTATAAAACAAACAGAAACAATAATTTAAACAATAATAACTACAATTCTGGGAATTATAGAACAAATAGAAATAATAATTTAAACAGCAATAATTATAATTCTTGGAATAATAGACCAAACATAAATAATTTAAATAATAATAATTATAAATCTGGGAATTATAGGGTCAAAAGAAATAATAATCCAAATAATAATAATTATAATTCGGGGTATTATAGATTAAATAGAAATAATAATCTAGGTAATCATATTCCAAATAGACAAAACAATAATTTGAATAGAAATCAACCTGTTCCAATGGAAATTGATACAGTAGAAGTTGAAAATTTTCAACAACGGCCTCAGGTGGCCGACTACCCATAGTGTTACTAACATTTAATGAAACTCCTATTAGATGTTTAATTGATACCGGAGCAGTTACTACGTTAGGAGATTATAGAGTTTTTGGTTATCTGAAAAACCGTGCAAACTTAAATAAACCTATTATATTAAGAACTTTAACAGGTACAACTATTATTAGAGAAGATGTAACTGTTAATTTACCTAAGGAATTCAAGTGTTTTGGTAAAACCATGTCTGTTAAATTAATAAATTTTGAAAATAAACCGTTTGATTGCCTAATCGGTAGCAATGTTTTAATACCGTTAGTTGCTAAGATAGATTTTTTGAATAATATACTTGAAATAAATGAAACAAAAATAATTATGGATAAGGAAAGAAATGCTCCGTTCAAATACGAAGAAGTGCATTGTTTAGAGAATTCTGAACAAAGCATTCATGAATTAATGCCTAAAGATGAAGAATTAAATATTCTTGAAAATATTCTTAAAAGAAATAAATATATCTTTTATAAAGAGGGTCAAGATTTAACTGCTACCAGTAGTGTTAAACATAAAATTATTACAACTTCTTCTAGACCTATCTATTCTAAAATGTATCGTTATCCACAGATACATGAAAATGAAATTGAACGTCAAATTAAGGATATGCTATCCCAAGGTATTATAAGACCGAGTAAATCGCCTTATAATTCACCTTTATGGATAGTTCCTAAAAAGATTGATAACTCAAAAAAAAAAATGGAGAGTCGTAAACTAAATGAAATCACTATAGACGACAAGTTCCCGATTCCAAATATGGAATCATTATTTGATAAATTGGGTCGTTCCCAATATTTTTCAACCTTGGATCTAGCCAAGGGATTTCACCAAATAATGATAGACGAAAATGATATGGAAAAGACAGCTTTCTCAACGCCAATGGGTCATTTCGAATATACTCGAATGCCCTTTGGATTAAAAAACGCTCCCGCTACGTTTCAGCGGATGATGAATCATGTTTTAGGTGATTTCGTCAATAAAATATGCGTTATATATATGGATGACGTTTTAATCTTTTCTACATCTCTAAAAGAACATTTTGAGAGTTTACACAAGATATTTTGCAAACTAAATGAACACAATCTGAAAATACAGCTAGACAAGTGTCGGTTTCTGGCTAAACAAACAGAATTTTTAGGTCATATAGTTACGACCCATGGCATTAAGCCAAATCCTGCAAAAATCAGCGCAATAAATAATGTTAATGTACCTACAACCGTGAAAGAAATTAAATCTTTTCTCGGGCTTACCGGATTTTATAGAACATTTATAAAAAAATTACTCCCTAATTGCAAACCCTATGGTAAAATACCTTAAGAAAGGTAGCAAAATAAATCTCAACGATGAAAATTTCTGGTTCAGACCGACCATCAACCTCTTAAGTGGCTTTACTCACTTAAAGAGCCAAATTCAAGAATAATTCGATGGAAGATAATGTTAGGCGAATTTGAATTCGATGTTGAATACCTCAAAAGAAAAGACAATAAAATAGCAGTTTTTTTGAGTCGAATCAAAAATACTGAAAATCATGGTGTACGCGAATGCAACATAGAGGAAAACTTAGATCTAAAGAGTTTATTTGAAATCGGAGATGATAACATAGAAACTGTACATAGTGAACAAGAGCAATTAAACGATCACTTTTATATTAGTGATGGTATCGTAAATAAATACCGAAAACAAATCAGATTAGTTTTCAATAAAAACAAAAAACAAGAAATTTTATTTAAGAAATATAAAATAATTTATATCGCAGAAAAAGATTTAACCAATAATCATTATTTAAATGATTTATTTAGGAGATCCTTTGATTAGGGAGCTGTTGGAATTTACTCTGAACTTGATGATAGTAGATATAATATACTTCAACAAAAGCTTATTCAATTATTTGATAATAATCAGAATTTAAAGTTTGTAAGGTGCTCCAAATTAGCGGAGGATTTAAAAAATGAAGAAGAGATATATGAAGTAACCGAAAGGACTCATAACGAAACTAATCATAGAGGAGTTTTAGAAAATTTCGAAGAGTTAAGAAACAAGTATTTCTATATAAACCTTATAAAGTATATTAATAAATATATTAATTCCTGTCAAATATGTAATGAGAATAAATATGAAAGAAAACCAGTTAAAAAATATTTCAACCATACCCAAACACCATACAGACCTAATATGATAGTTCATTTAGACATCTTTCAAATACATAAAACGTACTTTCTTACAACTATTGATAAGTTTACTAAGTTAGGTAGTGTTCATAAAATACTCGATAAAAATAAGTATGTGCACCATTAAAGTTAAATTAGAAGAAAGAATTTCATTGCTAGGTAAACCAGACATGATAGTAATGGATAATGAGTTTAATAACTGTTTGATAAAATTATTTTGTCGTGAAAGAAATATAGAAGTTCACTTCACCACACCAAACTCCCAAACCGGAAATTCAGACATTGAAAGATTCCATCTTTCACTTTTAGAACATGTACGAATACTAAAAAGTCAGAATAAAGACATAGATATAGAGGAACTTGTAATTAGAGCTGTAGGTTTCTATAACAATACCATCCATTCATCAACTAAAACTAAACCAATCGACTTTATTAATCAACTTGATTTAGATTTCGAAAAAATAAAAAAGTATATGCAAGATATTAAACTTAAAAATATTAATAGAATTAACTCTCAACGTGAAGCCCTACCGGATTATAATAAACAAAAGAATTTTTATATTAAAAATCTAAAAGCAATTAGACAAAAAACGGCTAAGAGGTATTTAAAATATAATTCGAATAATAAAAATAAAATAGATATTATACAGATTAAAAGACCATTAAAACTTTTTACAGGTATCAACGGTAACATTTATAATTCTAATCGCAACATTGATGCCAACAACTAAAGGTTCTGTAGAAATAAATAAGTTGGAAACACAAGCTGGATATATAGTTTTAGAAACGGAACCAATAGATCTTATTCAAAATTATTCAAAGTTAATACACATAATTGATGTAAATGACATAAAAGATGCAATTCAGAAAATAAAAATAAGTATTTCACATAGTTTTGAAGAAAAAATTGGTTTGTTAATTTTTAATCTTAATGACAGGATAAATGAAGTAGAACATGCTTTATCAACCATTACAATTCATACAAGACAAAAAAAGGGGATTAGATAACGTAGGAGGGCGGTTAATTAACTGGATATTTGGAAACATGGATGATGAAGATAAAGATTTTATAGATAAACATTTAAAAACTTTGAGTATCAACCAACGAGAAATAATAACTAATATAAATAAACAAATAAAAATAAATAATGACTTAGAAAACTATCTTTTGAATATAAAATTGTTCATACAGTCTCACCAGGAATGGTTTAATAAAACTTATAAAGATACCATTGAACAAAATTTTAAAATAACTAAATACAATAATTTCCTTTTGTTAATAAATCAAATGAAAGACAAAATAGAGAAAATACAAGAAAATATCATAATGTCTAAACATGGTATAATGAATAGATTTTTCCTAACTAATGAAGAAATTGACTTTTATAATATCGATAGTAAGAAATTGAAATATTTAAAATGCAGCTCGGGATCTCAGAGAAATGAAGTAATGTTGTTTTTAATATTCATCCCAAACTTTGTAGAACAAGAATTTAAAACATTAATAATTCTGCCAACCCCAAATAAAAATTATATGCAACTTGATCTTGAATTATCTAAAGTTATACAGATTAAAAATGAAATTTACACTTTCAAAGAAGAAAATAATTTATCGAAAATGAAAATAGCAAATAACTGTCTTTCGAATGTGTTACAAAACAATTACACTCATTGTAAAAAGAAAACCTTTAAAAAGAAGTTAATACAAGAAATTGATATTGGAAATCTATTGTTATTAAATATAGATACGGTTTTAATTAACAAATGTAACAATTATACATGCCCACTAAAGGGTAATTATTTAATAAGATTTGAAAAATGTGAAATTGCTATAGACAACTATAACATAAAACGATTTAAAAGCGAAACAAATATAATAATTCCAAATTTAAATATACTGTCAAATAATTTGTCAGAAACTTTACCAACTTTCAATTTCAGTAACCTTGATGAAATAAAAGAACAAATCATTGCCAAAGAAAATTCAAATTATAATTTTATAATTTTTTGTTTTTATTCTTACTATGTTTTTTATATACATGTTCATTAACGAATTACGATTATTTATTCAAAATCGAAGAGGCTCGATTCCTAAGGGGGAGAGAGTCTTATCCGCTGAAAATTAAGAAATAACAAATAATGAATTTAATGAATTTGCACATTAAATAATAATTAATGGTCGCATCCGCCCAATCGGATGATAAACTTGAGGACAATGTTGCCTTCTGCAACATTGCAAATACTGCCTCTTTGCATTTAATAATCTCTTATAACGTTGCCTTTTGCAACCTTGCAATAATTACACTTCTCCTTTGTTGAACATTGACCACCCATGATGTGTTTGTTCACAGCTTGGGTGTAGATTTAAGATATTTAAAAGAATAAAGTCTCAATTGATCTTAGAAAGAAGACGGGTTTCATTGGTTTTTCATCTCGTATAAAATAATATAACTCACCGGTAATAACATACATACATATGTATAGATACATACGTATATATAATTGGCCAGACTTTTGATTTGAATTCTTCAGGATTTTCAAGTTTTGTCATTGTATATACATTTTTTATATTACTCTCATGGTGGTCATTTTTCGTCTGGCCATCTTCCTGGTTGATTCCAAACTAATTCTAAATAGTGAAGACGAGAACCTTAACCGATATTTTACCAGTATTTAACACAGTTTTGTTGTCTGTACTTATTCTAAGTTCACACCAATTGGCAATTTCAGCACGCCTCATTGCGACTTGATTCAGAACTAAAAAATGATGCTTCATGATAGTACTATAGGCAGTGTATATACAATGGTTTTGTACGAGCACTGGTACTTACATACATATTTGTACATACGTACGTCATTTTCAATTTTTTTATCTACTATATTATGTTGAATAATCCAAAGAATTCTGGCCAATAAACTGCAGGGAAAGGCGCTAAAAGTGACCCATCGTGGGAAAACATTCTCATAAAACTCCGTGAAGAATTTGTGAAGAAGAAGACGCAATGAATATTAAAGTATGTACCATTGAAGAGCTTCATTTTAAACTTGATAAAATATTAAGTTCTATGAATTCTAAATATAACATAGAAGTAGTTAAGGATGAACATTTTACACATACGAAAAAATCAGAATTAATTTTTAGTATATATACAAATTATTTACCGATACATGTTAAAACTTTATTATTGCAAAACAATTTAATGAAAGATATATGTCTTAAAAATAATTTTGACAATACAAATAGAAGAAATTTTAATCAAAATAATAATCATTTTAATTCAGGAAACTATAAAACAAACAGAAACAATAATTTAAACAATAATAACTACAATTCTGGGAATTATAGAACAAATAGAAATAATAATTTAAACAGCAATAATTATAATTCTTGGAATAATAGACCAAACATAAATAATTTAAATAATAATAATTATAAATCTGGGAATTATAGGGTCAAAAGAAATAATAATCCAAATAATAATAATTATAATTCGGGGTATTATAGATTAAATAGAAATAATAATCTAGGTAATCATATTCCAAATAGACAAAACAATAATTTGAATAGAAATCAACCTGTTCCAATGGAAATTGATACAGTAGAAGTTGAAAATTTTCAACAACGGCCTCAGGTGGCCGACTACCCATAGTGTTACTAACATTTAATGAAACTCCTATTAGATGTTTAATTGATACCGGAGCAGTTACTACGTTAGGAGATTATAGAGTTTTTGGTTATCTGAAAAACCGTGCAAACTTAAATAAACCTATTATATTAAGAACTTTAACAGGTACAACTATTATTAGAGAAGATGTAACTGTTAATTTACCTAAGGAATTCAAGTGTTTTGGTAAAACCATGTCTGTTAAATTAATAAATTTTGAAAATAAACCGTTTGATTGCCTAATCGGTAGCAATGTTTTAATACCGTTAGTTGCTAAGATAGATTTTTTGAATAATATACTTGAAATAAATGAAACAAAAATAATTATGGATAAGGAAAGAAATGCTCCGTTCAAATACGAAGAAGTGCATTGTTTAGAGAATTCTGAACAAAGCATTCATGAATTAATGCCTAAAGATTTAAATGAGGAATTAAATATTCTTGAAAATATTCTTAAAAGAAATAAATATATCTTTTATAAAGAGGGTCAAGATTTAACTGCTACCAGTAGTGTTAAACATAAAATTATTACAACTTCTTCTAGACCTATCTATTCTAAAATGTATCGTTATCCACAGATACATGAAAATGAAATTGAACGTCAAATTAAGGATATGCTATCCCAAGGTATTATAAGACCGAGTAAATCGCCTTATAATTCACCTTTATGGATAGTTCCTAAAAAGATTGATAACTCAAAAAAAAAAATGGAGAGTCGTAAACTAAATGAAATCACTATAGACGACAAGTTCCCGATTCCAAATATGGAATCATTATTTGATAAATTGGGTCGTTCCCAATATTTTTCAACCTTGGATCTAGCCAAGGGATTTCACCAAATAATGATAGACGAAAATGATATGGAAAAGACAGCTTTCTCAACGCCAATGGGTCATTTCGAATATACTCGAATGCCCTTTGGATTAAAAAACGCTCCCGCTACGTTTCAGCGGATGATGAATCATGTTTTAGGTGATTTCGTCAATAAAATATGCGTTATATATATGGATGACGTTTTAATCTTTTCTACATCTCTAAAAGAACATTTTGAGAGTTTACACAAGATATTTTGCAAACTAAATGAACACAATCTGAAAATACAGCTAGACAAGTGTCGGTTTCTGGCTAAACAAACAGAATTTTTAGGTCATATAGTTACGACCCATGGCATTAAGCCAAATCCTGCAAAAATCAGCGCAATAAATAATGTTAATGTACCTACAACCGTGAAAGAAATTAAATCTTTTCTCGGGCTTACCGGATTTTATAGAACATTTATAAAAAAATTACTCCTTAATTGCAAACCCTATGGTAAAATACCTTAAGAAAGGTAGCAAAATAAATCTCAACGATGAAAATTATATAAATGCGTTTAATAAATTGAAACAATTAATTACAACATACCCGATTTTATCATATCCAAATTTTCAAAGAAAATTTGTTGTGACTACTGATGCAAGTAATGTTGCATTAGGAGCAGTTTTGAGTCAGGATGGAAAGCCTGTCTGTTACGCTAGTCGTACATTGAATAATCATGAACAAAATTACCATACGTTAGAAAAAGAAAAAGAGTTATAGTGGGCAATTAAATATTTTAGACCATATTTAAATGGCAGAAAATTTCTGGTTCAGACCGACCATCAACCTCTTAAGTGGCTTTACTCACTTAAAGAGCCAAATTCAAGAATAATTCGATGGAAGATAATGTTAGGCGAATTTGAATTCGATGTTGAATACCTCAAAAGAAAAGACAATAAAATAGCAGTTTTTTTGAGTCGAATCAAAAATACTGAAAATCATGGTGTACGCGAATGCAACATAGAGGAAAACTTAGATCTAAAGAGTTTATTTGAAATCGGAGATGATAACATAGAAACTGTACATAGTGAACAAGAGCAATTAAACGATCACTTTTATATTAGTGATGGTGTCGTAAATAAATACCGAAAACAAATCAGATTAGTTTTCAATAAAAACAAAAAACAAGAAATTTTATTTAAGAAATATAAAATAATTTATATCGCAGAAAAAGATTTAACCAATAATCATTATTTAAATGATTTATTTAGGAGATCCTTTGATTAGGGAGCTGTTGGAATTTACTCTGAACTTGATGATAGTAGATATAATATACTTCAACAAAAGCTTATTCAATTATTTGATAATAATCAGAATTTAAAGTTTGTAAGGTGCTCCAAATTAGCGGAGGATTTAAAAAATGAAGAAGAGATATATGAAGTAACCGAAAGGACTCATAACGAAACTAATCATAGAGGAGTTTTAGAAAATTTCGAAGAGTTAAGAAACAAGTATTTCTATATAAACCTTATAAAGTATATTAATAAATATATTAATTCCTGTCAAATATGTAATGAGAATAAATATGAAAGAAAACCAGTTAAAAATATTTCAACCATACCCAAACACCATACAGACCTAATATGATAGTTCATTTAGACATCTTTCAAATACATAAAACGTACTTTCTTACAACTATTGATAAGTTTACTAAGTTAGGTAGTGTTCATAAAATACTCGATAAAAATAAGTATGTGCACCATTAAAGTTAAATTAGAAGAAAGAATTTCATTGCTAGGTAAACCAGACATGATAGTAATGGATAATGAGTTTAATAACTGTTTGATAAAATTATTTTGTCGTGAAAGAAATATAGAAGTTCACTTCACCACACCAAACTCCCAAACCGGAAATTCAGACATTGAAAGATTCCATCTTTCACTTTTAGAACATGTACGAATACTAAAAAGTCAGAATAAAGACATAGATATAGAGGAACTTGTAATTAGAGCTGTAGGTTTCTATAACAATACCAGTGTCGATCTTAAGCTCATAGCGGCCGGACGTCGGGTCGAGGTGCGCGCATAACAATTAAACAAAAGTCAAAAAAAAAAAAAATTATTGCGCATTGTTATCGCGAGTGTTAAAAAAAAATTATATTACACACTCGTTTGAGAAATTGGCAAAACCCCCTCGCGTGTGCTGTAAAGATAATAACAATATCCACTTGCGTCGTTGGAAGACGATAAGATGCCCATTCGCGCTGTGAAAGAAAAAAAAAAAAAATAATTCACACTTGCATAACAAATTAAATTATCCTCCTATCTGTCCCAACCCTTTGTGCTTAGCTTAACTGCCTCTTTCTTATCTACTGTAGGCATCGTCTGCTTGCGGTAAATAGATAAGGGCATCTGAGTTTGTCCTATTGTGCTGAATATTTAAATTGATTTTTTGTATGCAAGCTGTCTTATGGGCATAACACCTAAGACAGTTTGATTATTACAGAGATTAATTTGGATTTTCACTGCATGGTTCGACTTATTCAGAATTGTGTTTTGTGTGTAAGTATTTTTAAATGGTAAGTGATTTTTGTGTCGTGTATTCCAATGTTCGTGGTATTAGAAAGAATTTCTTTCACCTGTACGTCTACACTGTTCAATACAGGCCAGCTGTTTTGGCATTAAGTGAAACCCAGGTTGGAGTAAATACTGATTTATCAGAGTTTACTCTACATGGGTATAGCTTGGTGCCATTACTCTTTTCCCATCATGGTCTCGTGGTCTATGTTAGAAATGATATTGCTTGCCAGAGCCTTCCCCAATATGGGCAATGTTCCAACACGGACTTTAACTTCTTGTGGCTCAAATTCACTGTCCGCAAGCATGTCATTCATTATTGTTTTATTTACAGGAGTCCAAATCTCGACAGCAATTCGACTTGTAACGAGTTTGATGCGCTGTCAGATTCTATCTCGAAAATTGTTTCCCTTTGTCCTCGCACTGAAATCGTTATTGCGGGCGATTTCAATGTACACAATTCCAATTGGCTCCGCTATTCTGGTCAGACAACACCCGAAGGAAGGTATGTCGAGCTCTTTGCCGGGTTACATCACCTTACCCAGCTGATCGATGTGCCAACGCGTATACCGGATGTTGCTGGGCAAGCCGCCCATACTCTTGACTTGTTTCTTACTTCTCACCCTGATAAATATACCATTAGTGTAACTTCTCCATTTGGCACTTCAGACCATTGTGTCATTTCAGCTAATTTCTCATCCTCCACCCATCCAGTTAAAGAAAAACTTCCCACCAGGACCGTTTGGCAATACGAGAAAGCCAACTGGGACGGCCTGAATATTTTTTTCCGAAACTTTAACTGGTCACTATGCTTCCTCGATAGTGACATTGATGCCAGTGCTGAAATGATCACAAATGTGATTCTTCTAGGGATGCGTGCTTTTATTCCCAACAGAGTAAAAAGCATCAAACCTAAAGAAAAGTCTTGGTTTAATTCTGAGTGTAAAGAAGCTATCAGGCTCAAAGAAGTAAGTTTCCGTTCTTACAAAGCCAACCCTACAGAGGAAAATCGGAAAAAACACAAACAAGCAAGAAACTCATGCAACTCCGTTATTGAAAGAACCAAATTTTTGCATGACCAAAAATTACGGCAAAAAATTCTGCAGTGTCCCAAAGGCGGTAAAAATTTTTGGTCATTTGTAAAAAATATTAAAAACTCCTCAACATCTTCGGTTCCAACGCTCATCGACAATAACACACCAATTGTTTACTCTTCAGAGAAGGCAAACTTGCTCGCCGCCCATTTCGCTGCCAGCTCCACGCTGCCGCATAGCAACGTTGCCCCTCCTGTACTTGAGAATGTAAATTTTTCCATGGGACAGATTTTTTCCGCACTCGTACAGTAGCAAGAGTTCTCAAAGATCTCGATATACACAAATCCGCTGGCCCGGATGGTATACCCCCGATTATTCTGAAGAGGTGTTCTTCCACACTGGCAAAGCCACTGCGTAAGCTTTTCCATCGCTCCTACTCTTCTGGAATCTTTCCTAGAAGATGGAAAACAGCATTTGTCCAGCCTGTCCCTAAGAAAGGTGACCCATCCTCCCCCTCCTCCTACCGACCCATAGCACTGACATCCCTTCTTTCTAAGGTCATGGAAACACTGATTAACCGTCAGCTTAAGGAATATCTCGAAGATCGTAAGCTTCTCCATGACCGTCAGTATGGCTTCCGCAGCAACCGTTCCACTGGTGATCTGATGGCATATCTCACCGAACAGTGGAACAAATCTTTACATCGCTTTGGTGAAAGTAAGATTATTGCTCTTGATATCTCCAAGGCATTTGATAGAGTTTGGCATGAAGCTCTCTTATCGAAAATGCGTGCTTTTGGGATCGATAATACTCTTGTTCGTTGGATTAGAAGCTATCTCCTGGACCGTTCAATACAAGTTGTATTGGACGGATTCAAGTCTGATTCCCATAAAATAAATGCTGGTGTGCCCCAGGGCTCTGTTCTGTCTCCGACTCTTTTCCTCATTTTTATAAATGATCTTCTGTCTGTTACTTCTAATCCACTTAACTGTTTTGCTGACGACTCTACCCTCAGCTTTTCATATTCGTTCGATAATTCACGTCCTTCGCCTTCGGACGTACAATTGCAACGGTGCCGTATGTCAAGCTCATTAAACTCCGATTTATACAGCATTGTCAAATGGGGTAATAGAAATCGTGTGGAGTTTAATGCTTCGAAAACTCAATGCTGTCTTCTGTCGTTAAAGCTAAACATTCCCCCAATGCCATTGTCCATGAATGGCACTTACATCGAAGAAACCGAAAAGCTCTCAGTACTCGGTATGTGTGTCAACGACGACCTCCGTTGGAACGACCATATATTTGAGATCGCTAAGAATGCTGCAAAGTGCTTAGGTTTTCTGTATCGGTGTAAGAAGTATTTTTCCCCATCTGATCTGGCTACAATTTATAAAGCGTTTATACGCCCTAAACTCGAGTACAACTCCCACCTGTGGGCAGGTGCTTCACAATCATCGCTTCACCTGCTTGATAGAATACAAAATCGAGCGTTAAGATTGATAGGAAATAGAACTGCCGCTGAAACAATTGCCCCTCTCGAACACCGACGCGATGTTTCATGTCTTTCCTTATTTTATCGGTTCTTTTATAAAAAATGTTCACTCGAGGTAGCCAGCTGCATTCCTCCCCTTAAAAGTTTCGCCCGTAATACTCGTCTTGCTAGGAATGCCCATCAGTTCACCCTTGAGCCCAATTTCGGACGTACCGTGAAATATAGAGATTCTTTTTTTAGCCGTACAACACGACTTTGGAATGGTTTACCCGGCGAGATTTTCCCTTGCCATTTCAACATGCAAACATTCAAAACCAATGTTAATCGACACCTCCTATCTCTCCCCTCCCTATCTTCCTAATGCCCGCGCAGTGTGTTACATTAAAAGGGAAACAAATAGTCCCTTGTGCGCGCGTTAATTATAAAAAAAAAAAAAAAAAAATCCATTCATCAACTAAAACTAAACCAATCGACTTTATTAATCAACTTGATTTAGATTTCGAAAAAATAAAAAAGTATATGCAAGATATTAAACTTAAAAATATTAATAGAATTAACTCTCAACGTGAAGCCCTACCGGATTATAATAAACAAAAGAATTTTTATATTAAAAATCTAAAAGCAATTAGACAAAAAACGGCTAAGAGGTATTTAAAATATAATTCGAATAATAAAAATAAAATAGATATTATACAGATTAAAAGACCATTAAAACTTTTTACAGGTATCAACGGTAACATTTATAATTCTAATCGCAACATTGATGCCAACAACTAAAGGTTCTGTAGAAATAAATAAGTTGGAAACACAAGCTGGATATATAGTTTTAGAAACGGAACCAATAGATCTTATTCAAAATTATTCAAAGTTAATACACATAATTGATGTAAATGACATAAAAGATGCAATTCAGAAAATAAAAATAAGTATTTCACATAGTTTTGAAGAAAAAATTGGTTTGTTAATTTTTAATCTTAATGACAGGATAAATGAAGTAGAACATGCTTTATCAACCATTACAATTCATACAAGACAAAAAAAGGGGATTAGATAACGTAGGAGGGCGGTTAATTAACTGGATATTTGGAAACATGGATGATGAAGATAAAGATTTTATAGATAAACATTTAAAAACTTTGAGTATCAACCAACGAGAAATAATAACTAATATAAATAAACAAATAAAAATAAATAATGACTTAGAAAACTATCTTTTGAATATAAAATTGTTCATACAGTCTCACCAGGAATGGTTTAATAAAACTTATAAAGATACCATTGAACAAAATTTTAAAATAACTAAATACAATAATTTCCTTTTGTTAATAAATCAAATGAAAGACAAAATAGAGAAAATACAAGAAAATATCATAATGTCTAAACATGGTATAATGAATAGATTTTTCCTAACTAATGAAGAAATTGACTTTTATAATATCGATAGTAAGAAATTGAAATATTTAAAATGCAGCTCGGGATCTCAGAGAAATGAAGTAATGTTGTTTTTAATATTCATCCCAAACTTTGTAGAACAAGAATTTAAAACATTAATAATTCTGCCAACCCCAAATAAAAATTATATGCAACTTGATCTTGAATTATCTAAAGTTATACAGATTAAAAATGAAATTTACACTTTCAAAGAAGAAAATAATTTATCGAAAATGAAAATAGCAAATAACTGTCTTTCGAATGTGTTACAAAACAATTACACTCATTGTAAAAAGAAAACCTTTAAAAAGAAGTTAATACAAGAAATTGATATTGGAAATCTATTGTTATTAAATATAGATACGGTTTTAATTAACAAATGTAACAATTATACATGCCCACTAAAGGGTAATTATTTAATAAGATTTGAAAAATGTGAAATTGCTATAGACAACTATAACATAAAACGATTTAAAAGCGAAACAAATATAATAATTCCAAATTTAAATATACTGTCAAATAATTTGTCAGAAACTTTACCAACTTTCAATTTCAGTAACCTTGATGAAATAAAAGAACAAATCATTGCCAAAGAAAATTCAAATTATAATTTTATAATTTTTTGTTTTTATTCTTACTATGTTTTTTATATACATGTTCATTAACGAATTACGATTATTTATTCAAAATCGAAGAGGCTCGATTCCTAAGGGGGAGAGAGTCTTATCCGCTGAAAATTAAGAAATAACAAATAATGAATTTAATGAATTTGCACATTAAATAATAATTAATGGTCGCATCCGCCCAATCGGATGATAAACTTGAGGACAATGTTGCCTTCTGCAACATTGCAAATACTGCCTCTTTGCATTTAATAATCTCTTATAACGTTGCCTTTTGCAACCTTGCAATAATTACACTTCTCCTTTGTTGAACATTGACCACCCATGATGTGTTTGTTCACAGCTTGGGTGTAGATTTAAGATATTTAAAAGAATAAAGTCTCAATTGATCTTAGAAAGAAGACGGGTTTCATTGGTTTTTCATCTCGTATAAAATAATATAACTCACCGGTACTAACATACATACATATGTATAGATACATACGTATATATAATTGGCCAGACTTTTGATTTGAATTCTTCAGGATTTTCAAGTTTTGTCATTGTATATACATTTTTTATATTACTCTCATGGTGGTCATTTTTCGTCTGGCCATCTTCCTGGTTGATTCCAAACTAATTCTAAATAGTGAAGACGAGAACCTTAACCGATATTTTACCAGTATTTAACACAGTTTTGTTGTCTGTACTTATTCTAAGTTCACACCAATTGGCAATTTCAGCACGCCTCATTGCGACTTGATTCAGAACTAAAAAATGATGCTTCATGATAGTACTATAGGCAGTGTATATACAATGGTTTTGTACGAGCACTGGTACTTACATACATATTTGTACATACGTACGTCATTTTCAATTTTTTTATCTACTATATTATGTTGAATAATCCAAAGAATTCTGGCCAATAAACTGCAGGGAAAGGCGCTAAAAGTGACCCATCGTGGGAAAACATTCTCATAAAACTCCGTGAAGAATTTGTGAAGAAGAAGACGCAATGAATATTAAAGTATGTACCATTGAAGAGCTTCATTTTAAACTTGATAAAATATTAAGTTCTATGAATTCTAAATATAACATAGAAGTAGTTAAGGATGAACATTTTACACATACGAAAAAATCAGAATTAATTTTTAGTATATATACAAATTATTTACCGATACATGTTAAAACTTTATTATTGCAAAACAATTTAATGAAAGATATATGTCTTAAAAATAATTTTGACAATACAAATAGAAGAAATTTTAATCAAAATAATAATCATTTTAATTCAGGAAACTATAAAACAAACAGAAACAATAATTTAAACAATAATAACTACAATTCTGGGAATTATAGAACAAATAGAAATAATAATTTAAACAGCAATAATTATAATTCTTGGAATAATAGACCAAACATAAATAATTTAAATAATAATAATTATAAATCTGGGAATTATAGGGTCAAAAGAAATAATAATCCAAATAATAATAATTATAATTCGGGGTATTATAGATTAAATAGAAATAATAATCTAGGTAATCATATTCCAAATAGACAAAACAATAATTTGAATAGAAATCAACCTGTTCCAATGGAAATTGATACAGTAGAAGTTGAAAATTTTCAACAACGGCCTCAGGTGGCCGACTACCCATAGTGTTACTAACATTTAATGAAACTCCTATTAGATGTTTAATTGATACCGGAGCAGTTACTACGTTAGGAGATTATAGAGTTTTTGGTTATCTGAAAAACCGTGCAAACTTAAATAAACCTATTATATTAAGAACTTTAACAGGTACAACTATTATTAGAGAAGATGTAACTGTTAATTTACCTAAGGAATTCAAGTGTTTTGGTAAAACCATGTCTGTTAAATTAATAAATTTTGAAAATAAACCGTTTGATTGCCTAATCGGTAGCAATGTTTTAATACCGTTAGTTGCTAAGATAGATTTTTTGAATAATATACTTGAAATAAATGAAACAAAAATAATTATGGATAAGGAAAGAAATGCTCCGTTCAAATACGAAGAAGTGCATTGTTTAGAGAATTCTGAACAAAGCATTCATGAATTAATGCCTAAAGATTTAAATGAGGAAGAATTAAATATTCTTGAAAATATTCTTAAAAGAAATAAATATATCTTTTATAAAGAGGGTCAAGATTTAACTGCTACCAGTAGTGTTAAACATAAAATTATTACAACTTCTTCTAGACCTATCTATTCTAAAATGTATCGTTATCCACAGATACATGAAAATGAAATTGAACGTCAAATTAAGGATATGCTATCCCAAGGTATTATAAGACCGAGTAAATCGCCTTATAATTCACCTTTATGGATAGTTCCTAAAAAGATTGATAACTCAAAAAAAAAAAATGGAGAGTCGTAAACTAAATGAAATCACTATAGACGACAAGTTCCCGATTCCAAATATGGAATCATTATTTGATAAATTGGGTCGTTCCCAATATTTTTCAACCTTGGATCTAGCCAAGGGATTTCACCAAATAATGATAGACGAAAATGATATGGAAAAGACAGCTTTCTCAACGCCAATGGGTCATTTCGAATATACTCGAATGCCCTTTGGATTAAAAAACGCTCCCGCTACGTTTCAGCGGATGATGAATCATGTTTTAGGTGATTTCGTCAATAAAATATGCGTTATATATATGGATGACGTTTTAATCTTTTCTACATCTCTAAAAGAACATTTTGAGAGTTTACACAAGATATTTTGCAAACTAAATGAACACAATCTGAAAATACAGCTAGACAAGTGTCGGTTTCTGGCTAAACAAACAGAATTTTTAGGTCATATAGTTACGACCCATGGCATTAAGCCAAATCCTGCAAAAATCAGCGCAATAAATAATGTTAATGTACCTACAACCGTGAAAGAAATTAAATCTTTTCTCGGGCTTACCGGATTTTATAGAACATTTATAAAAAAATTACTCCCTAATTGCAAACCCTATGGTAAAATACCTTAAGAAAGGTAGCAAAATAAATCTCAACGATGAAAATTTCTGGTTCAGACCGACCATCAACCTCTTAAGTGGCTTTACTCACTTAAAGAGCCAAATTCAAGAATAATTCGATGGAAGATAATGTTAGGCGAATTTGAATTCGATGTTGAATACCTCAAAAGAAAAGACAATAAAATAGCAGTTTTTTTGAGTCGAATCAAAAATACTGAAAATCATGGTGTACGCGAATGCAACATAGAGGAAAACTTAGATCTAAAGAGTTTATTTGAAATCGGAGATGATAACATAGAAACTGTACATAGTGAACAAGAGCAATTAAACGATCACTTTTATATTAGTGATGGTATCGTAAATAAATACCGAAAACAAATCAGATTAGTTTTCAATAAAAACAAAAAACAAGAAATTTTATTTAAGAAATATAAAATAATTTATATCGCAGAAAAAGATTTAACCAATAATCATTATTTAAATGATTTATTTAGGAGATCCTTTGATTAGGGAGCTGTTGGAATTTACTCTGAACTTGATGATAGTAGATATAATATACTTCAACAAAAGCTTATTCAATTATTTGATAATAATCAGAATTTAAAGTTTGTAAGGTGCTCCAAATTAGCGGAGGATTTAAAAAATGAAGAAGAGATATATGAAGTAACCGAAAGGACTCATAACGAAACTAATCATAGAGGAGTTTTAGAAAATTTCGAAGAGTTAAGAAACAAGTATTTCTATATAAACCTTATAAAGTATATTAATAAATATATTAATTCCTGTCAAATATGTAATGAGAATAAATATGAAAGAAAACCAGTTAAAAATATTTCAACCATACCCAAACACCATACAGACCTAATATGATAGTTCATTTAGACATCTTTCAAATACATAAAACGTACTTTCTTACAACTATTGATAAGTTTACTAAGTTAGGTAGTGTTCATAAAATACTCGATAAAAATAAGTATGTGCACCATTAAAGTTAAATTAGAAGAAAGAATTTCATTGCTAGGTAAACCAGACATGATAGTAATGGATAATGAGTTTAATAACTGTTTGATAAAATTATTTTGTCGTGAAAGAAATATAGAAGTTCACTTCACCACACCAAACTCCCAAACCGGAAATTCAGACATTGAAAGATTCCATCTTTCACTTTTAGAACATGTACGAATACTTAAAAGTCAGAATAAAGACATAGATATAGAGGAACTTGTAATTAGAGCTGTAGGTTTCTATAACAATACCATCCATTCATCAACTAAAACTAAACCAATCGACTTTATTAATCAACTTGATTTAGATTTCGAAAAAATAAAAAAGTATATGCAAGATATTAAACTTAAAAATATTAATAGAATTAACTCTCAACGTGAAGCCCTACCGGATTATAATAAACAAAAGAATTTTTATATTAAAAATCTAAAAGCAATTAGACAAAAAACGGCTAAGAGGTATTTAAAATATAATTCGAATAATAAAAATAAAATAGATATTATACAGATTAAAAGACCATTAAAACTTTTTACAGGTATCAACGGTAACATTTATAATTCTAATCGCAACATTGATGCCAACAACTAAAGGTTCTGTAGAAATAAATAAGTTGGAAACACAAGCTGGATATATAGTTTTAGAAACGGAACCAATAGATCTTATTCAAAATTATTCAAAGTTAATACACATAATTGATGTAAATGACATAAAAGATGCAATTCAGAAAATAAAAATAAGTATTTCACATAGTTTTGAAGAAAAAATTGGTTTGTTAATTTTTAATCTTAATGACAGGATAAATGAAGTAGAACATGCTTTATCAACCATTACAATTCATACAAGACAAAAAAAGGGGATTAGATAACGTAGGAGGGCGGTTAATTAACTGGATATTTGGAAACATGGATGATGAAGATAAAGATTTTATAGATAAACATTTAAAAACTTTGAGTATCAACCAACGAGAAATAATAACTAATATAAATAAACAAATAAAAATAAATAATGACTTAGAAAACTATCTTTTGAATATAAAATTGTTCATACAGTCTCACCAGGAATGGTTTAATAAAACTTATAAAGATACCATTGAACAAAATTTTAAAATAACTAAATACAATAATTTCCTTTTGTTAATAAATCAAATGAAAGACAAAATAGAGAAAATACAAGAAAATATCATAATGTCTAAACATGGTATAATGAATAGATTTTTCCTAACTAATGAAGAAATTGACTTTTATAATATCGATAGTAAGAAATTGAAATATTTAAAATGCAGCTCGGGATCTCAGAGAAATGAAGTAATGTTGTTTTTAATATTCATCCCAAACTTTGTAGAACAAGAATTTAAAACATTAATAATTCTGCCAACCCCAAATAAAAATTATATGCAACTTGATCTTGAATTATCTAAAGTTATACAGATTAAAAATGAAATTTACACTTTCAAAGAAGAAAATAATTTATCGAAAATGAAAATAGCAAATAACTGTCTTTCGAATGTGTTACAAAACAATTACACTCATTGTAAAAAGAAAACCTTTAAAAAGAAGTTAATACAAGAAATTGATATTGGAAATCTATTGTTATTAAATATAGATACGGTTTTAATTAACAAATGTAACAATTATACATGCCCACTAAAGGGTAATTATTTAATAAGATTTGAAAAATGTGAAATTGCTATAGACAACTATAACATAAAACGATTTAAAAGCGAAACAAATATAATAATTCCAAATTTAAATATACTGTCAAATAATTTGTCAGAAACTTTACCAACTTTCAATTTCAGTAACCTTGATGAAATAAAAGAACAAATCATTGCCAAAGAAAATTCAAATTATAATTTTATAATTTTTTGTTTTTATTCTTACTATGTTTTTTATATACATGTTCATTAACGAATTACGATTATTTATTCAAAATCGAAGAGGCTCGATTCCTAAGGGGGAGAGAGTCTTATCCGCTGAAAATTAAGAAATAACAAATAATGAATTTAATGAATTTGCACATTAAATAATAATTAATGGTCGCATCCGCCCAATCGGATGATAAACTTGAGGACAATGTTGCCTTCTGCAACATTGCAAATACTGCCTCTTTGCATTTAATAATCTCTTATAACGTTGCCTTTTGCAACCTTGCAATAATTACACTTCTCCTTTGTTGAACATTGACCACCCATGATGTGTTTGTTCACAGCTTGGGTGTAGATTTAAGATATTTAAAAGAATAAAGTCTCAATTGATCTTAGAAAGAAGACGGGTTTCATTGGTTTTTCATCTCGTATAAAATAATATAACTCACCGGTACTAACATACATACATATGTATAGATACATACGTATATATAATTGGCCAGACTTTTGATTTGAATTCTTCAGGATTTTCAAGTTTTGTCATTGTATATACATTTTTTATATTACTCTCATGGTGGTCATTTTTCGTCTGGCCATCTTCCTGGTTGATTCCAAACTAATTCTAAATAGTGAAGACGAGAACCTTAACCGATATTTTACCAGTATTTAACACAGTTTTGTTGTCTGTACTTATTCTAAGTTCACACCAATTGGCAATTTCAGCACGCCTCATTGCGACTTGATTCAGAACTAAAAAATGATGCTTCATGATAGTACTATAGGCAGTGTATATACAATGGTTTTGTACGAGCACTGGTACTTACATACATATTTGTACATACGTACGTCATTTTCAATTTTTTTATCTACTATATTATGTTGAATAATCCAAAGAATTCTGGCCAATAAACTGCAGGGAAAGGCGCTAAAAGTGACCCATCGTGGGAAAACATTCTCATAAAACTCCGTGAAGAATTTGTGAAGAAGAAGACGCAATGAATATTAAAGTATGTACCATTGAAGAGCTTCATTTTAAACTTGATAAAATATTAAGTTCTATGAATTCTAAATATAACATAGAAGTAGTTAAGGATGAACATTTTACACATACGAAAAAATCAGAATTAATTTTTAGTATATATACAAATTATTTACCGATACATGTTAAAACTTTATTATTGCAAAACAATTTAATGAAAGATATATGTCTTAAAAATAATTTTGACAATACAAATAGAAGAAATTTTAATCAAAATAATAATCATTTTAATTCAGGAAACTATAAAACAAACAGAAACAATAATTTAAACAATAATAACTACAATTCTGGGAATTATAGAACAAATAGAAATAATAATTTAAACAGCAATAATTATAATTCTTGGAATAATAGACCAAACATAAATAATTTAAATAATAATAATTATAAATCTGGGAATTATAGGGTCAAAAGAAATAATAATCCAAATAATAATAATTATAATTCGGGGTATTATAGATTAAATAGAAATAATAATCTAGGTAATCATATTCCAAATAGACAAAACAATAATTTGAATAGAAATCAACCTGTTCCAATGGAAATTGATACAGTAGAAGTTGAAAATTTTCAACAACGGCCTCAGGTGGCCGACTACCCATAGTGTTACTAACATTTAATGAAACTCCTATTAGATGTTTAATTGATACCGGAGCAGTTACTACGTTAGGAGATTATAGAGTTTTTGGTTATCTGAAAAACCGTGCAAACTTAAATAAACCTATTATATTAAGAACTTTAACAGGTACAACTATTATTAGAGAAGATGTAACTGTTAATTTACCTAAGGAATTCAAGTGTTTTGGTAAAACCATGTCTGTTAAATTAATAAATTTTGAAAATAAACCGTTTGATTGCCTAATCGGTAGCAATGTTTTAATACCGTTAGTTGCTAAGATAGATTTTTTGAATAATATACTTGAAATAAATGAAACAAAAATAATTATGGATAAGGAAAGAAATGCTCCGTTCAAATACGAAGAAGTGCATTGTTTAGAGAATTCTGAACAAAGCATTCATGAATTAATGCCTAAAGATTTAAATGAGGAATTAAATATTCTTGAAAATATTCTTAAAAGAAATAAATATATCTTTTATAAAGAGGGTCAAGATTTAACTGCTACCAGTAGTGTTAAACATAAAATTATTATAACTTCTCCTAGACCTATCTATTCTAAAATGTATCGTTATCCACAGATACATGAAAATGAAATTGAACGTCAAATTAAGGATATGCTATCCCAAGGTATTATAAGACCGAGTAAATCGCCTTATAATTCACCTTTATGGATAGTTCCTAAAAAGATTGATAACTCAAAAAAAAAAATGGAGAGTCGTAAACTAAATGAAATCACTATAGACGACAAGTTCCCGATTCCAAATATGGAATCATTATTTGATAAATTGGGTCGTTCCCAATATTTTTCAACCTTGGATCTAGCCAAGGGATTTCACCAAATAATGATAGACGAAAATGATATGGAAAAGACAGCTTTCTCAACGCCAATGGGTCATTTCGAATATACTCGAATGCCCTTTGGATTAAAAAACGCTCCCGCTACGTTTCAGCGGATGATGAATCATGTTTTAGGTGATTTCGTCAATAAAATATGCGTTATATATATGGATGACGTTTTAATCTTTTCTACATCTCTAAAAGAACATTTTGAGAGTTTACACAAGATATTTTGCAAACTAAATGAACACAATCTGAAAATACAGCTAGACAAGTGTCGGTTTCTGGCTAAACAAACAGAATTTTTAGGTCTTATAGTTACGACCCATGGCATTAAGCCAAATCCTGCAAAAATCAGCGCAATAAATAATGTTAATGTACCTACAACCGTGAAAGAAATTAAATCTTTTCTCGGGCTTACCGGATTTTATAGAACATTTATAAAAAAATTACTCCTTAATTGCAAACCCTATGGTAAAATACCTTAAGAAAGGTAGCAAAATAAATCTCAACGATGAAAATTATATAAATGCGTTTAATAAATTGAAACAATTAATTACAACATACCCGATTTTATCATATCCAAATTTTCAAAGAAAATTTGTTGTGACTACTGATGCAAGTAATGTTGCATTAGGAGCAGTTTTGAGTCAGGATGGAAAGCCTGTCTGTTACGCTAGTCGTACATTGAATAATCATGAACAAAATTACCATACGTTAGAAAAAGAAAAAGAGTTATAGTGGGCAATTAAATATTTTAGACCATATTTAAATGGCAGAAAATTTCTGGTTCAGACCGACCATCAACCTCTTAAGTGGCTTTACTCACTTAAAGAGCCAAATTCAAGAATAATTCGATGGAAGATAATGTTAGGCGAATTTGAATTCGATGTTGAATACCTCAAAAGAAAAGACAATAAAATAGCAGTTTTTTTGAGTCGAATCAAAAATACTGAAAATCATGGTGTACGCGAATGCAACATAGAGGAAAACTTAGATCTAAAGAGTTTATTTGAAATCGGAGATGATAACATAGAAACTGTACATAGTGAACAAGAGCAATTAAACGATCACTTTTATATTAGTGATGGTGTCGTAAATAAATACCGAAAACAAATCAGATTAGTTTTCAATAAAAACAAAAAACAAGAAATTTTATTTAAGAAATATAAAATAATTTATATCGCAGAAAAAGATTTAACCAATAATCATTATTTAAATGATTTATTTAGGAGATCCTTTGATTAGGGAGCTGTTGGAATTTACTCTGAACTTGATGATAGTAGATATAATATACTTCAACAAAAGCTTATTCAATTATTTGATAATAATCAGAATTTAAAGTTTGTAAGGTGCTCCAAATTAGCGGAGGATTTAAAAAATGAAGAAGAGATATATGAAGTAACCGAAAGGACTCATAACGAAACTAATCATAGAGGAGTTTTAGAAAATTTCGAAGAGTTAAGAAACAAGTATTTCTATATAAACCTTATAAAGTATATTAATAAATATATTAATTCCTGTCAAATATGTAATGAGAATAAATATGAAAGAAAACCAGTTAAAAATATTTCAACCATACCCAAACACCATACAGACCTAATATGATAGTTCATTTAGACATCTTTCAAATACATAAAACGTACTTTCTTACAACTATTGATAAGTTTACTAAGTTAGGTAGTGTTCATAAAATACTCGATAAAAATAAGTATGTGCACCATTAAAGTTAAATTAGAAGAAAGAATTTCATTGCTAGGTAAACCAGACATGATAGTAATGGATAATGAGTTTAATAACTGTTTGATAAAATTATTTTGTCGTGAAAGAAATATAGAAGTTCACTTCACCACACCAAACTCCCAAACCGGAAATTCAGACATTGAAAGATTCCATCTTTCACTTTTAGAACATGTACGAATACTAAAAAGTCAGAATAAAGACATAGATATAGAGGAACTTGTAATTAGAGCTGTAGGTTTCTATAACAATACCATCCATTCATCAACTAAAACTAAACCAATCGACTTTATTAATCAACTTGATTTAGATTTCGAAAAAATAAAAAAGTATATGCAAGATATTAAACTTAAAAATATTAATAGAATTAACTCTCAACGTGAAGCCCTACCGGATTATAATAAACAAAAGAATTTTTATATTAAAAATCTAAAAGCAATTAGACAAAAAACGGCTAAGAGGTATTTAAAATATAATTCGAATAATAAAAATAAAATAGATATTATACAGATTAAAAGACCATTAAAACTTTTTACAGGTATCAACGGTAACATTTATAATTCTAATCGCAACATTGATGCCAACAACTAAAGGTTCTGTAGAAATAAATAAGTTGGAAACACAAGCTGGATATATAGTTTTAGAAACGGAACCAATAGATCTTATTCAAAATTATTCAAAGTTAATACACATAATTGATGTAAATGACATAAAAGATGCAATTCAGAAAATAAAAATAAGTATTTCACATAGTTTTGAAGAAAAAATTGGTTTGTTAATTTTTAATCTTAATGACAGGATAAATGAAGTAGAACATGCTTTATCAACCATTACAATTCATACAAGACAAAAAAAGGGGATTAGTTAACGTAGGAGGGCGGTTAATTAGCTGGATATTTGGAAACATGGATGATGAAGATAAAGATTTTATAGATAAACATTTAAAAACTTTGAGTATCAACCAACGAGAAATAATAACTAATATAAATAAACAAATAAAAATAAATAATGACTTAGAAAACTATCTTTTGAATATAAAATTGTTCATACAGTCTCACCAGGAATGGTTTAATAAAACTTATAAAGATACCATTGAACAAAATTTTAAAATAACTAAATACAATAATTTCCTTTTGTTAATAAATCAAATGAAAGACA
Organism: Platycheirus rosarum; assembly: GCA_963971375.1. Classification (NCBI taxonomy): domain Eukaryota; kingdom Metazoa; phylum Arthropoda; class Insecta; order Diptera; family Syrphidae; genus Platycheirus; species Platycheirus rosarum. Next base: position 220,049,285 of record OZ020507.1, on the reverse strand, counting down.
AAATAGAGAAAATACAAGAAAATATCATAATGTCTAAACATGGTATAATGAATAGATTTTTCCTAACTAATGAAGAAATTGACTTTTATAATATCGATAGTAAGAAATTGAAAATAAGAAATGAATTTAAAATGCAGCTCGGGATCTCAGAGAAATGAAGTAATGTTGTTTTTAATATTCATCCCAAACTTTGTAGAACAAGAATTTAAAACATTAATAATTCTGCCAACCCCAAATAAAAATTATATGCAACTTGATCTTGAATTATCTAAAGTTATACAGATTAAAAATGAAATTTACACTTTCAAAGAAGAAAATAATTTATCGAAAATGAAAATAGCAAATAACTGTCTTTCGAATGTGTTACAAAACAATTACACTCATTGTAAAAAGAAAACCTTTAAAGAGAAGTTAATACAAGAAATTGATATTGGAAATCTATTGATATTAAATATAGATACGGTTTTAATTAACAAATGTAACAATTATACATGCCCACTAAAGGGTAATTATTTAATAAGATTTGAAAAATGTGAAATTGCTATAGACAACTATAACATAAAACGATTTAAAAGCGAAACAAATATAATAATTCCAAATTTAAATATACTGTCAAATAATTTGTCAGAAACTTTACCAACTTTCAATTTCAGTAACCTTGATGAAATAAAAGAACAAATCATTGCCAAAGAAAATTCAAATTATAATTTTATAATTTTTTGTTTTTATTCTTACTATGTTTTTTATATACATGTTCATTAACGAATTACGATTATTTATTCAAAATCGAAGAGGCTCGATTCCTAAGGGGGAGAGAGTCTTATCCGCTGAAAATTAAGAAATAACAAATAATGAATTTAATGAATTTGCACATTAAATAATAATTAATGGTCGCATCCGCCCAATCAGATGATAAACTTGAGGACAATGTTGCCTTCTGCAACATTGCAAATACTGCCTCTTTGCATTTAATAATCTCTTATAACGTTGCCTTTTGCAACCTTGCAATAATTACACTTCTCCTTTGTTGAACATTGACCACCCATGATGTGTTTGTTCACAGCTTGGGTGTAGATTTAAGATATTTAAAAGAATAAAGTCTCAATTGATCTTAGAAAGAAGACGGGTTTCATTGGTTTTTCATCTCGTATAAAATAATATAACTCACCGGTACTAACATACATACATATGTATAGATACATACGTATATATAATTGGCCAGACTTTTGATTTGAATTCTTCAGGATTTTCAAGTTTTGTCATTGTATATACATTTTTTATAGTACTCTCATGGTGGTCATTTTTCGTCTGGCCATCTTCCTGGTTGATTCCAAACTAATTCTAAATAGTGAAGACGAGAACCTTAACCGATATTTTACCAGTATTTAACACAGTTTTGTTGTCTGTACTTATTCTAAGTTCACACCAATTGGCAATTTCAGCACGCCTCATTGCGACTTGATTCAGAACTAAAAAATGATGCTTCATGATAGTACTATAGGCAGTGTATATACAATGGTTTTGTACGAGCACTGGTACTTACATACATATTTGTACATACGCACGTCATTTTCAATTTTTTTATCTACTATATTATGGAGGTTGCTCTTTTCAAAAAAAAAATACACATGCATTGTTGAAATTTAAACACAAACTTAATTCTTGCTGTCTTAATACAAATCAGAGTCTTGGTCTTAAGCTCGCCAAAGACGGACGTGGGAGGAGTGCGCACAAAAAAAAAACCAAAATAAGTGAGTGTTTAAAAAAAATACGCACTCGTTTGAGAAAATGAAAAAATACCCCTCGCGTGTGCTGTAAAGAATAAAATGATACCCACTCGCATCGTTGGAAGACAGATAAATATAAATACACACTCGCGTCGCAAATACATCCTCTTATCTGTCCCAAGACCTTTGTGCTTAACGGCCTCTTTTATATCTACTGTAGCCATTGTATGACCAGAGATTTTTGTGTGGTCTGTTCTAATGTTCGCCGTTTAAGAAAGAATTTGTTTAATGTGTACATCTACACTGTGCAATACAGGCCAGCTGTTTAGGCATTAAGTGAAACTCAGGTTGGAGTAAATAATGATTTATCAGAATTTGCACTACATGGGTAAAGCTTGGTGCCATTACTCTTTTACCATCATGGTCTCGTGGTCTATGTTAGGAATGATATTGCTTGTCAGAGTCTTCCCTAATACGGGCAATGTTCCGACACGGACTTTAACTTCTTGTGGCTCAAATTCACTGTCCGCAAGCATGTAATTAATTATTGTTTTATTTACAGGAGTCCAAACATTGACAGTTATTCGACTTGTAACGAGTTTGATGCGCTGTCTGATTCCATCTCAGAAATTGTTTCCTCGCACTGACATCGTTATTGCGGGCGATTTCAATGTACACAATTCCAATTGGCTCCGCTATTCTGGTCAGACAACACCCGAAGTAAGGTAAGTCGTACCCAACTGATCGATGTGCCAACGCGTATACCGGATGTTGTTGCGCAAGCCGTCCATACTTTTTTTTCATGTATTCTTTATTTTATTTTACTTTAGTTACAATTTGATTAATTTAATTGTATTTTAATAATGAATAATAGGTTACATTCTGTAGTTATTAAAACTAGTATCGAATGAACCTTTATGTAATTTAAAATAATTTTTAATTTTGCATGAATGTGGGGTACAGTTAAACAATTTTTTTTACCAAAATTTAATAAACGTAATGGTAGTAATGTAGTTAACGTAAAATAGTATCAAAATTGAGAAAGAAATAAGAAAAAAAACAAAGTTATAATTTATAATTTTATAATCTTTTATATAAACAAATAATAGAGATTTCTGACTGATGAACTGTCTATACTAAAGAGCCAGATTTTAACTTTTTTTGAGAAATAATGAAGGAACTCGTATATTTCTAATTTCAAAAGGCAACATATTGAACAACTAAGGTGCTGAAGCTGTAAAAAAATTGAAAAATAAGTTGTGTTTGACTTCGGAATGTTCACTTGAACCCTAGTATTTAAACGTAAATTATTATGGTTCGAGTTCCTATGAAAAACGTTGTAACCGCTCATCATGAATAACACTTTTAGAACTTTAAAAGCATAGAGGATCAAGGGTACTCAAATAAGCTCCACCCCAACTAGTTACACCATTTTGTAATTTGGACCATGCCATAATAAATAGTTGTTAACAGTTTTTTAGAACAGACATCTTTGAGTAGGTAAATATTTCGAGAGGCCGATAAGATATATATTCTAAGATCGTCTACATGAGCCTTTTTGTGGATTTGTTTTAATTGAATTGAAGAAATTTGTAATTTAATTTTAATATTTTCATTTTTTTCTGTAAAAAAATCAATTCACTGACAGTTGTTGTCAACAAGAACAAAATGAAATGCCAAAATGAACAAAACTCACCACATCATTTTTTTTATGCGGACAATGAATGATATACAAAAGAGAACACGAAACACAATGAATGGTATACCAAAGCAACAACGAAAATTGAGGGTGTTGAGGCGTGGATCGTACGAAAGATTTTCCTCTTTATAATATATTTACTGTATGGTCCAGCCGCTGTTTTTGAGTAGAGGGACCCATCCCTACACATTCCTGCAAAAATTGGAACTACATGGATTTTTGGTTTATTTATTGTTTTAACGCTTAGTTTGCCTGGACTACATATAGTTGCAACAATTAATTTGTTGCAGTAAGACGCTTCTGTTTGGCGGCAATAAACTACCTTCAAAACCTTCAGATAAAATGTTTAAGCAGTTAAGTTTTTTCGAAGTCGGCTTACAAGTTGTGTAAGCCACTCTTCATTTACTTTGAAGGTGGTTGTTTTATAAATTTTGCAAACAAATTCCTCCAAAGTTGTCCGAACTTTGAAAAAGCGTTTTGAAATTCTATCGAAGCCTTGATAATTTCAAATGGTTTCAATTTTCCTTTCTTAAAAAAACTTGGTGTGTTACTAACCAGTAAAGCTGTGAAACGCGGGAAGTGCAGCACAAAGCGTCGGAACCAAACTAGGATACATTTCATTTATGTGTAAATACCTTAATAATATAAAAACAGATTTACTATAAGTCTTTTTTAATGTTTGTCTTATACATACCTTAATGAGTTTTTAGAAATATTTCCTATTTTCAGCCATACTTCAGCCTCATTATGGTTAAAAGGAAAACATTTATTGGGGATTTAAGTTGTTAAAAAGTGTTAAAATGCGTCTGGCAAGGGGAAGGCTGTAGGTAAAACGTCTTGAACACACATTTTTACAATCATGAGTATTTTTCTGATTTTTTTATGTATCACTCATGTGGTTATCATTTCGACCCAAAAAGTTGATTTTCGCGCATTTTGGAGGTAGTCTGGCAAGGGGAAGGCTGAAAGTAAAACGTCTTGGACACACTTTTTTGACATCAGGGCACCATCTCCTATTGTTTATATATGTATAAATTTAAGTGGTTATCACTACGACCCCAAAATCGAAAAAAAATTACGACTTTCGAACGCCCATAGCCGCCCCCAGCGGTTGAATTTAGCATAATAGTGCGTATATCTACCTCCTCATCTATAAGCAGCTGATCCGTCCAGTTCTGACGTACGCTTGTCCTAATTGGTTCACCATATCACCAACATATATGAAGAAGATCAAAGTTTTTGAAAGGAAGATACTCCGTAGCTGTACAGGCCAACACCGAAACCCCATTACAAGGAAATATGTCCCAAAATAGAAGCTATATAAAGACAGCAAAGTGATTCCAATAAATCAGTTCATGACACAGCTCTCCAAAAATATTTTGAGGAACTTGGAGGATCACCTTAACTTGGAAATCCAGCAACTACTCCAGCAACAACTAGAGCCCAGCCATCGCTACCTCAACATTCGAGCCATCACAGACGATCGATTCGAGGATATAATGAACAATGACGGAGCCCCGTTCTATGAGAGAACCAGCAACGGACACAACAGAGGATAAGCAACACCGCATCCTAACCCCAATTTTTTAAAACCAAAGACAGTATATTTATTTTAGTTATAAGTTAGTTTAAGACCAATTGTACATAAATTCTAACGAATATAATAAAAATAATCTAATCTAAAAAAGTTGCGTATATCTTCACATACATGTGTATAAATTTTGGTTATCACTCCACTCCCAAAATTTGGAAAATCGTCGGCTTTAAGAACCTGAGAATTAAAAGAATAAATCCCAGTAGTCCTATAGCCGCTTGTGATGTTTTCACTTGAAAAGGCTTTTTAAAATAAACGGTTTGTCAACCTGGCTATATCAAAAATTGTGATGGCCACTCCTTTATTGGACGACAAAAAATCATTGAATGTTGTTCTACAAATTTTTTTGAAAGGACCAAAGACGGACGACCGACACATCAAGGGGTTGAGAACGATGAGAACTTTGCGGAGGAAATATTAAGGAAATTATACCATTTTCTCAAGAGAAAATTATGCTTTCCAAACCCCAGCTTAAGGAATGGTTATCTAATATTAAGATTATTGGATTTGTCTTAGAACAATAGGTATTGGTATTATTTTTAATGTGTTGCAGGACATTTATAAATAATTCGGATGAACGATGATGTTGACCCAAATCATGAAATAACATTTTGAAAATACTAATACTAAACTTTTTTTTTCTATGTACCTGTTGCTGATGAATCTTTTGGAGCTCATTTCTACAAGCCTCATCAAATACTCTTGGAGTCTGTGCGCTGGGGCTGGGAAAGCCGAGCGATAATGTTGGTCATAATAATGAAATAACATTTTGAAAATACTAATACTAAACTTTTTTTCTAGGTACCTGTTGTTCATGAATCTATGTGGATTCTTGCAGTCTGTGCGCTGGTGCTGGGAAGACCGAAGGATCCTAATCATGAAATAATATTATATAAATTCTAATAGTAAACTTTTTTTTCTATGTACCTGTTGCTGATGAATCTATAAGGAGCTCATTTCTACAAGCCTCATCAAATACTCTTGTCTTGGATTCTGTGCGTTGGTGCTGGGAAGACTGATCGATGATGTTGATCCTATAATCATGAAAGAACATTTTGAAAATACTATGCACCACTATATGCCTCAACGAAGACCCTTGGCTCCAACCCATAAAAAGCTTGTACTTCAGAGTAAGGGGCTGCTATAACACGACCATCTCCAAACATTCATTGTATACATTTAACGTTTAAACATTATACGCGAAAGAAATAGGAAGCTAGTGACAAAACCGAATGAAAAGTTTCTTTCCGTTCTGTCCAATACATACATACATAAGTTAGAAGAATTAGAAAGATAGGAAAGAATTTTTTTTCGACGCAGTTGATCGAGAATTAGGTAACTATTTTCTCACTTAAAACTCATGGACGGCTCTAGCTTGCACTAGGAGTTAGAAAAATTTCTTCTCAACCTGGATATCGAACTGACGACCTCCGGGTCAGAAGCAAACATCTTACTTTACTTTACTTTTAAATGATTTTTATTTTACTTTTATTTATATCTACTTAAATGCTAGACAAAAATCTTAAAACTAGCTAAAACTATCATCTTAATTAACTTACTGGCCCTATGCGGGCGCTCTAAATTAATCTTTAACTTAATTTAATTGCCTTTCGGCCTAAAAATAACTTAAAATTATGTTATCTATTACGGGTTTTATTTTTTACCCAGAAAAATAAAAAACTAGGTAATCTTTATCGCTTTCTTAATCTATCTTAAACTACTTAAAAACTAACTTAAAATAAACTAAAGATAAACTTAAAATTACTTAAAATAAACCTAAAATACTTAAATCCAGAACAGCCACAGCAAGCTTTTTTTTTTTTTTTTTTTTTTTTTTTTTTTTTTTTTTTTTTGGTGCCGCCGCAACTGCCCTACCTAACTTAGATGCTATAGATATATGTAAGTCGGCCATAGGCGATATTTCGTCTATGTCGACTGGAAATATCGAGTTCTAACTAAGCCACCAGAATTGGTGGACCTGATCAAGGGCTTCCTTCCGATCCCGGTCGGGCACGGCCCTACTGAAACGGAGACGCTCTGCTTCGCTCCCAGCGACTACGTCTCGATCGTAGAGGAGCCGCCTATCGACTGTTCTGCGGCCGACGTGGTAGATTAACGGAACCGCCGATCTATCCTGAATCAGCCCTCGACTATCAAGGTATAGGAAAGCCTCGGGCGGGATAAAACCACTCGAACGTGTGCTTTCAAAATATTCATCTTGGGGGTAGTAAGCCCCGAAGATTTGTCCATTAGTTGAGGTCATCGCCCTTGCAATGTGTCCGCGAATGAGTTTAATTAAAAAGTTATCTATCCTGTTTGTATTGGCCCCGTTGTATGGAACCTCATTGGAATAATAATGTTTGTACTCCGACTCTGGTGTTCTATAAAGTCCGAGACAAGTGCGAAGGCACTGTCTCTCGAACACCCGAGTCTTTTCCATTAGAGATGGTGCAACGTTGAATCATACAGGGCATCCATAGGCAATCATCGGCCTGATTAGGGCCATGTAGCAAATCACTTTCACCCTGCTATCAAGGCGGCTGCTATAAAACAACCGTCTTGTCAGGGCAAAAGCTCCCCTAGCCCTGGCCAGAGCAGCCTCTATATGTCGATTGAAATACAGATACTGGTCTAACCAGATGCCAAGGTACTTTACTACATCTTTACTCGCCAGTGGATGTCCATGTGGCCCAGCGATCACTAGCTTGTGCCAGTTCTTTCTCGTATCATTAGAGGCCCCAGACAAAGGGGTTCTAAACAGGATAGTTTCACATTTCTGGAAGTTGATTTTGAGCTTCCAATCATTACAATATTGTTGAATTTTATCGAAATCACGTTGCAAGAGAATTCTGATGACTTCAACTTTTGGACCTGTTCTGTACGCAACTAAATCATCGGCATACGCAATTGCATGAGGTAGACTCCCAATGAGATCACTGGTGTAAATACTAAAGAGAATCGGCGAGTTCACCACTCCCTTGCAGACCGTTTTTAATAACAAACGTTGTGGTAGATGTTATATTGCCACTCTTGACAACAAACTTTCTACCATTAAGCATGTCGTAAAGCATATATAGCAGTTGTATACTTATGCCCCATCTGGTTAGCTTTAGATAAAGACCTTCTAGCCATACGGTGTCAAAAGCCTTCTCCAAATCAACCAGACAGGCACTCGTGCATTGATTTTTAGCATTGTTCCATTGGACAGCAGATGAATTGTGTCATGTCCCGCCTTAAAGCCGAACTGGGTGTCTGGAATTATATTTTTGTCCTCGGCCCACTTGGACAGAGCTCTATTGATAACCTTTTCGAATACCTTACTGATACTCGGAAGAAGACTTATCGACCGTAGATTTGTCGGATTGGAATTGTCCTTTCCTTTTTTGGGGAGAGGATGTACAACTGCTATCTTCCAACTCACTGGATAATATGCATTATTCAGCGCGTTGTTGAACAGTGTTGTGTATATGTTTATTGCTTCCTCAGGGAGATGTCGTAGTACAACATTGGGTATACCATCGACTCCTGCTGACTTCTTTTTCTTTAATGATGCGAAGATCATTTGTAGTTCGACCTTCGAAATAAGCAGGGAACTTGGCCCATTTCGCTCGGCGACGGTGGCATTTGCCAGATTTTCTTCATTGAATCGGGTAAAACCAAGATTCTCAGATCGCCATTGCGTGATGCTATTTCGCAGGTAGAAATGATTCAGCAAAGCTCTGTTCTCCAAGTCGTGATTTGGATGAATGGACTCATTCACCTTATACACTTGCTGAAAAGCAGAACCCACTGTCTCAACCTTCTCCAATGGATCTTCGATCACAAAGAAGTCGTCGTCCAAGACGGCGTCCCCCAGATCTACTCCTGCGGTCAGGAGTATGTTTTCGTTGTCTGTCGTTCTTTGGAGCTTAAGACACGGAAGATCATTTTGAGTGTTCTTTCTAAAGATTTTATTAATCTCGGGAAACATACTCGGGTCGCTAGAATTGACGGCTCGAATTCTGTTATCCCAGTAAGAGTTAATAGACAATCGATAGTTTTGTTTAATGAGCGAGTTGACATTTTTGATTGAAGACTTCAGTGTCCTAATCTCCAGATCGTTTCTGTCAGTAAACCGCCTGTACAAGAGTTTTAATCTTGTCAGGAGGCCACTTTTTTGTCTATGTAGTCCGTCTATTGTCGCGTTCTTGTACATTTCAGTTGCGTTATGTTCTTTGTATCGTGGGATCGTTCTGTTCATCGTTTGTTTTATGACACCATCCATCTGAAGCAGGTATCCATCGATCTCTACGTTCGATAGATTCCTGTCGTTTGGAGGCACAATGTCGTTAGAGAGGAGTTCTCTTGTCAGGATGTTGGAGAAACGTGGCCAGCGTGCCTTACTAAAATTGTAAGAGCGCGCAGGCACAAATTCATCCAACACCGCAAGTTCATTTGGTAGCTGTATGACGGCGGAAAGTCCGCAGTGGTCACTGTCGTATTCTACCATTTGTAAACAGTTTCTTGTCTGTTGGTCCACTAAGTCGGTTACTGTCAGTCTTGAGTCTAACAGTAGTAGATCTAGAAAAGCACTGCTAGTTGGGAATGATGGTCTATCTGTAGCAAGAAGGTCGATTTTATACTCAACATGGTGTCGACCCATCCAATTAAAAAGATGGTATCCCCTTGGATTTTGTATTTGATTTCCCCAATCTTCATGTTTGGCATTCAAATCTCCGGCGGTAATGTAGTAGTTTTCATCCGAGTACAGACTAAGACACTCGAAAAGTTTTTCGAGTTCTGCAATAAAGTTTGCAGGTTGAGGTGCTTCTTGTGCGTACACTGCGATCACATACATTCGCTTTCCATGTTGGAGAGGAATGCATATGATGCAAGATTCTAACAACTCGAATCTTCGCATTTCACTATTATATATGACCTTATGATCGATACCTTTTCGTAAAAAGATAGCGACGCCGCCGCCACGAGTGGAGTTGGGCCGGTCCCTTCTTGTAATTATTTTGAGTCAGTTTGTGTTTCTGGTTTAGCTTTGTTTCGCTAGCCAAAAAAGACATCTGGACTGTGATCATACAACAATTGAAACAAATTTGCTCTACGTTCAGTCCTGATTAGTGAATTTACATTCACAGCCAGGATTTTAAAGGGGTTTTCGTACAGCGCGCCCATTATGGTTTAAATTGCCCTAAGCTGGGAAGGTAAGCGTAGACACGGTCTAGTCTTTCCTCCTGCTTTCCGAGCTGTTGTTGTAGGCTGGTTAACTGGGCCTGCATGGCCAGCAACACAGTCATTATATCGGCCTGTCCCGCAGGTGCCGTAGGCACGGGGGCCTGTTTGGCAACCTTTGGTTGTGGCTGTACCGTTGTTGTTGCCCTCCCTGCCGCCATTTGGGCGTAAGAGATTTGTGGCACAACGGCTGTCGGTGCAGGAGCAAAAACAGGTCGCCTCTCCACCACCTTCGGAGCTTTTGTTTGCTTTATCTGCTGAAACTTAGGACAGCCCCGATAGCTAGCAGGGTGCCCCTCGCCTCCGCAAAGCACACATTTAAGTAGAGTCTTATCTTCGACCCTTTCCTGTCCGAGTTTACACTCACCTAAATTGTGGTTCTCACTGCATTTCACGCAGCGAGACTGCATACCGCAGTTCGCCGCGGCATGCCCGAACCTTTGGCAGCGCATGCATTGAAGCATGTCGCCGCGTCTCTTTAGTTTGTCCCAGGTTACAACCTGGTAGTCTACGTTGGTAATTTTCCGTAGACTATCCAGTTTACTTTCGGGCGACAGCTGAACCAGGAAGAACGGTAATTTCCGTTGCTCCCGTCTGGTTCTGACAGTCGTGAAATGCTTGACTCCCACGAACTCGAGATCGTTCGTCGCTACCCGACGGAGTTCATTTAGAAGCGCCACCGTATCAGTGGAGCTGTCAAGGCCCTTTAAGAGGACCGTCTGAATTTTTTCCTCTTTCGGCGTGAAACTGTAATGTTCAGTGGCCGTTTTCTCGAGAATTTCCTTAACCTTTTTATGCTGATCCACTGAGAAGCAGTGGATAGCATGTCTATCATTACTTAGCCGTTTAATTAAAAAGGTATCGCCTATGGCGTCCCTACATATATCTATTATATCTGTAATGTTCATTTTAAAAGTGTTAATGGGCGGCACCTTACCTTTTTTTTGTGTTGGCTGCGATGGCTGTTGCTGCTGCACCTGCTGTTGTGTCTGCTGCTGTTGACTCTGCTGCTGTTTTTCAGCTGCTGTTGTCTCTGCTGCTGTTGGTTTTGCTGCTTCTGTTGGTTCTGCTGCTGCTGTTGGATCTGCTGCTGCTGTTGGTTCTGCTGCTGCTGTTGTGCCTTTTTAGACGTAGATGGTTGATCCATCTTTGTTTGCTGTTCTTTTTGCTGTTGTTGCTGTTGATGTTTAGCAGACTGTTGTTTTTGCTTCTACTGTGGCTGTTGTTTCTGCAGCTGTGCTTGCTGCTGTTGTTGTAGTTGCTGCTTTTGCTGCTCAGCCGTCTGGAGGGCCTTAAGCTTGGCTGCCTCCTTTTGCTCTTTGGCGAGCCTCTCATCCCTCCTTCTTTTTTCTTTTTTGGCTCTGACCGCCAGGATCTTGCGCTCAAACTCACTAATTTCTTCTTCCTCATCATCTGACTGTGATGAGGAAGGCATTTTTTTTGTATGAGTGTTGTTGTTGTTGTTGTCTTCGGCAACTGTTGTGTCGTCAGGGGTGCTTGTGTAGTGCCCCTCTCCTTCGTCGAACACATACGACACAGATATGTCCGACGTCACGCCAGCAACTTCCAGCTGCTGACGTATCTTCTCGGCGGCATTGGACTTGGCTGGCCGCTCTTTTCCCAACTCCTCTACGGCTTGTACTATGGCCGGAGTTGCCCTGGTTTGCCTTTTCACAAGATTAGGCTTAACTTGTTTTTTTCTTCTCTTCGCTGACGTCATTGGGACATCAGCCGATTTTGGTAGCCCGATGGCACCACCTTTTCAATATCTCCTTCCATTGGTTGGGAGTTTGATTTCTCGCCTTCTAGGCTTTCTCTATTTTCCAACACTTTTTCCCAAAAAGTGTTGGTGAAGTCACCCAGGCCGGATTCGAACCTGGGTTCTTCTGCGCCGCGATCGGCCACTCTACCAATTAGCTAATCGCTTATATGGTAAACGACTGTGTTTTTGCGTATATAACTTCAGACTTGCTTGTCCAAAGTTCGAGGCAGTAGCTTTTAAAAAAGCTTTTTTTTTTTTTTTTTTTTTTTTTTTAATGCAAGTGATTGCCAAACTAATGTTGGCTTTACAAAAAGTAAAAAAAAACAAATTTAATTATTTGCCTTTTGGCAAATAAACTAACAATTTACCTTAAATACTGTATTTAATCAATTAAACACTTGAAAATATCACTTTTCCACTGTGAAAGTCGTCAACAAAGCCTTCACTCTTCCACAGTTGCTGAACGACTGAGCAAACATCTTATCTACTGCACCAATGCCGCCTATTAAAATTTAAAAACTGAAATTATTTGTGAGTTGTGACCTCCTCTCAAGATCTCAATTTCGATTGATTTTGTGACTCTCACAAGTAGTGACTTTGGAGGAGAATACAAAAGTTACAAAATCGTTTTCACCTCTTCTTGTGACTTGTGAGGCATCAGTGATGATTGGGGGAATCGGACTGTAAAAAATTTGATACAATAATCAAACATGTTAACCATATATTTGCAAAGCACCAAATTCTTCCAACAAATCCATGCCAATGAAGAAAGATACAGAATACGAGTTGTGTACATCATACATGTATGCATACATACAGAGTAAGTTATGTTTATTGCTAGCGAAGCTGCATAAGAAAACAAACATTCATTATTTCCCTTTTGTCTGATGACAGAGTAAAATCATGAGCGCATTCTTTTTTTTCTTTTTTTTTTATATATATGTAAACATGCGCACAAGGGATTGTGTTGCCCTTATTATGTTTAATACACTACGCGAGCATGGAGAGGTTGTTGTTGACACTTTCTTATTTGTGATTATAGGTACCTTTAAGTTAGCAAGTTAAGGATTCGTGAATATAAACAGAGTGAGATAACAGTCAAACATGAAATAACGATAATAGAGTAGCCTAAGAAAGTTGGTTGCAAGAAATGTCTGTCTGCCAGTCTATTATTTCTACGTAAATGTTAATTGTTTTCTTTCAAATATCTTGCCTTCTACTGTGATTACGCACATAAAGCAAGTACGGGCGACCCAGTCAGAGGGCACGACTTTTTATTTTCTTCTTTGACTTTTTATAATATCAACTTTGACGTTTGTTATAGAACCTTGTTCAATTGTGATTCAATTGTTTTCAAATAATAGTGTTCGACTTTACATTACATAAATTTCAACCTAATTTCGTCGAAATCATTGTATATAGACTGCTATAGTACTATCATGACGACCGGTGGACCTTGGCGTTCCAAGCGGCATGTAAGTTGAGAGAGATGAATAAAGAGCATGGTTTTTAGTGTTATGCTTTGTGCTTAGTTTACTGCGCATGTGCAGGAAAAAAAGAAGGCGAACATGAAATAATTGGAAAAAGGGTTTGGCTTAGCTGCGGCGAAAAATTTTTTGTTGGGATTTTACACCATCCAACATTTTCATTGCTTACAATTTTTTTTATATGGACGGAACCTGGTTCTTACATACGTACCTCATTGACCAGACTTTTGATTCGAATTATTTAGGAATTTCAAGTTTTTTACGAGCACTGGTACTACTTCCCTATGTATATACATATTTGTCATATTTGTACATATACATACATACATCATTGACTTTTGATTCGAATTCCTTAGGATTTTTATTTTTTGTTTATTATCAAGGTCTTCAAAAAATGTAGGTACACATATATGTATGTACATTCTTGAAGTTTAAACACAAACTTACTTCTTGCTGTATTTATACACACGTCCTTGCATAAATGGATTTTTGTTTTGAATTTTGCTTTCCATTCAGATACCTAGGTACCTACATATCATATACCTGCATACATATGTATAACAAAGATATTTTGTTTGTTTGATGTTTATATAATAGGTACCTATTTGTTGTTCTACACAGCTTAGCTCGCGGGAAAGAATTTTATAGTTAAACCAAAATATTTTTTTAAACTCATCTTTTATAGATTTGCTAAAAATACCCCGGGGTTTTTTACATTTGTAATACCTAATTGTTTAATTTTTACTTTTACTTATTATACGTTGATAGGTACTAAATAGGGCTAAGACCGGTACCTCCCATAGGAGCTTTTTTTTTTTTTTTGTTATCGACTTTCCTGACAACTGGTTAGGTAACCGATTACAACCAAAATTGATATTCAGGAAAATGTAAGTAGCCAAATTAATCTTACACTAAAATATTTTCGAAAACTTTTTTGTGTTTTTATATTTTTTTAAAAAAATATTTTAAAAATCAATATTTAGAAAACGGGTAGGCGAATTTTTACTTGCGAATAAAGGTACTATAAGGCAAGTTTAGGATTCATGAAATTAAAAAACTTGAGATAACAATCAAACATGACATTACGAGGCAAGAGTACGATAACTTTGGCGCCGCAAATTAATAACGGATTCATGTAGAGACAAAATACAAACATTTTTTACCAGAAGGGGGTCCATCTCACCCGTTTGGGCAGGAGGGGCAATTTCCTAAAAAAAGCACTTGAATTGGAAAAAATATATTTAAAAATAACGGCAACACTTAAAATAATGTGATATACCTTTTTTTAAAGCCAAATTTGGGTCTTCAAAAGGAAATCCGAATTTTAGCTCACTTGGAAGCCGGGCAGTTCGTCCAAATAGAATTTCGGATGGAGTGTATCCAGTTGTACTATGAACCGCATTCCGGTAGGCCATAAGAAATAAAGGAATTCGCCGATCCCAATCCCGTTGGTTCTCGTTCACGACTTTGGACAGATGTTCCTTCAAGGTCTTGTTAAATCGTTCTACCATTCCATCAGACTGTGGATGAAGAGGTGTTTGTTTTCCTTGTTTTCTTTAACCCGAGTGATGCGCATACTTCCTGGAATACCTTCGACTCGAAGTTTCGCCCTTGGTCGGAATGCAATTCCATAGGCACCCCGAACCTGCAGACCCAGTGGTCCACTATCTGCTCGACAACGGTCTTAGCTTCTTGATTGGGTATCGCAAAAGCCTCCGGCTACTTGCTGAAGTAGTCCATGACAACAAGGATGTAACGGCTACCATTTTCAGTTTCCGGGAACGGGCCTGTGATTTCAACGGCGATTCTTTCAAACGGGGCGCTCACGTTGTACTGGTGCATTTTACCTCGTGTTTTGACTTTGGGTCCCTTGCTAGCTGCGCATGTTGTGCACTTTCGACACCAGCTCTCTCTTTTCCTCTTTTCGCGCACAATGTTTGCAACTGGGCTCACATAGTCTGCGGGAAAGCGCGTCCTCATTGCAGTACAGTCTTCCTTTGCGATGCTGTACTTCGAAGTCGTAAGCCTGCAATCGTTCGATCCATCTTGCTAATTGCCCCTCAGGATTTTTGAACTGTAGCAACCATTTTAAAGCGGCGTGATCGGTACGCAGGATGAATCTTTGTCCATACAGATATTTATGGAAATGTTTTGTCGCCAGTATCAGAGCAAGGAGATCCCGTCTGGTTACACAGTAGTTTCCCTCTGGTTGCGACAGAACTTTGCTGAAATAGGCTACCACTTTCTCCTGCCCATCGTGTATCTGCGACAGAACTGCTCCAACACCCACGTTACTAGCATCCGCGTCCACAATAAATGTCTTGCCAGGGATGGGGTAAGCTAGTTTTGGTGCCTCACAAAGTCGCTGTTTTAGATGTTGAAAGCTTCTTCCGCACTCACCTGACCATTTAAATAGTCTACCCTTCTCAGTAAGCTGGTGCAGACACTTTGCGATTCCGGCAAAATCTTTGACGAACCTCCTGTAATAAGTGGCGAGACATAGAAAGCTCCTCAGCTGGTATTTATCTTCGGGAACTGGCCAATTTCTCACGGTTTCGATTTTCTCCGGGTCAGTGTTTACTCCATTTGATGATATCACATGTCCCAAATATTTCACCTCAGCTTTGAACAGAGCACATTTCTTTGGATTTAGTTTCAAATGTGCAGTTCGAAGTCGTGTAAACACCTCCCTCAAGTTATCGCGATGTTCAGCGAATGTCTGGCATAACGGTATACTGCCATAGTCCATTTCCCGTTGTGAAAGCGGTCTTTTCTTTGTCTTCTGGATGGATCTGTACCTGCCAGTAGCCACTTTTGAGATCGAGGGTGGAAAACCATTTCGCTCCAGAAAGGGTATCCAAGGTGTCATCTATTCGAGGCAAGGGGTAGCTGTCCTTCTTGGTGACATCGTTGAGCCTCCGGTAATCCACGCAGAATCGAGTGCTGCCGTCCTTCTTTTTTCACTAGTACAACGGGTGATGCCCACGGACTTTTTGAGTTTTCGATTAAACCGTCTTTTTCCATGGTTGATATCATCTCATCGACTTCCGCCTGTTTTGCCAATGGAAGTCTTCTAGCAGGTTGTCGGATCGGTCTGCTATCGCCGGTGTCTATTCGGTGCTGTACTAGGTGTGTTCGACCATAGTCTCCATCCTGCGATGCAAATATATCAGCAAACTCGCCAATGAGATTTTTGGCCATGGTTTTCTGCTCGTGATTTAGCTCACAGTTTCCGAGGATAGCATTACATACCTTAGCCAATTTCGTTGCAGAAACAGGACTCGCAGATTCACTCCCAGATGTTGTCGATATGGCTGCAATGGGTACGCATCTTCCAATTACTTCTCCTTGTCTGAGCTTGACGGAGTGTTTGTTCGGATTCATCAGCCTTACCGGAACCATGTTTTTCTTTGGTTCTACTAAAATTTGTCCAACGATATAGCTTGGAAAGTCTTCTTTATCATCTGCTTCAACGAAATAGAATCGGTGGTTCCCAGGATCACCCTCCAAACGCGTCCAAAGAACTGTCTCTCAAGAAGGTGGTAGGACTTCATCTCTGCTTATAACCGCCCGAACATTCACAGCGTTCTCGTTTCCGTATACCATAGGGATCGCAACGGTTCGATACCTTAACACTTGCATTTGAAGATCTATGATTACCTCATGTGCCTTCATGAAATCCACTCCAATGATGCATTCGTCGCATATGTCGGCTACCAAGAATGCATGTGAGAAGGTCAACCCTGCCAGTTGTATCTTTAGAAATACCTCCCCGTATACTTTTGCTGCCTCTCCCGTAGCTGTCTTCAGAGTGTAGCAGCTGGTGTTACGTTGCCAGGATGTCTGAACAAGGTCTCTTCTGATTATGGAGGCTGTGGCACCCGTGTCGATAGTGGCCACACATTTTCTGTTTCTGATGACTGTCTCCACTCTCAAGCTCTTGCTGCAGCGTGTAGTTTGCGAAACTTGGATGATGGTCGTGGGGGCGTCGATTCAATCAACCAACTTCAGTATCGCGAAGTTGGTTCTTAGGCGTTTCCCGCCTGCTGTTGATCAGAAGCTTGTCCAGCAATGTCAGTGTTATTCCTGCCAGATGCTTCGTCATTCTACCTCCTCCTTGCGCAATGTGGGCAGCTTACCTGTCTAGGTGGAGATCTGCATTGTCGCTGTAGGTGTCCTAGCTTGTTGCAATTCCAGCATCTCATTTCACTCGAGCAGAGTTCGGGTTTTGTCTTTCAAGTCGACACGTTGACATGAGCACTCTAGCGTAGCCATTTCCCTGACGCGATGGCTACCTTGCGAAGCTTGGTCTGCTGCTTCCATTGTCAGGGCAAATGCTAAAGCCTCAGCGAGCGTTTTCTTACTTGTCATTCTCACAGCCATTTGTAGTTTTCCATCTGCAATGGCATTAGTGAACGCATCGGTTGCCAGTTCGTTTATGATTTCCCTGCTGGTATTGGGATAAGACAAATTGGCCAAGCGCTCGATGTCAGCTTGCAATTGTTGTAGCGTTTCACCTCTTGTCTGGACCCTTCGGCGCAACTGGACTCGGTAAACTTGCTCCATGTGGTCGTCGCCAAACCTCATCTCGATTGCCTTGACCATGGCATCATAATCATGATGTTTGTCTTCAGGAATGGTCTGTAGCAATTCGGCAGCTGTTCCTCTGAGCGCAAGCGTAAGAGCAATTGATTTGTCTTCGTTGTCCCAGTTGTTCGTCAAGGCGGCAGCTTCGAACTGCCTCTTATAAATTGGCCATGATGTTTGACCATCGAAGACAGGGGGCTGCATTTCCTTTCTTCGTGGACCGTCGCTCGAATATTCCCGAACCTTCTGTTTTTTCAAAGAATCAAATTCCTAAGCCAGATGTTCGTATTAGTGCTCTACACTTCCGAACTTTTCTTCCAAGTTTTCTATTTTGGCTTCGAATTTCTGATCTGTCGAAGAGAACATTCTATGCATCGAGTTTGTTTTCGAGACCATCAAACTTGCTTTCGAGAACGTTCTTTTGCTCGCTTAGTTGCTGCTGGAGAATTTCCAACGAATTCTTTTGCTCATTCTTTTGTTCTTTAGAACGTTCTGTTGTTTTTCGAGAACGTTCTTTTGTTCTTCGAATTTCGACAGAAGCAACTTCATGAAAGCAGGCATTTCATCGGCTGTACTTACTGTGCATTCTCTCCCTTGTTCTTCAACATCGAACAACATGGTTCAGAATGATAGCATTCTGAAGTCGGAGCAATAGTTCCTTTTTCAGCCCCGAAGTCTGAAGATTTCGTTTTCCTAATTCTTCTTTCAACTCAGCTGTTGTCAATTGTTCTAATTTGCGACCCATTTTATGTAACTGAAACACTATTTTCGCAACACAGTCAGTTTTATTTTAATTTCTCTTCTAGAAAAATCCTTTTCAAACACTATTTTTAACAAAAATATTCGCTATTCACAGTTTCATAGCACAATCAGTTCAATAGTTTCTGGAAAATTACACTTTCACAATTATATGAGTCACCGAAACTGTTTTAAAAAATGTCACTATGGAATTTTCTAGCACTTTACTGAGTTTTATCCCCAATTTCTGACACCAATGTTATATTTTGGCCTGGGGTTCAACAAATAAAACTCAATCGAAATTCCAAAATAATAAAACAAATCTCTTTATTTTATGAAACACAACGTCTTTCAGTTTAAAGAACACCAAATTTAACTTATTTCACTTATTCACAATTCAAATACGTTTTTATAATTCAACACTTTTTATTTAATCTCAATTCAATCACTTTTTACTAACGTTTCCAGTTGTTAACAATTCCACTTTCGAAAATAAACTGAACTTTCAATGCAATGTATTTTGTATTTTACAAGTTATACAAGTTTACAAGCTTCTGGAAGCGTCTGTCTGGTTCTGACACAATCTAAGCTTTCGGTACTAATTCGAGTCTCGAACTAGTACTTCAAGTTCGATTTAGTACTCAGTTAAAACATATTGCAAATATGTGCCATACTTTTAGGCACATGGTTGTTGTACACACTAAATGTTGGTTGTCGTACACAAGGAATCCAACAGATGTCGTTAATTTGCAAAATGTATCCTCCGAACATTGTATATACATTTTCTATAGTATTCTCATGCTGGTCATTTTTCGTCTGGCTTTCTTCCTGGTTGATTCGGAACTAACTCTAAATAGTGGAGACGAGAACATTTCCCGATATTTTACCAGTATTTCACACGCTTTTGTTGTCTGTATTTATTCTATATTCACACCAATTGGCAATTTCAGCACGCCTCATTGCGTCTTGATTCAGAACTAAAAAAATATGCTTTATGATAGTACTATAGGCAGTGTATATACAATGCTCCGAATATCTAAACTTGTTGCCACATCACAGTATATACAAAGAAGAAAGAAGTAAAAAGGAACGTTGGTCTTAAAAGTCACATTGCCTTTTAGAACGCAATTCGAATTTGGACGTATGTAGTTTGAATTTGAAGAACAAGAATGATAGGAATAAAGGTCAAAACACCTTATCTACTGCCTTAGTAGTGTTTTATTTGATCATAATTTATTAGTTCCTTTTAAAATCTTAATAAAATCAACAATATTTGAAAAGATTTGAACAAAACCAAAACCCTTTTTTTCTACGAGATTAAAAAAAATCCCTTTTTTCCTTCTAGTGCTTTAAGCTTGCCTTAGGCACAAACCAATGAAAAAGGGAAGTTGTCCACGATCTAAAATAACAAGAGGCAAAATATCAAAAATGTCGCACTATGGATGGAATTCAAAAGTGTCAGTTATGTTTTACCGGTAAATGCGGAGCTAGCATCGCATTCTCAATTTTGGCGACATTTTTTAACAATTTTTATATGAAGCTGACATTAGACTAGCAATCCATATAAATACCATTGTATATACACTGCCTATAGTACTATCATGAAGCATCATTTTTTTTAGTTCTGAATAAAGTCGCAATGAGGCGTGCTGAAATTGCCAATTGGTGTGAATATAGAATAAGTACAGACAACAAAAGTGTATTAAATACTGGTAAAATATCGGCAAAGGTTCTCGTATCCACTATTTAGAGTTAGTTCTGAATCAACCAGGAAGATGGCCAGACGAAATATGACCACCATGAGAGTACTATAGGAAATGTATATACAATGATAATACGCGCCTGTTTATAACATTTGCAAAAAGAGGCGTTCATGAAACAAGCATCGTAAACTTTACGATTTTACCACGTCGTAAAGTATACGACGTTGCGTTGCATGAATACTCTTAATATAAATACAGTACCATTTAGGGAGTTTCTCTTGAAGTTCTCTTTATTCGTCCCTCTCAACTTATCCAGCTAGTTGCCGCACGAGCTGCAAAGGGCACCACGGTCGACACGTCGTCATGATAGTACTATTCCAATGTATATACAAAGATACATGGTAAGATCATTGTATATACATTTTCTATAGTACTCTCATGGTGGTCATTTTTCATCTGGCCATCTTCCTGGTTGATTCTGAACTAACTCTAAATAGTGGAGACGAGAACCTTTACCTATATTTTACCAGTATTTAATAAACTTTTGTTGTCTGTACTTATTCTATATTTACACTAATTGGCAATTTCAGCACGCCTCATTGCGACTTGATTCAGAACTAAAAAATGATGCTACATGATAGTACTATATGCAGTGTATATACAAAGGTAAGATATATCTTATAAGTTTTTTTTGCGCAGATTATAGTTGGTTACGTTTGTTTAAAAAAAAATCTGATTTTGGGTATTCAAAATTGCTAATCCGATTAAAATGTGCATCTAACTACTTGCTTCAATTCTTTTCTTTGAAAATTTTTCACCACACGGAACCGCTGTACACAAACAAGACAACTCAGACCAACTTCACTCTGGGGAAAATTTAGTTGTCTTGTCATTGTCATTGGTGCAGTCTGCAGTCAATAGAATAATTTTGTTTAAATTTTCAATTTTATTTTTAACATTAATTGAAAAAAATGGCTCTAGCTGAAATTTGTGGAGTAGCTGATGCTCCCTACATGAAGATGAGTTCCTACTCACCGAAAGATTTGCAGCAAGAGCTGTCTCGATATACGTGCAACTTGGAAAATGCTTTTACCTTAGCCGCTCCACCATTCGAGAACGTATGTATTCACATTTTTCTGAAATTGTTGTATTGAAATATTATTTCTTATATTGTAAAGCCATGTGAAAATCTACGCAAAATCACGACTCACGGTGAAAAGTCTGGCATAAAAATCGACTTTGATCACGGTACAACAACATTGGGCTTCAAATACCAAGGCGGTGTAATTCTTGCTGTGGATTCTCGAGCCACCGGTGGTCAATTTATTGGTTCACAAACAATGAAGAAAATTGTCGAAATCAATCAATATCTTTTGGGTAATGAAAATTTTCTGATCAATTGATAAGTTAGAGTCCTAAGACAATGTTCACAGGTACCCTCGCTGGTGGTGCTGCCGACTGCGTCTATTGGGATCGGGTTTTAGCTAAGGAATGCCGCCTCCATGAGCTGCGTAACAAAGAAAGAATTTCTGTGGCTGCTGCAAGCAAAATCATGGCCAACATCGCCCATGAATACAAAGGAATGGGTCTCAGCATGGGTATGATGATGGCAGGATATGACAAGCGTGGTCCAGGATTGTACTATGTTGATTCTGAGGGATCTCGCACGCCGGGCAACGTGTTCTCCGTTGGAAGTGGTTCGATTTATGCTTTTGGTGTGCTCGACTCTGGGTACAAATGGGATCTGACCGATGAAGCAGCACAAGAGCTGGGCCGTCGTGCCATTTACCATGCAACTTTTAGAGATGCCTACTCTGGAGGAATAGTGAGAGTCTATCATATGACACCCAATGGTTGGATCAATATCTCAAACACCGACTGTATGGAACTGCATTATAAATATGAAGCTGAAAAAGCTGCGGCCAAACATTAGACGGTTCAAGTGGCTTGCATAAATATTTGCATAGTTTGTATTTTTTGGTTGAGAGAAAAACTTGGTTGATATAAAACTAATAGTGTTTTACAATAAGAACGATTAAGTGCATATGTGTAAGTAGTTTATCTACGGTTTCGTATTATCTCTTCAGTATTTTAAACTTCATCGTTTAAAAAACCAGGGCCAGGATCCAATCGTAATGGACAATCAAAGATCATCACGGCCCAATCTCCTTTAGAGATCATAACATGGTTTTATTTGCACTGCATTTTAGGGAGATGTCATTAAAGTATAGTTGCTACTATGGAAATATGTATGCGTATAAATGCCAGTGGCTTTCGGTCTTCAATGTCTTCACAAAAACTACGAATTGAAGCCAATTATTACGAAGTTTATGTGGAACAAACCTATTGCGAATGTATATATGTTCATGTACAATGTTGGAGATTTAAGTCAAATGACAATCAGCTGTCACGAAATGAAATTCCGTCAAGAAAATAAATAAATACAATTTTTTAAAATAACATTCGTTCAATTGAAAACTTTGTAAAATTCTTTGAGTGTTTTCCCTTCGATTAGTATAGTAATTGTGTTTTTTGCCAAAAAAGTTTTCAATTGAGCGAATATTTTTTGTAAAAATTGTATTTATTTATTTTCCTGACGGAATTTCATTTTTCGTGCCAGTTGCATTGTATATAAACTGCTATATCATGACGACCGGTGGACGGTGGCGTTCCAAGCGGCATGTGTGTTTTCTAACTCGGTAAGTTTTGAGAGATGAATAAAAAGCATGATTTTTAGTTTTATGCTTTGTGCTTAGTTTCCTGCACATATGCAGGACAAAAAAAGAAGGCGAACATGAAATAATTGGAAAAAGGGTTTTGCTTAGCTTATTTTCATTGTTTACATTTTTTTTATATGGACGGGAACTGGTTCTTACATACGTACGTCATTGACCAGACTTGATTCGAATTCTTTAGGAATTTCAAGTTTTCTACGAGCACTGGTACTACTTCCCTATGCATATACATATTTGTCATATTTGTACTATACATACATACATCATTGACTTTTGATTCGAATTCTTTAGAATTTTAATGTTTGTTTATTATTAAGGTCTTCAAAAAATGTAGGTACACATAAATACACGTACATTCTTGAAGTTTAAACACAAACTTACTTTTTGCTGTATTTATACACACGTCTTTGCAGAAATGGATTTTTTTTTGTCGAATAAGTTTATTTTATTTGTTATTTTCTCCGTCCTTAGTAACCATTTTGAATGTGTGAATGAAATGTGAACAAAAATTGTAACCCAACGGACAAATAAAAAAAAAAATTGAACCTGCTTCTTGGACGACAAAATAAAAATGTGATTATCTGTCAAAAATGAAACGATAAAAGAATAAAACTTGAATCAGTACTCAGAGTTTCATAAAATTTTATGAGATTCGTGTTGATTTTTAATTTTCCAACCCATCTCTTTCCCTCTTACTAAAAATCATTCTATCTCTTTTACATTTTGATTCAAGATTCATGTGCATTTGCGTCAATGTATCCAGGCTCATAGGTACTTACATAAAATATCATAAAATGTATGTGTAGGTACCTATCGAATGAAGGAATTCATTCAAAAATTCTTTGTAAAGTGATTGTAGATAATTATAGTAACAAAGATATTTTGTTTGTTTGAGGTTTATATAATAGGTACTTGTTGTCCTACTCAGCTCGCGGGAAAGGAATGTGTAGTTTAACCAAAATATTGCTTTCAACTAATCTACTGAATTGCTAAAAATGCCCCGGGTTTTTTTACATTTGTAATACCTAATTGTTTAATTTTTAATTGCGATTATGGGTAGGTACTAAGTACAAGTTATGCATTCGTGCAGAAAAAAAAGAGAACAATCAAATATAACATTACGATGATAGAGAAACATATTTGAAGTGACTAGCAAAATTCTGTCCGTCTACTAAACGTTTGGCAAATCGTCTTTAAATTTGGAATACTTGTAGGTATAAGTTTATTTTGACATTCGACAGAGAATTTCTTTTATCTCCTTTTTAGCTGAAATATTTACGGTACCTGCCATATAACCGTTACGTAAAAGCTTATTTTTCTCAAAAACGACTCCAGGAATTTTCTATGTAAATAATTGATGTGCATTAAATTTTGGTGAAAAAAAAATATGACGGTGGGCTAAAACCGATACCTCCCATAGGAGCTTTTTTTTGTTATCGACTTTCTTGACAACTGGTTAGGTAACCGATTAAAACCAAAATTGATATTTCATTTCAAAATCGTTCGACCAGGTTTTTGAAAAACTTTTCCAAAAAATATTTTTTTTTTATAATGAACGCGCGCACAAGCGTCAATTTGTTTCCCTTTTAATGTAACACACTGCGCGGGCATTAGGAAGATAGGGAGGGGAGAGATAGGAGGTTTCGATTAACATTGGTTTTGAATGTTTGCAGAGTGGCAAGGGAAAATCTGGCCGGGTAAACTATTCCAAATTCGTGTTGTTCGGCTAAAAAAAGGATCCCTATATTTCACGGTACGTCCGAAATTGGGCTCAAGGGTGAACTGATGAGCATTCCTTGTGAGACGAGTATTACGGGAGAAACTTTTAAGGGGAGGAATGCAACTGGCTACTTCGAGTGAACATTTTTTGTAAAAGAAACGATAAAATAAGGAAAGACATGAAACATTGCGTCGGTGTTCGAGAGGGGCAATTGATTCAGCGGCATTTCTATTTCCTATCAGTCTTAACGCTCGATTTTGTATTCTATCAAGCAGGTGAAGCGATGTTTGTGAAGCACCTGCCCAGAGGTGGGAGTTATACTCGAGTTTAGGGCGTATAAACGCTTTTTAAATTATATACAGAAAACCTAAGCACTTAGCAGCATTCTTAGATATCTCAAATATATGATCGCTTTCGATCTTCGAGATATTCCTTAAGCTGACGGTTAATCAGTGTTTCCATGACCTTAGAAAGAAGGGATGTCAGTGCTATGGGTCGGTAGGAGGAGGGGGAGGATGGGTCACCTTTCTTAGGGACAGGCTGGACAAATGCTGTTTTCCATCTTCTAGGAAAGATTCCAGAAGAGTAGGAGTGATGGAAA
Organism: Platycheirus rosarum; assembly: GCA_963971375.1. NCBI lineage: Eukaryota > Metazoa > Arthropoda > Insecta > Diptera > Syrphidae > Platycheirus > Platycheirus rosarum. The sequence goes on along the minus strand of OZ020507.1, from coordinate 220,023,709 downwards.
AGCTTACGCAGTGGCTTTGCCAATGTGGAAGAACACCTCTTAAGAAGAATCGGGGGTATACCATCCGGGCCAGCGGATTTGTGTATATCGTGATCTTTGAGAACTCTTGCTTCTGTACGAGTGCGGAAAAAAACCTGTCCCATGGAAAAATTTACATTCTCAAGTACAGGAGGGGCAACGTTGCTGTGAGGTAGCTTTGAGCTAGTAGCGAAATGGGCTGCGAGCAAGTTTGCCTTCTCTGAAAAGTAGACAATAGGGTTATCATTAGCGATGAGCGTTGGAACCGAAGATGTTGAGGAGATTTTAATATTTTTTTACAAATGACCAAACATTTTGTCTACCTTTGGAACATTGCAGAATTATTTGTCGAAATTGTTGGTCATGCAAAGATCGGAAACTTACTTCTTTAAGCCTGATAGCTTCTTTACACTCAGAATTAAACCAGGACTTTTATTTAGGCTTGATGCTTTTTACTCTGTTAGGAATAAAAGCACGCATCCCTAGAAGAATCACATTTGTGATCATTTCAGCACTGGCATCAATGTCACTATCGAGGAAGCATAGTGACCAGTTAAAGTTTCGGAACAAAATATTCAGGCCTTCCCAGTTGGCTTTCTCGTATTGCCAAACGGTCCTGGTGGGAAGTTTTTCTTTAACTGGATGGGTGGAGGATAAGAAATTAGCTGAAATGATACAATGGTCTGAAGTGCCAAATGGAGAAGTTACACTAATGGTATATTTATCAGGGTGAGAAGTAAGAAACAAGTCAAGAGTATGGGCGGCTTGCCCAGCAACATCCGGTATACGCGTTGGCACATCGATCAGTTGGGTAAGGTGATGTAACCCGGCAAAGAGCTCGACATACCTTCCTTCGGGTATTGTCTGACCAGAATAGCGGAGCCAATTGGAATTGTGTACATTAAAATCGCCCGCAAAAATGATTTCAGTGCGAGGACAAAGGGAAACAATTTTCGAGATGGAATCAGACAGTGCATCAAACTCGTTACAAGTCGAATTACTGTCAATATTTGGACTCCTGTAAATAAAACAATAATGAATGACATGCTTGCGGACAGTGAATTTGAGCCATAAGAAGTTAAAGTCCGTGCCCATATTGGGGAAGGCTCTGGCAAGCAATATCATTCCTATACCCATGTAGAGCAAATTCTGATAAATCAGTATTTACTCCAACCTGGGTTTCACTTAATGCCAAAACAGCTGGCCTGTATTGAACAGTGTAGACGTACCCGTGAAAGAAATTCTTTCTTAGGCCGCGAATATTAGAATATCACAAAATCACTTACCATTTAAAAATACATACTTACGTACAAAACACAATTCTGACTAAGTCGAACCATGCAGTGAAAATCCAAATTAATGCCCATAACACAGCTTGCATACAAAAAATCAATTAAAATATTCAGCATAATAGGACAAACTCAGATGCCCTTATCCATTTACCAAAAGCATTAGATGGTCATACGATGCTTACAGTAGATAAGAAAGAGGCAGTTAAGCACAAAGGTCTTGGGACTGATAAGAGGATAATTTGCTATGCGAATGCGTTTTATTTATTTTTTTTCCACAGCGCGAGTGGGCATCTTTTTTTCCTCCAACGACGCGAGTGGATATTATTTTATTCTTTACCGCACACGCGAGGGTTTTTTTTCGATTTCTCTAACGAGTGTGTATTAATGTTATTTTATATATTTTTTTTTAAACACTCGCGATAACAATGCGCAATAATTTTTTTTTTGACTTTTGCTTAATTATTTGTGCGCGCACCTTGACGTCCGGCCTCTACGAGCTTAAGATCGACACTCAATTTAAAGAAATCTATAGTTTATATTAGGAGAAAGATTAAAAAATCTTCTCCTAATATTATCGTAATGTCATGTTTGATTCTTAGATTTTTTTTTTCTTTTTTTACGAATGCATAACTAACTATAAATCGCAAGTAAAAAACTTAGGTATTTCAAACTCAGAATTTAAAAAAAAAAAATACATATATAATATATATACATATTACGTATATAAATCATTATGAAAGAAAACTTTGGAAAAACCCTCCGAAAAAGACTGATTTTTGTATGAAATTTTGTGAGTAATTCTTCCAATAATTATAAAAAACCTTTTAACAAGTTTAGGTAAACAAATCAAAAGAATTTAAAGAAATGCAGGATGACATCTGCCGGGCACGCTAGTAACATACATATATTTTTAACAAAAACACTCCTTCCTACACAACTAGACATACAAATTAACGCAAATAATAGTCTACCCCTTTTCTTATATTTCCACATTGTATAGGTATGAACTTTCTACTTACTACTTACTATACAAATCTACAATCAATTTACAAACTATATTTTTAAATTAATTTCTACTCATATTTTGTACTTAATTTGTACCTATTTGAATGAAAAGCGAAATTCAAAACAAAAATCCATGTCATCATGGACGTTTGTATAGGTACATATCGATATCCAGCAAGAAGCAAGTTTGTGTCTAATAGCGAGTTTCATAGCGAGTTTCATTCGAGAAAAGATTTGCTCTTTCTGTCAAAAGATTTGATCTTTTTCAATTTCGAGAGTTTCATTGCAAGAAAAAGAGCAAATCTAGATCAAATCTCAACACGAAAGATTTGATCTCTGATGGGTTGGCAGATTTGATCTGAATGCACACATACATGTAAATATTCTTTCGGTCAAACGTCAAATGGAAAATATTTTGTTATTTTTGTTGTTTGTTGTGAACTTGTGCCAGCGCGTGCTTAGTCAAAAAATTAACAAATATCCATTAAATATTCAAAATAACAAATAAAGGTGTTTTTGAAGTGAGAAAATACAAATATGGCATTTTAAATATATATACTGTACATGCCTGGTATTTTTGTGTGTGATATCAAATACTGTGTATGCTCGTCAGTGAATGACCAATACTAGGATTAAATGATGAAACAAGTTTCATTGAAAAGAGCAAATCTTGATTTTCAGATCAAATCTGAAAATGGAAAATATTTTGTTATTTTTGTTGTTTGTTGTGAACTTGTGCCAGCGCGTGCTTAGTCAAAAAATTAACAAATATCCATTAAATATTCAAAATAACAAATAAAGGTGTTTTTGAAGTGAGAAAATACAAATATGGCATTTTAAATATATATACTGTACATGCCTGGTATTTTTGTGTGTGATATCAAATACTGTGTATGTTCGTCAGTGAATGACCAATACTAGGATTAAATGATGAAACAAGTTTCATTGAAAAGAGCAAATCTTGATTTTCAGATCAAATCTTTGAAATTTGAATGAAACTCGCTATAAATTTCAAGAATGTATGTGTATATTTTTCCAAAACGTCAACCTTCATAACAGTAAACAAAAATTGAGGAGTTCGGTTTGGACCGCCTTCACGGGCGGACGTGGTCGGCTGGCGGTGACCAGCGGCCGACAATTTAACTCTGGGCAACTCCAGCAACAAGCATAAAAACGCAGCAATAGCAACTGTTTTCTGTTAAACGGTTACATCACTGTAACAGCAACTAGTGTTTAAAAGCACAGTTACATCTATACACAACGGTCCCAGACCTGGAAACACTGTTAATTACAGTTGCAACGGTCCCAGTGCGGCATCAGCAAGCTGTTAATTAATTCAACGCTAGACGCATCAAGTGGAAACAACAACAAAGAAACCAGGAAGGGCGGCAAACTGCACTGGTACATAATTGAACAACAAACAAGAATCAAGAAAATGAACAATTTGGGCTGGCACATAACGGTAACACAAAACGAACAATGTAAAACCGATATATGTATATAAAAAAGTATTATATTTATTCAAGCCATTGTAAAGTAATATTAATAGTGGTAGCAAAAGTGATATAATGTTTGTTTTTGTTTTTATTATTCAAACATGAAAGCAAAATTGGTGACACAAATTAAACAATATAAAACTGTTTTAAGTATATCTATATTTATTTAAAAAAAATATATATATTCAAGTTGTCAAAAAACTCAAAATTTACATAATCGTAACTGTAAATATCCTCATAAAAAGAATTAATTTACATGATCATAACTGTAAATATCCTCATAAAAAGAATTAATACACTCATGTATAAAATAACTCATACACGCTTAATATTGTGATAGCTGATGTACAGTAACATTAATAGAGCGCTCGCTTTATATACCAAGAATCAATGAATGTTAAATTAAGCAATTGACCAAATTAACAAAAGAGACAAGAATATCAAATATCGAATATCCCTTATATGCTAATGCTTATGAGCAAAAGCAGTCAAACAATATAGTTTGCCCGATATGACAACTGTTCGCCACGAGGCTTTTATAGCGAGTTTCATTCAAATTTCAAAGATTTGATCTGAAAATCAAGATTTGCTCTTTTCAATGAAACTTGTTTCATCATTTAATCCTAGTATTGGTCATTCACTGACGAGCAGTATTTGATATCACACACAAAAATACCAGGCATGTACAGTATATATATTTATAATGCCATATTTGTATTTTCTCACTTCAAAAACAACTTTATTTGTTATTTTGTATATTTAATGGATATTTGTTAATTTTTTGACTAAGCACGGGCTGGCACAAGTTCACAACAAACAACAAAAATAACAAAATATTTTCCATTTGACGTTTGACCGAAAGACTATTTACATGTATGTGTGCATTCAAATTAACAAAAGAGACAAGAATATCAAATATCGAATATCCCTTATATGCTGGCGCACATTTCTATATTTTTTTTTTTTTTTTGTATGTAACTTAGTTTTTAAGATGGTATAAGTATTGTTTGTATATATCTGACAATCGTCACAAGCAACTCACACTAATGCTTATGAGCAAAAGCAGTCAAACAATATAGTTTGCCCGATATGACAACTGTTCGCCACGAGGCTTTTATAGCGAGTTTCATTCAAATTTCAAAGATTTGATCTGAAAATCAAGATTTGCTCTTTTCAATGAAACTTGTTTCATCATTTAATCCTAGTATTGGTCATTCACTGACGAGCATACACAGTATTTGATATCACACACAAAAATACCAGGCATGTACAGTATATATATTTATAATGCCATATTTGTATTTTCTCACTTCAAAAACACCTTTATTTGTTATTTTGTATATTTAATGGATATTTGTTAATTTTTTGACTAAGCACGGGCTGGCACAAGTTCACAACAAAAATAACAAAATATTTTCCATTTGACGTTTGACCGAAAGACTATTTACATGTATGTGTGCATTCAGATCACATCTGCCAACCCATCAGAGATCAAATCTTTCGTGTTGGGATTTGATCTAGATTTGCTCTTTTTCTTGCAATGAAACTCTCGAAATTGAAAAAGATCAAATCTTTTGACAGAAAGAGCAAATTTTTTCTTGAACGAAACTCGCTATTAAAGACTAATAACTGAAAAAAGAAGGCCATACATTACAGCCACTTTTGTACATTATTTTAATAAGATAGAATAAGTGAACCTTGAAGCGATTAAAAAAGACTCAATTAAATTCAATTCAATTCAATTCAAACAAAAATTGAAAATCCTAAAGAATTCAAATCAAAAGTCTGGTCAATGACGTATGTACGTACATATGTATAAAAATACGTATTTAAGAACCAGTTCTCGTTCATAAAAAAAATGTAAACAATGAAAATGCTGGATCGTGTATAAATTCGCCTCAGCTAAGCGAAACAAGATACTTAATTATTTCATATTTGCCGTCTTTTTTTTCCTGCCTCACATTGCACATGCAATTTACTCTATGGCATAACACTAAAAACCATGCTCTTATTCTCTTTCTCGCAAATAAAATATCCCTACACTAGCACTCCAAGCGGCATGTGTGTTTATGATTTTTTCACGTTTCATGGTAGTACTATAGGCAGTCTATATACAATGGCCAGTTGATTGTCATTTCAAATAAAAGGCACGATTGGGTCGCACGTACTTGCTCCTGTGTGCTAATCCTTTTTAGGTACAGGCGTCTTTTTGACAAAGATTTAATTTTAATGTTTTTTTGACGTGCAACTTCTTTAGAATCGTTGTGGTTTGAAGGTCGAACGAACATGCGTCACAACAAAGGGATAAACACATAAATATATAGGATTGTTAGCTTTTGCAGTTTTTTAGTGTATTATCTTACCACTTGTTGTTTACTGTTTATAATATAATTTGCTAATAGAAAGATATAAAGGATTTTTTTTCAGTTTAATTTTCATGTTGGTATGAAAAAATTTGAACAACTGGTATAAAGATTCGTGGGAATCAGCAGTAGGGCAATAATACTAGGTATAGGGACCTGCATTTATACGTCCCAATAACAATAATTTACTTTTTGAAATCAAATTAATTAAAATAGCTTAATTATTTTTGATGGATCGATAAACGTATGGTGTAGGTAGGTATTAATGGAATTTATTAAGGAATATTAGGTACCTATAATAAGGTTGGAAGGAAGGTAGGTACTAAAATTAAGATACACATTCCAACTACTGTTAAGCGAGTGGGTATAGAGACAATATTAAAAGTTAACACATATTTATAGTTATTTATAGGCAGGTGTAAACTTTTGTTATCTTGATTGAATTTTTTGCATTCAGTTTATCATAGGCTTCCTTATTTATTCTGTGTGCTTTTATGATGATGAAATGGAAAGGTATAGCACATTATTTTAAATGTTGCCGTTATTTTTAAATATATATAAATATATTTTAGTGTAAGATTACTTAGGCTACTTACATTTTCCTAAATATCAATTTTGGTTGTAAAATTGAATGCACATTGATTTTTTACATACAAAATTCTTGGAGCTGTTTTTGAAAAAAAAATAAGCTTTTACTTGACGGTTATATCGCAAGTATACCGTAAATATTTCAGCTAAAAAAGAAATTGAAAAAAACCTATGTCGAATGTCAAAATAAACTTATATTCCAAATTTAAAGACGACTGGCCAAGCCGTTTAGTAGACCGACAGAATTTTGCCAGTGACTCAAATATGTTTCTCTATCTTCGATTTGCTATATTTGATTGTTATCTCAAATTTTTTTCTGCACGAATGCATAACTTGTACTTAGTACCTACCAACGTATAATTGCAAGTAAAAATTAACTAATTAGATAGGTATTACAAATGTAAAAAAAAACGTGGTATTTTTAGCACTTCTATAGAAGATTAGTTCAAAGAAATATTTTGGTTTAACTATAAATTTCTTTCCCGCGAGCTAAGCTGGGTAGGTCAACTAGTATCTATTACATAAACCTCAAACAAACAAAAGATCTTTGTTACTATAAATCAATAATATATAATCAATCAATAATAATATAAATTCAATTTACAAACAATTTTTGATTGAATTTCTGCACATAGTTCATTCAGATAGGTACCTACATATACAAATGTATGTACCCATATGTATATGTAGGTACCTATCTGAATGGAAAGCAAAATTCAAAACAAAAATCCATCCACTGCAAGGAAGTTTGTATCTTTGTATAGATACAGCAAGAAGTAAGTTTGTGTTTAAATTTCAAGAATAAATGTGTACATTATTTGAAGACGACAACGTCATAATAGTAAAAAAAATTGAAAATGCTAAAGAATTCGAATCAAGTCTGGTCAAGGATGTATATATGTACAAATATGACAAATATGTATGTAGGTAGTGCTCGTACAAAACTTGAAAATCCTAAAAAACTCAAATCAAAAGTCTGGTCAATGACGTACGCATATATAAATACTTATGTAAGAACCAGTTCTATTACATATTCCATATAAAAAAAAATAAACAATGATATGTTGGATCGTGTATAAATCCTTACAAAAAAGTATTCGCCTCAGCTAAGCGAAACCATTGTATATAAACTTCAAAACTGCTAGCAGTTTATATACATATGTATATACAATGAACAAAACAAGATACTTATTTACTTATTTCGTGTTCTCCTTTTGTTGTTTCTTGCCACACATCATTTTTTAGTTCTGAATCAAGTCGCAATGAGGCGTGCTGAAATTGCCAATTGGTGTGAATATAAAATAAGTACAGACAACAAAATTTTATTAAATACTGGTAAAATATAGGTAAAGGTTCTTCTCGTATCCACTATTTAGAGTTAGTTCTGAATCAACCAGGAAGATGGCCAGATGAAAAATGACCACCATGAGAGTACTATAGAAAATGTATATACAATGGTTCTACTAATTTGTTATTGACGTTTAAGAATTGTGCAGTTTGTTTGGTTTTATGAGTTCCCGCAGTTTTTCTCAAAATTGGTAAAATGAACATTTTAAATGTGTATGCCCAAGCACTCAGCTAAAATCATTCTTCAAACGAAATCAGTATCGCAAAAAATGTCATACAAAGCCTAAAATATAAGAACTGGATTAAAAAGAAGCTTTTAATATATGTAAACATATCGGAATACATAAAATACATACTTAATATTTGGATTATTAAGGAAATAAATAAATAATTAACACATTTGTCGTAACAAATCAAATTTCGAATGAAGAAACGGGAATTTTTTTAAAAATGCATTTCGAGATTGCAAAGGAGAAACTCGTTATATTGACATTTCGAACTCAAAGTTTTCCATGTATCAGTAATAGGGTCATACTCCTGGACGAATTTTTTTTCAGAATTTCCATCGTATATAATAACTTTGTCATTAAAAGTCATACAATTAAAGAATGACCGAGCTTTTGGCAATGGTTTCAAGTCAGTCCAGGTGTTCTTCGATAAATCATACCGCTTAACAAATTTGACGTCTTCCTCTTTGAATCCTCCGATGAGATATAAAAATTTATCAAGTTTAACAAAGCCAAAATTTCTTAGTTCTTCGATTTGTTGTACTTTTGTGACCCATTTATTGGAAATGACATTATACGATTGCAAATGTCCGTAAAAAAGATCAATGATGTATATATTTTCTAAATCTCCCGCTATTTTGCTATATCTGCTTGGTGTTAAGTTAGGCCTCACAAACTGCCATTTGCGTGTGGAAAAATTGTATATCTCCATCGAATTTAAAAAAACTTGGTGGACATTAGAACCTCCAAACACAACTAAATATCCGCTAACATTCAACAGCTGGCAATAAATTCGACATTCTTGCATTGGGGGTATATCAGTCCATTGAAGGTTACGTAAGTCTAAGCATTCAACGCCGCCATTGTTTGATTTTGTATGTTGATTCTTTCCCCCAACTATGAAAAGCTTTTCTTCAATAACAATCAAAGAATAACCTAATTTTTTATTCAAAAGAGGTATACGTTTTTGGATGTACCAGACATCTTTTTTCTTATTATGGCTTAAAACCTCAAGTTCTTTGAAATGATTGCAGTATATAATTGCAAGCTTACTTTCCATTTTCCTTTGCTTAGTAGCATTGTTAACCTCATCAACCGGTCGAGTTTGCGGTGACCAATGCCATCGGAGCCAACGATAAATTATTTTGAAGCTTTCTTCACTTCCGGGATAAACTTTATCAAAGATGAACTGAGGACTAAGGAATTTGTAACGAACCATTGACAACAATGGGAGTAGTTGATGGTTTCTATTTACTCCGTCGTGTTGAATCCAAGCTATAAGGCTCAAGTATAAAAGCTCTTCAAAATCGCTATAGGGGTTATCAATAAAAAGTAAATGCTTAAGCTCAGTTTCGTCGAGAAGCAAAAATTCTTCTTTCTTCGATATTTCCTCGAAGTGCGTGTAAATGTACCGTAAAGAGACTTCTTGAAGTCCAGATAACTTAAACTCTTTTGCCAATTTTAGCCATTTTAGGCAATTTGTATTATTATTCATATTTTTGTCAATGTAATTGCAGCAATCATCGATTAATATTTTGATCTTTAAGAACGCTGCAGCTCGCAATACTTTCTCTACAGTTTCAAGGTTAAGCTCAATGGAACCCGAATACATGAAATTAATAATCATTTTACATGTTGAAGATTCAATGGCTGTGAGTGTGATTATACAAGGATTCGAATCTTTAAGTTCTTTACAGTATATTTCTAAGAAGTAGTCGCTTAAAGCCGAAAGAATAATTTTGTGAGCTTGTACCTTAACGCAATCATGTCCTGATATGAGGACGGTATCAAAAAATTGTTGTTTTACATAGAAACTTAGCAATTTTTTTGCAATATCTGTTGCATATTCTTCGCATTTAAAATTGGTAGTATCGTATTCAGGTGAACTGGAAGTTGTCATAGTGCTTTGGAATTAAAGATTAAAATATAAATTAAAATAAACCGCTAATTTGTTTTAGTTACTTACTTATGAGCAATTTGTTTTCCCAGAAAAATAATCTCGTAATAATATTTTAATTTTACTAAAACAATAATAAATAACGGAAAGGAAAGTACCAAAGACGATGGTTTAAGAATTAAAAAACGCAAAGGCAAAGTGAAATGAAGATTGAAGAACAACGAGAAAATGCAAAATGAAGCATTCATAATTATAACACTTTCCACTTTCTGATAAACAAACGCTCGATAACAGTAGCCGACGTTAAGGTCTAAATAGAGGATGTTTTATTAAGCTGGCTACACAACACAACTTTGTACTTTGTACGTACCATGGACATTGTTTATACATTTTCTATAGTTCTCTCATGGTGGTCATTTTTCGTCTGGCCATCTTCCTGGTTGATTCGGAACTATCTCTAAATAGTAGAGACGAGAACATTTCCCGATATTTTACCAGTATTTCACACGCTTTTGTTGTCTGTACTTATTCTATATTCACACCAATTGGCAATTTCAGCACGCCTCATTGCGACTTGATTCAGAACTAAAAAATTATGCTTCATGATAGTACTATAGGCAGTGTATATACAATGCCATGGACGTATTATATATGGACTGCTAGTCTAATGTCAGATTTATACAACAATAATTGTTAAAAAAATGTCGCCAAAATTGAGAATGCGATGCTAGCTCTCCTGAACCCACTTCAGGAAAAAAAATAACTACTTAAAATGTTGACATAGAAGCTCGCGACATCTTTTTTTAAAAAATCAAAAAGTCGCATTTACCGGTAAAACATAACTGACACTTTTGAATTCCATTCATAGAAGTGTGCGACATCTTTGGTATTTTGCCTCTTGTTATTTTTAAATCGTCGACAACTTCCTTTTCTTATTCGTTTGTGGCTAAGACAAGCTAAAAGCACTAGAAGGAAAAAAGGGATTTCTTTAAATCTCGTAGAAAAAAGGGGTTTTAGTTTAATACTGCTGATTTTATTAAGATTTTAAAAGAAACTAATGAATTATGATCAAATAAAACACTACTTAGGCAGTAGATAAGGTGTTTTGGATTTTTTTCTATCATTCTAACTCTTTAAACTACATGCGTCCAAATTAAAGTTGCGTTCTAAAAGGACCAACTTTTAAGACCAACGTTCCTTTTTATTTCTTTCTTCTAATAAAAGACAAAGTTTATAAAAATCCTGACAAAATAGCCAGAGATCTATTCCTTGTTACTACTATAAAGGTGTGTCCACACCAAAAAATAACATTTGTTTAAAAAACATTTCTGAAATGTTTCCCCTTTGCTTAAATATCATTTCAGAAATTTTTCAGAAATTTTTGAAATATTTCTCAAATGTTTATGTTTCCCATTTTATGTATCCAATTCTGTACTTCATGATGTAAAAAACGAGCAATCCTAGCGTCGCGTTTTGTCATCATGAACAAAACACAAACAAATAAAAACAGCAAAACCTGTCAACTAGACTAAAATGCATGAAAATAAAGAAAGATTTCCGTTCGGAAGGGGAAACAGATAGACATTTTAGAAATGCTTCGCGAAGCGTCCAGACTTAAATAAACATTTCAGAAATTTTTAAAAAACATTTCAGAAAGAAAAAAACATTTCTGAAAGGTTTTTTAAATGTTTCTGAAATGTTTAAGAAAATGTTTCTTTGGTGTGGACACACCTTAAGGCTTTTTGTTAAGTTTGCAGTATGACAGTCCAAAATCACAACAAAGTTAAGGTTCTAAAGATTTTACGAACTGGTAACTTACAAAGCTATAAAAAACTAATTTCAATAAATCTATGAGTGTTTTTTTGTATTTAATACTTGGTGGATATTCTAAATAACACAGGGAGAAAAAAGGAAATATTAACATGCCAACGTGGGAAAACCTGCTGCCAAAGTCTGGGATTACTGGATGGATGATATGTCAAAATTGAGGTTTAATTTTTTCCTCGCTAGTGTACTCAGTAGGGCTATTGTTGTTATTGGATTTAGTTAGTGTTTGTGTGTAGGTTTATATTCAAAATGGCGTTTTGTGAGAGCGAGCTGACATTCTCTAAGAGAATTTTTTGTTTTACACTAAAAAGATTATGCTTTTCGATGTTCTTCTCTTTTGTGGATTTTATGCCTCTTTACGTAATTAAGGCTTTAATTAAAATTATTTTTGGAATGTGAATCTAAATGGTATAATCATTAGAGTTGATTATGGACAACATATACGCGAATTGGTAAGTAATGCTGTTTATTTTAAGGAAGCGTTTATTCATTATCAAACGGTATGTAATTCAAAGTCTGATATAAAAGAGTTATGTGAAGTTTATGTACTTATATATGCATATATGTGATGAAAGGAAAAATATTTTGAATCAAACGCCTGGATTCTGCAGTGGCGAAGTGTAAAGCTTAAAAATTAAGTTTCACACTAAGAGAAAATCAATTTTTAGTCGTCTATTATTGAAGAACTACACTTTTCAATGTTAGTGCCCAATTTTATTTGTTTTAATTTGGTTTTAAAGCATATTGTGATGTGGCAACAAGTTAAGATATTCGGAGGATACATTTTGTAAATTAACGCCATCTGTTGGATTCATTGTGTACAACAACCAACATTCATTGTGTGCAACGACCATTCGCCAAAAAGTATGCTACATATTTGCAACATGTTTTAACTTAGTACTAAATCGAACTTGACGAAACAATTCGAGACTCGAATTGTTACCGAAAGCTTAGATTGTGCCAGAACCAGACAGAAGCTTCCAGAAGCTTGTAAACTTGTATAAATACAAGAGTAGATTGCATTGAGAGTTCAGTTTATTTTCGAAAGTGGAATTGTTAACAACTGGAAACGTTAGTAAAAAGTGATTGAATTGAGATTAAATAAAAAGTGTTGAATTATAAAAACGTATTTGAATTGTGAATAAGTGAAATAAGTTAAATTTGGTGTTATTTAAACTGAAAGACGTTGTGTTTCATAAAATAAAGAGATTTGTTTTATTATTTTGGAATTTCGATTGAGTTTTATTTGTCGAACCCCAGGCCAAAAATATCACATTGGTGTCAGAAGTGGGATAAAAATCAGTAAAGTGCTAGAAAATTCCAGTTTCGGTGACTCATTTAATTGTGAAAGTGGAATTTTCCAGAAACTATTGAACTGATTGTGCTATAAAACTGTGAATAGCGAGTATTTTTGTTAAAAATAGTGTTGGAAAAAGATCTTTCTAGAAGAGATATTAAAATAAAACTGACTGTGTTGCGAAAATAGTGTTTTAGTTACATAAAATGGGTCGCAAATTAGAACAATTGACAACAGCTGAGTTAAAAGAAGAATTAGGAAAACGAAATCTTCAGACTTCGGGGCTGAAAAAGGAACTATTGCTCCGACTTCAGAATGCTATCACTCAGGATGGTGGAGACCCCGATACCATGTTGTTCGATGTTGAAGAACAAGGGAGAGAATGCACAGTAAGTACAGCCGATGAAATGCCTGCTTTCATGAAGTTGCTTCTGTCGAAATTCGAAGAACAAAAGAACGTTCTCGAAGACCAAAGGAACGTTCTCGAAAGTAAATTCGACGAACAAAAGAATTCATTAGAAACTCTCCAGAATCAACTAAGCGAAAGACTTCAAATAGTAGATCAGAAATTTGAAGCCAAAATAGAAAGCTTAGAAGAAAAGTTCGGAAAGCAAGTAGAAAGTGTAGAACAACAGTACGAACACCTGGCTAAGGAGGTTGATTCTTTGAAAAAGCAGAAGGTTCGGGAATATTCGAGCGACGGTCCACGAAGAAAGGAAATGCAGCCCCTGTCTTCGATGGTCAAACATCATGGCCAATTTATAAGAGGCAGTTTGAAGCTGCCGCCTTGACGAACAACTGGGACACCGAAGACAAATCAATTGCTCTTACGCTTGCGCTCAGAGAAACAGCTGCCGAATTGCTGCAGACCATTCCTGAAGACAAACATCATGATTATGATGCCATGATCAAGGCAATCGAGATGAGGTTTGGCGACGACCACATGAAGCAAGTTTACCGAGTCCAGTTGCGCCGAAGGGTCCAGACAAGAGGTGAAACGTTACAACAATTGCAAGCTGACATTGAGCGCTTGGCCAATTTGTCTTATCCCAATACCAGCAGGGAAATCATAAACGAACTGGCAACCGATGCGTTCACTAATGCCATTGCAGATGGAAAACTACAAATGGCTGTGAGAATGACAAGTAAGAAAACGCTCGCTGAGGCTTTAGCATTTGCCCTGACAATGGAAACAGCAGACTAAGCTTCGCAAGGTAGCCATCGTGTCAGGGAAATGGCTACGCTAGAGTGCTCATGTCAACGTGTCGACATTGAAAGACAAAACCCGAACCCTGCTCGAGGTCAAATGAGATGCTGGAATTGCAACAAGCTAGGACACCTACAGCGACAATGCAGATCTCAACCTAGACAGGTAAGCTGCCCACATTGCGCAAGGAGGAGGCAGAATGACGAAGCATCTGGCAGGAATAACACTCACACTGCTGGACAAGCTTCTAATCAACAGCAGGCGGGAAACGCCTAAGAACCAACTTCGCGGGGCTGAAGTTGGTTGATGGAATCGACGCCCCCAGGACCATCATCCAAGTTTCGCAAACTACACGCTGCAGCAAGAGCTTGACAGTGGAGACAGTCATCAGAAACAGAAAATGTGTGGCCACTATCGACACGGGTGCCACAGCCTCCATAATCAGAAGAGACCTTGTTCAGACATCCTGGCAACGTAACACCAGCTGCTAGACTCTGAAGACAGCTACGGGAGAGGCAGCAAAAGTATACGGGGAGGTATTTCTAAAGATACAACTGGCAGGGTTGACCTTCTCACATGCATTCTTTGTAGCCGACATATGCGACGAATGCATCATTGGAGTGGATTTCATGAAGGCACATGAGGTAATCATAGACCTTCGAATGCAAGTATTAAGGTATCGAACCGTTGAGATCCCTATGGTATACGGAAACGAGAACGCTGTGAATCTTCGGGCGGTTATAAGCACAGATGAAGTCCTACCACCTTCTTCAGAGACAGTTCTTTGGACGCGTTTGGAGGGTGATCCTGGGAACCACCGATTCTATTTCATTGAAGCAGATAATAAAGAGGACTTTCCAAGCTATATCGTTGTAAAGATTTTAGTGGAACCAAAGAAAAACATGGTTCCGGTAAGGCTGATGAATCTGAACAAGCACTCCGTCAAGCTCAGACAAGCAGAGGTGATTGGAAGATGCGTACCCATTGCAGCCATTGGTAACCATGGCCAAAAATCTCATTGGCGAGTTTGCTGATATATTTGCATCGCAGGATGGAGATTATGGTCGAACACACCTAGTACAGCACCGAATAGACACCGGCGATATCAGACCGATCCGACAACCTGCTAGAAGACTTCCATTGGCAAAACAGTCGGAAGTCGATGAGATGATATCAACCATGGAAAAAGACGGTCTAATCGAAAACTCAAAAAGTCCGTGGGCATCACCCGTTGTACTAGTGAAAAAGAAGGACGGCAGCACTCGATTCTGCGTGGATTACCGGAGGCTCAACGATGTCACCAAGAATGACAGCTACCCCTTGCCTCGAATAGATGACACCTTGGATACCCTTTCTGGAGCGAAATGGTTTTCCACCCTCGATCTGAAAAGTGGGGTTACTGGCAGGTACAGATCCATCCAGAAGACAAAGAAAAGACTGCTTTCACAACGGGAAATGGACTATGGCAGTTTACCGTTATGCCATTTGGCTTGTGTAACGCTCCAGCCACCTTTGAGCGTTTAATGGAACGTGTGTTACAGGGTCTGACATGGAAAACCTGCCTGGTGTACTTGGATGACGTCATCGTTGTGGGAAAGACGTTCGCTGAACATCGCGACAACTTGAGGGAGGTGTTTACACGACTTCGAACTGCACATTTGAAACTAAATCCAAAGAAATGTGCTCTGTTCAAAGCTGAGGTGAAATATTTGGGACATGTGATATCATCAAATGGAGTAAACACTGACCCGGAGAAAATCGAAACCGTGAGAAATTGGCCAGTTCCCGAAGATAAACACCAGCTGAGGAGCTTTCGAGGTCTCGCCACTTATTACAGGAGGTTCGTCAAAGATTTTGCCGGAATCGCAAAGTGTCTGCACCAGCTAACTGAGAAGGGTAGACAATTTAAATGGTCAGGTGAGTGCGAAAGAAGCTTTCAACGTCTAAAACAGCGACTTTGTGAGGCACTAATACTAGCTTACCCCACCCCTGGCAAAACATTTATTGTGGACGCGGATGCTAGAAACGTGGGTGTTGGAGCAGTTCTGTCGCAGATACACGATGGGCAGGAGAAAGTGGTAGCCTATTTCAGCAAAGTTCTGTCGCGACTAGAGAGAAACTACTGTGTAACCAGACGGGAACTCCTTGCTCTGATACTGGCGACAAAACATTTCCATAAATATCTGTATGGACAGAGATTCATCCTGCGTACCGATCACGCCGCTTTAAAATGGTTGCTACATTTCAAAAATCCTGAGGGGCAAGTAGCAAGACTTACGACTTCGAAGTACAGCATCGCAAAGGAAGACTGCACTGCAATGCGGACGCGCTTTCCCGCAGACCATGTGAGCCCAGTTGCAAACATTGTGCGCGAAAAGAGGAAAAGGATGAAGGTATATCTGTCCAGAGAATAAGAGCCGAACCTGTAGAGGGTTGGAGTGCCGAAGAAATTCGTAATGCACAAAAAGAAGACCCTGACATCGAGCCAATCCTTGCATGGAAGGAATCTATGGAGAAACCAAACGCAAGAGACATCTCCGACAGAAGTCCTACTTTAAAGGCATACTGGGCGCAGTGGGACTCTCTCCATGTAGAAGATGGTGTTTTGCGAAGAAAATGGGAAATGCCGGATGGCAGATCCTTTAAGATGCAGCTTGTGGTTCCACGATCGAAAGTAGAGGAGATCCTACGAGAAATGCATGCTGGAATATCCGGTGAGCACTTGGGAATCAACAAAACACTGGAAAAGGTACGGGAACGCTTTTATTGGCTAAGCGCGAGAAACGATGTAGAGAGCTGGTGTCGAAAGTGCACAACATGCGCAGCTAGCAAGGGACCCAAAGTCAAAACACGAGGTAAAATGCACCAGTACAACGTGAGCGCCCCGTTTGAAAGAATCGCCGTTGACATCACAGGAACTGAAAACGGTAGCCGTTACATCCTTGTTGTCATGGACTACTTCAGCAAGTGGCCGGAGGCTTTTGCGATACCCAATCAAGAAGCTAAGACCGTTGTAGAGCAGATAGTGGACCACTGGGTCTGCAGGTTCGGGGTGCCTATGGAATTGCATTCCGACCAAGGGCGAAACTTCGAGTCGAAGGTATTCCAGGAAGTATGCGCATCACTCGGGTTAAAGAAAACAAGGACAACACCTCTTCATCCACAGTCTGATGGAATGGTAGAAAGATTTAAGAAGACCTTGAAGGAACATCTGTCCAAAGTCGTGAACGAGAACCAACGGGATTGTGATCGGCGAATTCCTTTATTTCTTATGGCCTACCGGAATGCGGCTTCCAAGTAAGCTAAGATTCGGATTTCCTATTGAAGACCCAAAATGCGAAGAGGACTACGTGTTAGATCTTAGAGAAAGGATCAACGACATTCACCAGAGAACAAGAAGAAACAACATAAAAATTGCGAGTGACCGCATGAAGACCAGATACGATGCGAGATCAACAGCACCTGAATTCAATGAGGGAGATCTGGTATGGCTTTATAACCTACATCGCAGAAACGGAAAATCGCCCAAGCTGCAGCAGGACTGGGAAGGTCCCTACCAAATAGTTACGCGCATTAATGACGTCGTTTTCCGAACCCCAGGCCAAAACTTAACATTGGTGTCAGAAATTGGGGATAAAACTCAGTAAAGTCATTGTATATACATTTTCTATAGTACTCTCATGGTGGTCATTTTTCGTCTGGCCATCTTCCTGGTTGATTCAGAACTATGTCTAAATAGTGGAGACGAGAACCTTTACCTATATTTTACCAGTATTTAATAAACTTTTGTTGTCTGTACTTATTCTATATTCACACCAATTGGCAATTTCAGCACGCCTCATTGCGACTTGATTCAGAACTAAAAAAATGATGCTCCATGATAGTACTATATGCAGTGTATATACAAAGGTAAAGTGCTAGAAAATTCCATAGTGACATTTTCTAAAACAGTGTCGGTGACTCATTTAATTGTGAAAGTGGAATTTTCCAGAAACTATTTAACTCACTGTGCATAAAGTTGTGAATAGCGGATATTTTTGATAAAAATAGTGGTTGAAAAATATTGTTCCAGAAGATATACTTAAATAAATTTAACTTTGTCGCGAAAATTGTGTTTCGGTTAGATAATATGGGTCGCAAAATAGAACAATTAACAACAGCTAAGTTAAAAGAAGAATTAGGAAAAAGAAATCTTCAGACTTCGGGGCTAAAAAAGGAACTTTTGCTTCGACTTCAGAATGCTATCACTCAGGATGGTGGAGACCCCGATACGATGTTGAAGAACAAGGGAGATAAAGCACAGTAAGTTCAGCCGATGAAATGCCTGCTTTCATGAAGTTTCTTCTGTCGAAATTCGAGACCAAGCTTCGTAATGTAGCCATCCCGTCAGGGAACAAGCTGGGACACCTACAGCGACAATGCAGATCTCCACCTAGACAGGTAAGCTGCCCACATTGCGCAAGGAGGAGGCAGAATGACGAAGTATCTGGCAGGAACAACACTCACACTGCTGGAGAGGCTTCTGATCAACAGCAGGCGGGAGACGCCTAAGAACCAACTTCAAGGGGCTGAAGTTGGTTGATGGAATCGACGCCCCCAGGACCATCATCCAAGTTTCGCAAACTACACGCTGCAGCAAGAGCTTGACAGTGGAGACAGTCATCAGAAACAGAAAATGTGTGGCCACTATCGACACGGGTGCCACAGCCTCCATAATCAGAAGAGACCTTGTTCAGACGTCCTGGCTACATAACACCAGCTGCTACAGTCTGAAGACAGCTACGAGAGAAGCAGCAAAAGTATACGGGGAGGTATTTCTAAAGATACAACTGGCAGGGTTGACCTTCTCACATGCATTCTTGGTAGCCGACATATGCGACGAATGCATCATAGGAGTGGATTTCATAAAGGCACATGAAATAATCATAGACCTTCGAATGCAAGTGTTAAGGTATAGAACCGTTGAGATACCTATGGTATACGGAAACGAGAACGCTGTGAATCTTCGGGCAGTTATAAGCAGAGATGAAGTCCTACCACCATCTTCAGAGACAGTTCTTTGGACGCATTTGGAGGGTGATCCTGGGAACCACCCATTCTATTTCGTTGAAGCAGATGATAAAGAGGACTTTCCAAGCTATATCGTTGGAAAAATTTTAGTAGAACCAAAGAAAAACATGGTTCCGGTAATGCTGATGAATCCGAACAAACACTCCGTCAAGCTCAGACAAGGAGAGGTGATTGGAAGATGCGTACGCATTGCAGCCATATCGACAACATCTGGGAGTGAATCTGCGCGTCCTGTTTCTCCAACGAAATTGACCGAGGTATGTAATGCTATCCTCGAAAACTGAGCTAAATCAGGAGCAGAAAACCAAAGCCGAAAATCTTATTGGCGAGTTTGCTGATATATTTGCATTGCAGGATGGAGACTATGGTCAAACACACCCAGTACAGCACCGCATACATTGGATTGTATGTTACAGGGTCTGACATGGAAAACCTGCCTGGTGTACTTGGATGACGTCATCGTTGTGGGAAAGACGTTCGCTGAACATCGCGACAACTTGAAGGAGGTGTTTACACGACTTCGAATAGCACATTTAAAACTAAATCCAAAGAAATGTGCTCTGTTCAAAGCTGAGGTGAAATATTTGGGACATGTGATATCGTCAAATGGAGTAAAAACCGACCCGGAGAAAATCGAAGCCGTAAAAAAATTGGCCAGATCCAGCAGACAAACACCAGCTGAGGAGCTTTCTCGGTCTCGCCACATATTACAGTGTTATCGCAAATGCTCGCACATCCAGCTTTAGGGGCCAGTTATAGCTATCATTGAAAAGCATCATTGAAACAAATCATTGGAATTTTTTTGAGAGATCAGTTATAGCAATCATTGAAATTTTCTGTCATTGGAAAAATTTTCTTGGTTGAAATACACACGAAAATTTTTTTCGGATACAAATCTGTCATTGGAACTGAACGAAATTGGTACTCAAATCAGTGGAAAGAGTTGCTCCATATTCTGTCAAAAAACAATCAGCTGACACGAAAAACGAATTTGCATCTGGAAAACAGATAAATACATTTTTAGTAAAAAATATTTGTGCAAATTGATTTGTTCTTATCGAAAAAAATTCTTCGTATCATTTGCTATCGATTGGTATATCATTTGTGTTACTTATCAAAGGAAAACATATAAAAAAATGGGTTTAAAGTTTTTCAATGATGCATTTCAATGATAGCTATAACTGGCCCCTTATGAATTTTTTGACAGGTGTACCGCAGGTATCTATACTTGGACCAATTCTTTTCTCACTATACATCAATGAACTTCCACTTGTAGTAAAGAACTGCCAAATACACTTATACGCTGATGATGTGCAAACTTCTGATCAGTCGACCTCTATTGTCCAAAAATGAGGCAGTTGCTCTAATGATCGAGGATTTGCTACTCATCTCACGTTGGTCCAAGAAAAATTACCTATACTTAAATCCTGTCAAGTCAAAAGCCTTACCTATCTACCGCAAAGCATTTGATATATCAGCCCTTAGTCCATTAATGCTAGAGGATAAGACCATCAAATATGTCAGCTCCGCCAGAAATCTGGGAATGGTTTTCAATCGTTTCTTAATATGGAACGACCACCTCAATAATACAATAGGAAAAGTTTGTGGAAGCCTCCGTGTACTTTGGGTCACTCAAGATTTCATTCCTACAAAAACTAAACTCCTACTAGCAAGAACTCTTTTACTTCCAGTTCTGCTGTATGGATGTGAGATTTTATGTGACTTGGACTACGTGACTAGCCGCAAACTAAATGTTGTTTATACCAATATTGCTCGCTATATATATAATCTTCGCCGATATGACCATGTCTCTACCTTTACGAAACAAATTTGCGGTTGCAGCCTAAATAGCTTTTTGAAATTTCGTTCCATTAGTTACCTGCATCTAATTATTCAAACTCAGCAACCGGATTATTTACACAGTAGGCTGAATTTCCCCCTTTCAACAAGGTCTTTCTCTCTTATCCAACCACGATTTAGATATCTTATTACTCAACGTCAATTTTTTATTCATGTTATACGCCTTTGGAACTCCCTCCCAATAGCGATGAAAGGAATAAGAAGCACAAAAAGATTTTAGGGTTCACTCTTCACTTATTTGGCAAATCATCAATAAATGTTAATTTAGTGAGGAAATATTTTATAAGTTAATAAATGCATTGATTTTTTTTTTAATTAAGTTTTTTAATTTTTAATTTTTTAAATCATTGAAGTATTAATTGTCTTGAAAATTAATATTAAGGCTTGCAATAATTTAAAAGACGTGTGTACGATCTACTTTGTAAGCGGTTTTAAAATAATAAATACAAATACAACTACAAATACAGGAGGTTCGTGAAGGATTTTGCCGGAATCGCAGTGTCTGCAACAGCTAACTGAGAAGGGTAGACAATTTAAATGGTCAGGTGAGTGCGAAAGAAGCTTTCAACATCTAAAACAACGACTTTGTAAGGCACTAATACTAGCTTACCCCACCGCTGGCAAAACATTTATTGTGGACGCGGATGCTAGTAACGTGGGTGTTGGAGCAGTTCTGTTGCAGATACACGATGGGCAGTAGAAAGTGGTAACCTATTTCATCAAAGTTCTGTCGCGACCAGACAGAAACTATTGTGTAACCAGACGGGAACTCCTTGTTCTGATACTGGCAACAAAACATTTCCATAAATACCTGTATGGACAGAGATTCATACTTCGTACCGATAACGCCACTTTATGGTTGCTACAGTTCAACAATCCTGAGGGGAAAGTAGCAAGATGGATCGAACGATTGCAGACTTACGACTTCGAAGTACAGCATCGCGGACCATGTGAGCCCAGTTGCAAACATTGTGCGCGAAAAGAGGAAAAGGACGAACATATTTCTGTCCAGAGAATAAAAGCCGAACCTGTAGAGAATTGGAGTGCCGAAGAAATTCGTAATGCACAAAAAGAAGACCCTGACATCGAGCCAATTTTTGCATGGAAGGAATCTATGGAGAAACCAAACGCAAGAGAAATCTCCGACAGAAGTCCTACTTTAAAGGCATACTGGGCGCAGTGGGACTCTCTCCATGTGGAAGATGGTGTTTTGCGAAGAAAATGGGAAATGCCGGATTGAAGATCCTTTAAGATGCAGCTTGTGGTTCCACGATCGAAAGTAGAGGAGATCCTACGAGAAATGCATGCTGGAGTATCCGGTGGGCACTTGGGAATCAACAAAACACTGGAAAAGGTACGGGAATGCTTTTATTGGCTAAGCGCGAGAAACGATGTAGAGAGCTGGTGTCGAAAGTGCACTACATGCGCAGCTAGCAAGGGACCCAAAGTCAAAACACGAGGTAAAATGCACCAGTACAACGTGAGCGCCCCGTTTGAAAGAATCGCCGTTGACATCACAGGAACTGAAAACGGTAGCCGTTACATCCTTGTTGTCATGGACTACTTCAGCAAGTGGCCGGAGGCGTTTGCGATACCTAATGAAGAAGCTAAGACCGTTGTCGAGCAGATGGTGGTCTGCAGGTTCGGGGTGCCTATGGAATTGCATTCCGACCAAGGGTGAAACTTCGAGTCGAAGGTATTCCAGGAAGTATGCGCATCACTCGGGTTAAAGAAAACAAGGACAACACCTCTTCATCCACAGTCTAATGGACCTTGAACGAACATCTGTCCAAAGTCGTGAACGAGAACCAACGGGATTGGGATCGGCGAATTCCTTTATTTCTTATGGCCTACCGGAATGCGGTTCATAGTACAACTGGAAGCAATGATAATGTGATTGTTCGGGACGAACAAAACTAAGAGGGGGACAGTGTGATGTGGCAACAAAATGCAGTTTTTCATTAGATACATTTTTCAAATTCATGAATGTAGAATAAGTACAGACAACAAAATTGTATTTAATACTGGTAAAATATCGGTAAAGGTTCTCATCTCCACTATTTAGAGTTAGTTCCGAATCAACCAGGAAGATGGCCAGACGAAAATTGACCATCATGAGAGTACTATAGATAATGTATATACAATGACCAAAGTAAAATGCGTCTCGATTGAGTTCTAATTAGAACTGAAAAGGTTATAGCTTGTGCCAGAGCCATCTAGATGTCGTAAAAATGTGTATAATTACCACGAATAAATGGTGTGCAGTTTAGTTTCAGTTAATTTTTAAACATAGAAGTGACAGTAAAAAGTGATTTAATTGAGATTTAATAAAAGTGTTGAAGTAAAAGATTATTTTGGATTCTAAATAAGTGAAAACGTTGTTTATTAAATTAAAAGACGTTGTGTTAGAATAAAATAAAGAGATTTGTTGTTGTTGTGACAACAACAAAATGAGATACAAATGAGATACATACCTAATTCAAAACTGATACGACGTACGCAAATTTATTGTTCGATCAAATATCATTTTTTTATATTTAATTATTTGTTATGCTTAGTTGCATTTATTCATTTTTGTAAATATTATTGCTGTGAATATTATTGTAGAGTAAGCATTTTTTTGTATATAAAAGACGTGTTCTAGACTAATAAAATTCACTTGCTATTACAACGCAACCTACAAAGTTTCTTTTATTAGACTTCCCCCCACCAGCGGTAAGGGGTCTTTTGAACTGAAACTTACTAAGAATTCATTGGTCCTTCGAGAGGAAAAAGAATACAGTGAAAAAATAAGCGTTACCAGGGCTGAAAACATTGGTAAAAACCAGACAGTACGAATTAAACTACGAAGTACAACATAGCGTTACCAAGGCTACAAACATTGGTAAAAATCAAACAAATAAAAAAAAAAAAAGAAACAATCTAGGAAGTGAATAGAAGTGAAAAAAGCGTTATCAGGGCTATAAACACTGATAAATAAACGACGAAGTGAATAATAAAAATAAATTCAAACCAAGAAGATATAATACAACAATACAAATATGATTGATGAAACTGAAATCTTCATAATTGTTGCAAGGCAGAAGAAATTAGTTGAGGAGCTGGAACTCCAAATACGCAACTTTGGGAAAGACAGCGCATCGAGGAAAACCCAAAAATATAAAGAAGAAAGGATTCAACGCCTACAAACACTCTGGGTGGAGTTTGAAAGTAATCATTTGAAAATTGTTCCTAATATCAAACAAGACACGCCTTATATGCAAAGGAATACTTTCATGAAAGTTAAAAACTTGTATGAAGAGCATATGAAAAGGTTGGAAACCTTGGTTCCAACGATTTCTGAATACGAGAAGATAACAACCCAGAATTTAGGTGAAGATACCACTCCTATAAAAAAGATTCCTGGGCCCACGACGGACACTGAAGAAACGCAAATTCCAAGTCGTGTACAAGAAACTTTAAAGCAATCAACCTCAAACAATGCAAAGGAAAATGAGAGCCATAACAGAATTCAAATACAAAGGCTTCTCCTGTTATAACAAATTAATAAGAATAGCTGCTTATTGCAGAAGATTCGTCAACAACTGCAAGATTTGCGATTAACACAAATCTTGCAGTTGTTGACGAATCTTCTGCAATAAGCAGCTATTCTTATTAATTTGTTATAACAGGAGAATCTTATTGTTATGTCGTCGACTTCGTGGACTGCTAAGGTCATAACCTTTCTCGCTTCCGGAACATCGGGCTCTGATGTTGATGCACATTGTTCTTGTGATGGCCAGTGAACGGAATCTTCTTGCAGCCATCTTGGACCACTCCACCAAAGTTGGTTGTTCGTTAACTCTTCTGGCAGGCAGCCTCGTGACGCTAAATCAGCTGGATTGTCAGATGATCGTACATGTCTCCAACTTTTCGGCTTGGTTGCTTCCTGGATTTCTGACACTCTGTTTGCTACGAATGTCTTCCAAGTTGATGGACATTTTCTTATCCAAGCTAATGTTATTGTTGAATGTGCTGGGCCTCCTCAGCTTGAATAACGCAGAAATCGGATTCTTCAAATGATGTCTGAGACATTTGTATATCGTTGGCCGCCTTGGATGGTCTAAAAATTATTCTTCGTTTCCTGGGTTTGGGTGGTTGATTTCTTTTGAAGATGATGGCGGCTATTGCGATGATTACTATCAGAATTCCAATTGCCCCAAGAACTGAGTACTGATGTATTCTGTGGGTCTTTATTTCCCTCAAAATATTTTCTTGACTTCTTTGAAGCACTATCGCTTGTTCTACCCTAGCGATCTCCAAAGAAATATCTGATTGTAGGATAGGTTGTTCCTCTCTTTTGTAGTTAAGTGAAGTTAACTGCTCAGAGAGGTTGAATGACGGCAGAAATGAGGATGTTAACCTGCTAGTTACTGTTTGTCTTCCAACAACTGTCATCGTCTCGTCATGGATCATGCAGCTTGCTGGTAATTTTAATATTCCACTACCCTTTAGAATAGTAGGGGTCGGATTGAGGTCACAATTTATGTTTATGACTGTAGTATTTGGAACACTATATATCCAAGCATTTGGATGATGCATTTGGATCCAGTAAGCCTTTGCCGGGATGTTGTTAGTCAAACATGAATCCATTAGTTGTCTTTTGTGTTGGATAATATTTATTTCGCAAGAGCTTACGGAAGCTCCAGATGTGTATATTGGATGTTGCAGGTTACACCAGTAGTTATCTAAAGGTCTCTTCTGACAATGCGAAAATGCGTCCTTGTTCATTGGATAAAAGTGATTTCCTTGAAGATTTACCAGCAAGTAATCCGAGGATGGAATTATGCATGTGAAATTTCCATTGTTGAAGGTAGGAACTGGTAAGATCTTGTAAGTTTTAAACTCTTCGTTATACAGGAGAGGAAGAGTTATCTCTATGATGATGTTACTACCAGTTACTCTTCCTTTTGGACTCAATGTTTTGTAAAGTTGCAGGATTGA
The DNA here is from genome assembly GCA_963971375.1 of Platycheirus rosarum. Lineage (NCBI taxonomy): Eukaryota > Metazoa > Arthropoda > Insecta > Diptera > Syrphidae > Platycheirus > Platycheirus rosarum. Next base: position 219,997,232 of record OZ020507.1, on the reverse strand, counting down.
CTCATGATGCCTTTCTCCAGGTATCATCAATGAGCGTGGGATGTGGTCATGAATTCTGGTTAGTTCATCTTTGAATTGTTGTACTGTAAGAATAAGTGGATGTATTCTACCATTATGGGTTGACATAACCATGTCAAGCAATATGTTTTGTGTTGACTGATAGTTCAACATTATTAGTATGGCGTTTATAGCAGTTGCAGAAAACAGTTTTAAATTGTTGTACTTGTCTGTGTCGTTGCTGAGTTTGTGTACAATGGTACTCAACAATTCAATCTCCTTCTTTGTTTCCATATGCTCTTTTTTAAATATATTGACTGTTGAGTCAATTATTGTTGTCTGGTTTTTCATGAGTTGTACTACATGCTTTTCATTGTCTTGAATGGCTTCAATTGTTTCTTCGTATTGTTTTGCAAACCGTTGATCTAGTATTCCGAACAGCTCGTTTGTAATTGTTCCAACGAAGTCAAACGGAGAGCGTTTCGGTCGTTGCATTGAGTCATCATTTGCATGTACAAGAATTTCGTTGTTAAGCTCAATTTGCTGAAGTTGGCGTTTAAATTGACCTAGTATTCCATCGCACATAGTTAACTTCACTTCTGGTAACACTGTTGACTTGCAGATTTTCTCCATTTGTTGAACGCATATCTTGTAGGTGTCAAACTCAGACCAATAGTTTGTCATGTTGAAGAAGACAATGGTCTTCCAAGAGCTTGAAATGAGACTTGCTCGTCCTACATCCTCAAAGTATATTCCTGGTTGACTTTCAAATGGAGTGATTTCTACCTTGTGTTGGTAAGTGCTTGGTAAGGAACTAACCAAGTTTAAAAGACCGAACACTATGCTAATCCACAATAGTGGGTGTGCTCCGTTTGGTGCTATATTTTTTGTAGTAACAGCCATTGAGTGTTTTGTTGTTGTTTGTTGCGATTCGTGTTGTTTTGTTTCTATTAGTAAACGACATAATTTTGTTATCGGTCTTTTTATGTGTTTATTTCTGCTAAACACTGTTGCAGCTCGAACTCCATTGTCTTTGCCTGGATGAACTTCTGATATTTTCCCCATCATCCACGTAGTTGGTGGTAATCGATCTTCTTTAATAAGAACAATGTCACCGATTTGTATGTTGTCTTCTTTTTGTTTCCATTTTTGCCGTTGTTGAAGTTGTACCAGATATTCCGAAGACCAAGTTTTCCAAAAGTCTTGAGTAATTTTTTGTAAAAGCTGCCATCTAGAGCGAAATGTTTTTGTCTCATCTATATTTGTTTCAGGTACAGCGTTTAGAGCACTTCCCACCAGAAAGTGGCCAGGAGTTAGTATAGTGGTGTCATTAACATCATTTTCGACTGCAGAAAGTGGTCGAGAGTTTAAACAGGCTTCTATTTGTGTCAGAAGGGTAGAAAGTTCTTCAAATGTAAGCGTTGTGTCTCCAATCACTCGCTTTAGGTGGTATTTCGTTGATTTAACGCCAGCTTCCCATAATCCGCCAAAGTGAGGTGCGGCAGGTGGTATAAAGTGCCACTGGATTCCATCCATTACAAGTTTAGATGATGCATCTTCTTCGGATCGTCTTATTGTGGCTTGCATCTGATGTTGAATTTCTTTATTGGCTCCAACAAATGTAGTACCATTGTCACTATAAAAATGTGAGCATATTCCCCTTCTTGACGTGAAGCGTTTTAAGGCTGCAAGGAATGCTGCTGAGCTGAGATCACTTACCAGCTCGATATGAACTGCTTTAGTGGCTAAACAAACAAATATTGCTATGTAGCCCTTTGTTGATTTGTTTCCTCGTCCTTTGGCGACCAGTACCTGGATGGGACCAGCATAATCGATTCCGGTGTGGGTAAAAGGTCTTGAAGGTGTAACTCTAGCAGCCGGCAGCACTCCCATTTGCTGAGAAGTTGATTGTGCATTGAAGCGAAAACATTTTACACACTGATGGATTATTCGTCGTACAACTCGTTTTGCTTGAAGTATCCAAAACTGTTGTCTTAGTTTTGTAAGTGTTAGTCGAATACCACCGTGCAGGGTTCGCTTATGTGCATTTTCAACCAATAAATTTGTAAATTTTTCGTTGTGTGGTAGAATGAAGGGGTGTTTTTCTGAACTTGTTATATTAGCATTTTCTAATCGACCACCCACTACCAGGATTTCGTCTTTATTTAAGATTGGGTTTAATGATAGGATTTTACTTCTCTTGTGTAGATTTTTCCCATCTTTAAGACACGTTACCTCTTCGGGGAACACTCTCTCTTGAATTGAGCGGATGATGCCATTGCGAGAATCCTGTATTTCTTTGACAGTCAAATTTCTCGTTTCTTTCGCAATTTCATGATTTATGGAGTCAGTTCCCAATTTTTTGCGATTAACACGTTCGAATAAATTTCTTGACTCTGTGTCTAGAGTTTTTGTAGTTAGGTGTACAATTATTGGGCTCCATGATGAGGTGTCGAATCCCATGTTGTTTAAAGCAGCTAACCCTTCTTTAACTGCGTCCAGAATGTTTTTGATGGTGTTGGCTGATGGAGAATTTCCTTGTTGTCCACCTCTTAGCATTTTATCAATGTGCATTGAGACTATTTTTCTTTCGTTGTTATACCGTGACTTTAATATCTCCCATGCACTGTTGTAGTTCTTACTCGAAAATGTGAAATGTTGAATTAAATGAAGAGGTTCACCCTCCAAATGAGTCTTCAAATACTCCATCTTTTCAGTTGAACTTAGACTGCTCTTCTCGTGGATGATGGTAGAAAACAGATCATAAAATGACTTCCATTCTAGAAAATTCCCTTTGAATGTAGGAATTTTTAGTTGCGGAAGCCTTGAGTCATATGACTTTCGTTGAATATCTTGAGATTTCTGGGTATCACCTAGATTTGATGCCATTTGGTGCAGAAATCTATTGATATCTTGTTTTATTCCTTTGTACTGGTTGCCTGTTACATACGCCACCTTCAAATCTTCTTCATCTGCATTCGAAATGTAATCTTCGTGTAGTTCAGTGAGATTTCTTAATTGTTCAAGTAAAATTTTTTGCTGGTATTCATATATTTCCTTTGAATATTTTTCAAAGGAGTCCTCAAATTCTTCCATTGTGTCTACAACTGCACTTATTTTTAGTTGTAGTTTCTTAAGCCTTTGTATTTGAATTCTGTTATGGCTCTCATTTTCCTTTGCATTGTTTGAGGTTGATTGCTTTAAAGTTTCTTGTACACGACTTGGAATTTGCGTTTCTTCAGTGTCCGTCGTGGGCCCAGGAATCTTTTTTATAGGAGTGGTATCTTCACCTAAATTCTGGGTTGTTATCTTCTCGTATTCAGAAATCGTTGGAACCAAGGTTTCCAACCTTTTCATATGCTCTTCATACAAGTTTTTAACTTTCATGAAAGTATTCCTTTGCATATAAGGCGTGTCTTGTTTGATATTAGGAACAATTTTCAAATGATTACTTTCAAACTCCACCCAGAGTGTTTGTAGGCGTTGAATCCTTTCTTCTTTATATTTTTGGGTTTTCCTCGATGCGCTGTCTTTCCCAAAGTTGCGTATTTGGAGTTCCAGCTCCTCAACTAATTTCTTCTGCCTTGCAACAATTATGAAGATTTCAGTTTCATCAATCATATTTGTATTGTTGTATTATATCTTCTTGGTTTGAATTTATTTTTATTATTCACTTCGTCGTTTATTTATCAGTGTTTATAGCCCTGATAACGCTTTTTTCACTTCTATTCACTTCCTAGATTGTTTCTTTTTTTTTTTTTTATTTGTTTGATTTTTACCAATGTTTGTAGCCTTGGTAACGCTATGTTGTACTTCGTAGTTTAATTCGTACTGTCTGGTTTTTACCAATGTTTTCAGCCCTGGTAACGCTTATTTTTTCACTGTATTCTTTTTCCTCTCGAAGGACCAATGAATTCTTAGTAAGTTTCAGTTCAAAAGACCCCTTACCGCTGGTGGGGGGAAGTCTAATAAAAGAAACTTTGTAGGTTGCCGTTGTAATAGCAAGTGAATTTTATTAGTCTAGAGCACGTCTTTTATATACAAAAAAATGCTTACTCTACAATAATATTCACAGCAATAATATTTACAAAAATGAATAAATGCAACTAAGCATAACAAATAATTAAATATAAAAAAATGATATTTGATCGAACAATAAATTTGCGTGCGTCGTATCAGTTTTGAATTAGGTATGTATCTCATTTGTATCTCATTTTGTTGTTGTCACAACAACAACAAATCTCTTTATTTTATTCTAACACAACGTTTTTTAATTTAATAAACAACGTTTTCACTTATTTAGAATCCAAAATAATCTTTTACTTCAACACTTTTATTAAATCTCAATTAAATCACTTTTTACTGTCACTTCTATGTTTAAAAATTAACTGAAACTAAACTGCACACCATTTATTCGTGGTAATTATACACATTTTTACGACATCTAGATGGCTCTGGCACAAGCTATAACCTTTTCAGTGTTTAATGGAAGGTGTGTTACAGGGTCTGACATGGAAAACCTGCCTGGTGTACTTGGATGACGTCATCGTTGTGGGAAAGACGTTCGCTGAACATCGCGACAACTTGAAGGAGGTGTTTACACGACTTCGAATAGCACATTTAAAACTAAATCCAAAGAAATGTGCTCTGTTCAAAGCTGAGGTAAAATATTGGGGACATGTGATATCGTCAAATGGAGTAAAAACCGACCCGGAGAAAATCGAAGCCGTAAAAAAATTGGCCAGATCCAGCAGACAAACACCAGCTGAGGAGCTTTCTCGGTCTCGCCACATATTACAGTGTTATCGCAAATGCTCGCACATCCAGCTTTAGGGGCCAGTTATAGCTATCATTGAAAAGCATCATTGAAACAAATCATTGGAATTTTTTTGAGAGATCAGTTATAGCAATCATTGAAATTTTCTGCCATTGGAAAAATTTTCTTGGTTGAAATACACACGAAAATTTTTTTCGGATACAAATCTGTCATTGGAACTGAACGAAATTGGTACTCAAATCAGTGGAAAGAGTTGCTCCATATTCTGTCAAAAAACAATCAGCTGACACGAAAAACGAATTTGCATCTGGAAAACAGATAAATACATTTTTAGTAAAAAATATTTGTGCAAATTGATTTGTTCTTATCGAAAAAAATTCTTCGTATCATTTGCTATCGATTGGTATATCATTTGTGTTACTTATCAAAGGAAAACATATAAAAAAATGGGTTTAAAGTTTTTCAATGATGCATTTCAATGATAGCTATAACTGGCCCCTTATGAATTTTTTGACAGGTGTACCGCAGGTATCTATACTTGGACCAATTCTTTTCTCACTATACATCAATGAACTTCCACTTGTAGTAAAGAACTGCCAAATACACTTATACGCTGATGATGTGCAAACTTCTGATCAGTCGACCTCTATTGTCCAAAAATGAGGCAGTTGCTCTAATGATCGAGGATTTGCTACTCATCTCACGTTGGTCCAAGAAAAATTACCTATACTTAAATCCTGTCAAGTCAAAAGCCTTACCTATCTACCGCAAAGCATTTGATATATCAGCCCTTAGTCCATTAATGCTAGAGGATAAGACCATCAAATATGTCAGCTCCGCCAGAAATCTGGGAATGGTTTTCAATCGTTTCTTAATATGGAACGACCACCTCAATAATACAATAGGAAAAGTTTGTGGAAGCCTCCGTGTACTTTGGGTCACTCAAGATTTCATTCCTACAAAAACTAAACTCCTACTAGCAAGAACTCTTTTACTTCCAGTTCTGCTGTATGGATGTGAGATTTTATGTGACTTGGACTACGTGACTAGCCGCAAACTAAATGTTGTTTATACCAATATTGCTCGCTATATATATAATCTTCGCCGATATGACCATGTCTCTACCTTTACGAAACAAATTTGCGGTTGCAGCCTAAATAGCTTTTTGAAATTTCGTTCCATTAGTTACCTGCATCTAATTATTCAAACTCAGCAACCGGATTATTTACACAGTAGGCTGAATTTCCCCCTTTCAACAAGGTCTTTCTCTCTTATCCAACCACGATTTAGATATCTTATTACTCAACGTCAATTTTTTATTCATGTTATACGCCTTTGGAACTCCCTCCCAATAGCGATGAAAGGAATAAGAAGCACAAAAAGATTTTAGGGTTCACTCTTCACTTATTTGGCAAATCATCAATAAATGTTAATTTAGTGAGGAAATATTTTATAAGTTAATAAATGCATTGATTTTTTTTTTAATTAAGTTTTTTTATTTTTAATTTTTTAAATCATTGAAGTATTAATTGTCTTGAAAATTAATATTAAGGCTTGCAATAATTTAAAAGACGTGTGTACGATCTACTTTGTAAGCGGTTTTAAAATAATAAATACAAATACAACTACAAATACAGGAGGTTCGTGAAGGATTTTGCCGGAATCGCAGTGTCCGCAACAGCTAACTGAGAAGGGTAGACAATTTAAATGGTCAGGTGAGTGCGAAAGAAGCTTTCAACATCTAAAACAACGACTTTGTAAGGCACTAATACTAGCTTACCCCACCGCTGGCAAAACATTTATTGTGGACGCGGATGCTAGTAACGTGGGTGTTGGAGCAGTTCTGTTGCAGATACACGATGGGCAGTAGAAAGTGGTAACCTATTTCATCAAAGTTCTGTCGCGACCAGACAGAAACTATTGTGTAACCAGACGGGAACTCCTTGTTCTGATACTGGCAACAAAACATTTCCATAAATACCTGTATGGACAGAGATTCATACTTCGTACCGATAACGCCACTTTATGGTTGCTACAGTTCAACAGTCCTGAGGGGAAAGTAGCAAGATGGATCGAACGATTGCAGACTTACGACTTCGAAGTACAGCATCGCGGACCATGTGAGCCCAGTTGCAAACATTGTGCGCGAAAAGAGGAAAAGGACGAACATATTTCTGTCCAGAGAATAAAAGCCGAACCTGTAGAGAATTGGAGTGCCGAAGAAATTCGTAATGCACAAAAAGAAGACCCTGACATCGAGCCAATTTTTGCATGGAAGGAATCTATGGAGAAACCAAACGCAAGAGAAATCTCCGACAGAAGTCCTACTTTAAAGGCATACTGGGCGCAGTGGGACTCTCTCCATGTGGAAGATGGTGTTTTGCGAAGAAAATGGGAAATGCCGGATTGAAGATCCTTTAAGATGCAGCTTGTGGTTCCACGATCGAAAGTAGAGGAGATCCTACGAGAAATGCATGCTGGAGTATCCGGTGGGCACTTGGGAATCAACAAAACACTGGAAAAGGTACGGGAATGCTTTTATTGGCTAAGCGCGAGAAACGATGTAGAGAGCTGGTGTCGAAAGTGCACTACATGCGCAGCTAGCAAGGGACCCAAAGTCAAAACACGAGGTAAAATGCACCAGTACAACGTGAGCGCCCCGTTTGAAAGAATCGCCGTTGACATCACAGGAACTGAAAACGGTAGCCGTTACATCCTTGTTGTCATGGACTACTTCAGCAAGTGGCCGGAGGCGTTTGCGATACCTAATGAAGAAGCTAAGACCGTTGTCGAGCAGATGGTGGTCTGCAGGTTCGGGGTGCCTATGGAATTGCATTCCGACCAAGGGTGAAACTTCGAGTCGAAGGTATTCCAGGAAGTATGCGCATCACTCGGGTTAAAGAAAACAAGGACAACACCTCTTCATCCACAGTCTAATGGACCTTGAACGAGCATCTGTCCAAAGTCGTGAACGAGAACCAACGGGATTGGGATCGGCGAATTCCTTTATTTCTTATGGCCTACCGGAATGCGGTTCATAGTACAACTGGAAGCAATGATAATGTGATTGTTCGGGACGAACAAAACTAAGAGGGGGACAGTGTGATGTGGCAACAAAATGCAGTTTTTCATTAGATACATTTTTCAAATTCATGAATGTAGAATAAGTACAGACAACAAAATTGTATTTAATACTGGTAAAATATCGGTAAAGGTTCTCATCTCCACTATTTAGAGTTAGTTCCGAATCAACCAGGAAGATGGCCAGACGAAAATTGACCATCATGAGAGTACTATAGATAATGTATATACAATGACCAAAGTAAAATGCGTCTCGATTGAGTTCTAATTAGAACTGAAAAGGTTATAGCTTGTGCCAGAGCCATCTAGATGTCGTAAAAATGTGTATAATTACCACGAATAAATGGTGTGCAGTTTAGTTTCAGTTAATTTTTAAACATAGAAGTGACAGTAAAAAGTGATTTAATTGAGATTTAATAAAAGTGTTGAAGTAAAAGATTATTTTGGATTCTAAATAAGTGAAAACGTTGTTTATTAAATTAAAAGACGTTGTGTTAGAATAAAATAAAGAGATTTGTTGTTGTTGTGACAACAACAAAATGAGATACAAATGAGATACATACCTAATTCAAAACTGATACGACGTACGCAAATTTATTGTTCGATCAAATATCATTTTTTTATATTTAATTATTTGTTATGCTTAGTTGCATTTATTCATTTTTGTAAATATTATTGCTGTGAATATTATTGTAGAGTAAGCATTTTTTTGTATATAAAAGACGTGTTCTAGACTAATAAAATTCACTTGCTATTACAACGCAACCTACAAAGTTTCTTTTATTAGACTTCCCCCCACCAGCGGTAAGGGGTCTTTTGAACTGAAACTTACTAAGAATTCATTGGTCCTTCGAGAGGAAAAAGAATACAGTGAAAAAATAAGCGTTACCAGGGCTGAAAACATTGGTAAAAACCAGACAGTACGAATTAAACTACGAAGTACAACATAGCGTTACCAAGGCTACAAACATTGGTAAAAATCAAACAAATAAAAAAAAAAAAAGAAACAATCTAGGAAGTGAATAGAAGTGAAAAAAGCGTTATCAGGGCTATAAACACTGATAAATAAACGACGAAGTGAATAATAAAAATAAATTCAAACCAAGAAGATATAATACAACAATACAAATATGATTGATGAAACTGAAATCTTCATAATTGTTGCAAGGCAGAAGAAATTAGTTGAGGAGCTGGAACTCCAAATACGCAACTTTGGGAAAGACAGCGCATCGAGGAAAACCCAAAAATATAAAGAAGAAAGTATTCAACGCCTACAAACACTCTGGGTGGAGTTTGAAAGTAATCATTTGAAAATTGTTCCTAATATCAAACAAGACACGCCTTATATGCAAAGGAATACTTTCATGAAAGTTAAAAACTTGTATGAAGAGCATATGAAAAGGTTGGAAACCTTGGTTCCAACGATTTCTGAATACGAGAAGATAACAACCCAGAATTTAGGTGAAGATACCACTCCTATAAAAAAGATTCCTGGGCCCACGACGGACACTGAAGAAACGCAAATTCCAAGTCGTGTACAAGAAACTTTAAAGCAATCAACCTCAAACAATGCAAAGGAAAATGAGAGCCATAACAGAATTCAAATACAAAGGCTTCTCCTGTTATAACAAATTAATAAGAATAGCTGCTTATTGTAGAAGATTCGTCAACAACTGCAAGATTTGCGATTAACACAAATCTTGCAGTTGTTGACGAATCTTCTGCAATAAGCAGCTATTCTTATTAATTTGTTATAACAGGAGAATCTTATTGTTATGTCGTCGACTTCGTGGACTGCTAAGGTCATAACCTTTCTCGCTTCTGGAACATCGGGCTCTGATGTTGATGCACATTGTTCTTGTGATGGCCAGTGAACGGAATCTTCTTGCAGCCATCTTGGACCACTCCACCAAAGTTGGTTGTTCGTTAACTCTTCTGGCAGGCAGCCTCGTGACGCTAAATCAGCTGGATTGTCAGATGATCGTACATGTCTCCAACTTTTCGGCTTGGTTGCTTCCTGGATTTCTGACACTCTGTTTGCTACGAATGTCTTCCAAGTTGATGGACATTTTCTTATCCAAGCTAATGTTATTGTTGAATGTGCTGGGCCTCCTCAGCTTGAATAACGCAGAAATCGGATTCTTCAAATGATGTCTGAGACATTTGTATATTGTTGGCCGCCTTGGATGGTCTAAAAATTATTCTTCGTTTCCTGGGTTTGGGTGGTTGATTTCTTTTGAAGATGATGGCGGCTATTGCGATGATTACTATCAGAATTCCAATTGCCCCAAGAACTGAGTACTGATGTATTCTGTGGGTCTTTATTTCCCTCAAAATATTTTCTTGACTTCTTTGAAGCACTATCGCTTGTTCTACCCTAGCGATCTCCAAAGAAATATCTGATTGTAGGATAGGTTGTTCCTCTCTTTTGTAGTTAAGTGAAGTTAACTGCTCAGAGAGGTTGAATGACGGCAGAAATGAGGATGTTAACCTGCTAGTTACTGTTTGTCTTCCAACAACTGTCATCGTCTCGTCATGGATCATGCAGCTTGCTGGTAATTTTAATATTCCACTACCCTTTAGAATAGTAGGGGTCGGATTGAGGTCACAATTTATGTTTATGACTGTAGTATTTGGAACACTATATATCCAAGCATTTGGATGATGCATTTGGATCCAGTAAGCCTTTGCCGGGATGTTGTTAGTCAAACATGAATCCATTAGTTGTCTTTTGTGTTGGATAATATTTATTTCGCAAGAGCTTACGGAAGCTCCAGATGTGTATATTGGATGTTGCAGGTTACACCAGTAGTTATCTAAAGGTCTCTTCTGACAATGCGAAAATGCGTCCTTGTTCATTGGATAAAAGTGATTTCCTTGAAGATTTACCAGCAAGTAATCCGAGGATGGAATTATGCATGTGAAATTTCCATTGTTGAAGGTAGGAACTGGTAAGATCTTGTAAGTTTTAAACTCTTCGTTATACAGGAGAGGAAGAGTTATCTCTATGATGATGTTACTACCAGTTACTCTTCCTTTTGGACTCAATGTTTTGTAAAGTTGCAGGATTGACTCATGATGCCTTTCTCCAGGTATCATCAATGAGCGTGGGATGTGGTCATGAATTCTGGTTAGTTCATCTTTGAATTGTTGTACTGTAAGAATAAGTGGATGTATTCTACCATTATGGGTTGACATAACCATGTCAAGCAATATGTTTTGTGTTGACTGATAGTTCAACATTATTAGTATGGCGTTTATAGCAGTTGCAGAAAACAGTTTTAAATTGTTGTACTTGTCTGTGTCGTTGCTGAGTTTGTGTACAATGGTACTCAACAATTCAATCTCCTTCTTTGTTTCCATATGCTCTTTTTTAAATATATTGACTGTTGAGTCAATTATTGTTGTCTGGTTTTTCATGAGTTGTACTACATGCTTTTCATTGTCTTGAATGGCTTCAATTGTTTCTTCGTATTGTTTTGCAAACCGTTGATCTAGTATTCCGAACAGCTCGTTTGTAATTGTTCCAACGAAGTCAAACGGAGAGCGTTTCGGTCGTTGCATTGAGTCATCATTTGCATGTACAAGAATTTCGTTGTTAAGCTCAATTTGCTGAAGTTGGCGTTTAAATTGACCTAGTATTCCATCGCACATAGTTAACTTCACTTCTGGTAACACTGTTGACTTGCAGATTTTCTCCATTTGTTGAACGCATATCTTGTAGGTGTCAAACTCAGACCAATAGTTTGTCATGTTGAAGAAGACAATGGTCTTCCAAGAGCTTGAAATGAGACTTGCTCGTCCTACATCCTCAAAGTATATTCCTGGTTGACTTTCAAATGGAGTGATTTCTACCTTGTGTTGGTAAGTGCTTGGTAAGGAACTAACCAAGTTTAAAAGACCGAACACTATGCTAATCCACAATAGTGGGTGTGCTCCGTTTGGTGCTATATTTTTTGTAGTAACAGCCATTGAGTGTTTTGTTGTTGTTTGTTGCGATTCGTGTTGTTTTGTTTCTATTAGTAAACGACATAATTTTGTTATCGGTCTTTTTATGTGTTTATTTCTGCTAAACACTGTTGCAGCTCGAACTCCATTGTCTTTGCCTGGATGAACTTCTGATATTTTCCCCATCATCCACGTAGTTGGTGGTAATCGATCTTCTTTAATAAGAACAATGTCACCGATTTGTATGTTGTCTTCTTTTTGTTTCCATTTTTGCCGTTGTTGAAGTTGTACCAGATATTCCGAAGACCAAGTTTTCCAAAAGTCTTGAGTAATTTTTTGTAAAAGCTGCCATCTAGAGCGAAATGTTTTTGTCTCATCTATATTTGTTTCAGGTACAGCGTTTAGAGCACTTCCCACCAGAAAGTGGCCAGGAGTTAGTATAGTGGTGTCATTAACATCATTTTCGACTGCAGAAAGTGGTCGAGAGTTTAAACAGGCTTCTATTTGTGTCAGAAGGGTAGAAAGTTCTTCAAATGTAAGCGTTGTGTCTCCAATCACTCGCTTTAGGTGGTATTTCGTTGATTTAACGCCAGCTTCCCATAATCCGCCAAAGTGAGGTGCGGCAGGTGGTATAAAGTGCCACTGGATTCCATCCATTACAAGTTTAGATGATGCATCTTCTTCGGATCGTCTTATTGTGGCTTGCATCTGATGTTGAATTTCTTTATTGGCTCCAACAAATGTAGTACCATTGTCACTATAAAAATGTGAGCATATTCCCCTTCTTGACGTGAAGCGTTTTAAGGCTGCAAGGAATGCTGCTGAGCTGAGATCACTTACCAGCTCGATATGAACTGCTTTAGTGGCTAAACAAACAAATATTGCTATGTAGCCCTTTGTTGATTTGTTTCCTCGTCCTTTGGCGACCAGTACCTGGATGGGACCAGCATAATCGATTCCGGTGTGGGTAAAAGGTCTTGAAGGTGTAACTCTAGCAGCCGGCAGCACTCCCATTTGCTGAGAAGTTGATTGTGCATTGAAGCGAAAACATTTTACACACTGATGGATTATTCGTCGTACAACTCGTTTTGCTTGAAGTATCCAAAACTGTTGTCTTAGTTTTGTAAGTGTTAGTCGAATACCACCGTGCAGGGTTCGCTTATGTGCATTTTCAACCAATAAATTTGTAAATTTTTCGTTGTGTGGTAGAATGAAGGGGTGTTTTTCTGAACTTGTTATATTAGCATTTTCTAATCGACCACCCACTACCAGGATTTCGTCTTTATTTAAGATTGGGTTTAATGATAGGATTTTACTTCTCTTGTGTAGATTTTTCCCATCTTTAAGACACGTTACCTCTTCGGGGAACACTCTCTCTTGAATTGAGCGGATGATGCCATTGCGAGAATCCTGTATTTCTTTGACAGTCAAATTTCTCGTTTCTTTCGCAATTTCATGATTTATGGAGTTAGTTCCCAATTTTTTGCGATTAACACGTTCGAATAAATTTCTTGACTCTGTGTCTAGAGTTTTTGTAGTTAGGTGTACAATTATTGGGCTCCATGATGAGGTGTCGAATCCCATGTTGTTTAAAGCAGCTAACCCTTCTTTAACTGCGTCCAGAATGTTTTTGATGGTGTTGGCTGATGGAGAATTTCCTTGTTGTCCACCTCTTAGCATTTTATCAATGTGCATTGAGACTATTTTTCTTTCGTTGTTATACCGTGACTTTAATATCTCCCATGCACTGTTGTAGTTCTCACTCGAAAATGTGAAATGTTGAATTAAATGAAGAGGTTCACCCTCCAAATGAGTCTTCAAATACTCCATCTTTTCAGTTGAACTTAGACTGCTCTTCTCGTGGATGATGGTAGAAAACAGATCATAAAATGACTTCCATTCTAGAAAATTCCCTTTCAATGTAGGAATTTTTAGTTGCGGAAGCCTTGAGTCATATGACTTTCGTTGAATATCTTGAGATTTCTGGGTATCACCTAGATTTGATGCCATTTGGTGCAGAAATCTATTGATATCTTGTTTTATTCCTTTGTACTGGTTGCCTGTTACATACGCCACCTTCAAATCTTCTTCATCTGCATTCGAAATGTAATCTTCGTGTAGTTCAGTGAGATTTCTTAGTTGTTCAAGTAACATTTTTTGCTGGTATTCATATATTTCCTTTGAATATTTTTCAAAGGAGTCCTCAAATTCTTCCATTGTGTCTACAACTGCACTTATTTTTAGTTGTAGTTTCTTAAGCCTTTGTATTTGAATTCTGTTATGGCTCTCATTTTCCTTTGCATTGTTTGAGGTTGATTGCTTTAAAGTTTCTTGTACACGACTTGGAATTTGCGTTTCTTCAGTGTCCGTCGTGGGCCCAGGAATCTTTTTTATAGGAGTGGTATCTTCACCTAAATTCTGGGTTGTTATCTTCTCGTATTCAGAAATCGTTGGAACCAAGGTTTCCAACCTTCTCATATGCTCTTCATACAAGTTTTTAACTTTCATGAAAGTATTCCTTTGCATATAAGGCGTGTCTTGTTTGATATTAGGAACAATTTTCAAATGATTACTTTCAAACTCCACCCAGAGTGTTTGTAGGCGTTGAATCCTTTCTTCTTTATATTTTTGGGTTTTCCTCGATGCGCTGTCTTTCCCAAAGTTGCGTATTTGGAGTTCCAGCTCCTCAACTAATTTCTTCTGCCTTGCAACAATTATGAAGATTTCAGTTTCATCAATCATATTTGTATTGTTGTATTATATCTTCTTGGTTTGAATTTATTTTTATTATTCACTTCGTCGTTTATTTATCAGTGTTTATAGCCCTGATAACGCTTTTTTCACTTCTATTCACTTCCTAGATTGTTTCTTTTTTTTTTTTTTTTATTTGTTTGATTTTTACCAATGTTTGTAGCCTTGGTAACGCTATGTTGTACTTCGTAGTTTAATTCGTACTGTCTGGTTTTTACCAATGTTTTCAGCCCTGGTAACGCTTATTTTTTCACTGTATTCTTTTTCCTCTCGAAGGACCAATGAATTCTTAGTAAGTTTCAGTTCAAAAGACCCCTTACCGCTGGTGGGGGGAAGTCTAATAAAAGAAACTTTGTAGGTTGCCGTTGTAATAGCAAGTGAATTTTATTAGTCTAGAACACGTCTTTTATATACAAAAAAATGCTTACTCTACAATAATATTCACAGCAATAATATTTACAAAAATGAATAAATGCAACTAAGCATAACAAATAATTAAATATAAAAAAATGATATTTGATCGAACAATAAATTTGCGTGCGTCGTATCAGTTTTGAATTAGGTATGTATCTCATTTGTATCTCATTTTGTTGTTGTCACAACAACAACAAATCTCTTTATTTTATTCTAACACAACGTTTTTTAATTTAATAAACAACGTTTTCACTTATTTAGAATCCAAAATAATCTTTTACTTCAACACTTTTATTAAATCTCAATTAAATCACTTTTTACTGTCACTTCTATGTTTAAAAATTAACTGAAACTAAACTGCACACCATTTATTCGTGGTAATTATACACATTTTTACGACATCTAGATGGCTCTGGCACAAGCTATAACCTTTTCAGTGTTTAATGGAAGGTGTGTTACAGGGTCTGACATGGAAAACCTGCCTGGTGTACTTGGATGACGTCATCGTTGTGGGAAAGACGTTCGCTGAACATCGCGACAACTTGAAGGAGGTCGTGTAAACGACTTCGAATAGCACATTTAAAACTAAATCCAAAGAAATGTGCTCTGTTCAAAGCTGAGGTAAAATATTGGGGACATGTGATATCGTCAAATGGAGTAAAAACCGACCCGGAGAAAATCGAAGCCGTAAAAAAATTGGCCAGATCCAGCAGACAAACACCAGCTGAGGAGCTTTCTCGGTCTCGCCACATATTACAGTGTTATCGCAAATGCTCGCACATCCAGCTTTAGGGGCCAGTTATAGCTATCATTGAAAAGCATCATTGAAAGAAATCATTGGAATTTTTTTGAGAGATCAGTTATAGCAATCATTGAAATTTTCTGCCATTGGAAAAATTTTCTTGGTTGAAATACACACGAAAATTTTTTTCGGATACAAATCTGTCATTGGAACTGAACGAAATTGGTACTCAAATCAGTGGAAAGAGTTGCTCCATATTCTGTCAAAAAACAATCAGCTGACACGAAAAACGAATTTGCATCTGGAAAACAGATAAATACATTTTTAGTAAAAAATATTTGTGCAAATTGATTTGTTCTTATCGAAAAAAATTCTTCGTATCATTTGCTATCGATTGGTATATCATTTGTGTTACTTATCAAAGGAAAACATATAAAAAAATGGGTTTAAAGTTTTTCAATGATGCATTTCAATGATAGCTATAACTGGCCCCTTATGAATTTTTTGACAGGTGTACCGCAGGTATCTATACTTGGACCAATTCTTTTCTCACTATACATCAATGAACTTCCACTTGTAGTAAAGAACTGCCAAATACACTTATACGCTGATGATGTGCAAACTTCTGATCAGTCGACCTCTATTGTCCAAAAATGAGGCAGTTGCTCTAATGATCGAGGATTTGCTACTCATCTCACGTTGGTCCAAGAAAAATTACCTATACTTAAATCCTGTCAAGTCAAAAGCCTTACCTATCTACCGCAAAGCATTTGATATATCAGCCCTTAGTCCATTAATGCTAGAGGATAAGACCATCAAATATGTCAGCTCCGCCAGAAATCTGGGAATGGTTTTCAATCGTTTCTTAATATGGAACGACCACCTCAATAATACAATAGGAAAAGTTTGTGGAAGCCTCCGTGTACTTTGGGTCACTCAAGATTTCATTCCTACAAAAACTAAACTCCTACTAGCAAGAACTCTTTTACTTCCAGTTCTGCTGTATGGATGTGAGATTTTATGTGACTTGGACTACGTGACTAGCCGCAAACTAAATGTTGTTTATACCAATATTGCTCGCTATATATATAATCTTCGCCGATATGACCATGTCTCTACCTTTACGAAACAAATTTGCGGTTGCAGCCTAAATAGCTTTTTGAAATTTCGTTCCATTAGTTACCTGCATCTAATTATTCAAACTCAGCAACCGGATTATTTACACAGTAGGCTGAATTTCCCCCTTTCAACAAGGTCTTTCTCTCTTATCCAACCACGATTTAGATATCTTATTACTCAACGTCAATTTTTTATTCATGTTATACGCCTTTGGAACTCCCTCCCAATAGCGATGAAAGGAATAAGAAGCACAAAAAGATTTTAGGGTTCACTCTTCACTTATTTGGCAAATCATCAATAAATGTTAATTTAGTGAGGAAATATTTTATAAGTTAATAAATGCATTGATTTTTTTTTTTAATTAAGTTTTTTAATTTTTAATTTTTTAAATCATTGAAGTATTAATTGTCTTGAAAATTAATATTAAGGCTTGCAAATAATTTAAAAGACGTGTGTACGATCTACTTTGTAAGCGGTTTTAAAATAATAAATACAAATACAACTACAAATACAGGAGGTTCGTGAAGGATTTTGCCGGAATCGCAGTGTCTGCAACAGCTAACTGAGAAGGGTAGACAATTTAAATGGTCAGGTGAGTGCGAAAGAAGCTTTCAACATCTAAAACAACGACTTTGTAAGGCACTAATACTAGCTTACCCCACCGCTGGCAAAACATTTTATTGTGGACGCGGATGCTAGTAACGTGGGTGTTGGAGCAGTTCTGTTGCAGATACACGATGGGCAGTAGAAAGTGGTAACCTATTTCATCAAAGTTCTGTCGCGACCAGACAGAAACTATTGTGTAACCAGACGGGAACTCCTTGTTCTGATACTGGCAACAAAACATTTCCATAAATACCTGTATGGACAGAGATTCATACTTCGTACCGATAACGCCACTTTATGGTTGCTACAGTTCAACAATCCTGAGGGGAAAGTAGCAAGATGGATCGAACGATTGCAGACTTACGACTTCGAAGTACAGCATCGCGGACCATGTGAGCCCAGTTGCAAACATTGTGCGCGAAAAGAGGAAAAGGACGAACATATTTCTGTCCAGAGAATAAAAGCCGAACCTGTAGAGAATTGGAGTGCCGAAGAAATTCGTAATGCACAAAAAGAAGACCCTGACATCGAGCCAATTTTTGCATGGAAGGAATCTATGGAGAAACCAAACGCAAGAGAAATCTCCGACAGAAGTCCTACTTTAAAGGCATACTGGGCGCAGTGGGACTCTCTCCATGTGGAAGATGGTGTTTTGCGAAGAAAATGGGAAATGCCGGATTGAAGATCCTTTAAGATGCAGCTTGTGGTTCCACGATCGAAAGTAGAGGAGATCCTACGAGAAATGCATGCTGGAGTATCCGGTGGGCACTTGGGAATCAACAAAACACTGGAAAAGGTACGGGAATGCTTTTATTGGCTAAGCGCGAGAAACGATGTAGAGAGCTGGTGTCGAAAGTGCACTACATGCGCAGCTAGCAAGGGACCCAAAGTCAAAACACGAGGTAAAATGCACCAGTACAACGTGAGCGCCCCGTTTGAAAGAATCGCCGTTGACATCACAGGAACTGAAAACGGTAGCCGTTACATCCTTGTTGTCATGGACTACTTCAGCAAGTGGCCGGAGGCGTTTGCGATACCTAATGAAGAAGCTAAGACCGTTGTCGAGCAGATGGTGGTCTGCAGGTTCGGGGTGCCTATGGAATTGCATTCCGACCAAGGGTGAAACTTCGAGTCGAAGGTATTCCAGGAAGTATGCGCATCACTCGGGTTAAAGAAAACAAGGACAACACCTCTTCATCCACAGTCTAATGGACCTTGAACGAACATCTGTCCAAAGTCGTGAACGAGAACCAACGGGATTGGGATCGGCGAATTCCTTTATTTCTTATGGCCTACCGGAATGCGGTTCATAGTACAACTGGAAGCAATGATAATGTGATTGTTCGGGACGAACAAAACTAAGAGGGGGACAGTGTGATGTGGCAACAAAATGCAGTTTTTCATTAGATACATTTTTCAAATTCATGAATGTAGAATAAGTACAGACAACAAAATTGTATTTAATACTGGTAAAATATCGGTAAAGGTTCTCATCTCCACTATTTAGAGTTAGTTCCGAATCAACCAGGAAGATGGCCAGACGAAAATTGACCATCATGAGAGTACTATAGATAATGTATATACAATGACCAAAGTAAAATGCGTCTCGATTGAGTTCTAATTAGAACTGAAAAGGTTATAGCTTGTGCCAGAGCCATCTAGATGTCGTAAAAATGTGTATAATTACCACGAATAAATGGTGTGCAGTTTAGTTTTAGTTAATTTTTAAACATAGAAGTGACAGTAAAAAGTGATTTAATTGAGATTTAATAAAAGTGTTGAAGTAAAAGATTATTTTGGATTGTAAATAAGTGAAAACGTTGTTTATTAAATTAAAAGACGTTGTGTTAGAATAAAATAAAGAGATTTGTTGTGTTATTTTGATAGTGTGATTGAGTTTTATTTATCGAACCCCAGGCAGTAATATAACAATATTTTTTAAAGAGCATGCTCGACTGCATTCATATTCCAACAAGTGTATTTTGGCGTATACGTCAAACCAATTCTCAGGCGACGATATGTATGTATGTACGTACATAGCACATCGATGTGGGCCTGCAAATGTATTTTAAATGAAACCCTAGCTTTTATGATTATTCAATAAATAAATAAATTTATACTATTAAAAAAAATGTTTGTCTAATTTTATTTTTATTTTTAATTTTCACAACTTTTTGTGTTTTTATATAAATCGGCGACGTGTTTCGGAATTATTCCATCTTCAGGCACGATGTAGGAATTTATTTTATTTATTTCAAATAAATTGAAATAAGTTAAATTTCTACATCGCACCAAATAAATTGAAATAAATTAAATTCCTACATCGCGCCTGAAGATGGAATACTATTTCCCGATTAGAAACACAACTTGGAGATCAAAACACACTCACAATAATTATGATTATTACTTTCAAATATGATTTATTTATTTTAGTTTCTTCTTAAACATTGTTATTTTATTACGTTATATTTCTAAACATTTATATAGCAATATATCCTCATTTCAGCTTAAAAACTAAGTGTTTAAAATCTCGTCGTTATTATATTAATTAAATTTGAATTTTTGTCATAGATACTTTTTTTATTATTCAATAACTCTAGGTTGTAAAATTAATTTTGCAATTTCAACTTAATTTTCGGTGAGCAATAACTATTCCAATCATATTTTAAAGGGCTTACTTCATCTTACTCGAAATTGGTATATGATAAAAGTATAAAATGGCATTTACTGTTTTTTTTTTACAAAATGTTTGTTATAAGTTTTGACATGATGTGTTTCTGTCATTAAAAAAATGATTTTTATTTTATTTCAGATGAAATTGTAATCTTATAAAAGCTTATTCGTTATAAAAACATAATTTTTTTTATATTATTGATGAATTGTTTTTTTTTTAGTTTTGCAAAGTTGGGTATGTTAAGACTGTTTGAGCAAAGGTCTTTATGAGTAGTTAGATATTATAAACCCCAAAATTTAACAACTAGCACGCAATAATAATTTTGCCTTAAAAAGAAATACAAATACGTTTTCGATTAGTTTGAAAAACATCAAATTAAGTCTTCTCCTGTAAATTCTCTCCGTCGCGTTTATAAAATTAAATTTTTATTTTCTAGTAGATATAAGTAGAAGTTTTGTTCCACCTACTTCGAACTACACTGTTAATAAAAAAAAGTTGTTTGTATAAGGTCTTCAAGCATTACAGATTTTCAAGAAAAACTTAAACAACATAATTGCAATAAGCGCTGTTAAGCACCACTGAATCATAAAACTCATAAAATAGTTAGTACCTACTTAAAATTATAAAATATATTTTAAGTAAATAACAAATAAATAAATAGTACAAATAAATAATTAGTAGAGATAAGTAAGAAAACTACTACTACTTAAAATAAAACTTATTTTTACTTGCGATTTAGGTACTAAAATGCAAATTATGGACTCGTACAAAAAAAAACATCTAACAATCAGACATGGGTCCGGAAATTCCGTCCGTCTGTCTGTTCGCGCCTCTACAGCCTAAACGGATGGGCCGATTTGCTTCAAACTTGGTATTTAGTATTTATTAGGTAGTATCTCGGGCGTTTTTCATTTTTGCTCTAGGTCGAAAAATAACGGTACCTGCCATACAATTTTTAACAAAAAGTTTGATTTTCTCAAAAACGGCTCTAACGATTTTGATAAAACTTTCAGGGTGCTATTTTTTACAACAATACATATTTCAGTTAGAATAAATTTTTAGAAATGTATTCTATAACGGTACCTCTCATATAACCGGTTTTTTTCAAATGCGGTTTTATCGCAAACTATTATTCCGATTTCAATAAGATTTTGCACACAGGAAGTCATTTATAATTGAATTAATATTGCATTTCAAAATTTTCAAAAACCTTTTTTTCGATTTTTTTAAATTTTCTAAAAAAAAATTGGTTTTCGAAATATTTTGAAAATGGGTTGATTGAATTTTTTTAAATAATTTTCCCAGATGAAAACTACAGATTTTCTTATAATGACATACTAAAAAAAAATCTAAAATATTTTTTCGAAAAGTTTTTCAAAAAAAAGACCTTTTTAAAAAACTGGTCGAACGATTTTCAATATTTTTTTTCCTCGATAGACATTTAGTTTTTAAATTTAATTGCATACTTAGTTTTTCCGAAAAAAACTTTTAAGCTAATTAAAAAAAATGAAAGAATTTTCTAAAAAAAAAAATATTTTTTTATTTTAATAGACGTGTGGTTTTCAATCTGGCAATACTTCTTTCGGAGTTGGTCTTTTTGACAGCTGTCACTTGATTAATGCTCAGTTTGGTTTGCCATTTCATAATGAATAGACTTAATCCCGAACATGTTTGCAAATTGTGCAAATTTATTACCAAAATAATGGTTCGTTTCGGTGGAGCAGAGCATCGAAGAAGACCCGAATGAGTCCATCCGCGATCCCGCGCAACAATTGGAGATGTGCCCATTCACTTTATGGAAGATTTTGCGGAAGAATCTTGGTTTACAGGCTTACAAAATCCAACTAGTGCAAGAATTGAAGCCGAACGACCATCAAGGGCGTCACGCGTTCGGTGAATGGGCCCAAAACGAGATGGCCACCGATCCCGATTTCCACAAAATTGGGCCTCGGCTGGAATTTATTCGAGCCAGCCGCGGCGGCAACTTCCCCGAAATCATTTTTGAAACATAATGCAAGCTCATAACATTAAACTATATGCGTTTTATTTCTTCTTGAAAACCACACGTCTAAAAAAACACCCTTTATATACATACATATGCCACTAAGCAATTATCTAACATAAGAACAAGTTCGTGCATTTTTTTTAATTTATTCGACGATGTGACCACATATGAGCAAGTACGTGCGATCCAGTCGTGCAATTAATTTCTATTGTTTCACAACTAAAACATAATATTGTGTCTACTTGTAAGCACTAAACAATATTCCTTTGAAATAAAATACAAATAAAAAATGCGAGTCCCAACCATAATCATTGTATATACATTTTTTCTATAGTACTCTCATGGTGGTCATTTTTCGTCTGGCCATCTCCTTGTTGATTCAGAACTAACTCTTAATAGTGCAGACGAGAACCTTTACCGATATTTTACCAGTATTTAATAAACTTTTGTTGTCTGTACTTATTCTATATTCACACCGATTGGCAATTTTAGCACGCCTCATTGCGACTTGATTCAGAACTAAAAACCAGCCACGGGGCAGTACCGATACTACCGATAATTTTATCAAATGAATAGGCAAATGGCAAATAAAAATATTTATTTATTTATTATCACAGGTAAGACAAATAAATTTGCATAGTCCGGAATTAAATGAAGCCGGGGATCTAGGCCCATAAGTGGCTGATGTAAAAATTACAATAAATAGATAAATAATAGAATTCTTTGGAAAATAGTTTGATAAATATTTTGTAAACATAAAGTTATTAAAAATATTGTAAATACAATTTAAATTATTTATAGTTTTTAGCTATCTAAAGATTACAATAAGTCATCAAATTTGATAGGGTTGTTCAGATTTTAAAGATTTATGACCGCAATTTCAAAGCACTCTGAAAGCTGGAATATTTCATCAATTTCCTGAAATTTTTTGACTGTCAGTCAGCAGGAGTTTAAAAATCTGACACCTGCGAAATAAATTTCTGCGAAAAATTATCGGAAACATAACTTATAATGAATAAAATTTATTCGGTGACCACAACAAACTTTTGAAGTTCGCAACGCACATAATACGTTTATCAATGTACTTACATAATCACCGTGCTTGTTTTTTATCTTGTTTTATCTACGGTTACCGGTACGAAGTTAAAAAAAATAAGGTTGGATTCGATATCCTTCTTTTTCTTTATAATTCATTTTCTTATGATCCCGCTTTCGCAATTAAAACTTGTTGTTTACTTTAACATTATTTTATTGTAACATATAATATATATAACATTACAAGTATGGTAAGGGGGGCATGTTGCCCTCTTAACTCACTTAAATCGTAGGCAAAATAAAGATTTGCGACCTAAAAATTTGGTATTTTACATTTTCGGGGTTTTTTGGCGATACAAAATCCAAAACTGGACCGATTTTAATATAAATTACCCATGTTCTGCATTTCACTTATTGTGAATTCACATGGTGAATGTGAATATAGGTGTTCCACAATTCTTTATTGTAACCATTGTATATACATTTTCTATTATGCAGTGTATATACAAAGATTGTAAATTGGAATTTCGAAAATGAAAATGGATGTTCTGCGTTTTGGTTTATTCCATTTTCTGAACAAATTCAAATCTCTTCGTTTATGTTCAGTGAATTGTTTTTGAAATTGGAGTAATTACAGTTGGCTGTGTAAAGGGCTAACTATAATGGTCGGAAGCAAGCGGAACCTAGTGTCAAAACCGACCGAAACATTCCAATCCGTTTGTCAAATGAGCACGTCTATCCTTTGTATATACACAGCATATAGTACTATCATTGTATATACATTTTCTATAGTACTCTCATGGTGGTCATTTTTCGTCTGGCCATCTTCCTGGTTGATTCAGAACTATCTCTAAATAGTGGAGACGAGAACCTTTACCGATATCTTACCAGTATTTAATAAACTTTTGTTGTCTGTACTTATTCTATATTCACACCAATTGGCAATTTCAGCACGCCTCATTGCGACTTGATTCAGAACTAAAAAATGATGCTCCATGATAGTACTATATGCAGTGTATATACAAAGGTACTATCATGAAGTATCATTTTTACTTGCGATAATAGGTACTACAGGGTGCGCCAGAGAAACTTACTTATTTGAAAGGTCAATAAAAAAAAGTACTTCAGTTATTGTTTTAAATTTTTTTTTATTTGAGAATACAATATCCCAATTTTTTTTTTATGCTTAAAAATGACATCGGATAAATGGCGACCCCCATTGCGCATACACTGATGAAGTCAATTTTTGAAATTCGTATCCACTCTTCGCAGCATATCAATCGGTATGTTGGCAATGGCGTCGCGAATGTTGTTCTTGAGGTGTGCTATGGTCCGTGGTCGATCGACATAAACCAGGGATTTCAAATAACCCCACAAAAAGAAATCGCATAGAGTAAAATCTGGAGCGTGCCGGCCATTGGAGATCGCCTCTGAGAGAGATGAGGCGGTCGGGGAAATGTTGTCGCAACAAATTCATTGAGTCTCGTGCTGTGTGTGCTGTGGCTCCATCTTGCTGAAACCACACGTTCCTAACGTTCATTTCTTCGAGTCTTGGAAGAAAAAATTCCTCGATCATGTTCCTGTAACGAGCTCCATTCACGGTAACTGCGCGTTTGTTTTCTTCAAAAAAATAAGGACCAATTATTCCCATTACCGACATCGCACACCAGACAGTAACTCGCTCACAATTAAGGGGCTTCTGGTGAAGCTCACGCGGATTTACACCACACCAATAACGCATGTTTTGCTTGTTGACGCAGCCGGAAATGTGGAAGTGAGCCTCGTCACTGAAAAAAATTACCGCGTCTTCAGGCAGGTTGTCAATCAGCATTTCACATGCATTTTGACGGGCAACAAAATCGCGTTCAGTTAATTCTTGCACAACAGCCAATTTATAGGGATGAAATTGAAGGTCTTTATGGAGAATTCGTCGAACAGTGGTGTCAGAAATTCCCATAGCAGCTGCGTGTTTGCGAGCCGAACGCCGTTGAAAACGCACAACTGACTGCCTCACTCTTTCGATATTTTCCGGAGTTCTGATGGTCCGTTGAAGTCCATTTCTGGGTTTAGCGACACTTCCACACTCCCGAAATGAGTTAACCCACGACAGAATCGAATTACGGCCAGGAACGAGTCTGTGAGGAGGAATTTCAAAGCGAGCGCGTTGTTGCGTAGCAACAAGTGAGCGACCGTAAGAAAAGAAGCTCTCAACTGCGAAGGCCCGCTGCTCTCTAGACCAGAGCATGATGGCAACTTACTGGAGGGAGAAACAAACTTGGGAACTTCCCCCTCCAGATGCGCCCCCTCTTGCCCCTCTACCCACCCAACTCACCGCGCGGGAATTTTTTCAAATAAGTAAGTTTCTCTGGCGCACCCTGTATAATGCAAGTTATGCATTCGTGCAAATTAAAAAATTCGAGATAGCTATGAAAGATGACATTACGATGATAGAGAAACATATTTGAGTTACTGGCAAAATTCTGTCCGCCTGTCTGTCTGTACGGATGTATTTTGAACTGTAGCCTAAACGGTTGGGCCAATCGTGTTCAATTTTAGAACTTAAGGTTATTTTGACATTCTACAGAGGAGTTTTTCCAATTTTTTTTTTAGCTCAAAAAATTAACGGTACCGTCAAGAAAAAACTTAATTTTTCTCGAAAACGGCTCCAAATTTTTTATGAAAAAAATCAGTGTACTATTGTAAGTAAGCTTTATATTTTGGCGAAAAAAAAATTAATATGGTGGGCTAAAAACGATACCCTCCATAGGACCGGTTTTTTCTTCATTTTTCTCAGAAACTGGTTATCCGTCCGATTACTATATAAATTGATATTCAAGAAGATGTAGGTACCCTAAGTAATTTTGCATTATTTTTTTAAATTTTGTTTTCTTGAATTATTTTTTTTAATTGTTTAAGAAAGTTGTTAAAAAACCGTTTTATTTAAAAACCGCTCCTACGATTTTGAAAAAAAAAAATCAAACTTTTTAACATTTCTTAAAGAAATAAAATGGCGTTCAAACTATTTTACTCAATACAATTTAAAGTACTTTATTCGAACAATCAAAAGCCACAAAAATCGAATAAATGCTTTGATGTTCACTTTAATTTTCTTAAGTTCTATTCTACAATGTGACCGCATATATGAGCAAGTACGTGCGATCCAGTCGTGCATTTTTTTTAGTTGCTATCAAGTCGCAATGAGGCGCTCTGAAATCGCCAATTGGTGTGGATATAGAATAAGAACAAATAACAAGTGATTGAAATACTGGTAAAATATCGGTAAATGTTCTCGTCTCCACTATTTACACTTGACGAAACGGAGCAATCCGCCATTTAGGGCACAAGATACGAATTACTTGTTCTCGCTTATTTACGGACCATTATAGTTCAGCCTTAATTCTTCGTCAAAAGTGTAAGAGAAATTGTTTATTGTATTTGATTTGTCTCGCAAAATTTGCCTCCTATTTTTTTCTTAAGAGTTTTGCTTTCTTTTTTTCCTTAAAATTGCTAAAAATGTTGCATCCATGTTTATAAACAGTAGTAATTTCACTTTAAAAACAAGTTAAAAATGGACGAACCTTCAGTTTTAATATTTCGGAGCAATTCCGACATCG
Source organism: Platycheirus rosarum (assembly GCA_963971375.1). Taxonomy (NCBI): domain Eukaryota; kingdom Metazoa; phylum Arthropoda; class Insecta; order Diptera; family Syrphidae; genus Platycheirus; species Platycheirus rosarum. Next base: position 219,970,469 of record OZ020507.1, on the reverse strand, counting down.
ATCGAAATGTAGAACACGCAATTTCATTACACGTGAAATCAAAAAGTGATTTCAATTCGGTTTCGATCGAAACGCAGAACATAGGCGAAATATATCAATTGCAATATAAACGAAATTCTTCCTGATAATGATGAAGTAAAGGTTCTAGTTTGATAAGCTTGTTAAAAAAAAACGATTTGGAGGGATTTAAATAACCGGTATTATAACAGATCTGGATTTTGAACAAGCGAGATTTTAGAAGACAGGATTTAAAAAAAATAGTATTTTATAAGACCAGATTTTAGAACCTTTTTTTCGGGATTTTAAAAAGCGGTATAGGCTCCCAATAAAAAAAATAATGAATACACTATTATATATAAATTATATATCTACAGCAGGTAAAAGAATAAGTCAACACCATGGACCTAATATATATGGACCGCTAGGAGCCAACTTCACCTTGGTTCCAAATAGCGCTACCTGAAAAACCCATAGTACATATGCACATAACAAATAAAAATTAGAATAAGCAATCATTAAACCATGTAGATTGTAGAGAATAGACAGGAGTTGAGCAATTTTCAATTAGAAAATTAAATAGTTTGCACACTTTTATTTGTATGTTTCATTTTGTTAAACGCAAATCATATGTGCGTAAGATTTTAAATTATTAGCCTAGGTTCTGCATACTAAATTACCTAGTAACTTCGTTTTAATGAATAATAATAATAGTAATAAACAAATATGTATGAGGTTAATAACTTTGGATGTTTTATCGTTATTAAGTGTTGTTTCATTATTTGAAAGTTTTAACTAACAACAACGGTTTATTATTTTAAAGACCCATTTTAAGTTTATATTTTTCTTTTATTTTGCAAACACATGAAAGATTAATTTGAATTTTTTAACTTACAGAATATTTCTTACTTTATGTATATCTAAGTATTCATCCAGATTGCTATGTACTTTATTAAATTGTTGAATGAAATTCAGTTAATGTTAATTTTATACAGGATTCTTTGAAGATTAGCATTCAGTGTTTTTTTCAATTAAGTGTTTTAGTTCACGAATTATTAAAATCAGTCGATTTTATATTATTTAATAATACAAAATATAAATAAATGTTTTATTTTTATTTGTTTATATAATTTTGTTTGTATTCAATACCATACGGAAAATATATAGCAGAAGAAGATATAAAGCCTAGTTTTAGTCCAAGCAAAATAATTTATATACAAAAAAAACTTCATGTAGTTCCAATTTTTGCAGGAATGTGTAGGGATGGGTCCCTCCACCCGTAATAAAAAAATCCCCGTTAATCCGGGTGGCGGGCAGGGTGGGGGTGGTTTAACTGGACCTTCCCACGGTTGCCCCCGCATATCTCGAAAACGGTTCGTCGTAGAAAAAAAAAACTCCGAAGGAAAAATGAAGCTGATAAAATTTCCTACAATCTACTTTGACACTATATTTGAAAATAAAGAACCGTTTTTGAGATATACTCTTTGAAAAATGGAAAATTTTTCAAGAAAAAAATTATTTTGCCAAACTTGTTGTTGTAACTCCTTACCAATTTTTTTAATAACAAAGTTCTGAAGCGATAAGTTGTAGAAAAAATAATTAAGTAAAAAAATATATGCATAAGTGTTATATTGTCTTTAACAGTTCAAAAGATGCAGCGAATTCAAATGTTACAATAAATGTCAAAACTTAGTCATAAAATAACAAATCTTATTAAATTAGTTAATAAACTCTTTATCATAAGAGTAGTGCATATAAAAGTTGTATAATTGAATTCTGCGTCCTTGAAAATGAAAGCTAGGCAGAAAGCGTGCTGTTAGTGGCGACTCCGGTGCCGATATCACCAACGGCTGAGGAGCTATTAGCAATTAAAAGGAAGAGATTCGGTGCGAACCAAGAACCTTCCATGTCCAATCATTTTTTCTCACCTTATTTCTGGTATATACAGTACAAGAATCACTCACGTAGTGTGTTAAAATAACGAGATATAGGCGGGAAGGGCTTGAGTGAAAAAAATTATTTTCTTGCACCTGACCCTCCAATCCACTCCTGGAGGCGCAGTTATTTTATCAAGAGAATTCTGATGTATGGATCAGGTAGCTAGACTGAATACCTATAGGATAATGTAAAACATACTCAGCTAAAATATCTACAAAAAGAGATATAACCATCTGAAGGCTTAAGTGAAAAATTTGATTTCCAAAACGCGAACCTTCAATCCGCTCTTAAAGGCGCAGTAATTTTTTCAAGTTATTTGTCATATACGGATCGGGTAGCTAAAATTATTACTTATTTAACACTGCAAGAACCATTCACCTACGACCACTAACTTTTATTTTCAAGGATGCAGATTTTAACTCTACAACTTTTATATGCACTACTCTTAGGCGCCAGTTATAGCGATCATTAAAAATATATTATTAAAAGTTGAAACAGATGGAAACTGGATTTTTTTACGTATGGGTAGTTATAGCGATCCGTAAGTTATGTCAGAATTTAAAGGAAAACCACACCAGCCATAACCTCATATTTGTTTTAATGATGCAAAATGCTTCAGTAAACTTTTTACTGTTGGGTTGGAACATTAAGAAAATGGACCACAAAGACGGTAACGAAATATTCCATTATTCTGTCAAATGACAATCAGCTGTTCAGTAAAACCAATTTTCATCATTAAAATAAATAAATGTTTTTTTTAATAAATAATACTTTTTCCCGGGTTTGTTTTTTGTCAAAACCAATTATTTCAATTGATTTGCCATCGATTGGCATAAGTTTCATGTTTTAAATCTTTTTCTAACACACAAAAATATCCAATTGAAATTTTTAATGATCGCTATAACTTGCCCCTTATGATAGAGTTTATTAACAAAGCTGTTTGAGAAAAAATTAATGATGTCGAAAATTGGTCCAACTCTTACAGAATGTAGTTCGGTGGTGGGTGGCCCAAAACATATTATTATGACACGGAATTGAATGCCTAACAACTTATTTAGACCATTTTTGAAAATATTGATTGGAATTATTGCGAAATATATGATTTGTTATTTTATGACTAGGTTTTGACATTTATCGTAACATTTCAATTCGCTGTATCTTTTGAACTATTAAAGATAAATTAATACTTATGCATATATTTTTGTAGGAAATTAGATTCTCTACAACTCATCGCTTCATAACTTTGTGATTACAAAAATTGGTAAGAAGTTAGAACAAGTTTGGCAAAATAATTTTCTTCTTGAAGAATTTACCATTTTTCAAAGAGTATATACATATCTCAAAAACGGTTCTTTATTTTCAAATATAGTGCCATAGTAAATTGTAGGAAATATTATCAGCTTCATTTTTCCTTCAGTTTTATTTTCTGCGACTAACCGTTTTCGAGACATGCGGGGGCAACCGTGGGAAGGAAGGACCCATTCCACACATTCCTGCAAAAATTGAAACTACATGGATATTCTGGTTTATTAATTATTTTCAGGCTTAGTTTGCCTGGACTATTTAGGGTAATTTACATTTTGTAAGTGCAATAATTTCTTTATAACGATTATCCGAAACCGTGTATCCACATTTTCACTCCCTTCTTTGTATCACAAAGTGTTTTACTCTTTTTTACTATTTCACTGAATTTTAGCAAGTCTTTTACAGTTTGTTTTTAAGGACAAATAATGAAGATTTTTTTTCCTGGAAATATTTATAAATACAATTACTGCTTTGACGTTTGTATTTTATATTAAGTTGGTAAAACTTTAAGCAACGCAAAAATAAAATATTTGGCATACAAATTAAAAAAAATTATTAATTTTTAAGATAAATTGTATTATATAACATGAATATTATTATAAATACATTTCAGTTCATTTGTGAAGGAGTAATTTTTTTGAGAAAAATCTCCAATGAATGTCCTCATTTATCTTTTACCATGTATTGAGCTACATAATTATCCAAACGTCCTACTCAGATAAAGGAAATCCGCAAAAAAAAAACTAAAAACTTACGCCATGATTTCACGGCATTTAGATCTATCGAACTCATATACATACACACTTTACCAGACCTAATATTTTATTCGGTTAACGAAAAATGTGGATATTATAAATGATCAGGTAGTCCGCCCATGACCTTAGAAGAAACTGCGACCCGTACCGACCATACACCGCAAACTCTGAATTGTTGTGTGAATACGTGTGAGAAGCAGCCAATCAGCCATACGCATTTTCAGTTTGTAGGCGAAGACAAAATTATCCTCTGAGTTGTCGTTCTTGTTTATTCTTTCTATGGCCATAACCGTGATAAAGTGGAGTTTGGGAATGATGCAGGATTTTGGGTTCCAGGAAATAACCCCCCAAAATGAAAATGAAATAACGCCCCAAAATTTGTATGGAGGTGGGGATTTGCTTCATATGAAATAAGTCCCCAAAATTGGGGAGTTATTTCATGGGTTTTTGGGGACTTATTTCATTCTTTAAATTTGTGATTTATTTCATGATGAAATATGTCCCCAAATTCAACAATGAAAGAAGTCCCCAAATTTGGGCTATAAACAGTGAGATAGATATTGGAGGGTATGCTGCTCCCTGTCTGGGGTCACTTTCATTTTGGTTAATTTACTAGAAAACTGTAAATTTGTTGATGATTTTCAAAACAAGCCTCACATTGCCTAGCTATTGTGGTTTTGAACAGAATAGTTGATAAAAATCGCGTGATTTTTGTTAACTATTCTGTTCAAAACTACAATAGCTAGGCAATGTGAGGCTTGTTTCAAAAAAATTGCATTTACTGTTTTCTAGTAAACTAACCAAAATGAGTGATTCCAGGCAGGGGGGTTCCAGGGGGCAGCATGCCTTCCCTTACACATGCTAGTAATGTAATATTTATTATTTAGGCTCAGGTTTCCATTATGCGCATTTAGCAAATTAATTTCTTTTGTTTTTACTATTTAATATGACTTATTTTAAGATGTTTGGAACAAAATTTTCATGAAGAAACTTTATTTTCTATTTTTTTTTTATATTTTCAAAGTTTTCCACGATTGGCTTTTTTTGACATTTCTATTTATTTCAGTGAAGCAATTTTAGTAGGACTGGGTGATTCTCTTGCATTTTCCTAATCCAAAAGTGGGGTTGTAGGGGGTTGCAAGCTTTCCCATACATACCAAAAATGTGTTGTTGGGTGTTATGAATTAAAAAAAACTGCATATACTCAACCTCGCACCTACTCCAAATCCTATAATGGGCCCAAACAAGGGGTTGCAGGGGGGCAGCATGCCCCCGCTTACCTATCTAAATTTTTGTTTGTAAGTATTCTGAATTAATAAATTGCGTATACACCTAACCTCGTACCTATTTCGAATCCAACAATGACCCGAAGCGGAGGAGTTGCCCTCCTTGCCCACGTAATTGTTAATCCTATGAGAAATTCGATTTAATAAAAAATTAAACAAAAAAAATATTAAAAATAAAATTCATAAAAAAAAATTCATTTCCTCGCAATTTTTTTTTATATTTATGTTTTTTTGAGCTTCAAATACTCAAATCAAAAAAAAGAATTAGCTCAATGCGCATAATGGAAACCCGCCCTATTATTAGTTTAAAATAAAAAGGTAAGTTAACTAGAAAATTCCTTTTATTTTTCTTCTTTTTAAGTTTCTTCTTACCCAGTTTTGCAATCAAATCTAGTTGGTTTATTAAAATAAACATTTTTTAAAGGGGTATTATAAACAAGAAATGATATTATAAAAGCGGCATTTAAAAAAATGGGAATTATAAAAAATAGAATTATAAAAAGCGAGATTTAAAAAAAGGGAATATAAAAAGTGAGATATCGAACCTAACCCTTTTGGGACTTCTTTCATATCTATTTGGGGGGTTATTTCATACCTTTTTGGGGACTTATTTCATCTTCGATTTGGGGAATAATTTCACAGTGAAAGTATTTCCCAATTGGGGGGTTATTTCATTTTTCGTTTGGGGGGTTATTTCCTGGAGCCGAATTTTGGCCTTGTTTGGCTTCGGCAGAAGTCGCGAGTCCCTTTCATTCATGCAGTTTTAAAACGCACACGCATCGGAACGTTTGAGATGAGAGTACAGATATATTGTGCATAACAGGGGTGACATTTTGTATGGAAAAAATCGAACTAACGTTTTCGCACGTGCGAACTAAAAAAACGACAACAAATTCCTTCACCTTCTGCGATATTGGCCTAGTTTTCTGCTATTTTATAATAAATTAAAAAAATTAAAACAAAATGTTACAAGAGTATTCAACGTTTCTTGATAATGAAAGTGAAGAAGAGAATAACGCACCTAAGTATATATTTTGGAAAGTCAAAAATTACCAATATTGAGAAGAAATCTTAGATTATTTAAATCCAAAACAAAATCGATGCCATTCTTATAACTTTACATTACATTACTTTTGTTTTAATCTAAATATTCTGTCAACTTTTTCAACTTTAATTATTTTTAGTTAGCGATTTTGTCGTTTTTAAGATATAAAAACGATAACTTTAACACCCTAAAAGCACGTAATAAATTCTTCATTGGTCTGGATACAGTTAAAATACGAGAAGCGATACAGAATGCCATTTATAGCTATCGCATTATTTCGTTTAATTTTTTACAGAATCTGGCCCAAGCCCTTTACCTCATTGTGTACATTCATGTTTGCATGCAAGAACATTAGGTAACACACATTTTACTTGCAATTATAGGAACTATAAGGCAACTTATGCTTTCGAGCATATTAAAATATTCGAGATAACAACCAAACATGATATTACGATTATAGAGAAACATTATTGAGCTAGTAGCAAAATTTTGTTTCTGTCTGTCTGTACGGATGATTTTTAACTATAGCCCGAACAATTATGCCAATCGTCTTAAAATTTAGATCAAAAAGTTATTTTGACATTATTATGCGGTTACCTTTTTTTTAATTTGTGTCTTGTGCAAATATTAACGCGTTAAATAGTTTAAAAAAATCACTCAGCCATTTTCATATTGATTAAATTAATTGTTAATTAATTAATGTCTGAAAATTAGTGTTTTTACTCTCATTATTTTAGTTTCAAAAGAAAGGCTACCAGTATCAATCATCTATTATTATCTGTAACGGAACAGACAGCTATACTTTTTCTGAGTTTCAATTAAAAATATTAGCGGTGAATGTAAAGTTTTTTTTATATTTTAACTATGTTATGTAATAAAATGAATCTTACGTAATAAAAAAATAGTAATAGATTAAATAAAAAAAATGATAGTCTGTTCACTCTCTCATTGTTCTGATACTCACTTCAAACTGAACAAATCCCTCTTCAAATTACGACTATTATAGCGTGCCACGCCATCTTCAAAAATGAAATAAATAAGCATAACACACGGGATAATATTGGTCCCTTCTAACATACGATTATAAATGCAACTGAAAATTGAAATTCGATGAAAAACAAAACAAAAATTAAATAAAACAAACTCAATATAATATTAAATTTCTTTAGTAAATACAAATTTTCATTTACATCATCATCATAATCACTTTTGAGAATTCATAAAACTTCTTTTCGGATATTCAGTTTTTTTCGAAAAATAATAACATAAGTTTAAAAAAATAAATACAAAACTAAAATGAAGGTATATTATTGTGTTAAGTGGTTGTTATTTTGTAAGATAAGAATATAATCAATATTAATAGTAGCAATATTTATACCAATATAAAGTGCTTAGACTATTTGCATTTAGATTTGATATTTTAATTATAATTTCTACAGTAAAATAATTAAAACATTTCATATCGACTTCACCTAAAATTAAATATTATCTTTCTTGCAACACTTGCATCTTTTAATTTTACAAAATTACTTTTATAATGTGTTTTTAAATTAAACAATAGTATTTTGTTCCTAGTTTATGATTAAAAAAGCTTTTAAACAAAAGTTACAGTTGTTAAAATTTGAAAATAGGTTATGTTTAATATTAATTCGTTAAAATAATTTATAGATACTTAAGTTTTAAAGCATCGGATTTTAATGTGTCTATATTTTCTAAAATATAATTTCTATCATAAATGAAGCTTTGTAAAGTATTTTATTTTTGCTATGGATTGTTGATTGCCAAGATTTTCTCATCCCTTTTAAATTTAAATAAACATGTTCTTAAAATGTTGATAGTTTTTTTTTAAAGAAAATATTAGAAACAGCAAAAAAAATATTTATCTTTTCTTTCTTTCAGGTAATACACCAGTAAAAACTTTTGAAAATACATACATAGGTACACATTTTCTGGCGTTACGCGGGATAACTCAACACCAACTAAGTGACATTTTTCTAAGCAGTTAAATGTACTTTGCCACAGACATTGATTTGAGGAAATAATAATATATGCATTTGGTCCACTTTGAAGGTCAAAAACTAAATTGCACTTATTATGAAATGACTAAGCAGATGGATTGTGTAAAAATAAGTTATTAATGCCCGACCTATTCCATTGTAGGTTGTGAAAAAAAAATGAAATATACTGAACCCTATCGGTATATCAGGATTAAATAAAAATAAATGTCAGGTACAGAAATAATCAGTGAATTCATTCAATGCGACTATGACGCTTGCTACGAAAATATATTAAAAATGATTTTGTCCGATGATAAAAAATTAAAATAAAAAAAATTACATAAATAGAAAACAAACAATGAACAAGGAAAAGAAAACCAGCAAGTGTTTTATAAGTTAAGAAGGTTCGCGTAAAAATTCGTTTCCCGTAACTAAACTGGAAGCATACTGGCAATTTATTATAAAGGGTCTTCCGAACTTTGACAGTTGATGACGGCCATTTTGTTAAAGCTAGATATGTCAAATTGGCTGTCATTTATTCAGTCTGTTTTGCCGAATCACCATGGACGAATACACTTGCAAATGATAAAATTGTTTAATCAAAATAAGTGTTCTGTTCGGCAAACGTTGCGCCCACTTCGCCCATTGTACGGCCGCCATAATCGTCCTACCGAGCAATATTCAGTGTCGTGGAAAAATGAGTCCACTGGTTCAGTGAACAATCAAACACATCTTCGACGAAACGCAGGATCTGCCGAAAACATCACCGCCGTCCGTGAGTGTGCAGGAGAATCCACTGCGGCCCTCAAAGCTAACATAACCAAAATGCCATTGGTCAAATTTATCCGATTTATGCGCTAGTCTTGGAAAATTGGACACCAGATGTGCGCCACCAAGACAAGCCGCGGTGGACATTTAAACGATGTTATGTTCCACAAATAATAGAAACGATAGGCTTTTCAAACGAATAAAAAATGTCGATTATTTAAATTTAACGTACTATTCACATGAACGAATAAACAAACATTCGTCCTCTTTGACTTTTCTTTCACATAACATTTTCTTATTCGTAGCTATCTACCACCAAGGATAAGGAAACAGACACAGAGGTGCTTTTGAGATTATTCGCAAACGAACAATTTGTTAGTCGAAGTGTGGATCGTACGTGGAACGCGAATAGAGCTTGGCAGTTCGTATTAATCAGATCGTTTTAAATCACATTTATTCATTTATTCGTCGTTCGTTGGTCTGATGTAAATAGTCCTTTAGGAAGCGCTAAATAAAAGACCCTTTAGTTATGTTATTAAAACAGACCCCTTATAGTCATACACGTTCGAACTTTAGAAGTAAAATTTTGGAGCAAAATTGTCAAAAAAGTGGAGTACATACATATGTAAATCGAAAGCTTGCCAAGTAGATTTGAACAGAAAAATTCAAGTTATTTGAACAGTACCTATATATATATATGTTATATACCCTATAACAAAAATTTATTTAAAAAATCACTTAAATTGAATTCTTATTTTAATTTACTTGAGTAGGTTTGAGTCAAAGGAGATTACATGAAATTAAGGTCGGTTCAATGAAAAATTGTGAATAGAACAAGAAATTTATAGTTTATATTGAAAATTGAGTAAGGGAGAGATTGAAAATTGATATTGATTAAAATTCGAAGGCTGTCATCTTATTTCATGTGGGTTATTTTTCAGTGTACAAAAAATGAACTAGATCTCAAGTCAAGCGAGTGGCGGAGTAGATTTTTGATTTTTCTTAAAATCGAAGTAAATTTGCTTCGATTGAAGCAAAAATTCGTACTTTCTGAAAAAAAATGGATTTCGATTTTAAAAACGAACAAGCCATTTTATTATTTTAATCTATGTATGTATTAATTTTGATGTCCTGCTTCTGTCTATTTTCAAATGCATAATGCACATACATATTTATTATATATAAGTAAGTGTTATTTATGTCTGCTTAGCACTTAATTACCCTTATTCATGTATACGATTTATTTTTTTTTTACACTTTTGTTTGTTTTTTTAATATAATCAAAATTCAATTTAAAACTTACTACTGTTTTTTTGCTTTTTTTTATAGGTAAACTTTCTATGTTCTTTTATCATCTCAAATACCACTTTAAAAAGTATTTGTGCGTTTCTTTATTTCCTGATCCTACACAAAAAATTCAATAACATAGTTTTTAATCTTTTTTTATGTATTAATTCACAACAAACATGCATAATGTAACAAATATATTCAGTTGAATATCAGTTCTTTAAAGAGTTGTCGTGCGTAAAAGTGATGCTATCAAACTGTTGTATCCTGATTTACTACTGTCCTTTTTTTTGTTTCCGGTTGTGGTGCACGAATCTGTTTCTGTTGCTAACTTTGTTGTAGATTCAGCTTCATCATCTGTTTCTACAGATAGTTCGGTTGAATTTGTTCCTTTTGCAGATATTACTTTAAGACACTTTCTGCCTAAAAGAAGATTAGATCTACTCTTTGCGGAAGCAGTTGGCGCCCGAACAGTTACTTTCGGTTTGCCTTTGTTCATATTTACAATAGAGTTATCGTTTAGGCTTTTGCTTGTGTTCATATTGGATTGAGTATTGCTTGCAGTCTTCGATTTGCCTTTTACATTGAGTTTGAGAACAGTCAGTCCAGTAGATGTACCGGGAGTAAATGTTTTTGTTGCTTTCTGTCGGCTGCCTCTAATGCCACATTTGACTGGCGCTGAAGATGCCAAATTATATGGGTCATCTTCATCGGTGTTGTCGACATCAATTTCATCTTCTTCTTCAACAATGGGGTCGATTATATCTTCAAGCATTTGAAGATTACTTGGATGGTGACAAGCAGATATTGTTGTTACTGTATTGTTTGCGCTTAGAACAGAAATTGTTGCAATACCTTCGTTGTTGACAAGAGCAACCGATGCCGGAGCAACTGCTGAAGAAGTCTCTTCAAAAGACAATTGTTGACCACGAAGACTGCGATTGCTGCTATTTTTGGAGCTATTTGCTGTGTCTAATCTTTCACCAGACGATAGATTTAAGGAGATCTTATCAGACTCAGAATTCGATCGAACTTTTTGCTTTTTTGCATTTGTGCCAGAAATGTTGCTTGTGCAGCTAGTCGTTACTATAATTGGCTGATCATGAGATGGTTTTTGGTTTTTAGATATATTGCTATTAATTAGTGTGCCAGCTAACTTTGTTTTTAGTGAAGATGTTGCTTTTCTTGTTGAAAATGTTGTGTAAGATTCATGCTTAGAGCAATGTTTTATCGAAGACGACGGTTGTTGTTGGTCAGCAGATGATGCTAGTGACAATGAATCATTTTTAGTTTGATCGAGTCACAGACGTAGGTCAAATGCTATGCGAGATGCAATATTTTTAAATCCAATGCTAGTACCTGGCAAAGAAAAAAATCTCTATTTTTTTAGTTCAATCATCAATTATTTATATTTTATAATTAGCGAGCGAGCGTATTCGTTGGCTATACTATACCAATAAACAACTTTAAAATATTATGCGTATAAATTAATTTGTAATGATCTCAAATAAGTGATATTTTGAGTCAAATAAATTCTAAAGCAAAATTATTTTAAGGTGGGTATCTATTAACGAAAAGTTTAATAAAAATCTGCATGTCTGTCCCTGCAGTTCAACAAAGAAAGCAGAAGTCCATTGATTACTAAGGATCAACTGAGATATTTTCATACGTCAATTGTGATTTCTTTATTATAAAGAACTTTAATTTTGAATCTCAATATCATATACACTTAGACATAATGTACAAACATACGTACAATGTGTGAGTTTTTTCAACAAATATTGAAATAACTTACCTGAAATGCGTTTAAAGCGGACGCCATTCAAAGACAACCTAGGAAGTTTGCATACTTCAATTTCCCATTGTACTAGTGAATCGGTGTTTGGATCACCATGAACGCACCATAAAACAAATCTATTAAATATAAACATTTTTAAGTTAAAACGCTATTTCTAAATTTTTTAACTAACCTTTCTCTTTGTTCATAGTCACAATTATTCTGATCTAGTACTTCGCGGATTTTTTGCATTATTTGGTCAGGCATCAAAGGAGATGTTGTCTTCATTGACCAAGTAAATCGGAGAACTCTAGGTTTAGCTGATTCCTCGGTTGTTGATCCACTACCATAAAAAAGTCTTCGCATTGGTAATATGATAACACACACAAGGTATGTATGGTTTATAATATTATACATATGTATGTATGTTGTTACAAGTATTCTTCTTTTTTAAAGATTCTTAAAATTGTATACAAATAACGACTCAATTATGAAATAAAAACTACATATTTATGTCTTGTTTTAGTTGCTTGCATTATTTTTAGCGGTTTTTTTCTGCTCAATATTACAACTTCTAGAACTTGGACTTGAAAATAAACGCAAACAATAAGAGGGAAATGTTTCCACGAAATAAATCCTTATTTTGAATAATAACTTATATATATTTTTTAGTTGATTTCATTTACAGATTATACATGTCATAAAATGACCTTCTAAAATGAATAGAAATTCATCAAAACGTAGGTATATACATATCTACTATTTATCTACTCAATTAGATGTAAAAACTTTTGACGAATTGTGCATTCGAAAAAAGTCAAACATTTGACTATTATTTTTGTATCGTTTTCTCCTTTTGCATATTCATAAGCCTATAGTCTTGGAGGTTCAAAAACGAACGAAAATACAACACGTATTCGACCGTAAATGACGGGATATTGTCTTCAAAACCATTAAAATCGTATAATTTAAGGCAGAACCGCAGAAAAGATTTTTTTAATAATGCAATAATTAAAACCAACATTAGATATACGTCATTTAATTTTGATTAAGAGCTTGTCTGTTTAATGCCACGAGGTATGTACCTACGTTGTAAATTTTAAATAATTTGTTAAGATGTTGAAACAAATCAAAATACATCAAATGTAAAAAAATAAAAAAAAAATACTTGTAATTAATTAATATTTGGAACAAAGATTATCATAACGGTATGTATTGTATTTAAATTAAATAACATAATATGCTTATTCTAGTATTGTAATCAGATCTTTGAATAAAAATACTTCATTTTAGGTATGTATGTTTAATAGGAACAATCAGGCTAAGTCGTGTGATTAAATAAAACATGTGTGCAAAATAAGTGTAAAGGAACACTAAAATAATAAACATGCAAGAAACATTAAAACATTATAATTAAAAACATTAACTTTGTTAACAATAAAACAAAACATTTTAAAGGGCATAAAAATAATATATGCAAATTACAATTCTTTAACATTACTTTTGAAAATTTATACACCTATCGAGTAAGAATTCGCGTACAGTAAGTAATAACAAAAAATCTGATTACCCCTACGTGGCTACAGATACACCCCATTGTTTTCAAATTATTTTTTTTTATGAGTCTGTCAGTATTATAATAATTACCTAAAGCTGTTGTTGGATGTATTTGCTTGGCCTTCGCTGGGCCTAAAATAAAAAAAAGATACAAAAAGAACGCAAAACGTATTTAACAGAACAAAACAGGAACAAAACAAAAAAAAAATGGATTTGAAAATATTTATTTAAAACATTTTGTTTACGTCAATGGTAAACATTAACAAATTTGAAGATATTTTTGTATGCGACGTGATGTGTATGTATTTTTTAAGAAACAGGCATATGTAACAAAATTTAAATATTAATGTAAATCCAGCTTAATATCCATAAACATTAGTCCAAAGCAATATATTTACAAACGCAATACATGATATGTATGTTTTTTTGAAAAATAAATAAATACAGAGGTTAAGGTATTAAAAATATTTAAAGTTGTTTGCCATAGAGTGCATAAAAAGCGTTTCTGAAGCATCCGTAGACTAGTAATGTTTTATTGACCAGATTTTATGCATGTCAGGTATTTAGTATTTTTTATTTCGTTTTAGGTTTGCTAAATGAAAGCATACCTACATAATGTATGTATGTATGTACACATTAGACTTTGTTTTGTGCCCTGCCACATGAAAACACAAACAGCTCTATCAATTTAGCTTTCGTTAACGAAAACATGCATCTATTTTACAAGCAACATGAATGACTAACGTTTTCTACGACATAATAAAAAAAAAATAATAACAAAGTGACAAGTGTTAGGAAATGCTTACCCCTGTTATGGAAAGTAACCATATAACTAGGTTTTAAAACAAAAATTGTGTCTCATGATATAAAATGCTGGGTAGTCTGCTTCTTGGACATATTTCGAATTTAATACCTAAATTGCGTAATTGGCACTTTATAAATTAAATTTATAATATAAATTTCATCGTTTATTTATTACGCTTTTAGAGATACTTTATATCAAGAGCTTACAACATGTCCCATTTATGTACCATATTTGTCTTAAAAACACCACCCTTTCAACCTTATTTATAAGAATTGGTCTCAACTATGTTTTAACTAATGATAAATGCAGTGGCTTTTATGAACATTTTGGTGTTTATGTTATTCTTTTGGAGTTTATTGCAAAGGATTTTTTTTTCATTTTATCAATCTTCGAAAACTCAGCCGCCGCGGCTCCTCGATTCCACAATTCAATTGCTTTCGATTGTCTAATAAAATAACTTATTAAATCTGTATATTGCAAATATCCATAATGTACCTATCAGGACGATTTGGTAGTGATAATAAATTAATCATGGAAGGAGATTCATTTTTTTTCAACCAACGAAAATCAAATTTAGCACTTAGATTTCTTTCACTTCAAAAAACAACAAGAATTTTATTTTGTTTTTGATTCTAGTCATTGTAATCTCGGGATACCTCACAAAAATACTAGAAGATTTGGCTTATTCCAGTAAAAGTTATGTATGGGACAACTGCATTAAACAGAATTTTTATGATCCCGGCGGGCGGCTGCTTTCTATTTACCAGACGTCAACATAATCATCGTGATTATTAGTAAATACATAAGAAATAAAAAGCAAAAATAGAATAGTATCACATCAAATGTGGGTACAGAAAATCCAGTTTTAAACTGTTCCAGACAGTATCATTAAGCACCAAAAAGGCTGTTCGGAAGAACTTTCTCATTGAACATAAAACAGTTTAACATTTTCTGCTTGGAAAGGTTTCAATTTTCTTTACAATGGAGCTTTTATTGACAAAAATCATAAAAAAGACGAAAATAGATTTTATACGAAGATATTTTTTTTGGAACCCCTTGGGTAAACAAATAGACCCATCTATACACTTAAATAAAAATGAAGTGTCTGTTTTTAAAATCAAAATAACAGCTTTTTACTTGATGTATACGAAAGGATATACAGTACTCATCATAAAAACACCATTTAAAAATTTGTTGTCTTTCTGTTCCGGGTAATCTCGGGAACGGCTAAGTCGATTTTGACGGGACTTTCAAAGGCAGGGAGTTCATTTTGAAAGGAATAACTAAAGCTTTTTGAATTACCCATATGTGGCGCTGGGTTGCTTATTTTTCGAAAATTATTTTAGAACGAAATTTCAGTCGGACGAAGTCGCGGGTAACAGCTAGTTATCAATAAATTGTCATTGCTCAGCGATTGCCTAGTGGAAACGCTGAAATAACGACAACCGGTAGATGGAAAGCAATTATTGCTTTTCATCGCGAAGACAGTTCCTCTTACATGTCTCTCTTTTAAAATGGCTGACAATATCAATTATTGGTATTGTCTCAAATATTGCCTGTGGAGACAGCATAACGTTACCAACAAATAGAGTAGTCATGTTCGCATTTGTATAGGAATATAACGCTAAACAAAATATCAATTCTTTATAGATTCATTATACCGAAACATATGTATATGTTTGTACAGGTACACAAATGTATCAATTACAAAAAAATCACTCCTTCCTTGGTTCTGGGAAGTACCTAACGGGAATACCGCATCAACATACCCGCCCGAAAAAGGCTAATTTCTAGATAGGTAGTTATTATTTTAATTAAATATGAAAGCTGATTCCAAAAACATGCAACTTTCACTAGGTATGTATGTGCATTTATCAAAAAATTAAAATTGATAACACGATAAAAACAAGGTATTTATATTAGGTGGACAGGACAGATATAACACTAAATGAAAAATTTGAACACACAAAAAAAAAAACAAACAATAAAAAGTATCTCTTCTTTTTTGAAATTATCATAAATTTTATTATATCGATTCTTTTTTTTTGCATCGTATCAAGACAATTTTACGATTTTTTTTACATAATCATTTTTTTTCTTTTATAACAACAATATTTGCTCGAGTGTTAAAAATTAAGATTAAAAAAAAATATATTTTTTTAAATAATAATCATGATATACATAAAATAGTTTCTTTAGTGTTTAAAAATAAGGTAACTAAATAAATCGATAGCAGTTATAACAAAAGTTGTTTGATTTTTATACTAACTTATGTATGTTTATTATTGTTTTAGTGTATTTTGATCAAGCCACACATTGATTGAGTTTTTAAACCTATTCCCTATCGGTACACATATTTGCCTTTGTTATGAAAACACAGGTATTAATTAATATTATCAACTGATGGTTTTTGTTAAGTTTAAAATATATTTTTTTTTATTTAAGGATTGATAAACAAATTAAAGTTTGCTAAAAATTGAGTGACAAAAACAGGATTTTATTAAAGTTCCTGCAATGTATATACTAATGATATATGTTTATTTTTATTTTTAGTTTTATTGAAATAATATTTGAACTTAGAAACCGTTCTATCATATCTTACTATAATATTCTTTAAAAAATTATAATAAAAAAACAAAATATTTATTAATGAAAATTATATTATATGATTTTCTATAGGACACACAAATAAGGTATAAACTAAACGGAAGTAAGTTACAGTTGTCTTGTTCGTACGTAGTAATTTATTTGCACATTTGGTATACATTAGAGATTAGAACATTGAATATCTAAAATTGTTTATTGTTTATTTAGTACTGCTTAAGACACGAAAAGGAACCCATTTTTGCCACACTGAAATATTTACGAATTTCGTATTCTTAATTCTTTATTTTCGAATGAAATTCACAAGTATTTTAAACTATGATTAGCAGAGTTATATTAAGGGTTAAAATACTTTCATTGATTGACATATGAATTTAGGGCCCTATTATGGCTCGCGATTCGCCAGAAATATTTGGCGAATGCGAATATTTGGTATTACTGTTTTCGAATCGCCTAATTATTTTCGCCTCATATGTCAAATAATGTGGCGAATTGAAAACTCGTTCTAGTTATTACCTACCATTAGCGAACATTCATCTCTATCTGTCAAAATCGGTCGAACTGTAAATCCTAGTGACTTTAAATAATGAAGCAGTTTATTTTGAAAAACGTGTGTTTTGTAAGAACACAAATCTTTTTTTCTTTTCTGTTTAAATAATGATGCTGAAACTCAGTCGAGGCGATGATTCCAATGTGGGTTCAATCAACAACCAACAATTTCAGGCAATCCAGATTTCTTAATTTCTAGCTTGTTGCTTCTCCGAATTGGACATATCTATCTTTGGCCAAGCCCGGACAACTTTTTGTTTTAAGCACGTCAAGAACTTCGCTTAAAACAACAGACATTAAATTTTTTGAGAGCTCCAGCTCGAAGTCGTGTCTGACAGAACTAAGGAGGAACCGCAAGGCTGATGCTAGTTTTATGATTTGTGAAATTACTGAACTTTGAGTTGTTTAAAATTGTGAAACTAGCTCAAACCATGTTTGTTAATCCAAAAACATAATAAATGAATAATGTAAGACAATTAGTTGAACAAAGGGAATAAGTTATTTGTTCCTTACAAAGTGTTAGGTAGTTCAAGTGGGTGAGTTGGAACTATGTATCTCTCAAACTCCTCCTCATTCTACAAATCATATTTTTTTCATCCCTCATATGTTGGTCTTTATCGCCAAAAACCAAATCTATTTTACTTTTTAGAAAGGGTAGAAAGAAATAAGAAAATATTTCTTATAACGCGGTAAGTTCCGAAAATATATACTTTATCTAATATTTTACTTTTAATTTTTTATATTTTCTGAGATCGTTTTTAATAAACAAAACTATGCACTATTTTTAACACAAATTTTGACGTTCTTGACAACTTGACTTAGCACATTCTGTTTTTAATGTTGGTAGCTTTGTTATGACAAGCGAACGTCGGAGTTCGCTTTTCGCAATACCACGAGAGTAATTCGCTAAATTGTTCGACATACATGAGTCATATGACTCACGAGTCATAATAGGGCCCTTAATGTTATTATATTTTCAGAATGGGTGGTTGTAGCTAAATTTCGGTGGCATATTCGAGTTTAAATTACGCGAGCGTTTGAGTGTCGTTAGAGTTAATAATAATGAAACCGAATTATTTATTTTATTTTACTGCTGTATGTTAATGCATTATGCTTTAAAATATTAAAAACAATACTTTAATGACTATTTATCCATTTATTCAATGTATGCAGTTTTTTTTATTAATTTCAAGGTAGAAATTACAAATTATTGAAATTAAACGAGTACATTATATATTTTATAATCCATCCTGTTCGTTTTTGGGGTGTAGTTTTAGTAAAACGGTTTGAAATAATTTGGAATGTTTAATCAATATTGGTAGGCAATTAATAAAAAACATTCACCACGTACGAACAAGGTTTAAAAAAAAATTATTTTAATTGTTAATTATCACGATTTTGTTATAATAATATTTTTTTATGTTAGCTTTAGTACAGGGTACATCTACATTTCTTCACACGAATTGAGGTGGCGGTTAATTTTGCAGGCACTTTTCTTAAATACATACATACACTTTTTAATTTAATAAACTGCGGATATAATTTGACTTTTGATTGCGTATTTTACCTGCCTAAAGTAAAAAGAACAAATAAAGAAACAACAAATTGATAGACCTGCAAGGAATGTGAATAAAGATAAAATAACCCTTTCATTCTCTATTTAATACTTTGGAAAATCCAATTTTATTCTTTTTTTATTACCGATTAAATGATCGATACATAGTTTCATTTGATATTTATAAGTTCATATTACATTCTGTTGTTTTTATTGTATTATATATATTTACACTATTTTTTATTGTGAAGAAGAACCATATGAAAATCGGAAGTTTACGATAATGCGTGGAGTGTTATTTCGTCAGTGTATCCATAAATGTTCAATTTTATTTTATATATTATATATATAAACTTTTATTTATGTATGATTATATAACAACATTTTTTCTTGCTAAATTGCTGTTTTTTTGGAGAATGTCCTTTTTGCTGCCATCATAAACATCGTCATCATATTATCATCGTCGTCATTGCGGTCATCGTGATAGGCACAGATTATAACGAAAACATTTTTTTGTTAAACAAATCACAAAACACAAACTTTTTCAGATCATAATTCAAATTAAAATTCAAAAACAAAACGAAAAATTTGTTTTTATTTATAAGGGACAAAAACAAATATGTAATTGAATATGCAATTTTTAAGTCAATACTTTTTTTTAAGAATTGGTGTTTAATGGTTTTCGTTATTTTAAACATGTCTAAACTATTCTTATATAAAAATGTTATATTAAAAAAATACAAGCACATAATATACGGTCACAAGATTTTCTATAATGTGTGTTTAAAATTTAAAAAAAAATTAACTTATAATCTTTAACAAAATTTCAAACCTATAACAAAATTAAATTATTTACCTATATATATAATTTATATATATTGCAAGTATAAATATAATGGTCACCGCTGCAAGAAAGAATTTAGATATTCATTCTTATTTTTTATAATACTTAAACATCTTGCTTGTACAAAAACAAAAAATAATAAATAAAAATAAGTAATATTAAAATTAAACAATAATTATCACCATCACGATAAACAATAGAACCTAATTAATTTTTGTGTTTTGTGATTTCTTTTTTCGGCATCAAAATTTAATGTTATTTCAAAATCATACTATTTTTCGAATATTTACTCGTTATAATATTTTTATTTCTTTTACGGGTTTGGCCTAAAATAAAAGAAAAACAAATAAATAAAAATCATTGAAATTAAATGTTATTTGATTCAAAAAGTAACAAAAAAATATTATAGTGTTTGTGTGTATGAGGAAAGATAGTTTGATAGATATATAAGTATTATTTCGAGAACGTTTCCGAATATTGTAGACTTGAACTTTATGCAATAGTTTTGATTTCTATTTAAAAACAAATGTTTTAAGTCATATTTAAATAGCAGAAGAGAAGAAATATTTAAATAAAAAATATAAAACACAGTTAATTAAATTTAAATTCGCGAATGTCGATGGCCTTAAAATGCACAATAACTTTCCCATAAAATTCTAGTTTATATTTAGTTATTTTTTTGTTGTAAAATGTACATTTTGCTGTTGGTAGAAAATGTTCTTTTTTGCAGCGTGACCATTTTAAAATAATAAATAAATTCAATTATGTTTGATTTCAATATAATTTTTAGCTTAGAGGGTAGATTTGTCTTATTACAAATACACAAGTAATTTAGTTTTTAAAATTACAATTTCTTTTAGGTAAAATTAAAATAAACTGTTATAATAGCACTCGAAAACATAAATGCCACTTTAGGTTTGTACAACTAATAAAACTTTTCGAGCTTAATATAAAATGGGGATTTACAAAATTTAGAGATTCGTTACGCAATTTTTTTTTTTTAAAGCTTTCTAGAAAATACTGGAATTTATTTTTAAGGGTTCAAGTTTTTAATCGACAAGGAACTCCTCGTATATTTTTAGACAAAATATAATATGGGCCTACAAGTGTCACGTATTCAATAAGGCGTTGGACAAAACTCATTTAGTTTGTACGTTATCATTATTAACGAGTTTGTCAGTCTAACTAATAAACCATCGATTAAGAATTCAAAAAACAATTTGTAAATATAATTATGACAATCATAAAAAATGCACTCTTATATTTGACGTGAATATTCGGAACTAAGATACACATGTAGGCATACATAATGTACGGATGTTTCTATTTATACATTGCATGTTAACGATGTGAAATAATGATATATTACTACATTTTATAATATTAATACATATGTATATAGTTAGGGCCATTCAAAAGTGCAACTGTTTTTTTTTTAATTTAAATAGTAATTTAAATAAAATTATATAAGAACTCATGAAATTGCCATACATGTACTTTATATTTTTAAAGCTTTGCGTGCACAATGATTTTAATTTATTCCCGATTTTGGATATGGTTGTTTATTTTCCAAAACGAATAAGTAACTTCTTCTTAAAACCCAAAAAAATAAAAAAATCATACAATTTTCTTAAGACAAACAATAGATATTTCCAAAAGTTAATAAAATTTCATATTCAAGTAAAAAACACTAGACAAAATAAGAAGCACACGCCTTTTTTACCAGTTTCTAAAAAAAATATACTTTCAATCCAGACCAGAAGCAGTATTTGAGATGTAGACAAATTTAATAAGGTATGCTCGTTGCTTTAGTGAAATTTATTTAGGCTGCTTCAATTTCTTAAAAATTGATTGAAATTATTTTCTAACAAACAAAAAGAACTTTAAAGTGAGGCAACGATACAGTAAAAATGATTTATCATAGTGAGAGACTGACGAATTATTATTAACAGAAAGAAATTTGTGTGTACATTTTAAAGCACCTGACAAATTGTTGCGCATACATAACTCTTAGTTTATTGATTTTTCTTTGACAACTTAATTTTTTAACAATAATCAAAACTTGGCAATACAAGGATTCAGAGAATAAAGGAAATTGAAGACAAAATCTAAGTAATAGACGATTTGATGAAAGTGCAAAATTACCGATGTAATCGAGTAATCGATGAAATTCAATAAGGACGAATATTTTAGTTGAATCGCAATTTTTATAAGAACGCCGGGCATAGTTGTAGCTTAGAGTGTATTTTGTATTGGTTATTTTTAAAAATATGCTTCATTAGTCTTAATTTTAAAATTATAAGATATATACCTGAATTTTTGTAATTTAGTTTGTTTACTTCAACTAAATACAAACGCGTTCCATTAACTGAACTTATCAAAAAATTCAAATTGTGTAGTTCAAAAACTCGAGTCCATTACAATCAAATACAAAGATGTTTTAATTGATTAAAAAGAAACGATTTCACGATGTTTACTTTCAAGTATCATTAAAGTTATGGAATACGTTAACATTAGTTACTTTCTTTTTTTATATTGCGAATTACATAGGTACCTACTTAATGGTCAAATTGAAGATTCGTGGATATAAAATTAATCGATATACCCTTTAAACATGACATTAAGATGATGGAGAAAGAATGTAGTTAGTGAAAAATTTCTGTCTCTCTGTCCGTCTAATGTGTAACGATCTGCAAACTTCAACCTAAGCGGCTAAAGGTATTACCTATAAGTTTGGTTTTGTTTTTTTCTTGCATTTCTCAGAGGAGATTTTGAAATTTTAATTTTAGGGCTTACATAGGTAATATTCATCATCATCGGCGCAACAACCGGGATCCGGTCTGGGCCTCGTTCAATAAGTTCTTCCATACGGCTTCGGGCGTCCTTGTCTACGCCATACTTCCAACGCAAGCAAGGTCTGCCACGTAGTCTTCTACCATAAAAAGGACTGTAAGACTTTCCGAGCTGGTTCCTCTTCGCTCACGCAAGCTAGGTGCCCAGCCCACCGGAGTCTACCGAGCTTTATTTTTTGCACATCTACTTCGAGGTAGATTTCACACAATCCATGATTGCATCTTCTCCGGAATCGTCCTCCCTCACACACGAGGCCAACAATTCCCCGTAAGACTTTCCTCTCGAACGCGGATAAGAGATCAATGTCTTTTTGTAAGCACCCAAATCTCGGATCCGTATGTAAGTACTGGTAAGACCAGTCTTGTTCAGCAGCAGTTTGGTTTCTATGGTAAGGTTTCTGGATTTAAAGAGCCTTGACAGACTATAGTAGGTTCTGTCCGATTTTAGCAGCCCCCCGCGTATTTCTTCCTCCATATTATTATCGGCTGCTACTTTTGACCCAAGGAAGTTAAAGGACTGCACTACTTCAATTCATGATCCGCTACCTTGATAGTTGGACCAACAGTTCTCGCAGCCGTAGCCGCCATGTACTTAATCTTCCCTTCATCAATGTGCAGCCCCAGGTTTTGTGGCAATGCTCGATCTGGCTAAAGGGGTCTTGAACAGCTTGCTGGCTTCTGCCGATGATGTCGATGTCGTCTGCGTAAGCCAGTATCTTGTTGGACTTGGTAACGATAGTCCCTTTTGTTGACGTGCCAGAGTCACGGATTGCTTTCTCCAACGCCTGATTAAAGAGGATGCAAGCCAGACCATCCCCTTGTCGGAGTCCATTAAAGATATTGATTGGTCTGGGCAGCAAACCGGCTACTTTTAATTGGCTTGTAAATTTGGCCATGGTCAGCCTACGTAGTCGTGTCAATTTATTTGGGATGCCGAATTCTCTCATGGCCTTAAAGTTGTACAATGGCTATGCTATCGTAGACGGCTTTAAAGTCTATAAAAAGATGGTATGTTGGAATATGTAATTCCAGACTTTTTTCCATCACCTGCCTAAGGGTAAAAATCTGATCAATCGTTTATTTGCCTGGTATGAAGCCACATTGATATTTGTCGATTATGGTTGAGCGTATGGGGTTATCCGTTCTTACAGCAATAGAGAATATCTGTAGGATGTACCTACTCAACAATGTTATAGCTCTATAATTTCTGCACTTTGTGATATCTCACTTCTTATGTATGGGACATTGGGACATATGATGCCTTTTCGCCAGTCTTCTGGCATTTCTTCGTGTTGTTCCCATACGTGTATTATGATTTCATGAATTGCTTGATGTAGTATTGGCCCTCCAAGTTTGATCAGCTCGGCAGGTATGCCGTCGGCTTCCGAGGCTGCCTTTTTGTCTGTGAAGGCTTTTCTCTATTCTTCTGAGCTCTTTATATTCAACTTCGAGTGCCCGCGTTCATATGAGACTGCTGCATTGCTCGGTATGCAGCATTCTTACGTTCGGACGCTATTTTGCATTCATCATCAAACCAGTCGCTCCGATCTGTGCGACTACTGCCTTAGATACAGTTATGGAAAAATATTATTTTACACGAAAACGGATACAACGTGGTGGTAACTCTGTTCCTATCTTCAAGTGCTATAGTTTGCTCCCGAGTAATTCGCGTTTCTATGTGGTTATAAACCGATCTTAAATATTATAAACACTAACAATCTATTTATAGTTGTTGCATTTCTAATTTTAATTGAAATTTGTGGTGATACAGTGCTTAGTTTTTGCAATTTCAAAGAAATCTTATTTCCTTTAAAGCAAATACTCTAAGTGAACTCTAAGTGAACAATTCACTGTTATATCAAATATTATTTTTTTTTTGATTTTTTAATTTTAAAATTTTAAGTTTTGAAAACAATCAAAATTTAAAATCTGAAAGGAAATATCAACAGCTTTTCAATAAGTGGTAAACGATTTCTGTGCTTAGCGTATTTCCTAAGTTAAAGTAATTTTTGTGAAAAACCCATTTAATTCGACCCGTGGAATACCAATTTAAAGGGTTGCCAACTTTTTTTTTTTTGTGTAGCTCACGTAAAACGCCCTTCGTATTTTGAATATGGATTCCTTAAGCTGTCTAGTCTGTAAAAAAACTTCTAGTGATGTAACAGTTTCTTGTGCCGTATGCTTGCAACTAGTTCATGCTAAATGCATAGGTATTAAAGGTAAGGATGCTGATAAATTCACTTCTGTAGCTGGCTTACGGTACTTTTGTACTAAGCATGACAAAATCTCGGTGGATAAATTACATTGGAAAGTCCTTAAACTCCAAAAATTATTCAACAATGTCTCCACAATATTTTCGGATATTCAAAAGTTATTCGATTTCGATGTTTTATCGTCAGAAAGAATGAGTGAAAGTTTTAAGACCATTGATAGTCCGCAAATAAATCCTGAAGTTCAAGTACCATTGATTTTGCTGACGCCTTCACCGCTTTCAAATGAAAGTCGATCGGATCGATGTAAGAACCCAACGGAAAAAATTCTTCAGCAACAAAATGATCACCGGGAACCTCAAGTCTTGGAGAAATCTTCGTCGTCACCATCTTTGTTGCAACCTAGAACTCTCCGTTCGGGTCCGAAACCCATTAAGGATGAGAGAATTTCTGACCCGGCAGGATCCTTATCTGATGGTATTGAACTGTTGCCCTCAACTTCCGCAGTGGGGAGAGAAAGAACCGCAGAGGAATTTGATCTCGTTGCTATGGAAAGACCTTTGCCAATTTTTATTTCAAATTTTCCACAAACAACTAGTGAGTCAATGATATGGTCTTATTTACTAAAAAAATCACCAAATTTAGACTCATCTTGTCTTAACATTCGCAAAATGAAGCTGAATGTAGATCGGAACTACTCCTCCTTCATTATTGATGTAAAGCGTAATAATGATATTTTTAAATTATTAAATGATGAGAAATTCTGGCCGGTAAACTCAATAGTTCACCCTTTTCGGAAGCGCCTACTGTAGCCAAAAAGAGGTCAAATGTACGAAATACTCAATGAGTTATTTCTCAATGTTCTACCAAAATATTGGAGGATTGAAGACAAAACTAAAATCAATGTTTGCTTCAAGTCTTGGGTTTAACTATGATGCAATACTTTTTACTGAAACATGGTTAGATAAGTCTATTTTGGACAATGAAATACTATGTAGTTCGTATCAAATATTTCGGTCAGATCGGTCTTCCTTAACTAGCAGTAAAAAGTCTGGTGGTGGAGTTCTAATTGCCATTAGAAATTGCTACAACTGTAAAATTGTCTCTATGCCCTCAATAAGCGTAGAAATGGTATGTGTTATAACTCTCCTCAAAACTTTCCAACTTTTTATAGTCTGTGTCTACATTCCACCAAAAATGAATTGTGAACTTTACGATCAATGTGTTATAAACATTAAGTACATTGTTTCCCTGATGAATCCCAACGACCGGTTACAACTTGTTGGTGATATTAATTTACCAAACATTGAATGGGACGTTCTTCAAGAAGATGACAAATTTTTGTCACCTACCGTTGACATCAGAAACGAGTATTTCTTTTGTGGACTCAATGTGCTCTTTAGCCTTAAATCAAGTTAACCCGTTTAAAAATGAAAGAGGTAATTTTCTCGACCTCGTGTTCGCGGATGATGTTAATGGCTTAACGGTGCAAAGATCATGCCCTTTATTGGATGATGTTAGATTTCACCCTTGCTTTGAAGTTTTAATGGAAATGCCGAACTCCGTTTGTGCTAGTCAATACGATCATGGCTATGAATTTGACTTCAAGAAAACTGATTTTGAAAAACTCAATATGGAACTTTCTCAATTTCACTGGGATAGTGTCTTTTTTTAATATGGATGCTAGTAAAGCAACTGATACTTTCTATGAAATATTGTACAACAGCTTTTTGAAAACAATACCTTGTCGCCGCATCAAAATTGTTGATAATTGTGTTCCTTGGCTCACACCTTTCCTTAAAAGGCTTAAAAACAAAAAAAAACAAACTCCACAACAAGCTCAAATTCAAGTTTACAGTTTCCACTGCTCAAGAGTTCAGCAGAATAAGAAGAGAATTCCAAGTCAAATCAAGGGCTGCATATAAAAACTACATAATATCTATGAAAGCTAACCTATTATGGAATCCTTCATCTTTTTGGAAATTTGTTAAAAATAAGAGAAAAATAGCTGAATTCCCGTCCTATATGAATTTAGATCAAATTTCTTCAAATGATGGGGTAATGATCTGTGATATGTTTGCAGAAATGTTTAAAGGCATCTACAAATGTAATAATGGGTTGGCTGGGCTGCATCAAATTACCTCTAACATGAGCATTACAAATGACTTGCCATTTATTCAAGAAAACGATGTGACAAGTGCAATAAAGAAGTTAACATATTCATTTTCTACTGGACCTGATAATGTTCCTTCCTGTGTTTTAATAAACTGCTGCCATTCCTTGGCTAGTGCTTTGTGTTATTTGTTTAACCTATCTTTGTCGTCTTCCGTTTTCCCGCACGCTTGGAAGTCTTCATTTATAATTCCACTTTTTAAATCAGGAAGCCGATGCAACATGCGTGACTACCGAGGTATAGCAAAACTCAGCGTTATTCCCAAGATGATGGAATCTATAATAGGCCATGAGTTGATACATGGTGTAAAATCGCATCTATCGGACAGACAGCATGGATTCGTCAAGGGCAAATCTACCATTACAAATCTGTTGGAAATTACATCATGCATAACAAAAGGATTCATGAATGGTCATCAAACGGATGTAATATACACTGACTTCTCCAAAGCCTTCGATCAACTTAATCATCAGCTGCTTGTTAGAAAACTTTCACTTTTCGGCTGGTCCCCAAAACTTGTGCAATGGATTGCAAGTTATTTATCATCTCGTACTCAATATGTTAAGTTCAAGTCTCATTTATCCAACGCAATAGATGTCAAGTCTGGCGTGCCTCAAGGAAGCCACCTGGGACCACTGTTATTCGTAATTTTTATAAATGATTTACCCTCTGTGATATACATCTCTATGCTGACGATGCGAAAATTTCATATTCATATAAAAATAATGCTGATTACTTTCAACTGCAATCTGATATTGATCATTTGCAGGAATGGTGTAATAAGAATGATCTCACACTGAACTCTAAGAAATGCAAAGTAATGACCTTCGCTAGAGTTAAAAATGTTTTCTTTAATGAATACTCTATAAATAATTCAAAACTTGAAAGAGTTAATTATTTTATAGACTTGGGAGTAATAAAAATAAAAATAAATTTATTGGCGCGACAGCTCCTGAAGGAGCCAAGGCCTAGTGACTTATACTCTCAACCATTCCTGTGTGTGTGTTGATAATCTGCAAGAATGGAAGGGACCTACAGTTTACCGCCGAGTCCGAACGGCTACATGAGATGCACTTTTTCGAGACAAATTTTACTCTTGGAGGTTTTGTCAGTTCCTCGCAAGAGGCAGTACCCCGGAAAAGAAGATGGCTATGAGCTGGATTCGAACCCAGGCTCATTCGCTTAGCAGGCCGACACACTAACCACTACGCCACGGGGCACTACACTACTACGACTTGGGAGTAATATTTGATTCAAAATTAGACTTCAGAATGCACATCGACTCTATAACTGCAAAAGCTTCTGTTCGTCTAGGAATGATTAAACGATGGTCAAAAGAATTCAACGACCCTTATGTGACAAAGAGCCTGTTTGTTGGACTGGTTCGTTCGATCTTGGAATATGGTTGCCAAGTTTGGTGCCCATATTACTCCTGTCACATTGCCCGCATTGAATCAATTCAAAAATAGTTTCTATTATTTGCTCTTCGTCATCTTAACTGGGATAATCATCACCATCTTCCACCATATCGTTCGCGACTTTTACTGATTGGTCTTAATACGCTCGAGGATAGGAGGTCATCACTCAATGCTGCATTCATATTTAAACTTTTAAACGGTGATATAAATTCTCCTTATTTGCTTTAATTATTATGGAAAGTGAGAGTATTTTGGCAGGTATGGTCTATTATTTTATCAAAAATTATCGGATTTTTCAATATTTTTAAGACTAATAAATAAATTTGATGATCAACCATATATTAATAGATTCTAAACTGCATACTACAATTTAAAAACAAAAAAACGTTTGTTCAAAAAACAAAATAAAACACAATAATTAAAATCAGTCATACAATTTTTGAAATACTTTTTCTATATATTCATTATTATTAAACGTGCGATGGCGTACTACTATAAACCGTTAGATGTTGTAGTTTTGACACCATAAGTTCAGACCGTTTTATTTTTCTCTGTAAATGTAAAAATGTTTCTGTCAAAAATCTTGTCTCCCATCAATGTAATTAGGCACATTTAAATTTTTTTTAATTTTGTAAATTGTAAATAAAAATAAATAATTATCTAATTATACCGTTTCTGATTACTTTTCTTAATAACTTTTATTTAATAAATGTCCTTTAATTTTAATCAATTTTAAATAATTGGAATTGAACTGACATAACTCTGAAAAAGATCCTAATTTATAGTTCATAACATAAAACACATAATGGTCCGCTAAAGAGAAAGTTAGTGCACATTTTTTTAATAATGCCATCATTTTTCAATGTTGGTTATAAAATTGTATAAAAAAATCATTGTGCAGCCCGTTTTAATTTAATGTTTGTTTAAAAAAAATTGTTTGCATTTATTAATGTATGCGCCATAGGAAATTTTACATTATTTGCATGTATAGCAATAAGACATAATTGTAAAACACCAACTAAAAAATATTACTTTGTTTATTATCAGATCCATAAAAAACAACTAGCCAATAAAATTTCAAAAAATAAAATTAAAAAAAAATATTTTAACATGCAAGTGTAAAAAACGCAATACCAGTTGGGGTTTTATTATATAGCAAATATGCTAGGAACTAAGACTTACAATCACTTTTAAAATCTAACTAAGGGATTAGTTTTTAAATAGAAAAAAGTGTGGTATCGATTCTTTGTTAATTACTTAAGTTATATTTCAAAGTAACAAGTAGTAGAGTACATATTTAAATTTAAGACACGTTTTGATTTATTTTGAAGACACATAATTTCTGACAAAGAGCGTTAAGGTTGGTTCAAAAAAAAAAAAAAAAAAAATTACTGAATACAAAAATATAAAACAACAGCTACCAAAAGCAGTTGGAAGCACCTCCGTTGCACAGAAGGATTTTCTTTAAAGGAATTTAGCGAATTGTAATTTAATGTTTTTTCTACTTTTTTTTTTGTTATTTTACAGACGTTAATATAGAAAAGTGTTTTTCAGAGTTCGAATAAAAACTTAAATTATTCATGGCAGGTGATGGAAAATTAAAATTGTTTTTTATAAAACTATTTAAAAAAAAGTAAAATTTGTTATTATATATTTTTATTTAAATATATATATATATATATTTTATTTTATTTTTAAGAAAATATCTAAAATTTATTTGAAATACAAAATATTTGTATAAATAATACATAAATAAAGGTTATTTGCCAAGCAAGGCGAGCACGATTGACACACTAGCCTTTCGTCACATCTTATGCAAAAGACTGTATAGCTCAGACTCTTTAGAGTCGAAATACTATGGAATTTCTTTGAAAAGAAATATAACAAAAACTTTATTGATAGCTTTTACTAATTTTTTTTAGAATGATAAATTCTAGAAGCCTAAATATTATAACATTTGGCAAGGAGCTCTCTAACATTTACAATTTCTCGATGCACTCACCGTTTGAAAACCAACATTTTTGTTTTTTATGGTCGCATGTAGACAGTTTTTGTTGAAAATTGTTAGATGAAGAACATCTACATAGTCAACTTTTCAAAAGCACTAACTCTTTAAAAGTATAAGACCTTTATCATTGTTTTGTTATCATACGATGTATACCAAAATTCGTTGAGGACAAAATAAGTTAGATGACATTTTGGCAGATTTTTTTTTACAACCACACTCCGGCTTTCATCACTGCGAAATATTTGCTTATAGTACTATTGGTAGAATACAGCTTCTGATAAAATATCCATTATAGTATCTATTTTAGTTTATTATCCATTTTCAATAACGGCATTACCTGAATAAAGTCATGAATAACTAGGAAGCCATTTTTTTCAAAATGTCTCCTAAAATGCTCGAATCTGAGGTTAATTTTATTGTTGTATTAGTTTTAGAAAGACAAATTAAAAAAACAAACATATTTGCAGACAATTCAAGTTGTCGCGCGGTAGAAAAGGGATTATTGATTTTGAAATCGAATGTTTTTTCTACAATGTAGGTTAAAAGAAACTAATCTTTTGTATACTTTCAAAGAACGAATTAATCGATAATGTAAAAAATAAAATTATTCCATTCTTTTAACTATCGACCATATTATAAAGATACATTGCACTCAAGATTACGCCCCTGAGCTATGTAATTGACCTACACCATACTTTTAGTTTACTACACTTTATACCATGAACTGGTATTATAACTTTATATTTTGTAACAACACAACAAAATATTCATGCAACGAATATAAATTAACCAGAGAAAAATAAATATACAAGCATTGCAATGTTTAATTGTCCAAATTGAAAGTTTTATTTAGGTTCGTTAAAATTAATTAATATTAGTATTTGTATATGAAATAAGGTCGACATAATTAAAATTTTAAGTGACATCATTTGTTGTTATACAATTTATAAATGCATTTTATAGGTTTTAAAAAAAGCAATAACAATAAAAACAAAAAAAAATATTGCTCACTTAATTAAATTGAATTTCAGTTTTATTTTAATACGAAATGTACGAACAAAAAAATTAAAACATACTATGCGCACTATTTAAAAAAAAAATATAAATATATATTTGTTTCAATATACAAGAGCTAGGTGTTGATTTTAATTCTAAAAAATTTAACAATGTTTTTTTACATTTATCATGATAAAGGCGCTTTCAAATTCAAAATATTCAATACAATTCAACACCTAAGTAAATTTGTATAACAGTATATTTTTTATTGATTAAATTGTAACTGTGTTGCTTTCGTCGATTCGATTGATAGAGTTTAGTTGTTAATTGATTGGTTAAATAAAAAAGAACTTTGTGTGATTGCGAATGTCCTTTTGCTTTTTTGTAAGATTCTGTTTTAATATATTTACGACAGTTTTAAATTTAGTTTTTAGTTGTCAAAACCCTAAACCTGAAATAAACAACAGAAAAAATGCCAAAATATGTGTTTAAGAAAAAAAAATTAAATTGGACAAGGAATAAAATTATATTTTTTCGCTTTATTTTTAAATATTGGTTATATGTAAAATAATATAAACATTAAGGAGTTTTTTTTCTTCATCAATAAATGTTCTCAATTTTATTTATTATAATCGCTCAGGGTTCAGATTCTTTGTTTTAAATAATATGGGCCTGCACACACGAGATGAATTCATCCGGGGGGAAACCGGTTTTCTTGGCAAGGGAAGGGAAACGTGCTGTGTTCATTGAATTAAAATCTTCAACCAACTTTTTTGACTGGATAATCGAAGAGGAAAACTAATACACAAACACATTTTAATACGATTTTTGGTCTACAAAAGGCAAAAGAAATACTACACATAAGAAAGAAGTTCATGTATACATTTCTTTCCACCAGAGTAATTAATCCCGTGTGTGCTTTTGAATTAAGGTTTGAAACTGGTTTTCCCTAAGGTTGAAATCATCTCATGTGTGTAGGCCCAATAGGTTACAAATACATAGCGGATAGGAATGGGACAAAAATTGTATGGGCTTTGTGGACGAAACAAAGAAATTGTAATAGAATTCCTGTTTAGAGAATAGACATATTTAAGTTCATAGTTCTAGGTTGAAATTTAGCAAAAGCGTGCCACATTCCAACATTATTGCGTAAGAAACGGAGGCACGAAAACTCAGTTCAAAGAAGAACAACGACAGCTGCATTAAGCTGGCCTCACAACATGTATCAGAGATGCTTGCCGACCAACGTTTTCTGAGATCAAAACGGAAAACCTCACAGGTGAAACTTTAAGGCGAAGCAAGGAAGTTAAAGAGTTTTGATTCCAGTTGACATCATAAAAATCATTGGTTAAAGGAGAAGACGTAGGAAAAAATATGTTGACTTAAACAAGCAAATTAATGTCCTAAACTCCACGAACAAGTTCCATGTATATTGGTACGTTAATTGGATTCTGAAATAACAAGAACAAGACAAAATGTGTCTGAATCGTTTGAGTTTGTGGTTTAAAACCATGAACAATGAATTATACGTTGATATTGTGTGGAAGTAGTAGAAAGTTGTTCTTTCTCGTAACTGAAGTTGAATACGTTAAAAAATGTAGGTGGTTAAAAAAAAAAAATATTACTGTCTTTTAAAACATGTCGAGTCACATGTTTTGAATGAAGCTGGCACCCAATTCTAAAACCTAAGCGAAGAGCTGGACGAGCTACAAAGAAGTTAGGGTTCGCTAAATATGTTTCACCATCATCATCAGCGCAATAATCCGGATCCGGTCCGGGCTTGCTGTCCGACGCCGATGGCATCGAAATATGTTTCACAAGAACTCAAAAAAGCTTAACAAGCAGCTTGGGCCATATACAAGGAGGCCAAAGTTCTTTTAACGTCCTTCTAAATTAAATTAAATTCATTTACTCTATTCAATAAGTTCCATACATAGGTATATTGTCCTAATAATTTTTAGCCTTTTCTGTTTTTAATACTAGTTAACTTAGCGCAAACGGGAAATTGAAAAAAATTCACACCGCGATCACCGCAACAACAATAATGACGCTTTACCCTTTTTCATACTGAACAATTTAAATTAAGTACAAGATCAAAGCCAAACTTGAATATAAGTTTAATTCAAAAACATAATTAAATCCATGCGGTCCGACAAAATCTAAAATATTTTATTAAATTACAACATCAATAAATACAAAGCTGAATATTATTGTTTAATGAGCATTATTGAAATGGAAAAATATAACAATAAATAAATTTCTTTGTTAAAAAGACAATTGTTTCTTCATTTACATAAAAAAATTTACATATACATATAAAACCTCTACTCTACAAGGTATTTTTTTTGTGCAGACTAAATATTAATATTTGCAAATAAAAAAATACAAATAATAATTAATTGTGCTCTTAGTGTTAGAATTAAGTTGTTTTGTGATAGAAGAACAGAGGAAGGCGCAAATAATTTTTTTTCTTCTAATTTTTCAAGAAAACTTTTATATGGTATTGTTTAACAAGAAATTGTACCATGTTTGACATTTTATTCAAAAAACTTACCGTTTACTAAATCGTGATGAAA
Organism: Platycheirus rosarum; assembly: GCA_963971375.1. Lineage (NCBI taxonomy): Eukaryota > Metazoa > Arthropoda > Insecta > Diptera > Syrphidae > Platycheirus > Platycheirus rosarum. The sequence continues at coordinate 219,936,167 of OZ020507.1, read as the reverse complement.
GTTTTGAGAAAAAACTCATACGTCCTGGATGTGGTGACTCGCCTGTTGCACCTCCTGTCCCTGAATATTCTAGAGCAGCATTGTTTCGCCTGGTTTGGCCTATTTGTTTGATGTCCAGATTTTGTTAAAGTAAATCAATTTTTGAAGGGCACAAGAGAGATAGAGAGTAAATGGAAAAATTGTAAGACACACATATTTGATATAATCTTATTTATTTACAATTTTATAAACATGCATCATTTAAGTAATTTAATAATTTTTTTTTATTTATTTTCCCAATTAAGTTTTAATTTTTCATTTATACAAGACACAATTTCTTTTTGACATTTTTAAATAAAAAACATGCATTCAGGTAGATAAATTAATGCAATTTTTTTTTAAATAATAAAGTTACAGCTTACAACACAAAAAATAGAGACAAACGTCGATTATTATCTAAGGTTTCTTTTGACAAATGTACAACATTTCATTCTATTTTTTTTATATTGCTTTTAAAATATCACAATTGTAAGTGGATTCATAATGAGTTCAAGCACCATGCAGAAGGTATTCGAAGATAAACATACAATATTTGTTCGTCTAGTAAACTTTGGTTAAAATTCAAATTAAAAGAAGAATTAATAAGATCAGTTTAGAAAAAGTACAACTTATTATTCTTATTCATTTTGGAACCTAAAATTGAACTGAGCCATTATCGTTTTTTTAGAGGAAATCTTCAAATAATTGTTTAATTTTTAGTTTTTCGAATTCGTCTGTAAATAGTTCATCTTTTGCATTTTCACGAGATTGTTTGTTTATGTTTTATATAATATTATTATTACTATTATTATCATTATTATAATTCTTATTTATCATTATTATTATTATTATTATTGTTGTTGTTGTTGTTATTGTTATTATTATAATTATTGTTATTATTATTACTGTCGTTGCTGTACTTGTTATTATTATTATTATCATTATTATTATTATTATTATTATAATAATAATTATTTTTTTTTATTATTATTATTATTGTTATTATAATTATTGTTATTATTATTATTATTATTACTGTTGTTGTACTTGTTATTGTTATTATTATTATTATTATTATTATTTTCACTATTTTTATTATTATTATTTTTATTATTATTAATATTTTTATTAATATTTGTTTTATTATTATTATTATTATTATATTCTCAGCCTTTTTTAATTGTCTTTAGGAAAACTTCACGTACTTTAGAAGAAGTAACTTTTTGGTTGGTATATCAATTTTTCAGTCTTCCAACTGAAGAAGTCCTTCAGTCTGTATTATTCTTCGTTTACTGAACCTTAGAAATGCATAGTTAAACGATAGTTTTACCAACAACAAATATCAAGTCTCTTTTCACGTTTTCCAAGATCTTTAATTCTTTGTTTATATCACCAACAAATCACCAAAATTAATATTGAAAACACCTTATGAGGATTCAAAATTTAATAATTTTAATTTATATCGTTTTTCAGATTCCAATATCTAAATAAAGCAATTTACATAAATGAATGCATTTTTTTTTTTTTGTATTGTGTCTCGGATAAATATAAAATTATATTTTTTATCACAAAAAGCAAAGAAGTATAGACATTATATATATTATTATTATATATTTTTTCCTGAAATAAAGCCGGTTATGATAAAAAAAAACACAGAAGATGGTAACGTCTTTCTATTCTAATTAAAACAAAACTAAAATTTAATGTTACAGTAATTTATGGTAAACAGAACTTTTAAGATTTTGTAATCAAAACGAAAAATAAATATAAAACTAAGTGTTAAAAAAATACAAATAAAATAAAAGAAACATTAAGCAGAAAACTCACCCGAATGGAAGGTTGATCGTGATGGTACATTCCTTGGGAAATGCCTGCTAGATTTAACAGCCGATGTCATTCTAAGTCGATCGAGCAAACTAATATTTTTTTATATGCAATTGTAGTTTACAAAACAAAAATCCAACACACATTTCCAATTTTCATTAAAGTTAACAAACAAACAAAACAAATCAAATATTTTTTTAGGCAAAGTGCATTTTGCAGTTACAATAACAAATTTTGTTATTTCAATAAAAAAATAAACAATTGCATTGAAAAAATTATTAACATGCGCATTAAGTTATAACATTATGGCATTTGGTTGCATTTTTTTAACAAACGATGGTTGATTTGAAAAATGATTGGACATTTTTTTAATGATGAAAAAGAAGATCAGCAGAGCGAGTTGGTTGTTGTGGCCAAACGATATAGGTTTTTGTATTTATTTTTATTGTGGTAGTTTTTGCATTCACAAGGAGATTTTTTTATGAAATGGCGAAGAAATCAAAAAAGAAACAAAAAATATATGAAATTAAAAATTAAACCAAAAATAATATAAATAAGTTAAAAGTATAGTTTATTTTAAATAGCGTAAACATTTTTTAAAGCTCTATAACATATTTTAAATAAATTAAATTTTCGAATCAAAATTAAAATAACGTACATATAAGGTTTAAATGTTAAGCAATGTATAGCAACATAAAAAGTAAACTGAGTGTAAAGTACTACTGAAACTTGTTTGTGAGAAAATAAAACGGACTATATACATAATTAAAGTGAACACATTTGAAATGTGAAAATGTTGACGTATGTATACTTATCTAATTTAAGCAATGAAATAAATTCAATTCAGTTTCACAAACTACCTCATCAACCTTACTATCCAGATTGGGATTTTAATGAAAAAATCTAAATTTAATTTAAAAAATAGAATGAACAATATAAACAAAAGATCATTTCGTTACGAGATCAATGTAACATCGCTAAAGTTAAACTTTTCTATCGAAATCAAACTAGCTTATGATTAGTAACTTACTTGGACATGAAAATATGAACATAAAAAATATATATAGTCGGAATTGACATGATACGAGGTACGACCAAATGATTCAACACAGAACACAACAAAAAGGGGAAGTATAGGCATACTTAAGTTTTAATAACGAACCAACTTAGTTTCACAAAATTGGAAAGTTAGTCAAATTTGTTGAATTTGAATTTTGAATAATAAACATTTTTTTAATTGAAAGCAGATTAGCCAAAATATCACAGCAAATATAACGTAGATTTGCCATTTTTTGTATAATTAAGATCAGCACGAAAAATCTTTTTTTATTTATTCATATCATCTTTTGAAATTAATACAAAAAAAAACAAACCTAACGTAACCTGAATACTTGCTCAATTTTTAAAACAGATTTTGTAAAACATATACATATGTATACTTGCACTTAAAAAGAACAAACAAATAAATCAGAAAAGCATCAAATAAATAAAATGATATAAATATAATGTAGTGATGAAAAGTTCGAAAACAAGAAAAAAAAGCCAGAAATGAGTACTAGATTTTTCTTGCGGCAGTTATGTAATTACTTATATATATTTTCGTTTAAAAAATCCAAAATGAAATGCAAAGATTTGAAATAAATGTATATTTGCTACAACCAAGGTCATAACATAATTAAAACAAAAATTAAAGCCGTATTTAAAAACTATATATAGATGCGAATATTTTCATTTATTAAGCCAAACATAATATATTAACTAAGCAATTCAGAAATTTATACCAAAACTGTTTCATTCCAATAATTTGTAAATTAAAACTAATACAATTTGATGAATATCCAACGAATGACATATTAAAATGTGTTTGTGTGGATAAACAAAAAGCAGCAGTAATATTGTTTTTAGTTAAAGCATTCTTTTTTAAAATAATTATTTAAAATATAAATCTATGTAGGTCGCTTAAAAACGAATTCATAAACTCACCAAAGAGGATGATTCATCATATACGCAATTTATTTCGTCGTTTTGTGTTTGTCAAAATTAGGTCAAAATAAGATTTTTGTTTTCAAAGGAAAGCAGTAATTATTCATACATATATATATAAATATATATTTTAATTGATTGTGTTTAACGCATTAGAAGCACGTTTTTTAGATGTTGACAAGTTTGAACAGACGAAGAATATGGAAAGAAATAATGTATTAATTTGTTATTATTCGGATCTTAAAAATATATTTTTTAAGATAAATCTTTGCATTGATTATTTATGTACTAATATATTTTTGAAGAATTTAAATAAAAAAAGAAACCATAGATGAAAGCATGCAAGCTTTAAAAAATGGCCCTTTTTTAATAAAAAATATAAAATAAATAATTGAAAAATAAGACCAAATTGTGTAGATGTCGCATTGGATGCAGGCAGAGATTTACTGGGCTAATGAGTGTAAACATCAATTGGGAATTTAAATCAACACTGCGACTCTGAGCGACTTAACTTTCGTTTGTAAAGAATTTATTATTGAACAAAAAATCAGATTTCAGCTCACAGCTCAGATCAAACTTAAACTAGGTCGTTTTGTTGAGCTTTAATTCATCTGTAGTGTTGGACTTTCGCAATTATTTAATATTACTTAACATGAATATTATTGGTGACTATTTATTATTTTATGTAAGAGAATGCACGAACTCAATTTAGCTCATTGAGCTGAGCCCTGTTCATTTAAAGGCTTGTTTGAAACTCCATACAAAAATTAACTAAAACTAAATTTGATGGTAACGTTAAAAGATTTTTTTCATTGCTGATTCGGAAACAAATCAATTGGTCACTGACAATAATATACAGGCTGGGCCAAAACAAATCACCCTATTGGAAGATGCTCTCATTTTTGCAAATGGCCGCCAATTTCAAATTGTTTGAAAAAACAAAACAAACTGTTTTGACATTTGTGGACTAGAAGATGCAGAATACAAGTTAACAAGCTATGGATACATGAACCGATATTTTGAAGGCGGCGTTCCAGGGTCGCCTCATCTCTCGTTTTGGCGACTTGAACTGGCCCGCAAGATCGTCCGATTTAACCGTTTCAGGCTTTTTGTCGTGAGATTTTTTGAAATCCCGTGTTTACGTGAACAAGCCCGAGACTCTGGAAGCCCTCAAGGACAACATTCGACACGAGTGCGAGAATCTGTCGCCAGAAGTTCTCGCTGAAGTGATGAAAAATGCCATAAATCAATCAATCAATTGTGACGGTGCCCATTTGGCCGATATCATCTTCTCGACTTCACCAATACAATTCTAAAGGTTCAAATAAACATAATCAAAAAACAGAATCGAAGTTTTTTTTTGCTGACTAACCATAAAAGAGCAGGTTGAATTTGGTTCAATAAAGTAAAGAAAAGGGGTCAAGACATCCTTTGAGTGGTAATTTACCACTGAACCTTAAAAGAGCGTTTTCCATTTGTCATCCGGAAGCACCTGGAATCATTTAACAATGTTCCACTGGCATAAAAATAACTCTGCTGGACAGTTCTAAGAGAAAATTACTTCAAGAATCACTAAGCGTAAAAGAAAAAATAAAGCGGCATATACACGGTCAAGAACTCATCAAGCATTGGAAAGTGTGAGAGTAAATTATGTTTTACATTGCATCTATTATTCCATACACCCCTTAAGCATTAATCTTCAATCATTCATTTCTACGTAAACTTTGAATTGAAAGGACGTGGAATTTCTTATCGTTTGCTTTGTATTTTGTACAATTCAAGTATGCTACCCCGTCGCTGTCTTATCTGTCTTATCGAAAATAAGAATTTGCTTGATCAAACAGTCAATCAAGAATATACACACATCAATGCTTGCTACTTGATTGAACAAAAATCAGTTTTGTTTGTTTTACTTTAAACAAACACACAACGTGTACAAGTGATATTTTCACAAACACAATCTCTCATGCTTGATGCCGCTTAAAACATTGAAAATAAATTGCACGTACTTGTTCTTATGTACGGTCAAAGCGTCGAATAAAATTTGAAAAATATCAAGTTTTATTTTCGATTTTTGGAAAAAAGTACGTAAAACAGTTTTCAGCAGAAGAATTTGAAAGCCATTTATTTTAAAAATTGTTAATTTATTTTTTTGAAAATCGAAGAAAAAGGTTTTTTTAACACCTTTTTTTTAAATAAAAAAAAAATAAAACAAAATTTTAAATAAAATTCATTAACACGTTTTCAAAATATTGATTTTTCAAAAAAAAAAAAAATATAAAAAAAAACACAAAAAAAAGGTTTTTGGAAATATTTCAATGTAAAATTACTTTGGCTACCTACATCTTTCTGAATATCAATTTTGATTGTAATCGGTTAACCAATTCTCGAAAACGTCGAAGAAAAAAAAACGGTCCTATCGGAGGTACCGTTTTTAGCCCAACTTAAATTTTCTTCTCACGAAGACGTAATCTATACCTACTAGTACACTGATTTTTTTCTTAAAAATTCTTGGAGCTGTTTTCGAAACAATAAATTGTACTTAACGGTTATATGGCAGGTACCGTTAATATTTGAGCTAAAAAAATAAATAAAAATAAGTCCTCTGTAGAATATCAAAATAATCTCATGTTCCAAATTTGAAGACGATTGGCCCGGCCCCACCGTTTAGTCTGTAGTTCAATACACATCCGTAGAGACAGACGGACAGACAGACAGACAGAATTTTGCCTGTAACTCAAATATGTTTCTCTATAATCGTAATGTCAGGTTTGATTGTTTCTTAATTTTTTTAATCCGCACGACTGCAAAACTTGCATTATAGTACATATAGTCGCAAATAAAAAGTACATAAAATATATTTAGTTATGTAAACATTTTAAGTATTGCACACAGAAATTGAAAACAAATTAGGTTAGAAAATTATAATAAATATATTTTTAACGGAGCTGAAATAAATAAAGTGAACGAATAGGTGACACGTTTTTTGGTTCTACATCCTTGTAATAATAAATATCATGTTTAAATGTTATCTTAACGTTGAGTTTTTGGACACCCTGTACATCGGAAATAAAATGTTACACTTTTATTTACATACAAGATCTTTTCTGTTGAGAAGTGTTTAAAAATTGGTTTTGATAAGAACCAGTAATCTTATGCTTTTCATGATGGAAAGCTAGATCTTTGAAAGAAACCAGTAACTCAAAAAAAGTGTCAGAGCCACAACATTTAACGGTTTTTAGTAATAATGGAGTAATATTGTAACGAATTTATGAAAAAAATATTTTGGATTAATTTTAAGTTTTCCTTTAAACAATTTAGAAAAAAAGTTATTTAAAATTTTGGGTTGAAAAACAAATTTGTGAAGTTAGAACTTTTCAAATATAAAAATTTATAAAAATTCAATGAAAGAAAGTCGACAGTTAAGAAAACCGTTAATAGACTTTTCCGGTAAATTTGGTTTTGATGAAGTGATAGCCAATCCTTAAGGGTTATATGGCTAATACCGACAAAACTGATTTCAATAAAATTAGTTACACGTTGTAAGAATGACTAGTTATTTATTGAATAATTTTTTTTTTCATATAACGTAAACACTTTTTTTGTTTCAGTGTTGAAACATTTACCCAAGTTGCTAGCGGTTTATACAACTGCGGAAGGCTTTGATTTTTATATGATCTATTATTATTTTTGTGTCTAAACTAAACTAAACGAAAAATTATATCATTAATAGGTTCGATGTTTTGAAGTAAAGAATCTTTATTATATTCAGAAAAATACTTTCGCTGAATGTGTTATGAAGTCCTATTGGAAAATTGATCAAGGTTTTATTAGCGACCAACAAAACATTTGAAACATGGTAAACCCGAAGTAGAAGAACAAGAAACGATGAAACGATATTCCACGCTTCACCACCACAGAAATTAAAAAAATACGCCCCAATTTAATTTAAACCATTGATAAAAAAAAAACTGGAGCAAAACTTATGTAAAAAATTATAATCATCGCGATCATAAACAGATTCAACTAATAAAAGGAAAACACAAACGTTACTGAAAATACGGTCTTACAAAAATAAAAACACGCATTATTTTTACAAAAAAAAAACGTGTGATTTGTGTTGTTGATTAACAAAATTTATACCTCGATCCAAGTGGGTCAATTGAAGCACCACTACTGTCAGCTACTGATGGGCCAGGACTTGAAACCGAAGCGCTCTTAACATGGCCCTTACCACTCGGAGCGGCCGATCCACTCCTTGATAATTCGGAAATGGTTGTCACAAAACTGATATTTTATTTTATTTTAATGGTAAATGGTTTGATAAGATTTTTGTTTGTTTGTTGCAATTATTAAGAAGTGCAAAACGTGCAATTCGATTGCATTTAATTTTGTTTTGGTCTTGCAAAGTATTCAAGTTTGAATAAAAAAAAGAAAGAAAAATTAGAATGCCAACGCACTTAGAAAAAAATTCAGTTTGCAGTTTCAATAAAAAAAATACAGAGAAACAAAAAGTTGTCTACTGAAGAAAATCGATTGTTTGTTTAACTGTTAAACTGTCAATTTTTTTTACATTATTTAAGGATAAATTTTGTTGTTAAATGATTGAGAACTTGCAAGTGTTTGTATCATATTAAAAACAGTAGCACACCTTGACAAAAATAGAAATAGAACAAATAACTTAGGCTGAAATAATAAAAAATAAAAATCTTAGAGCTGGGAACAAATAGAAAAACATCAAACAAGTACCGTTTGCTAAAAAGCGGATTTTAAGAAAAAATTATAATACAACAAAATGTGAACCACGAAAAATGTTTTTTTTAACGAAACGTACTTTGATTCTGTTGGTAGAACGTTGGTTTTTTCTGTCGATGAAGTCTTTTCGTATAGAGTCGTTGAGCGTCGCGGTATCATACCGCTTGGACCAACTGTTCGATTTCCATTTGTTGGATCATATTTTGAGGATGAACGAGGCTTCGCCGGGCTGGTAATTGCTGGTTTTCGAAAAAGACACATGATTTAGTATACAATGTATTCAAAAAAGTGCTAAAATATATTAGTTTAGTAGTTAACTTACAACTGTCTCCGGATGAAACTGGTTTCTGGGTCGCTGATGCGGGCCTTTGATTTTGTGCTGCTAATCGAGCAGTGTTTTCTTTTATTGTTGCTGAATCAATTGTGTTTTGCCGTTTGAAATTACTACTTCTGCAAATAAAAGCACAAACATATTTAAATTAAAAATTTAAAAAAGTAAACAAAAAAAGCTAAAAAAGATATTAAATAATAATTTTGAATGTCAAGGTAGCTCAGTCGACCTCTTTTTATTAATAATTCCTTTGTTAAGATATAGTTATGGTACATGCCTGCGAAAAACGGATCTTACCTAAGCGCGTAATCATAATTGAAAAGTAGAGAACAAACCGATCAGTAATAAAGAAAAAATATAAATTTATCCGATTAATATTATAAATTTGAATGTTTATATTTTTGGATAATTGTTCCGGAATCACGCCTAAACGGCTCAACAGATTTGGATGAAATTTGGTAGGTAAATGAATGATGTGCTGGATTGATAAAACAGGCTACTTACTTTATTTCTAAAAATTGCACGGTACTAGTGGGAAAGGCTTATATAAAATGAGTCATGGCTGGAGGTTTGTTTGTTATGCTTTCATGCATCAAGCCATCAACGCATGAATTTATGATGTTTGATTGGTGAAAGTCACATGATTCACTAAACTACTACCCAAGCAACTTTTGTTTCGAAAAAATGCACGGAGAATCTGAATATTTTTAAACGAGTTTTGATATCTTTATATCTCTATACATAAATATGGGTGTATGTTTGTATGTATGTCCGGTATGGACTCTTAATCCGCCCAATGGATTTTTATTAAATTTGCAGGGTAGATATAGTTTAGTCCAAGGATGGTTCCGGTGAGTGTTTGGTGCCGAACTAGTAGGACACAAAAGTAAGGTTTTTAGCAATTTTTTTTTTTTTAATGTTCTTATAATTTTTTTTTATTGTGACAAAAAGTGAGCTAAAGAAAAAACTTCATTTGTCAGGTTTTTGGAAATTTCAATTTAAGTTTTAAGAAAACATATTTTTGTTTAACTGAAACGATTGGGAAATATATATGGGGATTTGATTTTGAAAATATTGTTACGCATTGAAACACAAGTTCAAACCGGGAGTCAGTCAATCGGAGAATAAATCGTTAGCTGCAAATTTTAAGAAAACACATACATATATTTTGTGATGATTATAATAATAATAATATTTGAACTTTGGTCTGTAAGGCACAATGCCTTTTAGAATGCAACTGGATGTTGCACGACACTAGTTAGAAGAATTAGAAAGATAGGAAAGAATTTTTTCGGAATTTCGAGCTCTAGCTTGCACTAGGAGTTAGAAAAATTGCTTCCCAAGCTGAGAGTCGAACTAATAATATCTCCCTTACAAAGCAAGCATTTTATCAACTGCACCACTGCCGCCCGCAAAAAAAAAACACAGTTAATAGTAATTGCGTTTTAACCACATCCCTCAATCGATTGCAAGTGTTCTTTTCGCACTTAAATGATATTCGACTGAAATATGTGAATTACTTTTTTCAATTTCAATCGATTGCGAGCGTTCTATCAACATTTCTTTCCACAATCACCAAATAAGTAAAGATTCAATGTCTTCAGTTTTCAACAATGCAACATCGACCCTCTTTTTACTTACCAGGTCCATAAGACTTTGCCGAAGGAAATCAATATCACAAGTAAACATAACACCAGTTCTTGAACACCGCAAGTTAAGCTACCAGAGGAACCGACGCGAAAAAGCCAAGAAAAAATATCCAAGCCTAACAGAATAAGCAAAATTCCTCTTTTCTTAAAATAGGAAAGTACAAAACAAAGTCAAACGAGGACGTTCGGTTTAAGGAGGGAAGAGTTAGCAGCTGAAATTATATAATAACACAGCCAGACGCCAGATGACACCGCCTCTACAAAAGCTCATTTCGTCACGATTCCCAAATTCCTTTCTCCCAGTCCAAATGTTAATCATAAGTTCAGTTCGTGTTTTGATTTCAGTGAATAAAGAAGAGGCTTCTCTCTCCTCAATTAAAGAAAAATTGTTTTTTTTTTTTAAGAAATTATAATTAAGTAAATAATTAATACACAGGTCAAAATCTCTTCAAGCATGGGAGAAGACTGTGTTTGTAAAAATGTTACATGTAGAAGTTGTGTGCCTGCTTGAAGTAAAATCAAAAAATTTAGATTTTTCTTCAAACAAGTATTCAGCATTGATGTGTGTATATTTCTGATTGACTGTTTCATAAAGCAAATTCTCATTTTCGTTGGGACAGTTACGAGGCAACATATTTGAAATATACAACTAACAAAGCGAACGATAAAAAACTTCATGTCCTTCATTTTGGATTAAAAGGACGTAGTTTCTTATTGTGTGCACTCTATTTTGCATAGTTCAAGTATGTTGCCTCGTCGCTGTCCTAGCGGAAAAGGGAATTTGCTTGATCAAACAGTCAAAATATACACACGTCAATGATTGCTACTTGATTGAACAAAAATCAAAAAGTTTTGATTTTTCTTCGAGCAGCCACACAACGAATACATGTGATATTTTCACAAACACAATCTCCTATGCTTGGTGGGCAAAATCGCATCGTCACCTCCCTGCGGTGCCCGCTGGATAGCCGAAAGGTGAACTAACGACGAGCGTCGGATCCATCGGATTCATTGGTTGTAGATACCTGAGTTCTCTTTTCAAGAACTAGGAGCAGGAGGAAAGATACGCTCTGAACATCCAACCACCAACACGATCTACACGTCATGCACAGGCCTCACAAGCCGGTCATGAAAGGGAAAATTTATTGTGATGAAAAATGCAAGATATGCCTCGGATGACCAAACCAACAATGTTGACGACCCCCCCCCCCCCCCCTTTCACTACTATGGAGTCAGTAGCAAGCAGAATGGGGCTGAAAATAAACGAGGACAAGACGAAGTATATGCTTTCATCAACAAAAGCCCAATCCCACCACCGGCTTGGTCAAAATGTGACCATTGATATGTATAGCTTCGAGGTAGTCAGTCAATTTGTCTACCTGGGTACTGCTGTAAACTCGGTCAACAACATCAGCGCTGAAATCAAACGCAGACTCACTCTTGCTAATCGCTATTTCTTTGGGCTGAATAAGCAATTGAAGAATAAAGCCCTATCGAGAAGAACCAAGGAGACACTATATAAAACACTCATCATCCCGGTCGTGCTATATGGTGCAGAAGCATGGACCCTCTCCCAATCGGATGAAAAGTCACTTGGAGTCTTCGACAGAAAAGTTGTGCGTACGATCTATGGTCCTATTTGCGTAAACCGAGAAGACAACATTTGGCGACGAAGATACAACGACGAACTATATGAGGTGTACAGCGACATAAGCTTAGCCAGAAAAATTAGAGTCCAACGACTAAGATGGCTGGGCCATGTAGAGCGAATGGACACCAACGCTCCAGCGAGTAAAGTCTTCAAAGCCAAACCAGAGGGAGTCAGAAGCCAAGGTAGACCTCATCTTCGATGGAGCGACCAGGTAGAAGGAGACCTCCGCCAACTTGGAGTGCGAAATTGGAGACAGCAGGCAAGGGATCGAGCCAGCTGGAGGGGCGTATTGAGCAAGGCCTAGGAGCACCACGCTCTAGTTGAGCCAACATAAGTAAGTAATCTCCTATGCTTAATCCATACAGCCTACGTCTACAGACACATACATATTGTCTCAGTAAAGTGATAAAAGAACGATAATACACTTACAAATGTATGTATAAATGTATATTTTAAAATTAGATATGAATATTACTTACATTGAAGATCGATCTGCTGTTGTATTAGTTCCAGTTACGCTGTGATTATTGCCTGCCGGAGTTGTCGTTGCCACTGCATTTGTTGGACCAACACCTGTGATAAAACGGTGGAATATTTCTGAATATTAAAAAACGATGAATTATGGTGGCTGAGCATGAGCTGGGATACATTTCTTGTTAGTATGGGATAATTTTGAATTTTGTTTACATATATGTATGTATTTTTATCTAATATTCAAATTTGCAAACGAATGACAAAAAATAACAATTCAACTATTGATGTTTTGTTTGTTTGTGTTTTGTATATTTGGTATATAACGTATAATGAATATGCAGGAAAAAAACTTTGATTTAAAGTTTATATAAAAGCTCATTAAATTAATTAATGCAAATGAAAGAAATGTGGTTATTAGTAGTAACACTAGTAATAATTTTTTAGAAGTTCATCACTAACGGTTCCAAGGAAATGCTTAACGTCGTTGTTTAATTAATATTAAAAGCGTAATCACAAAAAAAAATAAATCAACATATTTTTCAATTGGATCATAATGAATACAATTGTGTACATAAAGAAATTTTCAAATAAGAACTTGACAAACTTTGAATTTTAACTGAAAACGCATCCTTAAGCCAATGACCAACTGTCTATGTCAACACATTAACTAAAAATAACGTTTTCATAATTGAGAAGTTTAAGGATGCTTAATAATCATCTAATATATATTATTATTCAGTTGAAAACAATCATTTCATGAGACTCAAGAAATACCATCTTATCCACACATCAATGTGTTGTGGTTTTAATGAAAATGGCCGTTTTTTTTTTTGCTAATGAAAATGTTCGTCACGTTATTGGCGTCCAATTGCAACTACTAGCCTTTATTGACTGATGAAAACTTTGTTCTTGTATTATTGAAAAGTTGTCAAGTCCTTATTGGAAAACCTTATATGTTTTAAATATCAAAACTTTCTTAAAATAACCATCAGAAAATGACAGTCTTCAAAGCTTTACGTTACGATTACCATGTCATTTAAATTTTCTATTATTAAATGTTACAATAATTAAAAAGATACACATTTATATTCAATATTATTTAATATAAGGTACACATTAGTATTTTGTGGAGGGAAATCCGGTTAAAAGGACGTTTAGATCTATGCATGCAAACATATTTAATGCATTACTAAATTAAACAAATAATCCGCACAAATTTTCCAATTTTCAAATAAATGCAATTTATAAAAAAATCAGATATGTGTAATGATGAAATGTGTGTAAAAATGATTTTTTAAAGAAGAAAACCCTTTTCTGCTCAGCTTGGCGTCGCATTAAAAATTATATCTCATAAGAATAGACGGAAATAATATAAGCAACCAAAATACACTTACGTAATGTCTCAGCCCCAGATGAGGCGCGCCGACTTGGCTTCGTGCTGGAAGCTGAAATACTTCTGTGAACGCCACGATGTGTGGGACTCTGCACAGACGAATTGCCTACGGCTGCTCCATCGTTTCCCGCAATATTACGAAGCGACAAGGAAGACCCAGATCGGGATCCGTCACTTTCGGGCTGTGAAACATAAAAAAAATTCCAAAAGAATAAAAATTAAATTGACCTTGATTTTTTTTGCAAATATAACAATTTGAGAGTTTAAAAAAATTAAAAAAAAAATGCGATTAAAAAAAATGTGAAGCGTAATTAAAAAAATTGTTTATATTGTATGATGCATGTTTAAAAAAAGTATTCGGTTAACTTACATCAGTGCTTTTTCTTCCTAGAAGCAAATATGTGGCGAAAACATCATCGTAGCGTACTTGTGACAACGAATTTTCAATTTCTTGCCTATTGTAACCCATTGCAACAAGAGCTTCTACAATTATTATTTTTTTATTTTCCATCGTGTTTTGTTTCATAATTAAGGCAACATGGTAACGTTCATATTATTGTAATTGAATATTTTTGAGCACAAAAGTTGAAATTTTTAGAAAAAAAAAGAAATAAAATAAAATATGAGTTAGAATGTGTTAAGAAAATTGGTTAATATTTTTTACAGTAGTAAAATCTATAACATACATATACATTATACGGTTACATTATAACAAATATATATGTACATTTACTTTGCTTCTAAACATATATGTATGTATGTATGTCTTCTGTATACAAAAACATTTACACTACATGACATTTAATTTAGTTTTCAATGAGCTTTACGAGAGGAAAACTTAGAATACTTTAAATACTTTAATAGGACGTTCATAATATAAAATATATAAATTGTTCTTTAACGTTATACTTTATTAATTAATTATGTTTAAAATAATGCCAATTGAAATCCGAAAGCCTACTTTTTTGGAACTTATATATAATTCTGCGAAGGTTTGTAAACTAATAGTCATGCTGATGTTAGTAAAATAACAAAAAACCCACGATTCATTCAGGTCATAAATGATAAATTGTTTGCTTCACATCAATCTTGCTTTTTGACGGGAATAAAATGCTAATAAGAAACGACTTCCAACCGTTGAAATCCGCACTTAACAAAAATAAGTTGTACCATGAACTGGTTAATTAGCAAAAGTCTCAGCACGATGAATAAAACAAAAGAAAACATATACCTAAGTAGAGGGAAATTAAATTTAAAAAAGTCTCTTATACATCAAAATCTCCTTAAAAAATCGTAGCTATTTACATTTTCAAAAAAAACAATAGAAATATAAGCCTTTAATAGGCCAGTAGCGTTTAACATTCAAATCGTTCTTTGTTCAGACAAAAGAATTTCTTGTTGCTATCGCTTTGTTTGTGGCCCAATACGAATATCCTAGGTTTTTCCCCTCGGTGGAGCTGTGCTAGGAAGGGGGGGGGGGGGGGTAAATGTACCCCCACCAAAAGGGGTATTTTTGTTGTTTTTCGCTTGGAAAACGCGATGTTTGCTTGTAAACCTAGAAATTGTTAGTTCGATTCTTCGATGGGTTGCATTTTTTCAAACTCCTAGTGTAAGCTAGACGCCGCGCCGTCCGTGGGTTTTAAGTGAGAAAATAGCCATCTAATTCTCTATCTACTACACCGATTTTTTTTAAATCATTCTAACAAACTAGTGCCGTGCAGCATCCAGTTGCATTCTTAAAGGCAATGGCCTAACGGACACATAGTTAAACATAAAAAAAATAAATATTTTCAAAAATGGTCTGAAAATGGAAGCTAGGCAGGAGGCACGTGTTAGGTGCAACTCGGTGCCAATAGCACAAACGACTGAGGAGCTATTAGCAATTAAAAGGGAGAGACTCGGGGCAAATCAAGAACCTTCCAATAATTTCACTCATGGAGGTGCAATAATTATTTCGTCTCCCCTTGTTTCTGGTGTATGCAGTTGCACCTAACACGTGCCTCCTGCCTAACTTCCATTTTCAACGACGCTGAATTCAATTCTACAAATTTTACATGTACTACTTTTATGATAATGAGTTTATTTACAAAGATATTTGAGAAAAACTGAAAAATATGAAAAATTGGCCCAATTTTGACCTCATGTAGTTTGGGAGCGGGTGTCCAACAAATATGGTTCAAGTCTCATTTGACGCTAAATTAAATGTTCTACAACTTTTGTTCATACCATTTTTGAAAATATTGATTAGTTTAGAACATAATGTACAAGCGAAGAATCACAAAAATACCTCTTTTGGGGGTACCCCCCCCCCCCCCTTTAGCACAGCACTACCGAGGAAGAAAACCTAGTTTATTGCAACAGTAAATTCTTTTGTCTAAATTATTTCCGATTTGGGTGATTTTTGTGTACATTAATATAAACATTTAAATTTGTTTGTTTGTTCGTATTTGACGCGCTGCCATACCGTTCCCCAAATGCAATGAAACTTTGGCATTAGCCATAGTAAAATAAATTGCACGACTGGATCGCTCGTACTTTGCTCTTATGTGCGGTCACAGCGACGAACAAAATTTGAAAAAAATATTAAGGGAATCAAAATTTTTATTCGATTTTTTAACTTTTGATTTTTTGAAAAAAGTACATAAAATAGTTTTCAGCGGAAAAAATTAAACGCCATTTTGTTTCCTTGAAAAATGTAAAATAGCGTGAATTTTTTTTCAAAATCGTAGGAACCATTTTTAAATAAACAGTTTTTATTTAACAACTTTTTTCAAAAATTAAAAAAAAAATATTTTAAGAATGCAAACTTAAGCACAAAAATAGCCTACATTTAAAAATAAAATTCAAAACAAAAAAATGGGCGCGACTGGGTTGCACGTACTTGCTCTTACGTGCCTAACAATGTAGTTAGCAAGATCTTTGACAGAAACAAGTAACATTTACGTTGAAAATAACACAGTTTGAACTTATAAAAAGTATCAAAACCACAATACTAAACGGTTTTTAGTAAAAATGAAGTACGCCATTACACATCTTAAATAACAAAGAATTTATGAAAAATGTATTTCGAAAATTGTAGGACCGGTTTTGATGAAATCCTGTTTTTTTATTTTGTTTTTTTTTTTTTTATTTTGGTATGCAGTTTTTTTTAGAGTTTATTAATATACATGTGATTATAAAATTTAAAATAATTTTTTTTTTATTAGTTTTAAAAATATTGATTTTTCAAAAAAAAAAAATCAAAAATTAATTTTAATTAGAAAAAAATATATTCAAAATTTTGATATGCCGAATTAATTTAGCTATCTAGATCTTTTCAAATATAAAATTTGACAGAAATCCATAGAGCCGTTGTCGAGATAGCCAAAAATTAAAAAAAACCGTTATATGTGGTTCTGATCAAATGATAGCCAATACCAATAAAATAATTCTCAAAAATGTTCATCAAAATCGTTGGAACCGTTTTCGAGAAAAATAAACTTGTCTTAAACGGTCGTATGGCAAGTATCCTTTCATCCTAAACAAACTTGCCTTATAGTCCCTAAAATCGCAAGTAAAAATTCACTAACCCGTTTTCAAAATATCGATTTATCAAAAAAAAAAAAAAAAAAAATTAAGAATTATTAAAAATACAAACAAAAATTTTGAAAATAGTTTAAATTAAGGCTGGCCTACATCTTCCTTAATATTAATTTTGGTTGTAATTGGTTAACCAGTTCTCGAGAAAGTCGAAGACAAAAAAAACGGTCCTATGGGGGGTACCGTTTTCAGCCCCCCATCTTTATTTTTTTTCTTCAAAACATAAACTACACCTACAAAAGGACACTGATTTTTTCAATACAAATTCTTCGAGCAGTTTTTGAGAAAAAACAGCTTTTACTTAAGGTTATATGACAGGTACCGTTTAAATTTGAGCTAAAAAAACAGTTAAAAAGTCCTCTTTTTGTACTAAATTTGAAGATGATTGGCCAAACCGTTTAGGCTGTAGTCCAAAATACATAACAGACAGACAAACAGACATAATTTGTCCAGTAATTCAAATATGTGTCTATCATCGTAATGCCATATTTGATTGTTATCTTAAAATTGTTAGTTTGCTCGAATGCATAACTTGCATAATAGTACCTATAATCGCAAGTAAAAAGGAAAGTAAAAAGGACAAGGGCGACAGCAAAGCACTATAGTATGTCCACTAAAAATTGTCAGTACAGTGAAGAGCACGTTCAACTTTCACTCTGACTGCAGTGGAATCTCATTAAACTCTGAGAATATTACAGGGTTTCCGTAGTGCACATGATATATATACGTAATTGGTCCTAAAAAGCTTCAAAAAAGCACCAATTGTGAAAGCTTTTTAACAAAATCAGGGAGTAAAATCACCAACTGGCACCATTTGCAAAAATTAATCTCTTCTATAAGGCCTGGGGCCCAACTATGTAATTCGATTCTATAATAAAAATGTTCGAATTCGCTATAATCTCTATTTTTTTTTATTATTATTATTTTGTTTCTTTTATTTTGTTTGTGACCTTATATCTAGAGTCCGGGCTGGGTGGATTTTTATATTTTTTTCTTTTTAATAAAAGGGGACCATTTGTAGATGGTTTAGAAATAAAAAACTACAAATACAAAAAAAATGTTTATCCATAAAAAGCAGATGTTTCTCGGGAACGGCTGCTCCAATTTCGACAGGACTTTCGCAGGTATATAGCTGGTGTTTTAAGGAATAACGTAGACTATTTTAATTATCCGCCAGGTATTAGGGTCGTTTTTTTTCCGAAAATTCTTATTTTTAAATTAAATTTATTGGCGTGACAGCTCCTTAAGGAGCCAAAGCCTAGTGACTTGTACTCTCAACCATTCCTTTGTGTGTGTTGTTAATCTGCAAGAATGGAAGGGACCTACAGTCTACCGCCGAGTCCGAACGGCTATCTGAGATGCACTTTTTCGAGAAAAATTATACTCTTGGAGATTTGGTCAGTTCCTCGCAAGAGGCAGAACCCCGGAAAAGAAGATGGCTATGAGCTGGATTCGAATCCAGGCTCATTCGCTTAGCAGTCCGACACACTAACCACTAAGCCACGGGGCACTACTACACTTCTTATTTTTAGACAGATTTTAATGGGACTTCCACAGGCAGATAGCTGATTTGTAAGGAGTAACTAAGATCATTACCCCTAGGTGACAGTGGGGTCACCTTTTTTAATTCAAATACAAATAAAAAAGCCTTTAGCAAAATTTTGACTCGATAGTTGACACTATGCTGGAGATATTGGAGAACGAGGTTTTCTTTGTACCTTTACAATTCGTAAATATATCAAAAATATAAAATTTAAAATTTAGCCAGTAGCCTGGTAGTTTCTATTTAGGTGCGATTAATAGCGCTTATATTGGGATCCATAAAAAGTTTTTTAAACCCGAGCAACGCCGGGTGGGTTTGCTATCTTTATATATAAAAATCTCATGTCACGATGTTTGTCGCCAATAGACTGCAAAACTATTGAACCGACTTTCATGAAATTTTCTATTCTGTGTGTAATTTGCTCCAAGGATTGTTTTTATCTCGATTATTATGTTTTATTGCAAATTAAATGAGCCTCAGCAACGCGTGTACGGGTCTGCTAGTTCTCTATAATTTTTTAAGAACGTTTTTATATACATACGTATATATACACATATATATCGAATAGCTTATGTAGTGCCAAATGTATTTTTCTGTAGCTTCGCATAATTGGAAACTCCCTATCCCGAAAGTAAATGTCAAAACAAGGCAAAAACGCAAATAATCATTCTACATCAAATATGTTCGCCAGCAGATCGATTTAAACAGTTTTTTTCAGAATGGAAGTAAATAGAAGTTAGAAATTAATATTTTATTGAATATTTCATAAACAAAGCATTTGAATATGTTTTTTATACAGGGAATCATCTAAAAACGCACACAAAAGCGTCCCAATTGGAAATCCCACTGCAATATACGGTCAAGCGTTTAGATTTGTAAACACACGAAGCCACACAAAAATCAAAATATTTATGGACTCATTTGTCAAAAGGTTTTTTTTTTAACACGGAGCTCCATTTTATTATTTCATAAATAGTACCAGTTGAAAGTAGAATTGATTTTCGAATAAAATCGAGTTACATAGTTGGGCCCCTGTACTGACATTTTTTTAATGGACAGGATATAGATTTCTATAAGAATTGATACAGCTGTTAAGGTGAGAATTTATCATACATAAATATATACATACATACAGATGTATATTACAGTACACCAACCATCTTTACAATCTTGTTTTTGAGCAGATAAAAGAATTTAATATTGATATCCACTACCACCAAGTTATGATATTGTGAACAGAAATGTACTTCAAAATGCCAGAACCTTGAGTCCGAACGGAATGTCGTTGAATATTTCGTCTAGCAGCTGCACCCAATATTATAAATATGTATTTTATTATTATGATTAATGACTTAGATTATACAGATTGTACAGTAGTGCAAAATATTTTTCGAACAACTGTATAAAATGCAATGCGGTGCGCTATTATCTGTTATGTCAACGGTATTGTGTTGTTTGTCTATTTTTTGTTTCTTTCTCTTATCAGAGTGCATACTCGGGCGTTGAAATCTTACAGTAACATGTTTGTGAGATTATTCTTGAAATATAGCTTTCAGCTCGCCTAGACTAGAAATCCTATATTTTGTTTGGCGTTGGATGTAATCAAATATATTTGAGATCGCTAAGAATGCTGCTAAGTGCTTAGGTTTTCTGTATCGGTGTAAGAAGTATTTTTCCCCATCTGATCTGGCTACAATTTATAAAGCGTTTATACGCCCTAAACTCGAGAATAACTCCCACCTCTGGGCAGGTGCTACAAAATCGAGCGTTAAGATTGATAGTAAATAGAACTGCCGCTGAAACAATTGCCCCACTCGAACACCGACGCAATGTTTCATGTCTTTCCTTATTTTATCGTTTCTTTTACAAAAAATGTTCACTCGAAGTAACCAGTTGCATTCCTCTCCTTAAAAGTTTCTTCCATAATACTCGTCTCGCAAGGAATGCTCATCAGTTCACCCTTGAGCCCAATTTCGGACGTACCGTGAAATATAGGGATTCTTTTTTTAGCCGAACAACACGAATTTGGAATAGTTTAGCCGGCGAGATTTTCCCTCGGCATTTTGATCTGCTATCATTCAAAACCAATGTTAATCGGCACCTCATATCTCTCCCCTCCCTATCTTCGTAATGCCCGCGCAGTTTGTTCTACATTTAAAGGGAAACACATACTCCCTTGTGCGCGCGTTAATTAAAAAAAAAAAAAATTCTCTTTTTCTTTAAACACGTAAACGGTTCATTTAAAAAAATTTAAGCTCCAAAAAAACTGTCTCAAACTAGATAAAATTTGAACGAACAGGCAATGAATTTTTTCCTTCTCACAGTATTTTTCCTTGTGTATAATGCAAAAATGTCAGTTCTACGTGACAGTGCAACAGTTTACATAATATTTCAGCTATATAACAGGACACAAAAATAACAGCAAAGCTCTCATTCAGTTAAAAAAAATATGAACATTTACAAAATTATTTTATGCATTTTAAAAAATAAAAATTATTGAAAAAACAAAACATTTTTATATACATATATGTAACATAATTTTGTTTTCTTTTTATAGGAAAAGGTTTACCGCACTTACTCCAAATCTTTGGAGCATCACTATGATTACAGTTAGACCAAACTGCTGTTTTTATTTGGTGGATGTGTGGATGACAGACAAAGAGATGATCATTTTTCGACATACATATAAAGATTGAAGAATAAATGTAAGTACATATAATTATTCAATTTTTTCACTTCATGTTTTTAATATTTAAACAATTTGTTGAAATATAAAACAAATAAAGAGTTCAACTTTACGGATGCAACTACTGTATTGTTTACAATTTTAATTTAGTTTAATTATTTTGGAATCGATTTATGCACTCCTTATGTAATGGGTTGTAAAAATTCAGATATACATAAAATCATACTACAATCATGGACTAAGTCAAATAAAATTATAAAATATATACAACTACTTGCATACTACTTTAGACCAAACAAAATGCCCGTCTCTTTAAAAATATGTACCGACAAAATAAACATAAGAAATGTTAAAGACAGAGGTAGTTCATGGAAAGTTCTAATTTATGAAGTCTTTTAAAGTGAAGTATATTATGTAAACATATGTATATGACTTTGTTTTAAGAGATTGAATTCTTCACTTTCACACGCAAAATAAAATTCTCGGAATGTAACAACAGAAATTGTTTAGAATATTATACATAACTATAAATTGATTTATTCCTCATCACTCATCACAACGATGGTAATAAAACTAATTGGCCCAGATTGATGTGCCTCATATAAAGCATTTGCCTGTGTCCTTAATTATTTTTTACAGATGGAAATATTTTAAAACCTAGACTGGCCAACTTTTGATGTGATTTGAGGTCTTTTAGTAACATTTTCATGTATTTCCCTACGTACTCCAGACGAGTAACTCAATCAATCGTTGTTAGAATAATAAAAACAAATATATAATAAATAAATTGCATAACTATCTGGATCCGCAAGTACTTCCGTTCATCTCATTTTTGTGAATTTTTTACGAAAAATAATTTTCAGTAAGAATACTAGGGCTTAAATATAAAATACTTTAGCAATGCTTACAAAAGTCGACATTTTGTTTTATAAAAACTCTTGGAGTAGTTTGCCAAGAAAGTTTTTAGGTTATATGATTTTAATACTTGAACCTAAAAAAATTAAATATATATTCTCTATCTAATGTAAAATAACCTTATGTTTTAAAATTGTAGAAGATTTGGTCAGCCGTTCTGTACATTCGTACAGACAGACAGGCAGAATTTTGCAGTAACTCAAATATGTTTCTCTGCGCATCTTATTGTCAAGTGTTATTGTTATCTCGAATTTTTTTATTTGCACGTGCATAAGTTGCTTTTAGTACCTTGGTATATTCGCAATTAAGAAACTCTATAAGAAATGTCTTTAGTAATAATATTATAATGTTAAAAGATTTATACTTATTTGTATGAAACATACATATTATATGCTGACTAAGGCCTAAGATGGGGAATGGGTCAGCTAGATATAAAATAAACTGCGTTTTTATAACGTATATATAAGACAAATATTAATTTATAGGGTCTTCCAATACGGAATTTTTATCGAAATGGGTTTTCTGTTCGGGCAACGTCCCGTTCGTGCTGTGAATCCGAGGCAGGCGATTTCGCGTAGTTCACAAGAACTCGGCCTTTCGCAGAACACAACTTGGCGAATTATGCGACTTGACTTGGGTACAAAATTCAACTGACTCAGGAGCTAAAGGTAAACCAACATAGACAAGGACGTGTGTTAGCTGAATGGGCCCTGGAGCAGTTGGCAATTGACCCTAATTTGTATCGAAAATTTATTATTGGAAAATTGGATGCGCGCCATCAAGAAGCCGCGGCGGACATTTAGACGATGTTGCATAATAGCATCGATAACCTTTTAAACGAATAAATAAATTCGATGATATCTCACACACACTTTGTTTTATTTAAATTTAAAATTAAGAAGCGCTTAATGAAAGACCCTATTTTCTTCTTTGAGAAAAATTGCGACTTTTGTTCTTTTAAAACTAAGCAAAATTAGAGGTAATCGAATCTCATTAATTCATCATTCAATCATTAATAACATCTACTTTCTAACAGCAATAACTTTAAGCCATTCCACATTCCCTGCAAAAAATAAGAGTTGTGTCTAAAAATAAATCAATATATTATAACTAAATAAGAGCTTTGTAATGAGAACAAATAAAAAAACATTCACCATTTAAATGTGGCAATATGAAAAAAAGTTTAAAAAGCATTGACAAAAATTTGTAATAGACATTTACGAATAAAGCCTTCCTACTGGGCTTGGATAGTAAACAAAAAACTTTAAATGAAACCTTGAATATAACAACTAAATGTTCTTTTTTTTTACGCATTAAAATAACGATAGTCTTATCTAACTGAACTGAAGTTTTTTAATCGTTTTGTCTAATTAATCAAATCACGTAGTGGTTAAATGTTTTGTGTACAGTACCCGTCTTACCTATCCGCTTAGGATCGGCTAAATCTTGTTTAGGTTCAATATATGGCTTCAGTTCTTCATCCTCAAAACCCATATTCATCCATTTATCACTCATGATAGTTTCTAGACTAGCACGTTTAGCTGGATTTAATACAAGAAATTTGCGAAGGAGATTTTCACAGTCAGTTGACATGTAGAAGGGAATTCTAAAAAACAAAAAAAAAAAAAACAAAAAAAACAATGTTTGATAAAAAAATATCTGAAATTTGTTAAAAATAATTAACAAACCTATATTTGCCTCTGAGAACTCTCTCTCGTAATTCTCTAAGTGTTGAACCATCAAATGGCAATGAACCACTAACCAAAGTGTACAGTATCACGCCCAATGACCAGACATCAACTTCTGGACCATCGTACTTTTTACCTTGAAACAATTCTGGGGCAGCGTATGGTGGGCTGCCACAGAAGGTGTCTAATTTGGAACCTGGTGTGAATTCATTTGAAAACCCGAAATCTGCAATTTTAATGTTTAATTCACTATCCAAGAGAAGATTTTCAGCTTTTAAGTCTCTGCAAAAGTAAAGAAGACAATTAACTTAAATACTGTATTTTCGCAGTTGCGATTATTAACCTGTGGATAATTCTCTTTTGATGGCAGTATTGTACGGCCGATACAATTTGTCTAAATTTAACGCGTGCCTCTTTCTCCTTCATACGACCATGAAGCACTAGATAATCGAATACCTCGCCACCAGATGCATATTCCATCACAAGATATAGTGTCTTTTCCGTTTCAATAACTTGGAATAGTTTAACAATATTCGGATGATCAAGCATCTTCATAATTCTAACCTGAAAATATCACAAGAACATAAGTAAAACTCAAAAAGATCAATGAACCACAGGGTTCACTACCAAATAACAGCAAGGTGAAAGTGGTAAAAACGAGGTGGCACTTTATATTATTTATGGAAGAATTTTAACTCACCTCTCTAAACAATTTTTGAAGAGACCCAGGATTCAGCTGAGTTTTGTCGATAATTTTAATGGCCACTTCTTTACCGGTAGGCAAATGTTTAGCTAATTTCACTTTGGCAAAATTACCCTTCCCGATCGTTTTAATCAGCTTATATTTTCCAATATGCTCCTCGGTGGCACGCCAGCGCATTGGCACGCCACCACGTATTTGCATATTAGGTGAACCCTAGAATAGAACAAAGAAAATACAATTATTTTCAAAGTCAATATTTGTTAAATTAAAGAGAAATGTATGTTAAAAAAAACTTGTATTTTCAAGATACCATCGGTCTCAGGTGTGTACAAAAAATATTTCTATAGTTTTCTTTGATTTGTTTTGTTGAAATGTTGTAATTATTGGATATTCAATTTTTCAAACATTAATTTGGAATTAAATTTGTAGCACATTTAATTTTTTACTAACGATACGATATATTCAGCAATTTTAACAAACATATTAATAGAACATAATGAAGAGTCCTTTTATATGCAATTTTTTACAGACTTTTTTGTGTCAACGGCATTGGCTCTGATAAAGCAGCGCTTCCCGTGAGATCAGCTAAATCAAGCATCGGGTAGTATTCTGATGGGGGACCGTCTGAAAATTAACTGCGTGTTGTTGACATGTGTTATGTGTGTTCTGTTTTCCGTTTTCTCCTTTTCTTTTGTTCTGTCCTGTATCAATATCGTCGTGTATTGCTTTGTAGTTGTCTGAGTCGTTGGCCTCAGTAGACAGTGCTCATAAGCGTCTCTACTCCGTAGATAAATCAATAAGTCTGTTTCCGTACTCACACGAATCTATCCAAATCTACCCAAAACTACCCAAATCTACCCAGTGTTTCTTTACTTTTTTCTGGCACGAAAATACCAGAGCTTTTGACATTTTTTCATTTCCCTCCAGCAAGAATCTACCCAATTTAGCTACTGCATTTCCTTGCTTGTCAAAAACGAAATCAGCTGATCGAACAAATGCTGCATTTGAATTTAAAAGTCTGTGAATTGTGAATGCATTTGTTAAATTTTGTGTTTTTTTATTTTGTTTAATGCTTTAATTGTTAACACTTTAATTTGTTCTTTAATTCTTTCGAATGATCCATTTTCCAAACAAAAATTGTCGTTTACTTACAATTAGCTTGTCATGTATGACATTTAATCAGAAACTGTCCAAAATGCGTGTCTTTACTATTAAGCTCGGGCAGAAAATTACAAAAACAACATCAAAAAGCTCGTGCCCAAACTTTTTTCCCAAACTTTCATCCAAAAATTACGGAAACAGACCTAATATGTAATGTAATGTAAGTTTTTTTCGTTTTCGTGAATATAAAAACAAAACGACATAACAATCAAACTATACATTGCGATCATAGAGAAAACTAAAAAGTTAGTGACAAAATTGTTTGTCTGTATCTATTGAAAACGTTCTTCAGCTTAAACCGTTAAGGTTATTACCTTAACATTTGGTATGCGTGGTTCTTTTGGAATTCCTCAGGAGTTGTTAAAATTTAATTTTTAACGGCTAAGGAAAATCTTATTTTTCTTTCCCTTTCTAATTCTTTTAATGCTCACTCTGGTGTACTCCAAGGAAGCCATCTAGGTCCTTTTCTATTTATTCTTGCAATAAATGATGTAACATCGTGTATTCATCAAAGTGAGATTCTTATATTTGCTGACGATTAAAGATGTCCAAAACAATTAAATCTGCAAATGATAATACTCTTCTGCAAACCTATATTGACAGGTTCGGTACTTGGTGTTGCAAAAATAGTTTAACTCTTAATGCTATTAAATGTCAAACTGTGATATGTTCAAAAAAAAAAAAAAACAAATTCGATTTCTGAACACATTCTTTTTCATTCATTCTTTTCTTTTAAGGACCTAGGTGTTTTCTTTAGTAAAAATCTTGAGTTTACGGAACACATAGTGAAAAAGGTCAATTCCATGCTTGGGTTAATTAAACGGTGGGCTAAAGAATTTAACGATCCTTATGCCATTCTGCCTCTCTGTATAATTGTCATGTGCGCCCTCATTTTGAATACGCCTCACAAGTCAGGACTCCCTATTCTTTACTATGAAATTTATAGTACTCGTATTGAGGCCGTTCAACACAAATTCATCTGTTTTGCTTTAAAGGGGCTACCATGGGCTGATCCTTACAAACCTTATGAACATCGGATACAACTCTTGCAGATCCAACCTTCATCTCAAAGACGGGTTTGCAATGACTTGGTATTTATTAACCAACTTATCAATGGCTTTATTGACGCCCGAGTTGCTTTGTGATATTGGTCTGATTTACCGCGGTGGTTCTCATCACTTGCGCAATCTTCAATTAATACATGTTGCTCAGCACAGAACCAACTATGGATTAAATGAACCACAAGAATGAGTAAGCTTGCCAATACTAATGCCAGTTTATTTGATTTCAATATTAATAAAATAAAATTAAAATCAATTTAACGTACCAGTGCTCAACTTGTATAAATGTGTTATATATTATGTTTGTTATGTTTTATCTAATATGTGTTTATTTTGTTTTGTTGCATGTGTGGGTTCATGCACACGATTTGTAGTATTCGACCTCGGTTTTCCACCGAAGGCGTTCGACCATGCGATATCGTTGCGATCTCAATTTTGAATACACAATATACATCGCATGCGATGTCAAGTCGATACGATTATCTGTATAGCTTGAACCAAATCACTTGGCCAACCGTCGTTTGCGCAGAGAGAAGATGCAAGAGAACAATAATTTTGAGAACATTTCTGCTGTTTTAGAATTGAAGAAAAACAAGAGATTTACTGTTAAACGTTAACAAAAACAGGAGATATCATATGACTGTTAGGTATAAAAAAATGCAACAAATTTCAAAAGCAAAAACATTTTTTTTGTTCAAACAAAAAATAACTACTACAATTTAAACCACAAAATAAAATTTACCGCATTATTATATTGTAATTTTTGTAAAATAAAATAACCAAAATGAATAAGGAAAGAAAACGAAAATACGAAACAAACCAGAAATGATTAAAAAAAAACTGTTGTTAAGACTATGTGTCAAATGCGTTAAACTGCTTTTTGATCCCCTGGCTAATTTTTAACGTTTCGATGCAAACGAAAAATTAACACAATTTTAGCTTTTTTCCGTGTCAATTGGATTAAAAAGGATTATTTTAACCCGCTGTTAGCCCTTCTTTCTCACGTACATAAGTAGTACATTTTTCCTAGAGAACAAAATTTATCTTGATCAAATTTATTACTTTTTTAAACGATGTTAGCTTAAAAAATACCAAGATACAAATTAGCTCACAAAAGTTTATTTTTTTCTTTTTTTAAATGAATTTTCACTAATAATCTTATTTTTTGAAACAACAATCCCAAATCTCTGCAAAATATAATTCCCATCGCAGAAAATGTATTTACTATTCTATGAACATTAGATAGATGAATGACACGAATAACAAATTCATATTTATCGTCTTGTCTTTAACACCAACACAAGCAATGGAAGGCGTCAAAATTTAGCCGACTGGCTAAAATTTTGCCTGCTCTGGAGCTGGTTAAATAATATTCCAATTTAACCTTACAAAATTTATCCATGGGATCAAATTTAGCCAGAATTTTAACGGAATTGACACACAGCTATTTGAAAACACACCGGTTTTGAACGGCCAGAATAAAATCGACCGATATTTTATTGGTAGCAGGTGCTTCCACACTTACCGGATTTTTTCACCCATTGCAATCGATGTAAGTATATAGGCTACTTGCACACACACTGATTTTGGACGGCCGAATTTATACCGGTCGTCCAAATTTCAATAGTGAACTACATGTTGGAACGGGACCTTGCACACACGCCGACCGCTGATCGGTACCGGTAAAATTTCAGTGAGCAGCCGTCCGCTGTCACTGTATCGCCGGTAGTACCAGTAAGTAGTAGCGTATATGACTAAATACACGCTTACACACACACCGATTATTTACCGACCATTTCAGTCGACTGCTGTGTGAAATTGTAGGTACGTATGACGTTCAAAACTAGTTTCGGTAGTGCGTGCATCGATTGCAATGGGTGATTTTTTTGACAAAGATGTGCTTATTTCTTGCGCTTAATCCAATATGTATACAAAATCTATAGTAGTATCATGAGGCAGCATCAAGTTAAGCGAGTTAGAGCCGCAACGTCGCTGCAATAGCTTTTTCTGTGAATTTGTATGGGTTTCGGAGATTAGAAAGAAAGAAGGTAATGAAAGAGTAGGTTGTATGGTTTGTTTTGCAAAAGTCATTAGTTAGAATGAGTACAAGAATAGGCAGGAATAATGAATAATAAGTATGAGTGAAAGGTTCAAAAAGTGACACTAGACCATATGGTATGGTAGTGTTAGGGAAACAAAAATTTGTGGATTTCCCTTTGATTTTTCGTAAGCAAACCAAGATTGTGTGTTTTCAATTATTTTTTTGGATTTTGCATTTTTCAAGAAATGTTGTTATTTCTCTTGCTTATACCGAAATCACATAACAATGTTTTAATGTATATTGTTCAATATACAAGAACGTAATAAAGAATTAATTTTTTGACGTGGAGTAGTAACGCGCGCCGGGTACCGCTAGTTAAATATAAAACTGGTGCCGATTGGTACTAGCTTGTTGGTACAATAGTATTTTTGGTCCTAGATTTTAGTACTATTGTATTTTGGTACTAGATTTAGTAGTAGATTAAGTATTAGATTTTTTTGACGTAATAAGTGAAGATACTCAAAAGACTTCTGAGAAAATATAACCTTCATGTCTTTAAGACTATGTATGCGTCTGCGAACAAAGATTATAAACTCATCTGCCTTGCCAAGCGTAAGCAAAACGATGAACAAACCATACAACGCTTAAACTCAGCGATGTCTTCGGCGGAATTCTGGAAAGCTGCTAAAGCAATTAACGGACGGCCTAGTAGGATTGGATCTTCACTGCACGAAACCGAGCTTCAGGAGTACTTTAAAAAATTACTTAACACTGCGCAGTTTTCACCCCTACCTCGATTTGCTGCTCCGGTTTTCTTAGACGATATCCTTGATTCGCCGTTTACAGTTCTGGAACTTCGGACTGCTTTAGAAAAAACCAGATCTGGTTAAGCCCCAGGAGATGACAGGATTCCTTCGGAATTCTATATAAAATGTACGTCCGAGTACCTGTTCTCACTCACCAAGGAATTTAATAGAATTTTCGAAACCGCAGAAGTTCCAGCCTGCTTCAAAAAAGCAATTATTTATTAACAGAGTGTGTTAACGACGAAAACATACTCAACATGTTCCAAGCTGGTTTTACGAAAAACCACTCGACGGTAGATCAGATTTTCACCTTATTTCACATTGCCGATTACTTTAAAAGCAAAAAGAAGAAGCTATATGCTTTCTTCGTAGATTTAAGAGCTGCTTTTGACTCCATTGCCCGTGCATCGTTATTCTATAAGCTTTATACTTTGGCTATCTCAAGCAAAGTTGTGAATCTGCTGAAAGCAATGTATGAAAACAATGTTTCTTATGTTTGGGACGGAAAATTTACATCAGATGACTTTGAAACGGAAATGGGAGTAAGGCAAGGATGTGTGTTGAGTACTTTGCTCTTCATTTTGTTTATAAATGATGTTGTCGAGGAAGTCGGAGGGGGTATTGAGTTCGGAGTTTTACGAATACCGTGTCTCATTTTCGCCGATGACATAGTTTTTTTGGGCGGAATCAGTTGACGCAATGCAGCGCATGAGCAACCGTCTGGAGCGCTACTGTGATCTTTGGAACCTGACTGTTAACCTTGGAAAGTCTAAAATGATGATCTTCAGGGATGGAGGTGGTAGATACTCGAGAAACGAAAGGTGGTATTGATCTGTGCTAACCTTAACTTCAAAAAACATTTCGAGGCTAAATTAGCAGAAGCAAAGAGAGCTATTTCTTCAATCTTGGGACGTTGTATAGAGAGAAGGTTTGTGGATCATAGCGCCAAGATCCAGATATTGCATGCCACTGCTTCTTCCATCATGTTGTATGGAGCTCAAGTGTGGGGTTGCTGGCAGTTCGATGTTGTTGAAAAGTTTCAAAGATATTTTCTTAAACGCATTTTTCGGTTGCCGGCCTGTACTCAAAATTACATGGTCCACCTTGAAACTACAATGCCACCGTTATTCTTAAATACGCTAAAACTACACTCCGATTATATAATCAAATTGCTGGAGATGAATGGGACAAGACTACCCAAATTGATCCTCAAGTCGATAATTACTTTGAGAGGCAACCTCGTCAAAAAATGGGAAGAAATAGGGGTTGATTGTGGAGAAAGATTACAGATTCAACCAGGTATTGGACCCGCTAATCTTAGAAACATGTTTCAAAATTTACTGGAAGGTGTAGCGCGTTTAGCTTATAGTGGTTATATCTTGGAAGCTAAATCATCTCAGTATAGGATGATTTATAGCCAGCTCGACTACAACTTACAAGGAAGCTTCTACTTCTTAAACAGATTACCGCTTTCAATGATAAGTACGATATTTAAAGAAAGAGGGGAAATGATCAACCTCAACTACATTCCACATCGTCCGGACCTACCTCTTTTGTGCGATATTTGCAACCTCAAGGAAAGAGAAGATATTTACCACTTTATTGCCAGATGTCCGATTCTAAGAGAATATCGAGTCAGATTCTTCGGTAAATCCGTAATGAACATTAACGAATTTTTATGTATTTTGAATTTAAGTTTTGGTTGGGAGATATTGTATAAATACATAACGATGGCACTGAATTATAGAACCCGAATAGTCGAAGGCGACTTTTAAATTTTATTTTTATACTATTTTAGTAAGAAATGTATACTATTGTTATAATGTCATTCTGGTAGACGGCTTTAAGCCAAACCATATTAAACTATGAAATTTATTGTAGATATATGTACAATGAAATATAATAAATAAAGTTTCTATAACTAACTAACTAACTACTCAAAAGCAATAGCATAAGTACAAAAATCTGCAAACAATGTGTTTTATTTGTAAAATAAGGAACTAGGTAGCTACTTCAACTCAAATTATTTTTTTGCAGGCTAAACTTGCTTCCTTCTGACTGCTAACACTTAATATACATCTTTCCCGTTCTATCTTTTTCTAAAATTGCATATATGTGTTGAATACATTTCCCCGACTAAAAGTCTACGTTGCAGTCTCCACTCAGAGAAAAACGTTAATGCGACTTGGACGAACTAGATGGCGCTAGTTTTCAAACCCTAATGTTACTACTAGGTTCAATATACAATAAGGCGCTTAATACGGAGATACAATAGCCACATAGCAACTACTCCTTTAGAATTCATTGTTATTCAATAACCTCGTGTCACGTGTCATGACAACAGTATTTTTTAACTTAACATAGTTTACATTTAAAATAAATAATGTTTGTGTTTGACCGGTAAAAATCCGTTAGCCTAAGGCTACTTGGACACACACTGATTTTGGATGGCCGAATTTATACCGGTCGTCCAAATTTCAATAGTGAACCACATGTGGGAACGGGACCTTGCACACACGCCGACCGCTGATCGCTACCGGTAAAATTCCGGTGAGCAGCCGTCCTTTGTCACTGTATCGCCGGCATTACCGGGAAGTAGTGGCGTACATGAGTAAATACACGCTTACACACACACCGATTATTTACCGACCATTTCAGTCGATTGCTGTGTGAATTTGTAGGTATGTATGACGTTTAAAACTATTTTTGGTAGTGCGTCCTAATAATATATACTTACATCGATTGCAATGGGTGAAAAAATCCGGTGAGTGTGCAAGCACCTGCTACCAATAAAATATCGGTCGATTTTGTCCTGGCCGTCCAAAATCGTTGTGTGTGCAAATAGCCTAACCGTTAAATAACCCTGGAAACCTGGAAGCTGCAAACGTCAAAACAAAACATGGATGTGCTTGAAGCAGAGAAAAGTTATACAATTCAAATCAGAGAAGGCGTTGTTGCTATGTTCACACTTAAATAATCAAACAAATATACTAAAAAACAACAATACACGAAATATTTCTTTTAAAAATGATTATTTATAAGAAGAGAATAACATGAGAATCGGGTTTAAAATGTTGTGACAACAGGAGACAGTAGATTGGACTTTTTTGATCAAAACAACAGGAGACTCCTGCCATGACACGAGAAACAGCAGCACTGGTTGAGAAAAGATACATTGCCAGAGATGAAATATTTTTTTGAAAACTGCACAATAAGCCCCACGATCGTACCTGACGTCAAACAAGACTATCGCTGGAAGAGAACTGCTCAGTAGAATGGCCAAGTGGTTCAAGCTATACGATGATTGTATCGTGTATTCCTTGCTTTAAACATAGCGATTATGTTTGCAACTATGCTTCAATGTCATTTTTGAATTCCCTTTCATTTTTAGTATGCAGCTGCAATGAAAGGGATTGTTAAAAATGAACGTTTTTCTCCTAAAAGCTGAAACAAACAATCGAATCGCAAGGAAGAGTTGCACGGTTTAAAAGCAACCTAAGTGCCTAGCCACATTGACGAAAGCGCGCTTGCAACTTGAATGAAAATGTAAAAGAGAATGAATGATTTTTAATAAGCTACTCTCAGTTTTAAAATTCATGCTATTTTTGAGTTCTATCTCAAACAGAGTTCAAAATCCAAATTTCAACATTTTACTACTTGGTTCTTAAATTTCGTTAAGGCGAAACTAGTTAGTTTTTTTTTAACTGTGCACGCGCACAACGGATTGGTGTTTCCCTTATACTGTTGAACACACTGCATGTGCATAGGAAGGTAAGGGAAGGAGGACAGAAGGTGTCGATTAACATTGGCCTTGAATGTTTTTAAATTAAATTGGCAAGGAAAAACTTCGCCGGGTAAACTATTCCAAATTCGTGTTGTTCGGCTAAAAAAATAATCTCTATATTTCACGGTACGCCCGAAGTTGGGCTCAAGGGTGAACTGATGAGCATTCCTTTCGAGACGGGTATTGCGAGAGAAACTTTTAAGGGAAGGAATGCAACTGACTACTTCGAGTGAACATTTTTTAGAACTTAGTGAAAAAATTTGGCATTATTTTATTTTTTTATTTGATTTAGAGCAGTTCAGCAGTTGTTGTGACTGTTAACATTAAAACTTTGGAAATTTACAAAACCTCGTTAAGTTTTCACACTAAATATAAACAAGCTTTTGTTTAACAAAGGCACATTTCTGTCTACATGTATTAAAGTGTATTTATGTACTTTGAAATATTTTTATCATTTTTTTCCGAATCCACTTGGGATAAGGTTGAATAATGTCTGATGATTATCGTAGCCAAATTATTTTTGTGTAAGTGCCTGGCCACATTGACGGAAGCGCGCAATTGCATCACTGCAAACTCGGGCTGCACACTGAGATAAACTGACACGAGAGGAACGTCTGGAAAGTAATACACAGCTTTCTCTACAAAGAAAGGTTGTGTTTGTGCTAAGAATCTATTCGCAAGTGTTTTATATGTATTTTGTTTGATAATCTTATATTTCTAAACATTTTTTTTAATGTCTATCTATACGCATATATTTTTTTATGAGTAAACGCACTCAAATCAATACAATTCAAGTGAATCGTATGAACCTTCCATCACGGCGATATAATGCAAATGAATGTATCTGTCAAAAATGAAACGATATGAGAAGGATACTTGTGTGACTGCACAGAGTTTTAAAATAAATTATGAGATTCGTGCAGATTTCTGATTCTTTCCTTCTTATTAAAAATCATTCCTTCTGTTTTACATTTTGATTCAAGTTGCATGTGCACTTCCGTCAATGTGGCCAGACAGTAAGCAGTGTGTTTACTTCACATAAGCAATTAGTTTTTGCAAGATTCTGTCAAAATCTTGTGATTTTCTCTTTAAAAATGATCGTATTGTACCAGTATTTATATGTATTGTACCAGTATTTATATAAAACTACAACCCATATTATTTTCACACCAAATTCTTATTCCATGTAAAATACCAATACGAAGTGCATTGTTTTTGTTTTAATTATTTGCCATCGGCACACGCTTGCATAAATATTTGTAAACAAATAAAAAATAACCAATGCGTGTGTATGTATATGTATATATGTATGTGTGTATGCACAGTACGTACTATCGTTTAAAAGCAATACACGACATGTCCACGAGCTCGAATACTAAATTTGTGACTTTGCCTTTAGAAACTCCTTGTGGCGAAGAAGCAATCTGTCAATTGGCATAGCTTTTTACTTGTCTAAAATGAAAACTAATTTCATCAGAAAAAATATGATCTATTTTCTTATCTTCGTAGTTGCAACAATTTTTTGCAGTCATTATGTTATTAATAAACGAAAAATACATAATACATTGTAATTTTGTTGTTTTTAAGTGTAAAATATTACTTGCGATTATAGGGACTATAAGGCAAGTTTAGTATTCGTGAACATAAAAAAATTTGATATAACAATCAAACATGACATTACGATCATAGAGAAGTCTAAAAAAGTTAGTGGCAAAAAATGTCTGTTTGTTTGTCGGACTAAACCCTAAACGACTTAAGCGATTATCTTCAAATTTGGTATGTGTGATTCTTTTGGCAATCCCCCCAGAGGGGAAATTGAAATTTTATTTTTAGGCCTAAAAATTACGGTACCTGCCATATGACCGTTTAGGAAAAGCTTATTTTTCTCGAAATTTGTTTGTTGGTATTGGCTATTATTTGATCAGAACCAAATTGCAGGAAGTCTTATAACGATACCTTTCATATAACGGTTTTTTTTAATTTTTGGATTTCTCGGTAACGGCTTTTTGGATTACTCTCAAATTTTATATTTGAGAAGATCTAAGTAGCCAAATTAATTCTGCATATCAACATTTTGAATAACTTTTTGTTTCTAATTAAAATTAATTTTTTTTTTTTTTTTTGAAAAATAAATACTTTTAAAACTAATACCAACAAAAATATATTAAATTTTAAAATCGCATGTATATTAATGAACTCTTAAAACTGCATACCAAAAAAAAAACTAAAAATAAAAAACAGGATTTTATCAAAATCCGTCCTACAATTTTCGAAATACTTTTTTCATAAATTCGATATTATACAAGACGTGTGATGCCATAGTCTATTTTTACTAAAAGCCGTTAAGGGTTATGGTTTTGACACTATTTATAGTTTCAGAACTTGTTTTTTTTTTTACGTAAATGTGTGATTAAGCACATCAGAGCAAGTACATGCGACCCAGTCGTGCCCATTTTTTTACTTGGGAAAGAAAATGTGAGAACAACGACTTTGAACAAGGAAAATGTAAACTTTCCTAACCTCTACATAATATCGTGTTGTTGATGAAAACCATAATTTTATACAATAACAGTTGTTTTCTATTTGAATATCAGAAATTTATATCTAGATAAAGCGATGGTTTAAAGAGCGTAAGGTGCATTTATGATATAACAAAGAAATTAGCAACTGTGATCGCTCACCTAAAAAGAGCAGTACAAAATGCATACACCCTCATGTCTCTTTAAACAAAGTAGTAGTAAAGATTTACAGATGTGGTCCAGATAAAAGTGCCAAGCTCAGAAAGAAGTTTATGGGCATAGGGCGGGCATTCAACAGCAACATTAATATGCTGAAATTTAAACATACAACTTTCAAAGTTTGTTCCTGTCACATTCGATACAACGAATATGAGCATTATATCATTCGTTGTACCTTACCCTCACTGTATTTTGAAAAAACTGCCTAATTTTAAAATTTAATTTTACTGTAGAAATTGTTTATCTTATCGTGACATTATCACAAAGCTGATAAGTAATATAAATGTATTATATATATAGGCAACTATTATATAAAGATTTCTGTGCGAAGAATATTCATTAGAAGACGTCGTCATAGCCAAGTGTTATGTTTACTAGATGTTTACTTAAACTATTACTTGTTACATTGAGTAATTTAGCAAAAAGCTTTAAAAATATATAAGAGCATTTATTGGCAACTCAAGGTAAATGTAGGTATGACAATAACATTATAAAGTTCCATCTTCATTCATTACTCCTGTCTGATTTCAGGACAACAATTAACTTACTCATTTAAAGATATGATTTTTCAAATTCATTAGAAGAATTACTGAAAATTAAAAAAAAATATTTAAAATTAAAAAAGTTACTTATCACTTAATTTTTGAGTCACTGTATCCTAACAAAGAGGCGAAAAAGAACGGAAATCTAGAACTGTTTGTTTCGGTTACTGAATATAATATTCATTTATGCTTTTGGTTTGCTCTGATAGCCATGTAACAAAAGAAAATGTAGGTCCCACACACACACACATCCATTCAGAAAATAAAAATGTCATTATGTTTCCAAATGGAACAGCTTCGACCATTACATTGTCTTTTTGCTCAGCAATTAGCTGTCATGTTGCCGGTGGTTGGATTGCCATGGTTTGAAAAAGATCTATGTTGAGGAATAATGTGAATAAAACTATTCTCTGATGCATGACATGAAACTCATAAAAGTTAGAAAATAAGCTAAAAAAAAGATTACCTGAATTTCTGTAGCATATCGATTATTTAACATCGAAGTATTCGGTGATTGTGCTTTGATGGCCGATGGAGGCAAAGGAGGCATTGCTGCAACATGTCTTGCAGCCGTTGGAGTTGCATTATTAGAAGACGGAAGAGCTGTTGGGGTTGGCCTTGCCAGTGAGGCTGTAGGCCGAGGCCTTGTTTGCTTTACTTCGGTGGAAACAACCCTTGGCTTTTGCTGAAGTAACGCCTCGAAATGTTTCAGATTTTCCTCCCGTCTCTTGGCAGCCGACATAGCCGGAGGCGCTGAAATGTTTGAGTTATTTTTACTCATAGACATATTATCCAATTGAATGTCTTTGGCGGCAATGCTTTGCTTTGGTTTTATTGCAGCACGAATAGCAATCACTTCTGAGTTCTTGGTATCTGAAGCTGTACGTGTAATTTTTGGTTTCTGTGTGGTGGAAGCAGCTTTCGAGTACGCACCTGTTGAATTACGTGCTTCGGAGCCCCGTTGAAATTCTGACTCGCTGTCCGATTCAGCACAACGGCTACCTGGGAGATAGCCAAAGTCCATGCCCGATGCCATATCACTAATTCCCGGCTGGAGGAGATTTTCATGTTCTCCATACCGCTTGCTCTTTTTGATTATTTCAACTTTGATCTCATCAATGCAAGCATTCTGTTTCTGTGCAGCCGATGATTGCTTAAAACTTTCTTCAACCTGATTGATATGTTTTTCTATGGAACCCAACGCGAATGATACATTATCATCATCTTCGTGGGGCAAGATGATTCTATCATCTGCCCTGTTTGGTAGCGGTGACACCAGCACTTTATCGCGAAGTTGTTCGATATGGGTTTTACAATCAGCGCTCATTGGATTAAGGGATACCCGATCGTTGCCTTTTTTAGCATTACTTGCGAGATACTGGCCAAAAGACTTAGAAACTGGAACCGAACATCGTTTCTCTACATGAGTGGGTGTTGTTTTGTCATTGAGCAAGGACTTTCTTAGTTCCACCAAAGTGCTCGACCCTTCTTCTTCGCTTTCATCGGCAAAAAAATTCGATTTCGAAGTTTCTTTTCTTTCGCCGAAAACTATGTCGGCGAGCTTAACAAACTCAAATTTCTTTGTTTGGGTGGATGGTGGTGCCGGAGCTGTACCTTTACGATGCGAGGGGTTCCGAAAACTTTTACGAGTAGTGTCGTCACGTTTTAAATCTGAATCCATGATTAACACCAATTTTTTTTTCACTTTTTTCGAATTGTTATTAGAAATATTTTAAAGAACTGTTTTTTTTTTTGGTGAAAGGAGTAAAAAAATTAAATTATTTATGACCAACATAAATGATGACGTTTCCGCCACTTGTGACGCTCGAGTAGAATAACATCAAATTATTCTTATCGAGATCATTTTGTTTGGAAAAGAGGAAAACACAGCAAACACAATTCCCGCGAAGAAAACAATACTGAGAAACTACAATTAAAATTTAATTTGTGTATCGGTCTTTTTACATTAATATGTGCTTTAGTTTTGTTTAAAAAAATAACAAAAAAAAAAAACATTCGAATAATATAATATAATAAACATTCGAATAATATAGTATAATAAACATTCGAAGAAAAAAAAAAACAAAAAAAAACAACTTCAACAAGAAGTAAAGCGGCGCAGTTCGTATAAAATAAAAATATTGAGTAGGATTTTACGAACAAAATAGTTTAAAAAAAAAAGTAAAATACGGTATTTTATTTGGGAAGAACATGTAAAAAATAAAAATTATTTATTAGTTTTTTTTTAGAAGAATTGAAGATTTACTACAATTTAATTTCAAAATGTTTGAAATTCGGAACAAATTTAAGATTTTCGACTACTGCATGTAGTGTATAGGCATTAAGTTATTTCTTGTCGAGCGACTCCAGGGTAGTTGTAAAAGGCGAATAAATGAGAAAACGTATCCAGACAATGAACACATGGTGGGCCAAACGACACTTTAACACCCAAACAATGTCCCACAAGGGTACTTATAAATTCCTTGGTTGACATAACTGGAGATCACAGGTTTTGTTACCGAAAAATTTAACAGGAAAGAATGCACGCTACACGTGTCGAAAATTATAAAAAAAAAAACTCAAATCTTACTGGACAAGTTCTTAGGCGAAATTGTGAATTGAGAGAGTTGTGTGTCCCATTGTCGAGATATAACAACCCTCGAATAGGTTTAAAAAAAAGACCATATGCCTATAAATGTACTTTCAGATAAGGATACAGCCTTGTGAGTGGCGTTTTATTGATTTTGATGGGACCTTCACTGGAAGATTGCTGATGTTCTAAGGAGTAACGTAGGCTTTTTAAATTACCCACTGGATGGCGCTGGGGTTGTTTTTATTCGAAAACTCTTATTTATTGTCCGATTTTGACTATTTTAATTACCGCTAGGCTTCTTTTTTTTTTGAAAATTCAAATTTATGACCCGATATTGACGGGACTTTTACAGGCAGATAGCTGACGTTGTAAGGAGTAACTAAGGCTATTTTAATCGCCCGTTGGTGCCATTGGAGTCGTTTCATAAGCAAATAGCTAGTTTTGGAAGAAGTGACTAAGACTATTTTGATTACTAGGTGGCACCCGGGGTCATTTTTTCGAAAACATATAGTATACGAGTATACCTGAGAGCAACGCCGGGTGGGTAAGCTAGTATATTTTTAAAATTGTATTATTGGACGAGCTTAGGGAGTATATACATCATTAACAATATCGAAACTTAAAAGAGGTACTAGGCTCTTAGCCGTTCTCATTTCAAGGAGGTACTCTTAACCCATCGAAAGAATATCCAAGGTACGAACAAAACCTACATACACTGAGCAACTCGGTCCATTTTATGTTTGAAACAATTTTGGGACGGATATTTAATGATATGTCGAACAAATTTGACGAAAACGCATTTTATTTTTCAAATCAAAACATGCGTACATATTTTTGTGTAAATCAAAAAAATAAAATGGATTCTTTGTCGACAAGTAAGAAACAAAAGATGTATCATCTCATAATTATAAAACATTGAATATTCCTGATATCAAAACAAACAAATTATAAAGTAATCGTTAGAGTTTGCTATTTCTTTAGAAATTTGCTTTACTTTTGACAGTAAACATGACGATTTTTATATCAATTGTAAGCACTGTTTTGTTGTGCAAAAGTTTTGAAAATGATATATATGTATACACGGCAATTTGTGTCGCTCAAAATATAGCTCATCATAATGCTGCAAAGCCAACGTGTGTCATCTCCATAATTAGAATTTAAACATTTTCAGTTTTCTAGCCAATGATTCTGCGAAAGTATCATTTACGTAAATGAGTATTTTGAAGGTGGTTAGTCAAATCAGCGGTTATATCAATCAATAGCATCAAAAAAAATTTAGGCAAAAGACTTGAGTTTGCGAAAGAGCATTTGAAGTGTCTATTGCGAAATGGAGAAATATTTTATGGTCAGACAAACCGGAAAAATGTGTTACAAGGTGGCAAAGGTTCCAGGTAATATGTCCGGCGGCCACTAAACTCGGATTTAAAACTATCCGTAGAAATATGCCAAAAACTGATTGATTCTATGAAACGCCGCTGCACCCATTATGAAAAACAAAATTCACACAACATGCAACCAAATATTAATGTTTAAGCAAGTTATCAGTAATAATAAAGAAGTTGAACAAAGTAGCCTGTTTTTCTT
Organism: Platycheirus rosarum; assembly: GCA_963971375.1. Taxonomy (NCBI): domain Eukaryota; kingdom Metazoa; phylum Arthropoda; class Insecta; order Diptera; family Syrphidae; genus Platycheirus; species Platycheirus rosarum. Next base: position 219,894,665 of record OZ020507.1, on the reverse strand, counting down.
TCAGGTTATATCTAACAACACTACTATTATTTTAGACCGGCTGTTTTCAAGACAAATTTAATTTTGTAAGCCTCGTCTTATTAAAATCTATTTAAACTAAATTTTTGGTAATTATGACTTAACTAACAACTCAAGAGGGGAGGTGACTTATACATATGCCATTTTTGGGGTAATTCTAAACATACATATGCAATTTTTAATTCGCGCTTTCACCTTTTTCATATTTTGATTTTTCGTTGAAAATCGACGATTTTTACGTTTCACGTTTCAAAATTATCATGATTAAAAGACACAATTTCTCATTTTTTTCCAAAACTAATATTTCTAGCCGGTTAAACAGTACGATATGAATGGGGTGCATGCTGACCCCCTGCAACCCCCCCTGCCTGGGGTCACTATAGGGTTTGGAGTAGATGCGAAAAAAAATGAAGGTGCAAACGCGCCTTAAAAATTGCAGAATGAAACGACATAAGTCAACATTGGAAAAAAGCAAGTTTCAGAAGCATTTATGAGTGTATGAATGTATGTTATCTTTAGTTATAAAGGTGATAAAAGATGATTTGAGCAAGATAAAAAAAGTTTGCCTCTAGACCTAAAAAGTAAATTTCCACCTTTGTCCTGTTCTGTAAACTATTTAGAGAAATAAAATGAACGATATTTACTTTCTTTGCGGATAGTTTCGTACACACCATATCGTATGAGAGCACATACTAACAAAATTGCCAAAAAACGCATTATCAATTTTTTAAGATTGATTTACAAAATCAAGGGAAAATACAACAAAAGTATGATTGCTATTTATTAACTTACATACATAGTTATCATAGAATATATTTGTGTGCCTTTCTATACCAGTTTACTCTGTTACTTTTTAGTTAATATCACTATATTATATTCTTTAATAATGCATGAAGGTTTATTAGCGAACTGTTGGAATAAATAAAAAAGAAGAAAAACGACAAAATGAATAAAGATAAAATGTTTTTTTCTAACGAGAGAACTTTCCAAAATGTAAAAATTCATCTACTTTAAATCGACAGTTTTTTATAATTTCGACAGGGAACACAACTCACACTGCAGCGCTTTTCTATAAGGTTCCACATGTTGGGTACCTGCATATTTTGTTATTTTTTTATTTTAATCTTTCTTAAAGGACACTGGGGATGTCCTGTCGTTCAACCCATGGACTTAGATGTACAATCGCGGGAAAGTTTGAAGGTCTTAAAGTGTCGCTCGGTTCAACTTGTTCATTTTCCTTACGGCAAGCAGGGAGGCGTTGCAGGAGTATGGATTTCTTTTCTACATATGTAACACATATGTCTACAATGTAAGGATTTAAGACTGCATGAACAAAATAAACTGAAGTATTTCAGGTTTGACAGGTGTTATCAGTTATAACACGAACCGAAAGTTATAAAAAAAAATAAATGGACTTTAACATAAATTCCTCTCACAAAAATTTCGTTAATTAAAACATTAATAAAAAGAATATAAAAAACAAAATATGGATGTTTAAAAAAATTTCCTTAGAATTTTTTTCTTTGAAATAAAAACAAATAAATATGTACCTATATATATAAAGCAAAAGTAACCCACAAAACTGCATACCAATCCAATTGAAATATCTGTTCGGAGAACAAATTCAATACGAAATTCAAATGCGATTGAAACCCAGAATGTTAGAGGTATCCGTGTCAAAACAAAAATTCCTTTAAAAACTCCGGGAAATATGTGTCTTTGGTCGGAGAACTTCCAAAGATATTTGAATCGCTTTCCGCCGACATTATGTTTACTTTTAACTTTAGATTACATAATGCTACACGCTACAATTCTTTTCCGATTTGCCTATAGAACGAATAATATTACTAAAAATTATCCGATCCTAGAAGATTTCATTGCGAACGAATACCTCGTTAGGACTGATATGTTGATGTTTTCCTTCGTTAAGTTTGCCAAATTACTTTGAATTTTTTTTTGTTTTTGTTTTTTTTTTTTTTTTTTTTTTTTCATAAAAAGCTTTCTTAGTTTTGAGTTTTTTAGGCTGATAAAGAAATAGGTAATAGGCAGATAAAATTCATTAAAAAAAGCACACATTTTTCGCATTGAAAAATCATATCACTTCACAAATTTTGTTGTTTTCTTTTTTTAATATACATATAAGAACATATATGCATGACTTTAAAAAAAATCAAACTATCTGATAACCATCATCAAAACAACATCGTTACCAACACAAAAATGTTTGTTTTCCAAAAATGGATAGGGACCACTGCAATTAGGAGTTAGTATTGGAAAAGAAGTTCAAATACAAAACCGGTTTATCTGAAATAAAAATAAAAACAAAATTAAAGGGTTGCTTGAGAGCTTATTTTTGTAATTAAGTTGACGTAAAAACCCTTAATCCAGCGGCGGCGTTTAATGATAATGTCTTTTACACAGAAAAGCATAAATATAATTTTCACATTTTTTGTTGTTCGTATATGAACTGAATGACATTACAAATTTTGGACAAAACACACAATTATACACATAATGGATAGTAATGTTAAAAAAGGACAAACAAAATAAGAAGCTAAATAAAACCACTTTATAGATGTTTTTTTGGCCAGTGACGTGGACGTGGATTGGCGTTAATTGTAGATATATTAAATAACTCCCTAGACTCTAGAGTATAGAAAATAGAAAAGAGAAAATGGCGACGGCAATGACACGGCAATGAGGGTACTTAAAATCAAATATGATAATCTGTTGCACTTTTCTTCCATAACAAGACTGATGAGAAACACACACAAATGGTTAGCAACCAACTAAGAGAGCCGACTTAAAAAATTATATAAATACTTAGATTGGTGTCGCGCTCGGTTTAGAGATACAGTTTCTAACGATAGTTTTTTCACCTTATCTGATTTTAAATTTAACCACATCACACCTTTTCGCCTATTTTTACCAACAAATTTAGACTAGAAATCTAATTTTTTTACACCACTCGGCGCGATAGCGCGACCGCTACGCTGCAGTTAGTTGATTGTTTCGTAGCCATGGGGCTTTAGATACACAAAAAGTTAGTAGGTATTTCAATTTCAACAAAATGAAATAAAATTAAAGAAAATAAATACTGAAGCACAGTGAGTCAGGCTCAGCGCTCAGGCAGGCCAAAAACGCGGAGTGCAGTAATAAGGAGAAACAATCGAAAAACGAGAATCGTGTTATTATTGTCGTTTCGTCAGTCAAACTGTGTTGCTGATTGCTAAACACTTCGCTCTCTTCCACGCGCGCTACAACCTACAATTACTAACTGCTGGTTGAGTTGCTGCTTCTCTGCTCCTGAGCCTGAGCCGACCCGACCTGTAGTGTGCCTTTGTATCTTTGTGCTTCTCGAGGGCTTTAAGCCTACTATATGTTATGTGGTTACGTTTCAGCTGATAGCTATACTTTTTAATAGCTTTCTGCATGATGGCGATTAGATACTCTGGTTTTTCATTTTCTTTTTTCTTGTTTCGGTAGATGAGGAATATTATGTTGATGACGAAAAAGTTAAGTTTGTGTTCTTGTTTATATTGCCAGTGGTACAGAACAACTGTCATCGAAACCAACCTAAACAGGAAGGGAGAAAGATACTCGAGTGAAGATTGTATGTTTTTTAGCTACATACCTACATATATGTTTTGGAAATGGAATCACATTTTTTATAGGCACCTACATATTTTTACATAGACATATGTGTGTACAAACAAATGGTGTTCCTACTGTATATCTTTAGCATTAAAAGAGCTAAGTCGGAATGACTGAAAGGAGACAGATTCTGTGATGATTAAAGTACAGTGAGTCAGGCTTTATAATGGGGATACAGCTTAAAACAAAAACTTTGAGTACCTACTACTAACGCAAATTATTGTGAGAGCTTTCTGGTCATTGTCTCCTATATTTATATATGTAGGTAATGGATATTTAGAATTTCACAGAATGAAATTAGAAATTCATTTTAACGCCACGAGTCCAAGTTCAAACAAGCGGCGAGAAATTGAAACATCTCTTTTCACATAAATGTATGTATGTATGTATAGACAAAAATAATGACCATAATATTAAACGCTTGTTGTTATTTTATTTACTTACATATACACATGTATATAAATAGATATAGTTTATCCGATTTTTCCTTAAATTTAAAAAAACATCGGAGCTTAAAGTTCTAAATAATTTAAGCTTTATATAATAAAGCACTTATGAGGCGCTCGCACCTACTTGAACTGAAAGTGCAGATTTAGAGTGTACTAAAGTGCTTCAATGTTCGATTCCATCCTGGAAGGATGGGGATGGCGCAATAGAGGAAGACCGTGACTTAAGCGGCGCACGCAAGTAGAGGAAGACATCGACCGACTTCACGTGCAAAACTGGAGGCAGGCTAGGGACCGGAGCTTGCTGGAGAAGCTTGTTGGCCGAGGCCTATGTCCACCCCGGACTGTAGTGCCACCAAAGGAAGGTCAACCAGCTTTTTACACTTTTCTAAGTAAATTAATATTACACTTATTATAAGTTCAATGAAATTGAATTGTTAAATATCTGTTAGGCTGATGCCGAAAGGCAAAACAATAAGATAATGACTAATTTAGAGCTTTTTTTTAGTTTAAAGTCCAATTATTTGTTTTGATTGCAGAAAGGGTGACAAATCAATAATTCAAAATATGAGAAATTCTTACCAGTTCTTTTATAGTGACTATTAATAAACTGTTAAATATCGGGCACTATTGCGAAACACATATATTTATGTTCTTTCAAATTCAGTAGGATAGTACACACACTACAAATACAAACAACATCCCACTGCCGATAAAGCAAAAGAATCCAGCTGCAGATAGTTATGATTTTTTCTTGTAAATTTTCCATTTTATGTGCCACAAAATTAATTTATTTACATTTCCTTTCTCGCTGTTTTTGTCTTTTTGTTTTTAGATGAATTATTAAACAGCTAGGGTGTCAAGACTCAAGAGTGCCAACTTTTAAATATAAGAACCAGGCTGCTGCGGATGTTTTTTTTTTGTGGGAGGAGGAAATCCCATTGCACTACGGATAGGGATGGATAGCTTTCCTAAAAAACACGACTTATATCCAACCCAAAACATACAATTAATAATGAAATATTGTTATTGGATGAGGAAAACATTGTTTAAAAACTTAAATGAAAATTTGTATATTAACAAAATATTTTCTTTTTTAATAACCATATCATTGGAATATGATCTCTTTAATTTTGGTACAAAGGCTGATTGATTTTATATGTCAGTCTGTGTGGCAAAACCAAAAGTATGTTTAAGTTTTAATTTAATGGCAAAAAACGACTTACTAGACAAAAGCTCTTTTTTCTCCGAATATCTTAACAATATTTGTTCAAACTATTTATTTGATTTAATTTATTCGAATACAAAAAGAAAAAAATAACGAATGGGTCGTACGTACTTGCTTAATTCCACTTGAAAACAAGTAGGTACATAATAAGCAGAAATATAACACGATCTGAACTTATAAAAGAAATTGACGCTTTAGTTTTAAATACAAATAGAGAATGCACACTTCTTGAATAACTATGAATTTGTAACAAGTTTTTGGAAAATTGTTGGACCGAATTTGATGAAATCGTTTATTTTTTACTTGAAAAAATAACAAAAAAATAGTTTTTTATAATTTATCAAAATACAGATAATTCTAAAAAAAGTTAATGGTAAGTAAATATGAAATGTTAAAAAATTTAAAGAAGTTTACAAAATTTTAATTAAAAATAAACAAAAAAATGTTTTAGATGTTGGTACAGAACTTATTTTATTTGACCACCTAGTGCTAGAAAAAAAAATATTTTTTTTCGAAAATTCTTTAATTTTTTTAAATTGTATAAGAGTTTTCTCAGAAAAACTAAGTATGCAATAAAATTTGAAAACTAAATGTCTATCGAGGAAAAAAAAATGTTGAAAATCGTTCGACCAGTTTTTTTAAAGTCGTTTTTTTTAACTATAATAATAATATTTAATTTTTTTGAATTTTTTTGAAAATCTGTAGTTTTCACCTGGGAAAATTATTTAAAAAAAATCAAACAACCCGTTTTCAAAATATTTCGAAAACTAATTTTTTTTTTTGAAAATTTAAAAAAAATCGAAAAAAAGTTTTGTGAAATTTTTTAATTGCAATATTAATTGAATTATAAATGGCTTGCTGTGTGCAAAATTTTATGAAAATCAGGATAATGGTTTCCGACAAAACCGCATTTGAAAAAAATGGTTCTATGAGAGGTACCGTTATAAAAGAACAAATTTCGAAAAATTCATTCTAACTGAAAGATGTATTGTTGTAAAGAAATAGCACCCTGAAAGTTTTATCAAAATCGTTAGAGCCGTTTTCAAAGAAAATCAAAGTTTTTGTTAAAGATTGTATGACAGGTACCGTTATTTTTCGACCTAGAGCAAAAATGAAAAATATCCCCCGATATACTACCAAACAAATACTAAATACCAAGTTTAAAGCAAATCGGTCATCCGTTTAGGCTGTAGAGGTGCGAACAGACAGACAGACAGAAAGACAGACGGACGTAATTTTCGGACCCACTTTTTTCGACTTCTCTATCATCGTAATGCCATGTTTGATTGTTAATTTTTTTTGCACGAATCCATAACTTCCCTTATAGTTACAATAAACGCAAGTAAAAATACTGTTAATAGATAAAAAACTTTTTGTTAACGGTTTGGCAGCTACCGCTAACTTAAGCCCTTAAATCAATATTTCAAAAATCCCTCTAAATAGGGGAAATTCTGTCGCCGTTAAGAATGCAGATCACTATACATAACAGACAGATTTTTACTTGCGATTATAGGTACTATAATGCAAGTTATGCATTCATGCAGATTAAAAAAATTGAGATAACAATCAAAAATGACATTACGATAATAGAGAAACATATTTGAGTTACTGGCAAAATTCTGTCCGTCTGTCTGTCTGTTTTTACGGATGTATTTTGGACTGCAGCCTTAACGGTTGGGCCAATCGTCTTCAAATTTTGAACTTAAGGTTATTTTGATATTCTACAGTTTTTTCAATTTTTTTTAGCTCAACAATTAACGGTACCTGTAATATAACCGATATTTAAAAGCTTATTTTTCTCGAAAACGGCTCCAAGATTTTTTATTAAAAAAATCTGTGTACTACTGTAGGTACGAACTATATTTTGATGAAAAAAATATTTAATACGGTGGGCTAATACGGTTCCTCCTATAGGACCGGTATTTTTTCTTCGACTTTCTCGAAAACTGGTGATCCGATTACAATCAAAATTGATATTCAAGAAGATATAGGTAGCCTAAGTAATTTTGCATTAATTTTTTTCGAAAACTTTTATATTGTATTTTTAATAATTTAATTTTTTTTTTTTTGAAAAATCAATATTTTGAAAACGGGTAAGTGATTTTTTTTAATTTAGTTTTTAAATGTACGTTATTTTTGTGCTTAAGTTTGCATTCTTGATTTTTTTTTTATTTTTTTAAAAAAAGTTAAAAAAAAAAACTTTTTATTTAAAAACGGCTCCTACAATTTTGAAAAAAAAATTCACACTTCTTAACATTTCCTAAGGAAATAAAATGGCGTTTAAATTATTTCACCCAATACAATTTAACGTACTTTATTCGAACACTCAAAAGTCACAAAAATCGAATAAATGCTTTATTCTACAATGTGACCGCACATATGAGCAAGTACGTGCGATCCAGTCGTGCAATTTATTTTTTTAACTTACTATGCATATTGTATTTCTATATCATCGTTATGTCATATTTGATTGTTATGTATATTTTTTATATGCACGAGTCGAACGTAAAAATTAATTTCCCCTTTAAGGAATTACCTAAAACACTCAAGTCTAAGTCCAAAGCTTACAAAATATCGCTTTATTCGTTTGGGCTCTAGATCGAGGTATGTATGCAATAGTTATTGAGCCAAAACGTGTGACTCAGTTTTGCACTCTATATATGTATCTTAAACAAGTGTTTCACTCACACCACACAACCAAAATTTGGAATCTTAATCAACAATTATCATGTGCAAATAAGTGTTTAACCAAACAAAATGTGAAAAAAGAAAGGTAGGAAATATATTAGGAGGTTTAACTTGGATGATGATTCAATGTTTGGTTTTGAGTTGTTCTACTCAATTATTTATTTTAAAAAGCTTCATTTTGTTTTGAAACATGAAACTGTTCTCCGTATAGATTAGTACTAAACAAATCATTTAAAATGTATGAATGGAATAACAAACAACATTTTTTTGTATTCCTGTTTTTTATTGTTTAATTTTCTTTCTTTGTTTATTTCTAGATGTATATATTTAGGTCTAAAGCTTACATCAAATGTATGTATACATGTAACTAGGTACTATGAAACAAATGAGGTGAAGATGTATGTGCAATTAATGTACCTATAGTTGTGTAGGAAAAAGTGGCAGTGTTGAAGAATGTTGAAGAAATTCCCCTTGTATATGTATTTGCTTCCATGAATTAGACGAACTCGGGTCAATAAAAAACAAGTGGAAGCATTCTCAGTTATGTACAATGTACATACCGACCTACCCGGGCAGATTAAAAAAGATGTTAAAAGTTGTAGAATTTCAAGTTTTTACATTTGCACTGCAAGATTTTTTGAATCTTTTATACTTCCTCTTGGATACTAATTATTACATCTAACAGATAGTAAGCCTCTTTCATACCAAACTATTTTAGAGGGGATTGTCACCACTCAGCACTTATATAGTAAAGAATACACAATGCAAGCATGGATAACAAAGCTGGCTGTCTAGACTTTAGAGCGCCAAACGTTAACTCTTAATAATCTAGGTAACTGATAAATAAATAAAATTGGTTGTAACTATTACTTTAAAAGCAATTAATCAATGAAAAGAACAATGTAGGCTGATTATATCAATAAAGGCAGCAATTTTTCAAAACGGTTTACGTTTTCCGCAAGAAAATGATATCCTAAACGGAATATTCTGCATTTAGACAAATACATGCAGGTGACCCATAAGGAAGCGTCCTTGGTTCAGTGTTGTTCGTTCGTTTATATTCAAAGCCTTCCTCAAGAAGAAGATGTCATGATATCTACATTTTACTTGCATCATCTGGCTCAATAAAAATCGAAAAGCTATAAAAAACTTTGATAAAATGACAACAGACAAATGTCAACGGTTTTCTGGCTTGTTTGAGATTCTTAATGAAATCAAACATTAAACAAAAAATTAAGCTGTCAATTTGTATTTTTTCTCGTAGCAAATATTCATCTAAAGTCTAAGTACAATTTCATACTCTTAAAAAAAATCAAAACCCCACAATGCATATATTAAATAATTACAACGTACCAAGCTATCTCAATATGTAACCCTGATTCTATTCTCTTCCGTGAGTTAACTTAAGCCTTACATAATTTTACTTGCGATTATAGGTACTATAATGCAAGAGTTATGCATTCGTGCAGATTAAAAATTTTGAGATAACAATCAAACATGACATTACGATCGTAAAATATTTTTGAATAACTTTTTTTTGTATTTTTTAAAAATTTATTTTTTTTTGTGGAAAATCGATATTTTGAATAGTAAGAAATTTTTATGTTTATGTTTAAGTTTGCATTGTTGAATTTTTTTATTTTTTTTGTTTAATAAAAATAGGGAGCCAGCGACAGATTTCCATGACCAAGTTCCTCTCAAACGATTATTGGTGAATAGCATCAGGGAATAGTATTATAAGACCTCGTGAACGTCACCTGCGGTTCCGTGGGTGGGATGGTGCGTGGTAGCCTACGACGCACGAAGAATATATATTTTTTTTTTAGTATTTCCTCCCGACTCAAAATTTGTCAAACTATAGCTTATCCATCATCTTAAAAAAAATGGCTGTAACAAGGCGGATAATGCGTCAGCTAAAAAAATAACTTTCAGTGATTTTCTCTCAGCTAAAATTTAGCCTATAAATGTCAGCTGACTGTATGTCAGTGGAAAGACCGTCAGCTGATAATCTAAATGTTATAAAACTCTGGACTGCTCATCCCACCCACGGAACTGACATTCACGAGGTTTTATAATACTATTCCCTGGTGCGTTTCACCAATTATCGCCTAAGAGGAAATGATTAAACAAATTTTTACCTGGCTCCCGGACTACTACGATAAAAAAATCACACTTTTTCAATTTTCGAAACAAATAAAATGGCGTTTTAATTTTTCCGGTGAAAACAATTTTACGTTCTTTTTTCAAACAATCAAGTTAGAAAAATCGAATAAAAACTTTGCAGTTCCTTTAAAATTTTTCAAATTTTATTCTAAGCCGTGAAAGCACATAAGAGGAAGTACGTGCGATCCAGCGCCGTGCAATTTATTTTTGAAGGTCGCTGATGTTTCTAGGTAATTTGTAACTATCTTGTGGATCTTTTTTAGCTAAAGTATTAACGGTACCTCTTATATGTATTACCCTTAAGAGTAAAAGCTCATTTTCCTCAGAAATGGTTAGAAGAATGTTTATGAAAAGAAAACAGTGTACTATTTATTGTATGTCTGGATTATGTTTTGGTGAAATAAGATTAAGATGTTGCATTAAAAACGTTAGAACGTTACCAGAAAAAAATTTATTGCCAATGAATTTTTTTTTCAATCGAATGTGAAATGTCGTTCTCAAGTAAGTTCTGAAGACACAATAGATGGTCTTCGATTGATACAAATTAGGTACCTAACCTACTACTAATAAATCGAATAAACTGCAATATGAATATCACGACAAAATATAAAAATATATTTGTGCAAATCTTGGAAACCGGCACAGCAAATATTGATGACATACATTTTCATTCAGAAAATCTAATAAAATCTATGAAAAAAGCAATGTTCCACAAAATGTCGATACCATCGAAAAATGTAGGTCCTCAACATATAATTTGTCCCAGAAAAAGGCCAATCCAAAACATCCAGACAGCCACAAGCAAATATGTATTATTTCATTTTATGTGAAGAATAGAGTTGTTAGTAATTTCTCAGATATATTGGCTACGCGTTGCGATATTTAATTGGCCAGATCGCCCTCATTTGTAATGCTGCGTTTTCCGAATAGCAAGCAAAAAGTCATCATGTTGGCCTTTATTTTTCTTGGTGTTAGTATTTATGACTATTATATAAGATTATATTTATAAAAAGACAATCTTCATGAGGAACTTGACCAACATCAGCCATTCGACTTAACAAATTCACCCACTGCTTTTTATAATCGTATTTTTTGTTGCTTCATTAAAGAATATATTTCATTCAAAGTTCAGGATGTCCCTGTAATTTGTTGGCTTTTTGTTCAAATTGATGTTAATTTACATATTCTTTGCTCCATCATTCCAGTGGAAATGATTGATAACACAAGCACACAAGCAAAAATTACTCAAACGCTTGAATTTGAGAATAAAATTTATTTTTGTCAATAATACCTTGAAAGTTACTAAAAGCACAAAAATACATCCCTAAACTGCTTTTGTAGGGTAATGTAGGTGTTTGTACGATTTATCATGAATGTGATAAGATAATGAAAAATAGTAAGGAAAACATCATGTTAAAAGCAGAATGTGAGTGCGCCTGCAGTGACAGTGCTTTAGCGATTTTTCCTCGTTCTTCTTGATCGTAACAAGGAATGAGAATGAACATCACAATTTTAGCTCGAGCTTTTTATTGCTTTTGTGTGATTTTTGTTCTTATATGTATTTATATTATAAGAACAAAAATCATACAAAATGTGTTTTTTTGTTCACTTAAGGCATCGTCAAACAAAGCGCGTTTTGACGCCGCGTTTTAAAGCGTCGCGTTTTAATATGCAGAAATACATATCCTATGTCGCATAGAGTGCGTTTTCAAAGCTGCGTCAAGGTCAACGTGGCGTTTTGATTAATTACAAATAAGTTTTTTTTTATTATGCTGTGCTTGGTGAGTTAAGTAATTTTGAATTTGTTTTAGAAATTTATAAATTACTTTTTTGACTTATTTTATGTCATTTTATATTGAAAAAATAACCTAATTGACATTTGGTGAGAAAATGTAAATCTAGATTTAAATATTAAACGCGCTGCTGATAGCTCTTTGTCTGACGTTCTCTAACGCCACGTCAAAATAATCTCAACCCCGCGCCCCGCGTTAAGAACGCGTTCTGTTTGACGAAGCCTTTAAACTTAATAGGCAAGTCAAGTAAATGTCTGGCGATATATATTTTTCAACTCGTTTTTATCTTTTATTTTTACTAAGATAAGAAAGCTTAAAGCAAGTATGCAATGCAATGCAAGCTCTCCTCTCTTTTTTTAACACAAAGTCAAAACGCATCTTAGCCAAAATCCAGTGTCAAATGAAATAACACTAACTTGTTCTTACATTTTTTTTTTTAGAACTGTCAGATCAACACGAATCTGGAAAACGTAATATCAACTGACAGAGATATATGTATGCAGGTTTTTATTATCATTTTGATAGCAGATCTCACTTTATACATTATGTAGATATTACCAACGCGACAATGAAACAGCGAATAAAAAAAATTGCTAACGAAACAGCGTATAACACTAACCACACACGTCCTGCTCTCAACCGGGGAGCTTATAAACTGAATATGTTTTGATTGTACTTTATAAATTGTGAAAAAATAAATTGCTGTTGCTGCTGCTTAGTGCTATTGCTATGTGCTGTACATTGTACTATCATGGATTTGAGAACAATTTTTAATATAAGAGCAAGGGGGTGTGTATTCAAGCAGCGTTACCCTCTTGCTAAAATTTTCAGGTTTTTTTTGATAAATTTTCCAGCTAGAGAAGAAAAACCGAAATTAATTCTTGAACTTGATGCCACCAACTTGGTTTCAACATACAGCTGGGGCCTATTACACAACACATAAAGTACTTGTTAAACAGACGAACTTCAACAACAGTTTAAAAAATGTATGTAACTCAGAGCAACAAGTTTTTTGGAACTTAATTTAAGGACCCTGTAACTGGAAACAACAAGTGTTATTAAAATAAAACAGAATTATCTTCTTGAATATGGGATACATTTAAGGACTCTGTAACTGGAAACAACAAGTGTTATTAAAATAAAACAGAATTATCTTGTTGAATATGGGATACATTTCAAAGGACAATGTCAACAAGTTAGAAACATTTTTCCATTTTTAACTGCTCACAGTCAGAATTTACTGGTTTTATGGCCGTTAACAGGAATGTAAGGCATGGGTTCATAAGTCCACAGGCCAAATGAAAAAAAAAGAAATACGTTATTTCGAAAAATTCAGTGTTCTAAAATAAAGATATATACTTTTTTTTTTTTTTTTGAAAAAACGCGTGACATTTAAATTTACTTTACAAAATTAGATAAAAAAAACATTCAGACAAAAATTTAATTGAAATATTCAAAATTAAATTTACCAATTCATATAAACAATTTAGTTTTTTCAAGCAAATTTTTAACTTGACGCGCTTGATGGTCATTCGGCTTCAATTCTTGCACGAGTTGGATTTTGTAAGCCTGCAAACCAAGATCTTTCCGCAAAATCTTCCATAAAGTGGATGGGCACATCTCCAATTGTTGAGCGCGATGGCGGATGGACTCATTCGGGTCTTCTTCGATGCTCTGCTCCACCGAAACGAACCATTATTTTGGTAATAAATTTGCACAATTTGCAAACTTGTTCGAGAGTAAGTCTATTCATTATGAAATGGCAAACCAAACTGAGACTAAATCAAGTGACAGCTGTCAAAAAGACTTCGAAAGAAGTATTGCCAGATTGAAAACCACACGTCTATTAAAATAAAAAAAATTATTTTTGTTTAGAAAATTCTTTCATTTTTTTAATTAGCTTAAAAGTTTTTTTCGGAATAACTAAGTAAGCAAAAAAATTTGAAAACTAAATGTCTATCGAGGAAAAAAAGATATTGAAAATCGTTCGACCAGTTTTTTTTTAAAATTCGTTTTTTTTTAAACTTTTCGAAAAAAATATTTTAAATTTTTTTCTAGTATGTATAAGGAAATCTGTAGTTTTTATGTGGGAAAATTATTTAAAAAATTCAATCAACCCATTTTCAAAATATTTCGAAAACCAAATTTTTTTTTAGAAAATTTAAAAAAATCGAAAAAAAGTTTTTGAAATGAATATTAATATTAATATTAATTGGATTATAAATGACTTCCTGTGTGCAAAATTTTATTCAAATCGGGATAATACAATTTTTTTTGAAAATGTTTCATCAACATCGAGTGTAGCTTCGGCTGTGTGGCACGTAGCGCCGTCCTGTTGAAACCAAATGTTGCCAATATCCTCCTCTTCAATTTTTGTGAACAAAAATTCGTTCAACATGGCCCGATAACGATCGCCATTGACTGTAACGGCCACTCCTTGCTCATTTTCGAAAAATGGCCCAATTATGCGTCTGAACCAAAATCCGCACCAAACAGTGACTCGTTTTGGGTGTATCGGCTTTTCAATGTATGCGTGCGGGTTTTCTGTGCCCCAAATGCGACAATTTTGCTTGTTTACATACCCGCCAAGATCAAAATGAGCTTCATCTGAAAAGATGCATTTTTTTGGCAAAATCGGCATCTTCTCTAAGTCGATCGCAGGCAGTAATGTCGCAATATTTCAAGCGTATACACACCATATTCGTTCAGCGGAAGGATTAAACTAATTATCTGTCAAATCAGACATGAGCTAAGTGTTACCATTCACGAAATAAGCACTAGTTGAAAAAAAAAACGTTAGATGGCGGACCCTTTAGTTTACGATAAGACCGCATTTGAAAAAAACCGGTTATATGAGAGGTACCGTTATAGAACAAATTTCGAAAAATTTATTCTAACTGAAATATGTATTGTTGTAAAAAAATAGCACCCTGAAAGTTTTATCAAAATCGTTAGAGACGTTTTTGAGAAAATCAAACTTTTTGTTGAAAATTGTATGGCAGGTACCGTTATTTTTGACTTAGAGCAAAAATGAAAAACACCCCCCGAGATACTACCTAATAAATACTAAATACTAAATACCAAGTTTAAAGCAAAACGGCCCATCCGTTTATGCTGTAGAGGCGCGGACCCACTTTTTTCAACTTCTCTATCCATAACTTGCATTTTAGTACCTAAATCGCAAGTAAAAAAGTATTTCGAAAATTGTAGGACCGTTTTTGACAAAATCCTATTTTTTATTTTTAGTTTTTTGAAAAAAAAATTTTGTTTGTAATTTTGTTATGCAGTTTTTTAAGAATTTATTAATTTACACCTGATTTTAAAAATTTTAATTTTTTTTGATGTTTTTAAAATATTGAATAAAAAAAATTCAAGAACTTATTAAAAATAGAAAAAAAGAATTATTCAAATTGTTTGTATGTAGAATTAATTTGGATACTTAGATCTTTTCAAATGTAAAATTTTATTGAAATCCATTGAGTCGTTACCGAAAGTCGAAAATTAAAAAAAAAAACGGTTATATGAAAGGTACCGTTAATACTTTTCCCGTATATGTGGTTCTAATTAGCTGATAGCTACTACCGAAAAAAAATCTCAAAAAATTTCATCAAAACCTTTGGAGCAGTTTTCGAGAAAAATAAGCTTAATCGTTATATGGCAGGTACCGTTATTTTTAGTCCTAAAAATAAAATTTCAATTTCCCCTCTGAGGAATGCCAAGAGATACACACATACCAAATTTGAACGCAATCGCTTAACCCGTTTAGGCTGCAGATCGATATACACCCGGACAGACAGACAGACAGACAGACAGACAGACGGACATTTTTTTAGGCTTCTCTATGATCATATAGTGGCTATAAGTAAAATATAAAGACGAAATAAACGCTGAAGAACTAATCGAAATCGAAATGAACTAAAAAGCAAAATAATCGAAAAACTAAATAATAAATGGCGAAATAAATTTAAAATGAACTAAGTAAAAGACCTAATGATTTATTTGTAAAAATAAATATAAACCAAGTACATATTTGAAAAACATTTTGATTAAAATGTTGAAAGAACAAAATGCGAAGACTAAAAAATAAACAAAACAAACCATACCCACACAGGATATATCGGGCAGGATATGCAATGCACGCCCTCATGTTGCTCATGTGGTAACTCAGTATCTTAAATACGATAGAACACTTATGGAGTACCTGCTTCAAAAAGGCTTCCAGAGCTGCTAATCGCAGTTGAAGAGGAGTGGAATGCAATTACTGAATTACTGTCGATGAATAAACTTTTTTTTTAATTTTTTTTGTCACGTTTTTAGAAACAAACAAGCAAGCAAAAAAAAGTTATGACTTGGGGCCTATAACAGAATACATAAAGTGCTTGTTGAACAAGTGAAATTCAAAAACTTTTTAAAATGTTTGTAACACGGAATAACAAGTCAAGGAGAACTATAACAATTGTTTTGGCTCTTTTGAACAAGTGGGAAATTTCACAATTTCATAGTTTTTTGTAACTGGAAACAACAAGTGTTAAGAAAAAAGAGAATAAACTTGTTGAATTGTTGATAAATTTCAACCGATAGCGGGGGACTTGTTGGAAGTCAACAAGTTAGGAATAAGCAGTAGAATAGGTAACTCCAAAGCAGTTTATTTTTTTTCTAAAAGTGACTTAAAAACTACTTGTAGGCCGTAAAATTATTTACCAAACAACATGTAAACGACTTCTGTACGTCCAATTTTTTTTAAGTTATAGCAGTCCAAAGTTCAATTTTTCGTCAATAATTTTTTGGCAATGACGAAACAGAAATACACCTGCGAAATAACTTCAGTTAGTTTAATTTTCTTTTTTTAATGAATTTTTAATTTTTGAAAGTGGGAAATGATTTAAATTACTTTTGTTTGGAATAATTATTCATTTTCAAGATAAAAAAACGCGCCCAGAATGAACTTTGGACCGCTATAACTTAAGAACGAATTTGACGTACAGAAGTCGTTAATATGTCATTTTGTATATACTTTTAGTATATTAGGTAATTTTTAGAAAAAATAAACCGTTTAGAAGTTATTAAAAACAAAAATTAGGTGTTTTCAAGATGGCATTACATAATATTCGAGTAATTTCGACCCCCCCCCCCACCTAAAATTTTTGCTCTGCTCTAAATTAAGGGTACCTTTTAGGAAATGTTTGGGACGTACGATTTTTCCTCTAGTTTTCCTGGACTATCTAATGTATGTATTATATCCAATTGGATAATAAGCGTTTTCTTTCAACTGTAGAAGAAAAACGGCTTTTTTTCCGCGATGACGAATTTTGTTTTGGAAATAACCACTAAACAAGACGTCAGATGTATAGAATAACAAACGGAATTAAGGAAATTTTCAAGCGCGTTTCTTGATTTTTGCCAAGCTTCCCACAATGTTTGGCATGGTGCGTTGGCCTTAGATTTTAATTAAGAAATCCGAGATGAATATTACATTCTGGAATAATACCTCCAAAAATAAACTTTCCGAACTGGACAAAAAACGAGGGAGTTCGAAATTTAAAGAAAAAGAAATTCTCGTGTTCAAGGAAGTATCCTTGACAGCTTCGTATTATTCGTATTTATACAGATATCTCAGTCACATTAGCGAGTGAAAAATTCATACTTGCGTCATCCGACTCAATCGAAATAGTAACCGAAAAGCTAGAAAACGAACTGAACAAGGACATGACGCCTTTTTCCAACGGAGTCCAGATCAAAACATGTTAACTTCACTTACAAGAATGTTGACAATATGGCCATCTACATAATATGTTAACTTACTACAAATTCTGTATGCATAGAAACCAAAGTATATAAGTTCTGCCAAGTTATGCAAAAAACAGTTATATCATATTTATTTTTTTACAATTCGAATTATAGAAAAAAAAATTGTATTCCTCTCATCTCATTCGCAACTGGCATACATATCAATCCATGTATAACAATTTAATTACCTTTTCACTTAGCATTTTTTACTACATTATATTTCAATTACGCAATGAGCTATCTAGCTTTTCAAATACCTATTGAAAATCCAATATTTAAAAAAGCAAAAAAAAAAACATACCCTCGCTTTCTGGCTCCTCGCTTTATCCGCCGCGCTAATATTGCTCGTATCCTTGTGAATATGTTTCGAGCTACGTTCCGCTTTACTAGTCGCCACAATGGGCAGTCCTCCATTTTCCATCATTGTTACAACGACCTTATTATTTTTGCTCGCATTGCCACTGCTGCCGCTCATATTATTTTCAGCGTTTGCGACCGCTGAAGCGCGATGTTTTCGCTCCCGTTCCCTGTCCCGCTCACGACGCTCCTTTTCTTTTTGCATTTCTTTTATAGTGGCGGGTGTGTGACTTTTTGAACGCTTTAAGAACTTCAACATCTGACTTCGCATTTTCGGCTGCCCATTGCCACTGTTCGTACTGTCATTTCCAGCCAGCTGGCCACTGCCGTCAAGATTTCGCGATACTTCCAGACGACGGAAGGTGCCCTCCGGACTCTTCACATAGCACCCCTCGGCCATCTTGTGGTACGAATCAGTTGGCAGTTTATGAAAATTCCCATCCGGACTGCGATAATAACAACTTTCTGTCTTGTGATAGGCATCACCTACGGTGTAGAACTCATTCACCTTTGGCGGAGCTGTGGCGGAGGAAGTCAGATGAGGTGGCGTAATAGAAAGCTCATCCGAAGCGTTCGTTGTCTTTATTATTATTTCTTTGTCCATCGCCGATGAAATTCCGGCCAACTTTACCAATGGCGCAAGATCTTCGTTCTTCTCAATGTTGTAGGCGTTCATTTCACTGATGGTCACTGGGCGGCCATTGGCCATGTCTTTATTCTTGCGAATCTGAATTGACTCTCGCATTCCCATCCCTCGGTAAATATCCGATGGGTCTTTAAGCGGATCGCGTAGGATGACCATTTCTTCTTTACGCAGAGGCTGAACAGCGGAATGTCTGTAATGGCTTTTCGACTTCTGATTCGGATGGTGGCGATTTACATAGCCCACCGGCTGATTGTTGTTATTACTGCTGTTGTTGTTATTATGGTTGCTAGATATTTGTCCCATGATTATGCGAAAGCTTTTTAATGCACATGCAGCTTCAATTGTCTTATCCGCCACTGGGGCTACTTCATACATATTTTTATTGCGTATTCTCACTGCTATGGGAGCATGAATACACTCCCTTTCCAGTGGGTGATTTTTACTTCCTCTCCTTTGGAAGTCCTAGAAGTGCGTGTGGCTTTGAAATGTATATTCAACTGATAAAAAAAAAGGAATACAAAAAAATATGGTTGTCGTTTCTTATGTACAAATGCAAGAAATAAAGTTTTCTGCGGTCACATCGCTTCGTCTTATTGAATTATGTGTATTTTTTTATCTGAAATAAAATTTAAAAATATCTCATTTTACCAAAAAGTTTTTAATTGTTGGTTCTTTTTGCACCGTACGATTAAATTGAAGACATTCTGTGTAGCAACGAACTTTGCCCTATTATTATTGGTCGAATTCATAGGTTCGTAAATGCACACTTGCGTTATTTTATTGAAAGAATTTCAATGTTTTTCCCTGGTATATTCGTTTGGTTTATACCAATGACTGCAATAAACAGTGTCTATTTCTGTCTACTTGCTAAGAAAAGATTTTGTTTATCATGTTTTAGCGTTTAGATTTAAATTTAACTTATTCAAATTTGCATTTAATTTTCTGTTTATTGAAATGCTGCTTAAAATAAGAGATAGAAATCTGTAAGTGTTAAATATATGGATAATATTTTATTGATACGTTTTCAAAACAACTTTTAAATATCAAAAATCAGGAAAACTTTCAAATTATTGTGCATCAAAGTGCATCTTTAAGAGTGTACCGGACAAAAATTGCGATTTTCTAAATGGAATTGTGAAGCGCCTAGTTGCCCTATCAAAATGAATCGGTAGAAAAGAAATATCGATAGGACACAATTAGAGCACAAATTCAATAAAACTCTTCAATGTAAAGTAATAAGGTTTTAAAAATGCCAAAAGTGGGAAATATCGTCACTTTTCAAAGTGGCTTCTATCAAAATAAAAAGATTTTTTGCAATTTTTTTTTAATGAACGTAAAATTCAACAACACTATTGGAGAAAAAAATCAATTTTGTATCCAGAAACACTTAAAAAAATAAAAATAAAAAACCAAAGCCAAAAATAAATTCATTGAGAAGTGAATAACTAGTCTAACAAAAATAGAGAAATAAGTTTTTTGTCTGGTCAAAAGGATTATTATGATGATATGAATCAGGTTTGTTGATATAAATACATACAAAGAGGAGGAGGAGTTGTTTTGTTGCATGCGTATAGAAAATGTCTTTATGGTTCCTTTTATTTTTCACACATGTAAGTTTGGGTTTGTTAAATGAAAGAGCAAAGATGTTATAAAGATTTATTTTATATATTTTCCTCTGTTATATGTATACTTTTTTCATATTATACTCTTAAAATTTTAATTAAATAATAATGAAAAAACGATGCTGTGGCTGTTTCAGTTAGGTTAACGTAGTATGTAGTTTTTTTTTTTTTAGTTTTATATAAAATAATAAACGTTCAGATGCCGAGTTTTTTGAAAAAAACATATTTGAAATAAAACTATTTTTTTTAAGGCTGAAAGGCATTAGCATAAGTTAATGAATTATGACTTTGAGTGCCCGCATGGGGCCAGTAAGTTAGATGTAAGATATTGACAAGTAAGCTAGCTTTTTCATTAATTTTTGTCTAGCATTAAGATAGTTTTAAGAATGAATTAAATAAAAATAAAATAATAAAAAAAGACTTTAAACTTCTTGCGGGGATAGAGAACTTGCGAGGAAAGAGAAAAAGGCAGTGCTTGAATCGAAGCACTTAAAACATGATAGCCCGCAAATATAATATCATGGTAGGCGTAATTTTCTATATTTTGTAATCCAAGCAAAATCTTTGTATAAACACTGCATATAAAATACCATTTTTGTATGCATGATGTCCCGTAAGTCAACGTCAAGCGGGCAACGGTTAGAGGAGGTTATATATGTACTTGGAAAAGTAATAAAAAAAATTCATCTCGATTGGTTTAGATTTTAGGGCAATATTTAGGAAAATAATGAAAATCGATTCCCATGCCACATTTTTCGGTACGGTTATCACAAATTTTCAAATTTTGAGGTGTTTTATTTTTATACGTAATCCATAATAATCATACTATTGATCGCAATCAAAAATCTAATAATACAAATTGTAAGTTTCTTAGGAAAAAAAAGTTTCACTGAGTTATAGTTGAAAAAAATTCTGTAAGATAATTTTGAAACTTCATATTTAAAAAAAATTACCGCAACCCTCGGCAAGTTATTGAAAAAAATTGGCCCATTTTATCAACATTTCAAAGTGGTGCAACACTTGCTACTTGGTACTTCCATAAAAATATTATTAATATTATAAACCGTTTCCGAGCAATCAAAATTCTGACTAAACAAAAATTAGAAATTCTGATATTTCACTCGGCACGAGTACGATAATTTAGACGCCGCAAAATAATAACGCATGCCTGTAGAGCGACTAAAAACATACAGTTTCTACTCTTGGTGGGGGGGTCTATCTCCCCCCGTTTAAGCAGGAGGTGCGATTTTCTAAAAAAAAAAAAAACACTTGCATTGGAAATAAAAGGCACGACTGGGTCGCACGTACTTGCTCTTATGTGCTAATCCTTTTTAAGTGCAGGCGTCTTTTTGACAAAGATTTTATTTTAATATTTTTTGTATGACGTGCAACTTCCTTAGAATCGTTTTGGGGTGAAGCTCGAACGAACATGCGTCACGACAAAGGGATAAACACATAAATATATAGGATTGTTAGCTTTTGCAGTTTTTTAGTGTAGTATTATCTTTCCACTTGCTGCTTACTGTTTATAATATAATTTGCTAATAGAAAGATATAAAGGACTTTATTCAGTTAAATTTTCATTTTGGTATGGAAAAATTTGAACAACTGGCATAAAGATTCGTCGGAATCAGCAGTATGGCAATAATGCTAGGTAAAGGGACCTTTATACGTCCCAATATGGGACCAATGGAATTTATAAAGGATTTAGGTACCTATAATAAGGTTGGAAGGAAGGTAGGTACTAAAATTAAGATACGCGTTCCAACTACTGCTAAGCGAGTAGGTATAGAGACAATATTAAAAGTTAACACAGTGGTTTTGTTTATTTATAGGAAGGTGTTAACTTTTGTTTTCTCGATTGAAATTTTTGCATTCAGTAGTAATCGAATAGTTTTTTTTATTTGTTAGTTGTTTTTGTGTGTTTATCAAAGGCTTCCTTATTTATTCTGTGCTTTTATGATGATGAAAAATACTTTAAAATACGTAAGTATGTATGTAATGTAGGTTGTCACTTTCTTTTATTTGACTAATGGCTTGGCTAGGGCTTAGCCGAGCAATATGAAATAAAATGTTGGGGAAAAAAATTTATGAATTCAAAAAAACACTACTCATAACGTTTTTTGGAAAAAATGTTGTAAGCCATCTTATTTCTTTTGCTGTTTTCTATTTTATGAATTTTTCATTTCAAAATCGTTCGACCAGTTTTTTCAAAAAAATGTTTTTTTTGAAAAACTTTTCGAAAACATATTTTAAATTTTTTTTTAGTATGTCAATTTTAAGAAATCTATAGTTTATACTAGGAGAAAAATTTTAAAAAAAATTTATAGATCCGTTTTCAAAATATTCAAAAAACAAAATATTTTTTAAAAAAAATTATTAAAATTTAAAAAAAAAATGTTTTTGAAAATTTTGATAAGCAATATTATTTAAATCATAAAACACTACATATTTTGAAAATTTCATCAAAATCCGTCAATTAGTTAACGAGAAAATCTGATTTTAAAAAACCGGTCATATGGGAGGTACCGTTATAAAACTTTTTCTGAAAAATCCATTAAAATTAAAAGATAGATTTTGCACAGAAAACATCATTCTGAAAGTTTAATCAAAATCATAGGAGCCGTTTTCGAGAAAAATAAGTTTTTTAATAAAAGTTATATGGCAGGTACCGTTAGTTTTGGAGCTAGAATGCCAATTCCAAAAACTGTCGGGTAGAGCACTCTAAAAATACTATATACCAAGTTTGAATCCAATCGGCACAACCGTTTAGGCTGTAGATATCGATACGGACAGACAGACAGACAGACAGACAGACAGACAGACGGACGGAATTTCCGGATCCACTTTTTTTGACTTTCTATCATCGTAATATCATGTTTGATTGTTAGAATTTTTTTTTTTTTTACGAATGCATAACTTGCCTTATAGTCCCTATAATCGCAAGTAAAAATATATTTAAAAATAACGGCAACACTTACAATAATGTGCTTTACGTTTTTTAAAGCCATACATCTGCTCTATCGTAAAAATGTTTAAATTTAGTAATATCTGCAAATAGCTTTTGAAAAAACTTATTTCAAACTCGACATTTTGGAAAAGAGTGAAGACTACTTTATTTTGATTTATTTCGAAATTAAGAAATTATATGTTCTTAATTTTCATTAATTATTAGTCACTGCTATTGATTTTGTATCGAGCATTTAGGTGTTTTTAGATGATTGTATGATCAATAGTTTTTTGAGAAAACTGGAAATTACAAAAACAAGTTTTTTTTATATTTTTGTTTGTATTTGCGTGATTACATAGGTATATTAAGCTTACGGCTTAAAAACAGTAAGGTACTTTTGGGGGCATGTTGTTTAGCATCACTATCCCCCTGCTAGGCATCACTATAGGATTTCGGGTAGGTTTGAGGTTGGGTTATACAAAGGTTTAAATTTAAAGAAACTTTGCATTATGCTTAAGAGAATGAAAAAATTGTTTTTTTTAGTTTGTTTTTGTCAAAAACTATTGATTTCAAAATTAAAATTAAGTGTAAATCTCTACCTTTCAGAAGTACAAAAGTAAGTTTTGCGTAGTTATTATTATGGTGATATAATTATATATATAATTATTATATGGTGATAGAACCCCCCTCCCAAAGTAAAAATAGACCCACAGTAGAAAATGGTTGTGCTTAGTCACTATGCAGGAATCCGTCAATATTTTGCGGCGCCAAAGTTATCGTACTTTTGCTGAGTAAAATATCACAATTTCCAATTTTTTTTTGTTAGATTTTTATTTGCTCCGAAACGGTTTATAATATTGATTATATTTGTATGAACATAGCAAGTAGCAAGGTACCATTTCGAAATCTTGATAAAATGGGCTATTTTTTTAAATAACTTCCCGAGGGTAGTGCTGTACATTTTTTTTAAATATGATGTTTCAAAGTTATCTATCTTATAGAATTTTTTTGAACCATAACTCAGCGAAACTTTTTTTCCTGTGAAACTAACAATATTTACCTTTAGATTTTTGATTGCGATCAGCATGATTATTATGTATTAAGTATAAAAATAAAACACCTCAAAATTTGAAAATTTGTGACAACCGTACCTAAAAATGTGGCCCAGGGAATCCATTGTTATCGTTTTACTAAATATTGCCCTTATATCTAAACCAAGCAAGATGGATTTTTTTTTTATTTTTCCCAGTACGTATATGAATCCCATAGTATCAATTACCATGAAGCAGCATTGCAATTAGTCGCGCTCAAATCGCGAATTGGTGTGAATATAGAATAAGAACAAAGAACAAAAGCTTATTACACGTGGCCAAATGTTCTCGTCTCCACTATTAACAGTTAGTGATCGCCCTTGAAGATGGCCAGTTTAATTGAAAAAGATTCTTTGAGTGATTTGACATCTATTAGTAAAGTAGGCAATTGTGTTTCAAATCGAATCAAAACATAGTAATTTATGCATTTGAATTTTTTTTCGTGATACCTTTCCCTGATTCCTATTTCAAAACGAAATAAGGTCCCAGTTATAGCTATCATTGAAACTCATCATTGGAAGTTGTAATGTTTGATTCTGAGGCGTTAAAAAAAAAAACTCAAATCAGTGATTATGTTGATTATTTAAACCTTTTGGTTTCGTTCCAACCCAATGACATAAAATGACTTTTAATATTTCAATGATAAGGTACATAACTCGTCCAGTGATAATTCAATGATCATTGAAATATTAAAAGTCATTTTATATGTCCCATTGGGCTGGAACAAATATTTTCTTTGGCTTAAATAATAATTTAAGTCATAAGCTTTAATTTTTGAACAAGGTTTCAAGGAAACATTTCTAGAAGTTATTAATAACTATCAGAATATAGCATCCTTAAAAGCGATACGCTAATAAATTTTTCATTATTGTCTATTCTTTAAAAAATGATGATCAGTCAAAAGATTTACGTGAGAGATCAAAATTCAAAAGAAGTCTGACTCCAGACATATAATGCAAAGGTTAAATAAAATAAAACAAAACAAAGGCGAACTCCTCTCGTCGTCGTCGCATGACGCATGAGTCATTGGAAATGAGTAGAGGAAAGGTGTGATTTTAGACACGAAAAACTTATAAATTCAATCAAAATGTTAAAAATATATCACAGAAGTGCAAACAAATATTATAAAAGTTTGTTCTAAAAATCTAAATAAAACTCGTGGCAACTTTTTTCGTTCGCATTCGCCTTTTTTGTGTGTGACATACTGACTGAGCAACACTTGAAATATTTTTTATGACGTGAACAGTATTTATCTTTAAATGTTTGTATAGAAATAGACACAAATCCTGCCAAAATAAATAGCGGCGACAATAAGGCTAAGATAGTGGTGATTTGACAAAGACTTTTCTATTTTTTAATATGTGACCACGTGAACACATTAATATTTTTATTTAAGCTTCAGAAGTTTATGATTTATTTTCGTCATTAAATTGTTAAAATATGTGTATATTAATCAAGATATATATATCTTTTACAAAGATTAACAATTGTGGTTTACAAATTCAGATTTTAGCACAGCTTGTACAGAGATATGATACTTTATATCTTTCTTCTTCTTTGGTAGTAAATTTGCAAAGTATGCGACAAAAATTATAAAATTATTTGTTCCATTGTAGATTTTCTTTGTTAAATTTTTTTTTACAATCGTTAAATATACCTAATATCTATATATATAAAGTGTGACTCAAGTTGCATTTTGCGTAGTTAACTGTATTTCCAAAAAATTCTTTTGGTTTGACGAATTTTTAAATCGAACGAATTTCGATTATGACGATTTTTTTTATGCTTTGATTCCACTTACTTTTTAATAATATTTTTAGTAATAATAATATTTTTAAGTAAGTGTCTGTAAGGCCCATTGCCTTTTAGAATGCAACATGACGTTGCACGACACTAGTTAGAAGAATTAGAAAGATAGGAAAGAATTTTTTTTTGGCGCAGTAGATCAAGAATTAGGTGACTATTTTCTCATTTAAAACTCACGGGCGCCTCTAGCTTGCACTAGGAGTTAGAAAAATTTCTTCTTGACCTGAGTATCGAACTGACGACCTCCGGGTCAGAAGCAAACATCTTATCTACTGCATCAATGCCGACCGCTTTTTGATTTATATTTTCCAAATTAGTACCTATATATTATTATAATATATATTGGACAATATATATTTGCAACATTACAAATTTTCAAATGTACAGATACAGATACGTGTACAGATACGATGAAAACCTACTACCTACTCATGTTCCTATCTTATCCTATCCTACTTTCCCAATTTTGGACGCCCAACTGCACTTCGACCCTTTGTCAATGCATTAATTCTTGTGCAGCTAACACTATTTAGAAAAAAGTCTCAGTGTTTTCACGATAAGTTATTTTCAGTACTTCTTATTCAAAGGCTTCAAGGATGGTGAAAAAATAAAAGAACAACAAAGAGAAAATAGAGTAAAATTTGCAAGTTGGTAATGATCTACGATATTATAGTTGTTCATAAGAGATTGTCAGTACAGACAGTCCTTATGGAAGAGCATTTTTAAAAACCATAGGCGCGCACTTCATTGATTTCAAAAAAATCTGCTGTAAAAAGTGTTTACCCGCCAATGAATTTCCGATAAAAAAATAAAAAAGGCGACTAGACCTGCCAGGTACAAATTCATTACACTACGCACTGATTGGCTGTTATTGTTAATGTGTTGGTAAAAAAATTATTAATACAAAATAATTAAAGTTGTTTCCATCACAACTCGATTAGTTTGAGTGCAATAACTTACAGAATTAATGCTATTTTTAAAGCTTTTACTACTTAATAATTATTCTGTGAGTCCGTGATTTCGATTTGTTATTTGTGATTAAAAAAACGTCGTTTTATAAATTTTTGAATTGGTTTTCGGAAAAAAGTTGTTATTTGTGCCCTCAAAGAGGCCTTAAAGAGGAAAGTGGAAAAATTATTATTATCATTATAAATCAAATAAAGATGGTTAATGGAAGATGTGGCAACGTTGGTACAATTTTAACTAAATTTGAAACAATTTACTAGTACATATATGCACACTACGGCACAACATCGCGGTAAGAACTTTTTTATGAGATCAACTTATGCAATCAAACTGAGATGCAAGCTTCATATCTTCCCTGTAGTAACAATCATTGTTTAACAGAGTATATTTCAGGTTTTCAGGTTAGTTATGTTAGTTGTGTTTTATTGGTAATCTATAGCTATCGCAGTAATGGAAGTCCCAATAACTTTACTTTAATATGTACCTCTATGCATGTATATAACATATCATTTTAATTAATAAAATCTATATTTATGTCGTTATTTTGTTGTTCTTCGATTATTTCCAACAAAGCAAGTCTCTTAAGCTGTCCTGCAACATTGAAATTGGTGCTATTATTTTCAGATTCTCGGTTTTCGTTATCATCTATCGACGATAGTTCGTCGGGAATTCGATTTGTTCGGCAATGATATTATTCAAAATAGCGCAAACCAAGATTCAGCGACATGCAAGTTTGATGCTTAGTACGTCATTTTAAATTTGTATTTGTAATTCTTTTTGACTATTGAAGCTTACGTCATTTTTAATTTGTATTTTTAATTCTTTTACACTATTGAACTTTTCTTTTCTGGCCGACTCTACTAGACATAATTTCTTTAAGAATACTCATCATGATATGAAATATCTAATGGAGTCGCGTTGTTTCAAGCTCTGTTGGGATGTTAGATATCTCTCTCTTCGATTCTGTTTTGACATCGATGTTTTGATATCAATTTGACGTGTTTTTTTCCTTTTCTTGTGTGACGATGGCGTTTCATCTCATTATTTTTTGTCTCTCATGCCGGTAGATACTCTTTTGGTGCGCTTCAAAAATGTTGTTTCCAATGAAAAAGTCTGAATACAGTATTTTTATCAGTTTATTTGTAGAAACGAGACAATACCTAATTTTTTTTAATGGAATACATGTCTAAAAATTACAAAATTGACAAATATGATGAAGAAGTTAACACTAGAGAAATTTTAATTTCTTAGAGGCAACAACATTCATTCCCATACTTTTTGCTGACGCTAGGTCTGGACACTAAAAAATCAAGTGAACAACAACCACATTCCATCACGTAGCGGGAGAAGTAATCTAATACAACCTGTGGGAACATCGCATACCATCAGCGACGGATGCACTTGGCGATAGGTTTCTTAAAAACTAGAAAAGATCATTGTAGTTAGTTGTAAAATAAATTTTAAATGAAGAAATATTTTTTTATTTAAACTAAATTCAAAGTAGTTTAATTTACATTAAAGGCTCGAGTTACAACCAGTACCAAATCGAACAAACGATTTAGGGTGGGCTAAAATAAATAAAGACAAAGCTTTCAAACCACACACAATTTCCGAAAAATTACCGAGCTTATGGTAAGAAATTATTTTTGTAGAATTTAAACAACTTATACAACATACGTTTTAAATGGTTGTTGTAAATGATAAGTGCCTGCATATTTTACAACACAACTTTCAACAGAGTAGACAGTACGCAGCGCATAGTGTTAAACCTTAAACCTCTCTTTATATTGGTTTTGTATGAAATCCGCCTCCACCTTCTCTGCTTCGCTCTGAGGATCGCCTGGTTGGCCTCGTCGGCAGACCTTACGGTTTTTATTGTTCGATGTCTGAGGCGAACTAAATGCCGTGGTCTTGCATTTGTTTGATGCTGGAGATCATAAGCCTGCCTTTGTTCCTCTTAAGTGTTCGCAAATTTTTTTTTGCAAGTTAATTTTTCGCGCATGCACGATTTTTTGTCCGGATTTGACCATCCTTTAACGACGAAGCTCGTTACCAGTCGACTGATTCAGGGACTTACATGCACACTTGTGGAAAAAATTGTCGATTAGTTCGGCTTGGATCAGTGATCGATTTATGGACCTTCAATTAACGAAAACGATATCGAAGGCTTTTCCGATAAGATTATGGTTAACTCCAAAAGAAAGATGCCCTGCTTTTGAATAACGAAATCCTTGCACATCTCTCAAAAGAAGTCAAATCATATTAAAAAAATCATTTATTGCAAGGGGATTATTTTCAAATTTCATCAAAATTGAGAACCATTGTGTGGAACTCACATGGCTGGGAAGCTCTTTGTAATTTTTGTTTACTATCATATTTTCGGCCGAAGTGAAGCAAGCTACAATTTATGATCCCAGTCGCATTTAGTGGAAGTGTGTGTAGTTAGTAAAAAATATCACAGTTAAGAACTAACTAACAATTAAGAATTAATACATGATTTAGATCTCGCTTTTATTCGATTTCCTGTGGTTCAAGTACTCGTTGGTACGATCATAATCTAGTCAAATAAGCTCAAAAAACTGGCTTACCTAGAACTAATTGCAATACACTTTCTGTGAATGAGGTCTTATTGGAAATTTTCTGTGGAACACGATGGTGAAAAGTCTACCACTCTACAATGCCGTGTTAATTTAAGTTTGGTTTTCCCTAACTTACGTTAAAAGCGTCCAGGCATATTTTGTAGAGCACAAAATTTCCTACAAATTGATTATTCAAACATGTTTGAATGTCAATTCGTTGAAAAGCCATTATTTTATTATAATTGAAGTAGGTTTTTTAATTTTCATTCTATTTTTTAGATAATTTGAGTTACTGAATTAAGTTTTCCAAAATTGTAAATCAATTGTAAATAAAAAATAACCTTAAAACAATGATTTTTACATCTAGTTTTCGTTTTTCATTGTATTAATCCCGATTATTTGATTAAATACTCATCATAACAAATATTTGATGGTATTTTTGAATTTCCCGTCTTAAAAAACATATACAATGATACCCACATGATCATATAAACATTTATGAACTACTAGCACACCCGTGCTCGCGTTGCTTCGCAAAGTTTAAAGGCAAATTTGTGTTCACTATAAATAAAGGGTTTTCGGATAAGGACTTGACAGCTTTTTTTTTAAACAAAACGCAAACCATTTGAGATATTTCAAAAACTTTATTATCGGCTTGAAGCACGATCAAAACATTTATGAATGGAACTCGACTTCCTTCACATGGCCACCGCGGGCACGTTTGCAGCGGTCGATTCATCGGACCGAATTTTCGATGACTCGGCCACACATTTCGGCCGAAACGGCCGATATTTCGCGTTTAATATTGGCTGAGCTCTTCCAACGTCGTCGGCTTGGTGGCAAAAACCAATGACTTAACGTAGCCCCAAAGAAAATAGACTAGAGGCGTTAAATCGCACAAACGAGGCGGCCAATCGACTGGCCCATTTGCTGAGATAACACACTCATCAAACTAACTCTTCAATAAATCGATTGTAAGGTGTGCTGTAATGTGGCTTGTGGCACCATCCTGTTGAAATTCGGGCCAAAAATAATCGGTAATCATGGCGTGATAACACCATTCACAGTAACGTGACGATCATTATCGTCGACGAAAATGGCTCAATAACGCCACCGGCATGCAAACCGCACCAAACAGTTATTTTTTGTGGATGAAGTGGTGATTCATGAAGCAAATGTGGATTTTCACCCGACCAATAACGCATATTTTGCTTATAGACAAACTTATTGAGCCAAAAATGAACTTCGACACTGAAGATGATTTAGCCATGAAATTCAACAATTCAACGCTCTTAAAGTTGCGGTCACCGACTCCGAATTTCGGGAAAAAAAATTTTATAATTTGCTCGCTCGTGTACTTTACCATGATGAAAATGCTGAGTTTACTGACAGTTCAATGATTAGTGAAATGGTGCGTTAACAAATTAAATTCAAAGTTGTCAAGTCCCTATTGGAAAACCCGATATTATTACCTTATTATTACGTTTCTACGGGAAAAACTTTTTTAAAGAAATAGACTTTCTTGGACGTTTATACATATTTTTATGGTTTATTTAATTCAAAGCCTCAGGATACACAATGTTGGCAGTCCTAATATTTTCAGGAAGAAGAAGATACTGATTATTTTTTGAGCCTACTCTTGAAAGGGCAACGTAATGCTACCAATAAATGTAAATGATTAGCCCTGAGCCTTGTTAATTGTCATAATTTACAGCTTGAGTAATTAGAAAAAAATGTGTCTTCAATAAAATCAGAACATTAAAAAGTGTAAACGCAAAGCATTCCCCATTTTCTATGGACTGATGACCAGCTATTCCAGAAAATAATTGAGTTTTATTACTACAACAATTCACTCAAGTGAGTAAAAAATAAAACCACCCAGCGATTATTAAATCGAAGAAAGAAGACATACATTTGCGTATACATATTATGTTAGTTACTTGTACTGCACTGGAATTGTAACTATAAGAAAAGTCAAAATATGCTACTTTGAGTGTATTGTATAGTCTATAGTCTATACTGTGTGTGACATAAATTAAGAGAGCATTAGAGGAAGAGAAAAAGCAAAAAATTTGGAATGATTATGAAATGATCTCGCGATCTTAATGAAATTTAATTTCAGAATAAAATACATTTAAAAAGCTGATATTTTTAAACATGTTTTTTATTTATTTGCGAGCGGGTCGAAATTATGGCTTCAAAATACTGCTTTTCAAAATTCTACTTTTAAAGCGAAAGTTCTATTTTTCAAAATTCTGTCTGTTAAAAAAGAAAAAAAAATCTGCTTATTTAAAAAAAAATTGATTCAGTTTTTTATGCACATGCTCAATTATAATGTGTTTACATTTATTTAACTTTTTTAACTTTTCAAAATAAAACATACATCAACAAACATTTTATCTTTTCCCTTATTAGATTTAACTATTGAAACATTAATTTTCAAATACTTAGAATATAAAACAGGTTCCGTAACCTGGATTGTTTTCCCCTATCACCAACACCAAACAAGTTTGCAACTTTGGCAATTGTGGCTCCTCCTCCACTCGAACCCAACCGATATAAAACAATTATTAATAGTTTCTTCCACAGAAAACTGCTGACAAGATCTTTGACCATTAAAAAGTTCGGATTCTTTGATTAAATCAAGGATAACATTAAAATTTGAGCGATTAACTCGTACAATCTCCTTGAATCTATCGTCATCTAAATAAAGCAAAACATCGGTCAAGAAGTTGTTTGCTTTCGGAAATGAGTGATGTAAAAATGGAGTTAGATATCGACATTGTAAATAATTAAAAACTATTTTTTCATATAATTGAACAAATTTCTTATTTTTGGAATCTCTGGATTAACTTCTTCAAATGTTCTTAAATGAAATCCACTGTTTGGATTAACTTCTTATGATGTTATCAATTAAAAATGTTTTTTACTCAAAAAAATCTTTGACGTTTAATATTTGACGTTTATTCTTTGACATTTAACAAGCATCCGGATTCAATTACACAGCATTTAATCAGATGAATAAAAAGGTTGTTCATCCAAACTTTTGCTTAAACTTATCATTTTACACAATTTGTAAACTTACGACGTTGCATGAATACCCTTATTATATTTATTCATTTAAGTATTTCTCTTTAAATCAAATCAACACTTTGACGGTATTTAATTTTGTATAGAAAAATATTAACTCAAAGAAAAATATTCTTTTTTTTTTAACAAAGTCCATGATATACGTATTGTCATATTGGTTTCCTCATTGTGAACTATTGTAGCTTCACAAACGTTATATAAAGGATTGCAAGGCAATAATTGAATCCATAAACCATAGCAATTTTTTTAATTACAACAGGTCACGCAACTTGAATCAATTTACTTTGTGCCGCAAACCTGGAACCCATGTATTACCTACAAACCTAGGTACATTTGTATATACATATATATCGAAAAATATCACATGCATTATGTAGATGAGTAATTTTAAACAATATCGCGAATCGATATGTATGTTTGCGTGTATATAAGTTGATGAAATCCAATTTCATATTCATAGCATTTGGTCTTTGGTGTAATTTAAAATTTTCAGATGCATATTATAGGCGTATTATTCGCTATTGGCATTGTATTGTCAATTTTTTGCCTTGAATTCTAATTACGTTCACTTTAACTATATTTGATTGTGGGTAAATGAAATAAATTGCACTGTAGGTATGTAATTCCAGTGAGAGTGACACTATTTTATATTTTACACGTTGTATTTGCATTGAGCTTTTCCTCGCTATTCTTTGAATTCCGGTTTTCTTCTCCCCGTCCTGAGTGACACAGACAAGAGTCAACAAACAACCAACACAGCAATCAGCATTTAATATCTGAATCTAACAGCTCTCAAAAGCTTTCGTTTATACTTTTTTTTTTGTTATTTCGTTAAGTTTCTAAAGAGAAAAAATACTCTTTTAACGACATAAAACTAAACGATTTACTGAGTGCAGTGAAAGAAAAGTTACATATTTTGTTTAGTTTTTTTAATTTTGATGGGATGGCGATGGAATGTGAACATTTGAAGTGTGGGGTGGCGATGCAAGTTGTTTATATTTTGTACAAATCTACAGGGAGATTCTGGTGTGTTTGACTTGAAGCTACAACTACAATATATGTAGATATGTGTGTTATATGTTATATACATAGCTATTTACTTACTAATTTAGATTCAAGCATAATATATGATATAATATAATAGAGTCAAAACAAAGGTCCGAAAATATGATAACTGAGTGGTGATGCTCCAGTTGAGTTATTAGTAGGTCTTTGTCCAAGTGAGGCAGCAAGGTAGAAACCGTGTTTTCAGATGTTTTGTCAGGGATGGGAATGCTGAGTCCAAAAAATGAAGCAGATCGCCCAAAAAAACGAAGTAGATTTGCAAAATATGTAGCAGATAATGAAAACAAAAATTACAACAAGAAAGTAATTTATATTCATCTTGGTTAATACTAGCTGACCCACCCGACGTTGCTCAGGTGTACCATAGTTTTCTGGATCCCAATAATAGTGCCTCCTATCACATCCAAGTATATCTTTAATCTACCAAGCTAAACATATTTCTTAAATCGGCCAAGCCATTTAAATATAATATTGTTGAAATGGAAAAGGTATACAAGGAAGACTACATTTTCGTTGATATATCTATATGTATCACCATCATAGCGCCACCTTTCGGGTCAAAATTTTGCCTTCTAATCGTTCTAAAAATAAGAAGCGCCACCTAAGACCTAAGGCGTAATTAAATTAGCCTAAGCTTATCCTTACAACGTCAGCTATTTGCTTAATAGGTCTAGTCATTTCCGAGATTAGCTGGAACCAACATCCAGAGACAAAAAATGACTTTTGATTTGCATAAATAAATCAATACAACACATTTTAAATGAGATTTTTATCGTTTCATAAAAACAAGTTAAACGAAGAAGAAATGAGTTACTACGTAGCAGATGCATAAAAATAAATAAATGAAGTAGATCTACTACATATGAAGTAAATTGGCAGCTCTGGTCAACACCCCAAACTCCAACTCCACACCTTGTGGAGGAATCTCTGATTTGGGACCAACCGATTTAAAAGATCCCGGTGCATGGTTTCTGCATCGGGGAAAGAGTATTGATATATGAGTAGCAGCTGGGTCTGAGCTATGGACTTAATTCTGTGGTCGAGACTCGGTATTAAAGAATTGACGGAATCGTCACCGCTGGTGAGATGCCCCAATGAGTTGGGTTTTAACCTATGGACTGGTTTGCCTAACTTACCAGGCTTGGTTAAACCTTAGATACAACTAAAATTAACAAATCCAGTTTCGTTGTACCTTCTTTAGGACTATACAAGCTGGGCGGGAAATTGTAAGGCTTCTAGTTTCTTATTTCAGTAGTAGTCTCACGAACTTTTGCGGCATTTAAGGGATGATGGTTTCCGTGACTTTTTTGGAAGTCAAACTTATAAGTGCAAATCTTCGGATGCTGGCTAGCCTATACCCATGGCTGAACAAATGTGGGGTACCACGGGCTACCAGGATAGCCCAGCTAATTACGTGAGCATAGCTCGGTAGTAGCTGTCTGGTATATGAGGTAGGACCCTAGTGGGAGCTTCGTGGTGGCTGTGGTTAACCCAAAACGAGAGCTGACGACTCTACCCTCAGCTTTTCATATCCGTTTAGTTACTCACGTCCTTCGCCTTCGAACGTGCAATCGCAACGATACGATATCGTATGATAAGCTCATTAAACTCCGACTTACACAGCATTGTCAAATAAGGTAATAGAAATCGTGTGGAGTTTAAATGCTTCGAAAACTCAATGCTGTCTCCTGTCATTAAAGCTAAACATAGCCCCATGCTGCTATTGTCCATGAATTGCACTTATATTGAAGAAACCGAAAAGCTCTCAGTACTCGGTATATATTTGAGACCGCTAAAAATGCTGCTAAATGCTTAGGTTTTCTGTATAGATGCAAGAAGTTTTTTTCCCCTTCTGATCTGGCTACAATTTATAAAGCGTTTATACGCCCAAAACTCGAGTATAACTCTTACAGGTGCTTCGCAAACATCGCTACACCTGCTCGATAGAATACAAAAAGGAGCGTTAAGATTAATAGGAAAAAGAAATGTCTCTGAAACAATTGCACCTCTAGAACACCGACACAATGTTTCATGTCTTTCCTTGTTTTATCGTTTCTTTTATAAAAAAAAATGTTCACTCGAAGTAGCCAGCTGCATTCCTCCCCTTAAAAGTTTCACCCTTGAGCCTAATTTCAGACGTAACGTATAATATAGGGATTCTTTCTTAGCCAAACAACAGGAATTTGGAATAGTTTACCCGGCGATATTATCCCTTGCCATTCTTATTTGCAAGCATTCAACACCAATGTTGACCGACACCTCCTGTCGTTCCCCTCACTCTCTTCATAATGCTCGCGCAGTGTGCAGTGTGCTCTACATGAAAAGGGAAACAAAATGTCCCTTGAGAGTGCGACATCATAATATCAACAACAAAAGTCAAAGCCGTTGTTGGCTATACTTTCCAATCTCTGCACCTAATAACGAAGAAGTCCCTGACATTACAGTAGAAGTTCAGCTGCGGTGAAAAATTATAAAAAAGAAAAGGAAAACGATTGGGGCAGACGTGATATACTCTCAGAATTTTGGAAAAAGATCGGAGACATCGGGTCTAGAAGATAGCTCACAATTCTTAATTTGATCAAAGCGATGACCAAATGCCTAATCAGTTAAGGGAAGGTTTTGTTTCGGGTAAATCAATCAAAGATGCAATCTAGAGCATAAGAATCAGTATGGCAAAAAAATTGTATTCCGCAAGAAAAAGCTTGTCTATTGAATAATAGAAAACCACAAGATCCGATATGGGTTGCCGCTAGGTAACGGGGATTTCCGCGAATCTACATCCGCATGATCATGGAAACGTACGAGCAAGTCTAAACAAAGGCTAGATGCCCCACAGGAGTTACAGAAGAGTTTCCAATGCAAGATAGTGTGTACTAAAGGAAGCGTCTTAAGCCCTTTTTATACCTTGACTTTTTGCTAAAGCATACGTTGATGGACCCGTAAAAGACTGAATACCTATGCTGCCATTTTTCTGATCCATAAAACTCTATTATGGGCATTTTTTTTAATGGAATAGTTCTTTCCAAGGGTGAATAGTTTAAATATCTTGGATCTATGATCAACAGCGAAGGATCTTGTGATGACGACATCAAGCATCGCGTAAGTACATATAATGTGGATGAAGTGGCGAAAAGATTCTGCTGTCTTCTTTGATCGAAATATGCCCCTAAACTGAAAGGAGGGCTCTAACAGTTTTCCGTCCAGAGCTTACATACGGTTCACAATTTTGGACAACAAACAAGAAGTATGAGATTAAATTGAGAATAGCTGAAAAGAACATGATGCGCATGATAGTAGGAGTGACAACAAAGCCTGATTAAATAAGAAACAAAACGAGGAAGCTTCCATAAAGAATACAATCTTGTAATGTAAGGGATATCCCGATTAAAAAAATTTATTTATTATGTATGGAAAACAATATAGGTTTATAATGGCACTCTTTTGTTAAATTTTTCCTTTAGCGTAACCTTAGCTCAATATTTCTGTTACAGCACGTTAATGGGCGAAATTGCGCCTGAAAACGTTTTGTGAAAGCGATTTGCTTTCCAGAAAACGCTTTCAAAAAATACTTTCAGTGTGTGACTAGTTCATGAAAGCGTTTTCAAGAAAGCAAATAATTTTCTGAAAACGCTTTCCGCTTTCAGAAACTGTTTGTGAAAGTTGTTTACTTTCTTGAAAGCGAAGTTATGTTTTTCACCCTAATTGAGTCATCTGCCCCGGCAAAAGCGAGGTGACAATGACCTGTCATCTGTATTGCGTCCTCTTTATAAAGAGGCAAATGCCTTTGTTTATTAATACGTTAAATGCTAACGTTAACATTACAATATTTATATACCTATTTTAATATACTTAAATATCTAAATTCTAAGTTAATTGAATACAAAGTTTCAATGCCTTTGAAAAAAGAAATTATATTTAAAGCCTACGAATTGAAAGTTGTCGTTTGAAGAAAAAAAAAGATTAGAGAATTTATTAAAAGTTTTAAATAATTGATTAAGAGGACTGTTCTCGCCATAATTTGATGTGCTGAATATTGTGTAGAGGCAAATTTCTTCATAAACTTGTCCGACTCAAATTGACATTTTTTCGACCTTACAAATGAAACATACATATGGATCACGAAACTCAGGAGAAAATCTTTTGACAAACCCAAGTGTTTTGTTTGCTTTTTTATGATGTAGTTATAGTGATCAATAAAAGATAGTTTTGGGTCTAATAGGTTTCGAAGATCGGAAAAACTAGATAATTTACACAAACTAAACGAATTCAACACATAGTTATAAGTAAATTACGTTTGCGTGTAAAACACATTGTCTTACACTTGTCAATATTTAAAAACAAACAATTATTATTGCACTATTCCCAAGATTTAATTAAATCGTGCTGCAGTTGTTCACAGTCTGCGCTGTTGTCAATTGCTCGAAATATTTTTACGTCATCGGCATAAATTAATGCCATTGAATGTTTAAAAAAGAAGGGAGATCATTAATAAATAAAACAGATAACAGAGGTCCTAGATGACTCCCCTGAGGGACACCAGAGTTAACATTAAATTGATGTGAGCCTCATGCACAACAATCCAAAATAGCAGACATTTTGCGGACGGGCAACGGTCTATATGGCAGCAAATTCAATGAGTTTGTATCCCCTTTACACACAAAACAATTTCAGAAAACATTTTCGCTTTCATAGTGTGACGATCCGAAAAGTACTTTCAGAAAGTATTTTCTTTTCATAGTGTGAAAGTACTTTCAAAAAAAAATTAAAACAAAAAATTTCGAAAGTCTTTCTTAGAGTACTTTCCTTTCATTGTGTGACGACACCTTTAGTATTTGTTTTATAAAAAAACATGTTTTCTATTAAAATAATTTTTTTTTTTAAATTGTATATGCGCTATAAAACCATTCAACAAGATGGTATTAGCAACTATTTCGTTCCTCGACTTTTCGACAAATCTTAAAGTCTAGTAATGGACTAAATGTTTTTTTTTTTTTTGGGAATTTACTATTTAAGGATTTATATTGAGTGCAAAAGCACCGAGGCTTAATATTTGTCCGCAATCTCAATCAAAAGACACATAAAAAAACGTTTTCTTCTAACATTTGTTTCCCTTCACCGCTTGGCGAGTCTCAGTTCACAACAAAAAAATATTTAAATTTATAATTTCGTATTCGTCTACGCTGCGGACGTATGTACACACATATTATGTACATACCATATACCTAAGTCTGAATTCAATCGAGCCCTGATATTTGTCGCTGGGAACTGAAAATGAAGCTTTGGTGTCCAACTTTTGTGGGAGGTTAGTTTAATGTGTTCTGGTACTATCATCGGCATCTAGCCGACTGACTGCTCACCACAATAAAAGCCATCGTTTTAGGTAGGTACATATGTGTCGAAAGATAGTTAACTTTTCATACACATAGCTAAGAAAAACTCTGATGTTTGTATGCGTCAACGACAATAGACTTGTTTGTGTGTGCTTTTACTAAACGATGCCACAGCTCTTATCGTGTGTGTAAAACCAAGGTATAAGGTCGACTAATTGGATAGTATAACAAGTGGCAAATTGGATTATTGCGACATTTATCTTCTTTTCCTCTTTTTTATTATTATTTTGCTGAATAAGTGAACCGCATCACTTAATCGTCTTTTGTATAAAACATAAGTTTTTCTTTATTTTTTATCAGTTCGTATTAACAACAGGGCTTCTTTAAAAAGTCTGGATTTCTAGAAGTACATATTAGGCTTGGTGTTACAAATGATCATTTTTCGTCATGGGTCTCTTGTGAGTGCGTAGGGGAATCCAGCTTTTAATACCGAAAAAATTGTTTAAATCTATGTGCTTCATTTGGTTAAACTCATTTCGTAACTTTTTATCCCGCTTATTTTCAAACGACAAATTGTTGTTTTGCAAAAAAAAAAATAATCCATACACCCAACCTCACACCTACTTCAAATCGTATAGTACCCACAGGCGCGGGGTTTATGTTAAAATGAAAAAAAATAATAGGTTAACTACAAAATCCCTTTTTATTTAACTTGTTTTTTAGCCAACCCTTTGACAAGAGCTTGTTGATAGTTTGAAACCAAATTTCAAGAGTGTGGTTATTTCCAATTTAAAAAAAAAAAACAGAACTCGATTTTTTTTAAATTGAATTCTTTTTACAACAAAAGTCCACCACCGATTCATTTCGGATGGAAGGGATATTTTGCGGATTCAAGCACCTAAGCTCGAAGAATTCACCCTATAGGAGTATAGGTATTTAACTTGACTATTTATTATATATATTTAATGAAACTCTTTCAACGCTTTGTTTACTATAAAACATGGATTCTTCGGAAATGTCTAAAAAAGCTTAATGGAATTTAAAGCCGCTGACTTAAATATTTTGTATAGAATAATGACATCTACTTTTTAAAACAATAATAATCAGATCAAGGATGAGGAAAATGAAAAAGGATTTATTTCATTAAATTACATATACATACGTATCTTCTTTTTCAAATTCCTATTGCAAATTAGACGCCTTCGATGGGGGACAAAATTCATCTAATTCTTGATTTTGTGCGCCAAAAAAAAATCTTTCCTGTCTTCTAATTTTTACTTGCGATTTATAGGGACTATAAGGCAAGTTATGCGTTCGTAAAAAAAAAATTCGAACAATCAAACATGACATTACGATGATAGAGAAGTCAAAGAAAGTGGGTCCGGAAATTCCGTCCGCCTGTCTGTCTGTCCGTATCGATTCCTACAGCCTAAACGGTTGGGCCGATTTGATTCAAACTTGGTATATAGTATTTTCTATGCAAAATCTATCTTTAAGTTTTAATGGATTTTTCAGAAAAAGTTTTATAACAGTACCTCCCATATGACCGGTTTTTTTAAATCAGACTTTCTCGTTAACTAATTGACGGATTTTGATGAAATTTTCAAAGTATATAGTGTTTTATGATTTAAAAAATGTTGCTTATTAAAATTTTCAAAAACACTTTTTTTTTAATTTTTAATAATTTAAAAAAAATTATTTTGTTTTTTTGAATATTTTGAAAATGGCTTTATAGATTTTTTTTAATTTTTTCTCCTAGTATAAACTATAGATTTCTTTAAATTGACATACTCAAAAAAAAATTCAAAATGTTTTCGAAAAGTTTTTCAAAAAAAAATTTTTTTTGAAAAAAAACTGGTCGAACGATTTTGAAATGAAAAATTCAAATTCAAATAGAAAACAGCAAAAGAAATAAGATGGCTTTTAACATTTTTGCCAAAAAACGTTATGAATTGTGGTTTTTTGATTTGATAAAAATTTTATTTGTTTAATATTCTCCCCAAAATTTTATTTCATATTGTTTGGCTAAGCCTTAGCCATTAGTCAAATAAAAGAAGGTGAAAACTTACATACATACTTACGTATTTTAAAGCATTTCATCATCATAAAAGCACACAATAAATAAGGAAGCCTATGATAAACACACAAAAAGAACTAACAAATAAAAAACTATTCGATTACTACTGAATGCAAAAATTTCAATCGAGAAAACAAAAGCTTACACTTGCCTATAAATAAACAAAACCACTGTGTTAACTTTTAATATTGTCTCTATACCCACTCGCTTAACAGTAGTTAGAATGTGTATCTTAATTTTAGTACCTACCTTCCTTTCACCCTTATTATAGGTACATGATATCCTTAATAAATTCCATTAATACCTACCCACACCATACGTTTATCGATCCATTAAACATAATTAAGCTATTTTAATTAATTTGATTTCAAAAAGTAAATTATTGTTATAGAGACCTATATAGGTCCTTATACCTAGCATTATTGCCCTACTGCTGATTCACACGAATCTTTATGCCAGTTGTTCAATTTTTCATCAATCATCGAAATTTCTGTCATGTTCGAAATGCGCCCAATGATAATTTACTGATTTGTTCAACGTTTTCAGCAACAGAGAGATTTCTTTGATTTTCCGCATTATGCAGTTCAAAATTATGTGAATATTGCTCGGTGCAAGCAAGTAATAAAGAAAACCCCGAAAAATCCACCAGGCGACGTTTTCAGCAGTTAATTGTGTCTAGGCGGCATTTGCAAACAATTATTATGGCAGTTTCACATTTTGTTATAATTTTTGTAGAATATTATTAATTGTTTTTGAAGGTCCATTTTAATAAATGCCAAAGTTAAATAAAATTAGAAAGAAAAAAGTATATATATATGGTATATATATTAATATGTTTAAAATATAGAACGATTTCGTATTATAAAATATTAAACTGCTAGAGAGAAAAAATTGATAATTAATTTTATTAAGTTAATATGTTGCAGTTAAATTATTAGCGCCAATTGAATCGTTCATTTCAAAAACCTCATATATCACTCAATTAGAATTTTTCAGGAATAACAAAAACTGTTTCATTTAAACAAATGAGTTTTAATGGACTTTTGTATGCTTAATTTGGTATTTGAGTTGTAAAAAATTAAAATATCAAATAACCTTAACAGTTTATTAATGAAAATAATGAAAAATAACCCGAAAAATCTGTTCTTGACTTATGATGTTTTAGCGACATATAGGTTTAGTGGTACATAATTTAACCAAAACAATCGTAGTAATCATATTTTGTGTTGCTTATTATTAAAAGTTACACTTAAAAATAACCTTATTAACATTTTACATGTACTAATTTGAAATGTTTTAATATCTTTAAGGTCATTCTCATTTGGATTATCTTCAACATTTGCAGTTGGCCAACTAAAAATCTTGTTATAAAATTGCATATGCTCTTTCAGAATGCTATCTTTTACTTTTTTACTTGCAATTTATAGGGACTATAAGGCAAGTTATGCATTCGTAAAAAAAAAAATTCTAACAATCAAACATGCCATTACGATGATAGAGAAGTCAAAAAAAGTGGGTCCGGAAATTCCGTCCGTCTGTCTGTCTGTCCGTATCGATATCTACAGCCCAAACGGTTAGGCCGATTTGATTCAAACTTGGTATATAGTATTTTTAGAGTGCTCTACCCGACAGTTTTTGGAATTGGTATTTTAGCTCCAAAACTAACGGTACCTGCCATATAACTTTTAATGAAAAACTTATTTTTCTCGAAAACGGCTCCTACGATTTTGATAAAACTTTCAGAATGAAGTTTTCTATGCAAAATCTATCTTAAAGTTTTAATAGATTTTTCAGAAAAAGTTTTATAACGGTACCTCCCATATGAACGGTTTTTTTTAAATCAGACTTTCTCGTTAATTAATTAACGGATTTTGATGAAATTTTCAAAATATATAGTGCTTTATGATTTAAATAATATTGCTTATTAAAATTTTCAAAAACATTTTTTTTTAATTTTTAATAATTTTTTTAAAAAAATATTTTGTTTTTTTAATATTTTGAAAACGTTATGTATAGTGTTTTTTTGATTTCATAAAAAATGTTCCCTCAATTTCATATTGCTCGGCTAAGCCCTAGCCATTAGTCAAATAAAAGAAGGTGACATACATACCTACATATTTTAAAGCATTTCATCATCATAAAAGCACACAGA
Source organism: Platycheirus rosarum (assembly GCA_963971375.1). NCBI lineage: Eukaryota > Metazoa > Arthropoda > Insecta > Diptera > Syrphidae > Platycheirus > Platycheirus rosarum. The sequence goes on along the minus strand of OZ020507.1, from coordinate 219,851,157 downwards.
ATAAATAAGGAGCCTATGATAAACACACAAAAACAACTAACAAATAAAAAGAATTATTCGATTACTACTGAATGCAAAAATTTCAATCGAGAAAACAAAAGTTTACACCTTCCTATAAATAAACAAAACCACTGTGTTAACTTTTATTATTGTCTCTATACCTACTCGCTTAGCAGTAGTTGGAACGTGTATCTTATATTTAGTACCTACCTTCCTTCCAACCTTATTATAGGTAAATAATATCCTTAATAAATTCCATTAATACCTACCCACATCATACGTTTATCGATCCATCAAACATAATTAAGCTATTTTAATTAATTTGATTTCAAAAAGTAAATTATTGTTATTGGGACCTATATAGGTCCCTATACCTAGCATTATTGCCATACTGCTGATTTCGACGAATCTTTATGCAAGTTGTTCAAATTTGTCCATACCAAAACGAAAATTAAACTGAAAAAAGTCATTTATATCTTTCTATTAGCAAATTATATTATAAACAGTAAACAGCAAGTGGAAAGATGATACACTAAAAAACTGCAAAAGCTAACAATCCTATATATTTATGTGTTTATCCCTTTATCGTGACGCATGTTCGTTCGAGCTTCAAACCACAACGATTCTAAAGAAATTGCACGTCAAAAAAACATTAAAATTAAATATTTGTCAAAAAGACGCCTGTACCTAAAAAAGATTAGCACACGGGAGCAAGTACGTGCGACCCAGTCGTGCCTTTTATTTTATTATTGACTAGCTTACCCGCTAGGGTACATCATACATTTTCGAAAAAAACGCACCTGGCGTTCATCTGCTTGTGAAACAACCCCTGCACCAACGGGTAATTAAAATAGATTTAGTTACACCTTTTACAACATCAGCAGTATGCCAGTGAAAGTCTCGTCAAAATCGGTGCAGCCGTTGCCCGGAACAAACAGACAGAAAGACAGACAGAAAAAAAATTTCAAAATTTTAAATCTTTGGACAATGGAAGTGAAACATATGTTGTAATTTTTTTTTATTGATAAGAATGAATTTTTATTCATTCCATCAATATATTCATCAGCTATGATAGAACTTTTTCGGTCTGAATCATATTGAAAACTCATGTATTTCGAAGGTGCGAATGACTTTTTCTGTTCTTTTGGGATTTTTTTTCCATAAAATTCAGTTGACAAACATGTTTTTTTTTGTTAAAATTTGGCCGCCATTTCTTATGTTCCAATACATCTTCAGTTTTTAGCTCTATAACTCAGTCATAAGCTCCGTCCGCCATCTAGTACTGCATGCGAAAACCTCGTCACTGAGTAATGTTGTTTAAGCAATGGACGTCTTTTACACGGTATTATTTTTATTATATTTGTTATTATATATATTATTATTATTATACGTGGTTTTTACCCTGAATACGGATTTCCTTTAAGAAACCATTTCCAGCAAAAAAAGCATGTCGGAAAAAAATGTGTCTTAAGATATTTTTGAAATGACCGATTCGATTAAACATTTTGAAAAATGTTTACTGCTTTAAATGTGGCATCATGTACTAAAATCCTTCGAAAAAAATATTTCATACTATATGAGGCTCATAAAATTAATTCTTTGAATATTTTTTACAGTTTCTTTGTATTTTACGTTTTCTTCTTTATTGCTGTACACCTGCTGTAATCTGAATTAATGCACACAAAAAATAATACACAAAACAATGCGCCTCAATCAAGTTGCAGCAAAAAAATAAGAACCAAGATTATAAAAAAATACCAATAGTGGGAATCACAGTAACATAAAAATCTTTGTCTTGGCTTCTCCAAGTCTATCGAAAGCAGCAGTGGCGAGATTTTGCGTCATATCCACTTTTTAATACAAGGAAACCTGTTTTGGAGGTAGACTGGTATCGCTGTTGTTTTTTTTTTCTGCAAAGTCTACGCAGTTACGTGCTGGGCTGCTGGGTTGGTACTTTTACGCTTAAAGATTTAGGAATACAGCAACAGCAGTTGTATGCTATCTTCCGTTGGATTTATTTATGCTGTTTCTCTTCGGTGGTGGGCACGTCTCTCGCGCTACTTCCTACTTAAAGTCTTCCAAAATCCTGAATCCTCAATCCTGACCATTCATTAAGCACCCATGAACCATGATTCATCTAATACCAATTTCTACTTTCCTTCTCTTAAGTCAGTTTTGAGATACTCTTGATTTTTGCAACTTATTTTCGTTTTTTTTTGTAGGTCAAAATATTTATAAATGACATTAATTCGCAACCACAATGCAGCTTGGAAAAAATTTTGTATGGGTATTGTGTACTTACACCTACACACTAACCCATTTATATACAGGGTGATTCGCAGAAGGACAATACAAAAATGGTATGGAAAACGATTTTCTAAAAAAAATGGACACAGCTGGGTCGCACGTACTTGCTCCTAATGTGCCTAATCACATTGGAAGGCTTGACTTTGAAAGAAACAAGGAATATTTAAATAAAAAAATAACACGATACAAACTTAAAAAAATTGTCAAAACCACAATACTTAAAAAATTTTAGTAAATATGGAGTCCGTCGTCACACGTCTTATATATTATCGAACTTATGAAAAAAGTATTTCGAAAATTGGAGGACCGGTTTTGATAAAATCCGGTTTTTTATTTTGTTTAAAAAAATGTCTTTTTGAGATTTTGGTATGCAGTTTTTTAGAGTTTATTAAATACACACCTGATCATAATTTTTTATATTATAAATAAAAAATCTTCATAAGCTTAAAAATTATTTAATTTTCAAAAATAATATTCAAAAATTAATTTAAAATAGAAAAAAAATATTCAAAATTTTGGTATGCAAAATTAATTTAACTATTTAGATTTTTTTCAAACATAAATGAAAATCCAATGACCCGTTACCGAGAAAGTCTAACATTTAAAAAACCGTTATATGAAAGGTACATACCGTTAATGGACTTTTCCCGTAAATTTCGTTTTGATGACATGAAAGCCAATGCTTACAAAAACATTCTCAAAAATCGTTGGAGCCGTTTTCGAGAAAAATAAGCTTTTCCTAACGGTTATATGGCAGGAACCGTTATTTTCAGCCCTCCATTAAGTTAAATAATATCGACTCAAGATAATGTGGACTTTTAATTAAGAACCCTCAACTTAGTTTTTCTCAATTACTGAAACGGGAGAAAATATCATTCGAACGCACTTATATTTGGAATGAAGATGTCAAAGATTAAAAAAAAAACCAATAAAAATTCTCCAAAATCTAAATCTATTGCTGCATATCCCGCAATGTTGCAAATTAACCGAAGTGAGTGGTTTGGTTAGTTAGTGCAAATCAAAGCCGAAGCTGCTGGTTTCTTTAAACTTTCTGCGTAAAAAAAACAAAGATCCAGAACCATGCTGGTAAACCAAAAGCTACTGCCGGGTGAAAAGAAAGTGAAGAAAGCCGACACAGCTTTGGAATACAATTATATTTGTAGTAATTATTTTCATTTAAATAAAATAGGTTTGTTTTGTTGAATTCTTTAATTTCGGAACGATATCTGTTAATTCAATCCTAGTTTTGATTAATTTGCGATTAGGTGCAGTCAAATACTCATGTAACACATTGGTGAAGACAAGATTTAAACTTTCTTAGGTTTCGACTGACTTCAATTTCCTAAAAATTTCATTTTAAATGTCAAACGGTCACTAGATAAAGTATACATTAACTGCGTTTTATTATCCACCTAAGATACATAGATCTTTGTTGATAATAAAACGATCCAGATCCAGATCATGAATATTTTGTGTTCAATTCCCATTACAATACTGCAAAAGTGCCATCTGTTGTTCAGAATAAGTACTATTTTTTGGATCTTGAAATAGATGCAGATAGAAAGCAGGATTCCAAATTTTCTGATCCAGATCCGAAGATAATAAAACACAGCTATAAAAAAGATAATGGGGACTTTTTCTGCTTTTAAAGTTAGGCGAGTCAATTAGTGATAAAGCATACATTAAGTCGACTAAAACTATCAAAGTCGACTTCCATATTAAAATAGTTGTTTGGAGGCTGGCTTTAGAGTCGACCCTTATATTAAAAGGGATTAAGAGTTTAGTTTTCAAACTAAAAATTTTAATTAAAAATGAAAAAAATTCAATGCTTGGGTAGTGGCTTTGTATATACACTGCATATAGTACTATTATGGAGCATCATTTTTTAGTTCTGAATCAAGTCGCAATGAGGCGTGCTGAAATTGCTAATTGGTGTGAATATAGAATAAGTACAGACAACAAAAGTTTATTAAATACTGGTAAAATATCGGTAATGGTTCTCGTCTCCACTATTTAGAGTTAGTTCTGAATCAACCAGGAAGATGGCCAGACGAAAAATGACCACCATGAGAGTACTATAGAAAATGTATATACAATGGTAGTGGACTTATCAAAATCAAATATAATCAAAATATGAATAGACTAACTTGTATTATCTATATTTTACTAATTCAAAGTATATCATAGAAAAGTATGCAGGACTTCCTTCAAAAGTACCAAATATTCTGTTACTTTTTTTCATTTTGTCATTTCAGCTAGATGTTGTTTATATGTTTTCCTGTTTTCGGTTATTTCTTTATTCTTCTTTTTGAAACAATGGTCGGGAGCTTAGAAAAGTGGTTAAGTACCAAAGAAGGAATGTAAATTCGAAGATTTTTTAAGGTTAGCTAGACGTTTCTCTTATGTCCGGTCACAGCGTCAAATATTTTTTGAAAAATTAACGGTTATATGGAAGTCACCGTTAATGCTTGAGCTAAAAAATAAATAACAACTTACATGTGTACTACCAGGAAGTTATAGCTATTTCACGGGGGCCAACCCGATCATCAGACTCCTTTTGTGGTGTTTAATCGCATTTATGTTCAATTAATTCGAAAAACCTTTTTGGTAATAAGCGATCCAGCGTTTGCGAAGCCGACGTACTAACATCGCACCATCGCAGCCACATGATAAGCATGTTCTTAGAACAGGTTTTGCTGGTTTATCAAATTACATTGAACTGACTATCTAGTAACTTTTATTATTGAAAACATGAACAAAACATTAAAAACAATTTCAATACGATTTTCTAAATATTTTTTCTTTACCTTTCAGAGATTTCTAGAGATTAAAAATCATACCCATGAAAATTAACCCATTTATTCACATGGTTGCGTTTGCGTTAATGCGTTGTGATGACAGTAATTCTTGGAATTTCGTTTCGATATTACTGATTTTACTACTTTCTGTCCAAGAGAAACATTTTTGTATTATATGTAATAACAAATTAATTACTGAAGTTAATCCCAATGGGGATTCATTTTTTTTTTAATTAAAGAAAATAAAGAGAATCATGTGGTATAAAATATGCTTTGCTCACAAAGAGAACTTGTCGGAGAAACATCCGCCTTTTTTACAATTCAGATTCCTTGATGTAGTGAGTTTAGAGTACCTAAGCTTCTTTCTACGATCAGAGGCTCATCATAAGTGGATGTATTATTTGTTTATATAAATATAAATAACGTAAGCCTTACAAAGGCACAAAATACAAGACTAAACAAATATAGCAATAATTCGAATTATTAACATAATATCGAAGACATTAAAAAAAACAATCACTTTTTAACACGCCTTTGGTGAAGAAATTACAACTGAATAAGCTAGATTCGCTGTGCATGGGTGGCAGATTAAGAACATCATTACCTTTAGGGGCAAAACATATGAAATTATGTTGGATTGCTTCAATTCGGTTCTAACGATTTTCGAGTCCATACCTGTGAAGCTTTAAAAGTATGAATTATCAAATAATGTTGAGTAAATTCTACGTCCCAAATACTTAAAACTAAAGACGCGACAAAGTTTGTATTGCGAAATGTAATAATCAAATGCACTTACGAATCCTTTCCCAGTGAAAGAAATATTCTACCATTTTACAGGGCGAAGAGAAATGCAACATTTTCTGTACCAAATACTAAAGTTTTTAGTGTATGCCTGCAGAAAAATGCTGTTATCACTAGACTTAACTCTAAAGCCAACATTTTTGAAAGGATCCGAAAAACAACTTTTAAATTTTAACTGGTAGAACTTTCCCAAGGAATGATTCCATCCAAATTAAGGAAAATATAAAAAAAGTACAATTTGAAAAAAAAATTATATTTCGTAGCTTAGTTGATCAAATGCTTTAGTAAGTCAGTATAAATACAATCAACTTTATAACCTTTTCAATTGTTAGAGAATGCATTTCTGTTTTCTATTTAAAGAAGTCTTTGTTATGTAATATTTATACTCAGCCCTAGAGAACGTTACATTCGTCTGAGAACATAATAAATCAATTAGATTAACAATTTACATATATGTAAACCTTTAGAATTAACCTATATATTATATTTTTCGGTGAACAATAGAACTCGTGAGAGGTTGGAAATTTTCCGGCTATACCCATGAGGAAATCTTCTTCGCTCTCTCATTTAGTTGTATGCATGTCGGATTGTCTGCGCAAATAATTGTCAACTTCCCTTAAATGCTTGAACAATTGTCGACTGATAAATTATTTACTAAGCTCAAGATTACAATTTTTATTACAAAATAGCACGACTAGTTTTTGTCGTCGTCGGTTGTTTCTGGTTATTTTCCGTCCTTGAGTTTATTTTATTTAATTCCCTAGTACGTTACCCAAATTGAAACTTTACCTAAGTCTATACGTAATGAGATCATGAGTTCTTTAAAACAAACATATGACATAGATTTTGATTTAGATTTACAAGACGGCAGAGAGTGAGCTTTTTTTTAAAACAATAGTCTCAAATTTAATTTTAATTTAACTTTTAAATGGCTGATATCAAACAAAATATAGATGCGCGATGAAATGATCTAAGCTCTGTACAATTATTTACGAATTCTGTGCAGGCGCCTTTGTTTAATGACAGATGATGACATCAACAAACTAATAACTTCAAAATTAAATTTAAACGAAACGAACAAGGCGCGTGTAGTTAGTTATTGAGTGATTCATTCTTTGTTGTGAACAATGAATAAAAAGATTTTATTTTAATACGAACCAGCAATAACAACAATACCTGCACAAAAATGAAAATAAAAACATTTTCTCTAAACTGCCCTGCAACTGAAAATAGTTACAAAAGTTTTATTGAACGCTTCAATGCAGCGCTTAGCATACGTTTTCTTTCTATACTGTACTATGTATGTCCTCAGTTTTGTGATCTAGTGATGTAAACTCGTATTGCTCAATAGGTTATCTATGTAAGTGTAATATGGAAAAATGTGATAACTTAAGCGTGCCCTACTGTCAAAAGTCTTAATGACCCAAAACAAACAGTCATATGGCTATAATGGAAATGGACTCATGCTGCTTTCGTTAAGTTTTGCTAAGCATAAATGTCCAACCATAATACGCGAAAGAAATAGGAAGCTAGTGCTAAAACTGAACGAAAAGTTTCTTTCCGTCGTTCTGTTAAATACATCAGTTGGCCATAATAGCCTTAAGAAAATAAATACAAACATTTTTCAGATTCAGAAATAAAATTTTATTTTATTAATATTTTTCGCCTGGCCATCTTCCTTGTTGATTCGATACTAACTCTAAATAGTGGAGACGAGAACCTTTAGCGATATTTTACCAGTATTTAATGCACTTTTGTTGTCTGTACTTATTCTATATTCACACCAATTGGCAATTTCAGCACGCCTCATCGCGACTTGATTCAGAACTAAAAAATGATGCTTCATGATAGTACTATATTATGGTTGGGTCTTAAGGTTTTTATTTTTGAATTGCTCTCACATATGCAAACTTGACAGCGCTGGTATAAAACAGTCGAAAACAACGACAGCTTAAGTTATTTATCATGTTTTTTTAGAAACATATGAAACATTTTGTTTGACAGTAGGATTTTGCGATTTGTTGATTATGCATTTGCTATTTAATAAATAGGTTAACTTTTACTTTGACAAAAAGGACCGACGTGCTATAGGATTTAACGTGGTCAGTGGTCAACTTATACCAAAATCCGCTTCTGGTTGTTAAGTTAAATGAAGTACATAACTCTTTTTTAAAGATACTAATTCACTAAATAAACGCGTTTGGTAGCTTTCTACCGAAGATAAACTGATGCATGAAAACAAGTACATAAATACAAAATAAAACTTGTGTCGCAATTTATTTTATCGCTATAACTATATAACAATCAATCTTTCCAGATCATGTAGTTACAGAAATCTGTATCGACTCGTGTAAACAGGAGGATTGTGGTATTTATGTACTTATCAAGTCATTGTGTTGATTTTTTTTAAATTTTACATCAAGAAGAGCAGCTATGAAGCACCATCAATTCAACCGATATTGATGAATCAACACGTCCGTCGCCGCGTGTTGAGTGCCTTAGTAAGATATTCATAGATTATTGCCCTGAATTATTTATAAAATTGTATTTGTATTGAGCTGTATTGTATTGAGCTCTTCATAACGCAAAAAAAACTCAAGTCCGAAGCAGAGGAAAAGTACTGAAACGTTTATAAAGAAACGATAGACTTGTTGATTTTTTTTCGTTTACACAAACGACTATATGGATTGAGGACGGCTTTTGCTGAATAGACTAGCTGAGCATCGTTATCACTTTATTATGCTGAAGAAATCCATTGGAGAGTAGGCACATTACGAGTACCTCAAACATTGGATTGCTAATATACAGAACAGATTTTGTCTGCTAATTAGTGCGATATGTGTCAATTGATATTTCAAACTTGTTTGTTCAAATGTAGTTTAATAATATTTCTAGGCCTAGTGACTTATACTCCCAATTATTCCTGTGTGTATTCTGTGAATCGCAGGAGGGGAGGGGACCAACAATTTATCAATTTATCTTGGAGGATTTGTCATCTTTGCATGTAATATGCAATACCCCGGAAAAAATTGGTTCTGACGCGAAAACGAACCCCGACCCTTCGGCATAACAGTCCTTCACACTAAGCACTAGACCACGGGGCACTTTGCATTTTAATATTGTAACATATTTCGTATGCGATATTTGCTTTTTTTAGTTGCTGAAATATTGGTGGTGAGTTGGCCATAAGATTTCTGTAAATTATTTAAAAGCATAAATAATAAAGAAACCAACTTGCTCAGTGATGATATGTATATTATCTTGTTAATACGTTAACTGATTTTAAAACTATCAAAACTGAAAAGTTTTCGGATTGGCATTAGGACAATGATTTTTTTTACCATTTTACAAAATCATCTATATTATAAAAAAAAAATCAAATCAGAATGTTAATGAATAATCATATATTATATGTACTGTACGTATATAATTTTCTTTACGGGTGTTAAGTGTAACTATAAGAAAAAACGGTTATTTTTCCGCTGACCAGAACCAGACTTCATGGAGGAAATAAACACAATATAGTGTTCACGATCCGATGGAAAGATGGAACCTAACAAGACTAGTACTTAGTACCACATATAATATAGTTACAGTTCCCAAATGCGCGGCAGATCGCTTTGTAAGGCGCATTGTTATTTTGGTATTGTGTATTGTATTGTATATTGTGGATCTTTAAAAATTTTAAATTTTTAATAAAACTAAGAATACCAAAATTGGTTAAACCTTCAATTTTGTATTTACATATAATGCCTCTTTAATAGTATTTCTAATTTTTGGGTGCCTTTTTGCTTTCTTCTTCTTGATGTGTAATGTTTTACTTAGAGCCATGGCAATTTAGTAATCCTGCCCAACACTCTTGATATGAACCCTCTACTAGGGAAGCGGCCAGTTTAATATAGGACTTAAGGAGCTACTGTAAATTCCTTTGACAGTCGAAACAATTTAAAAAATCAATTTTTTTTTATTTAAATACTCACTCAGCACAGTACTCACTCTTTGTTAGAGATATCGATCGGAGAAGAACCACTTCTCTACATATTTAAACTTTTACATTTTTCTTGCCTTCCTACTTCATTTTCGGCATTAAAAACACACTTTTTGAATCCATTTAATTATTTTTATTATTAAATGAACAAATTTCAAATATTAACATTTAACTCTAACAAAGGATACAAAAAATTGTAAATTTCGATAAACAGCTGTCAAATGCTTGGAAAATATTAATGGAATTTTGGGAAAATAATTGGAAAATTGGAAATCAGCATGGAAAAATTGAGAGTCATAGTGGAAAAATTGAGATTCAGACTGGGAAAATTGAGAGACAGATTGGAAAAAGTAGAAATGAATATGGGAAAATTGGAATGATCATTTTCGCCCCATTCGCATTTGAGAATACCCAAATTGAGGTATCGCTTTCAATACGATCCGCTTCGCTTTCTGAAATAACCCTACAGATGAGAACCCCAAAATTTTCTGATTTTTTTTACAGTTTTTTCACTTATATCTCTTAAACTAAGAAGTGTCTTAAAATGTGAAAAATAGCATAACTGTTACGATGGCTCTATCTTAATTATATTGATCAATCGTCATTATCAAAGTCTTGCGAAGCCTATGACCCCTTAGCTATGTGGATATCTTATCTGTAATTGAGCTGTCAAGTGGCATCTGACATTTCAATTTCGTTCAATGTGTCGCTTACGTACGGTAACTTCGGCACCACAAAATTATAAGGAATTCTTGTACAGGGACTAAATACAAACATTTGATACTATAGGCGGTGGTCTATCACCCCCCGCCCGACCAATTTAAGAAAGGGGGGTAGTTTCTAAGTTTGAGTTTTGCAGATTCATTTAATTTTAAGAAACTGCATATGCTCAAGGAGAGAATTTTGTTATTTTTTGGTTTAGTTATTTTTTTTTTAACAATTGACCAAATTAGATTTAATTTTTTGGGCTTAATGATCAGTTGGTAAATTATGCAATTAATTAAAAAAAACTAATTCATATTTTCACCCTACGTTTCACACAGTTACTTTCTGGCTTCTTCGGGGGTTGTTTATTAATAGTCTTTAAAATACAAAGTTACCAATTAGCTAATAGATGGGAATAACATGAAATCAATCAAGAAACTTACTTTTAGTATATTTTGTTATGGCTATGTAGTATTTTTAATTTTAAAATAAGAACTTTTGAAATTTTCAATTTTGCGAACAAAGTAGTTTAACATTAAAATAAATTAACAATTAATTAATTTTTAGACGACAGATATTTTTTAAACTAATGTCACAGCTTATTTATGGCAACACTGTATAAAGAATTAAACTGGTTTATTATTATTATTATTAGAACTGGTTTAAAAATTCAAATTAAATGCAAAATCTTTATCAGAGGTCAGAGAAAGTATAATTCTTAATTGTAAGTTTTGCCGTTGTTACTAAATAATTGTTTTTTTTTTTTTTAATTTTAAGTAATTTTTAAGAAAATTTAATCTACCGCACTAAAGGGGGGATATAGACCCCGCTCTCATAGTAAAAAATGCAAGAATCCGGCGTCAAAGTTCTTCTCGAAATGTGTAAAGAGTAAGCCCACGTACATAAATACCAAATACATTATAGTTTTTTTCAAAAGGTTTTTATTAATACAGAATATTTAATGATTTAAAATTGTATGATAGAACAAATTTTTGGCCGTTATTTTTAAGTAATTTTTTTCCAATGTAAGTACCTTTTTTTTAAAGAAAATCGCCCCTCCCGCCTAAACGAGGGGAGATAGACCCCTCCATAGTTAACAATGTTTGTATTCAGTCCCTCTATGAATCCGTTATTATATTGGGCCTACAATTCTGATTCACTTAGCAATGTGTTCAACAAAATGTTGTTAGTTTAAGAGATATATAAGATATATATAAAAAACTGAAAAAAGTCAGAAAAATTGGGGATTTTCGATTTCTCAGAAAAAAATCCCATCTTTGCTGTCAAAACCCGAATCCTTATATTTTTGGATTCGTTTGCTCTATTTTAGTTTTGTCACAAACAACTCTGTTAAATGGAAAATGATTTATTAGATGACATTTGCTGGGAAATCGTATTCAGATTAATTATTTCCACTTCATCAAAGTGACTGATGTTATCTTGTACTCCAAAATCTCATCAACATGGTCTGGGTAATAGACAAACACATGTTTAACTGATTTTGACATTTGCGTTGCGTTGTGTTGCCCCGTTTTGTGCCGTTTTCGATTTATATAAGTGTTATATGGCATACCAAATGTTAAGGTACATAATCACTTCATCCGTTAAGGATGGAGAGATCTAGCTATACATACAAATATACAGAAAGATGGAGAGATAGACAGACCGAATTTGTCCACTCACTACATTATGTTTCTCGATTATCGTAATGTCATGTTTGATTGCTATCTCGATTAAATATGTATACATATGCAATAAACCTACTAAATTGATTTGCTTATAGATCTTTTTTCGAACCTGCTATATATTGCATTATATTGCTTCCTCTTCCATCATCAATCAATTATTTATAATATATCGAATCCTTATCAAGCTCCCGCCAAAGTTATACAAGCAAATTAGGCATAAGGAAAGAAAATATTTTATTTTTGCAACACCGCACACACAATCTAACACAAACGGCGAAAAGTCTAAAAATACAGTTGCGTTATGCATTTCAATAGTACTTAAAAATTTAAGAACTGCGAAGAGGAATACTAAAATATATATTTATTATGTGCGTCACTTAATTTGACTTCTTACTATTTTTAAAGAACGCACATAACCATAAGTACATACATACATACGTATGTATGTATATGTATTTGTTGACAATTCGTTATTAGTAATTCTCTTTTCATTGAAGTAGCGACACAAAATGATTTGTATGATTATTGGTAGCTGCAAGAACAGATTTCTAGAATTTTAAGTATGAATATGTTTCCACGTCAGAAATTTAATCGAGACCGATTTAGCTATTATTACTTATTTTCCAAATTAAAAAAAAATATGTAATTTTGTATGCCTTCCTAAATTGGCGCAACAGTTGACAAGCGCTAGATGATTTCGTTAAAATGTAGGTACCATGCAGCCATATTCATAAAGTGATAAATACAAACATTCTAATGAATAGTTATGTACTTCGGTTATCACTCCATCCCACAAATATGGATCCAATTATTGTTAGGAAGAACGCATGAATGTTTTGTAATTGTAATTCAAAACAAAGAAAGATATGAGTCATATTGGAAAAGAAAATAAGCAAGCAAGGCTTTTATGGCCTCATCGTTTTGTGAGATCGAGGTGAAAAATACTACTGTTCACAAAACATTACAAACAAACAAATACATTTTAACAAAAGTACTGCATATGTATACGAATTGGAGTAACTTGATTCACCATTATACGAGTGATTACTATGAGAAAAAACTTCGTTGCAAAATTTTATTTTGCTGTATTTACTTGAAATACATGATTATCATTGACTGCCATTTTGTCATCTGTCATATATGACAAAGCATTTGAATGGGATTGCTTTTGATCCCGATTTTCCCAAGAAAATTTTGTTTAGCGATGAAGCTCATTTTTTGTTGAAACGTTACGTCAATAAGCAAAACTACCGCACATTTGGAGTATAGTTGTTAAGCTCGCCAAGGCCGGACGTGTGATGTACGCGCACAAATAAACGAAAATAAGAAAGTAAAACAAAAAATAATTTGCGCATTGTTGTCACGTGTTTAAAAAATAAAACCCACTCGCGTCGTTGGAAGACAGATAAATATACCCATTCGCGCTATGGAAAAAAAAATACACACTCGCGCCACAAATACATCCTTTTATCTGTCCCATGACTCTTTTGTGCTTAACTGCCTCTTTCTTATCTACTGTAGGCATTGTATGACCATCCAATGCTTGCGGTTAATAGATAATGACATCTGAATTTGTCCTATTGTGCTGAATGTTTAAATTGATTCTTTGTATGCAAGCTGTCTTATGGGCATAACACCTAAGACAGTTTGTTTATTAAGGAAATTAGTTTGGACCTTCACTACACAATTCGACATTGTCAGAGTTGTTTTTTAAATTTTTTTTTAGCCGAACAACACGAATTTAAAAGTTTGGCACACTGACGCTTTCGAAAGTGATATTGGACCGAATAACAACATTTGGTATAATGTCGTACGGTGACCATATTTTTAAATTTCAAATAATGAACAAAAAGAGAAAAAAGTTAAACCCTGTTCTTATTATTTTTTTTTTAATATTCAAAAATAAAGTTAATTAAAATTTTCTGTTAAATATTTTCGGAAATAGAAAGAGAACATTTCATAATTAAATTTAATAGTTCAACAATTTGATTTGTTTTTTTAATTTCTGAAGATAACTATTTCTGTTAGAGCATTCGACCCCGAAAGACACATTATTATTTTCTGCATGGACATAAGGGGTATAGACTGCCAGGAGCGTTGGTTCCGTCGGTTTGACGAAGGCTCAATGCACACGGAGCAACTAGAAAAAAAAAACTAAACCGGTTGGCAACTCGGGTTACAGACTCAACACACCAGAAAACTCATTACCAATCAAAATCTCTAGCTCGTTCAGTGTTTTTAAGGATATTTTTTAACCTCCCCTACAAACAACAGGTTGGTCTGTTGTTCGCTCATCTTCAGCAAACTAGAAACTGAAATCACTAAGCAACAACATGCTTATCAAGAGACGTCTGGTTACAAACTGGGTTTTGTGAATCGCAAACGAGTTTTCAACCAGTGACGTCGTGTGCATCACGTAGAGGCAGACGGACAGCTGACACCTCTGTTCCAGCTGCTAATATTTTAAGGATACGCTTATGAACATGAAGTCTGTTTTAGTGAAATATTTCACACCTAGATACTTAATTGAAATGAAAACATACTAACTTAATAAGTCCATGATCTAAATGCTCGATTTTGTCGTTTTGACATTAGGTGTGTTCCCAGAATGATGTAGGGGGTGTGCGAAATGAAAGATTTGCACATCGTTAACCATTTTTTGCATATTCAGTTTTTGTTTGAACAAAATAATATAAAATAATGAACATTTTTAATTTTTAATTTTTTTTAAAGTGATAACCAAAATGGCTGTATGACGCTTTACCAAAGCGGCATCATGCCAAATGTTAATATTCGACGCTTTCAAATGTGTAATTATACCAAATTTGTCCATTTGGCATAGGTAATGTCATTTGGCAAAATGTCACAGCATCGCACCGTTTCAGCAAGCAACATGTCCCACAATTTGGTAACGGAATTCTGAAGAAGGTTTAAATACAGGTATTTTTTACTATCGAGGGGGGGTCTATCTCTAAAAATATTTTAAAATAACAGCAACACTTACAATAATGTGCTACGCCTTTTTTGAAAGCCAATGATCTATTGTATTTTACAGTTTTTTAATTATGTAATGTCTATAAATAGCTTGTGCAAAAACTTATTTCAAACTTAAAATTTTAGAAAAAAAGCATGTGCCCCCTGCAACCTTCCTGGCTTGGCATCACTATAGGATTTGCGAAAAGTGCGAGGTTGGGTTATGCAAAGATTATTTGAATTAAAAAAAAGCTTTGCATATGCACATTGTTTATGTGGCCAAATTTTTCCCGTTATTTTTTGATTGATGCACAACATTTGGTTCAATTTATTACGAAGGTCATTCGTTCTTGAACCTTTGGTCGAACAAAGTGTTTCCTATACATAAAATCTGTAAGGGCAGCATTACTTCATCCTAAACTTGTTGATTTTTTTAATTTTTTGTTCTTTCGGGGATTAAATCTCAACCAACGAAAAAGCTATCGCATTTTTGGAGGAAGTTGGGCTCATTCCCTCCAAAAATTCAACTCCTCCGTCATGTCGCTGCGTTGCAATGGAAGTGGAAACAAAACGCAATCTTAAATTTGGCTGGGTTTGGAGATGCTCAAGTAAAAGCTGTAAAAAAGGTGACAAAATTGTAGAAATACAATATTAACCCTTCGATTGGCACTTTTTTCTATGGTCATCAATGTCGGTTGGAGATTCGCGAAGTATTTGCCTACTCATCTCTTTTATTATCAAGATTCCAACAAACACGGTATTTCAAATGTTCCCTGGACCTATGGTTCATCAAACCACGAACCATATCAAAGGGCGATTTGTCGACAAAACGGACCCAACTAACACTATGAACGACCTAGAAAACCAAAACAGACTATTAAAAAAAAAAAAAAAAAACAATTTTATACCGACTAACATTAACCTACCTTAACAGTACATGACACTTTTTTATCGAAAAAATTGTCTTGAAGGAGAGTACAAAGACATTTGGGCTCTCAAATCATGCAATTTTTAATCGATGTAAAAAAAGTGTATCCAGGTTTTGTTAATGGTCTGGAAAATGAAGGACTACAACTTAAGGACCTTGACCCTCCCCCCGTTCAAAGTGATGATATAGAACATGTAATACCTTCAAAACAACAACGACTCCTTACTAAAAAGACGAACTAAATGAACTCGTACGATACAAGTGATGACTATGCTGACAAAACTGATTTTCATTTTTGAAACCCTTATACGAAACCAATCCTATAACTGACTAACTGACTTGATTTGCTCACAAACTGACTAACAGATTGACTGACTTTGACGTGGAATCCATGCAAGTGCTGCAAGTCAACGCTAAATGACTCGCTGAATTGCACTCGGTAAGGAGTAATTTATTTCATTCGTTTACCGCAAAGTAAGAAAGGGTCGAATACTATTGGCCTCTTATATGGTTCAAACAAAGGTTTTAAATGATGAACACTTAATTCAATCAAATAAAATACTGTCAATATTCGATTCTTTCAACCTAACTCATTTGTTTGAAAAATCTATGAAAAAGACGACATCTGGTTTTCACTGTTTGATTAAAAATAACTGCTGACACAAAACCTTTTAAGTCAAACCTGTATTTAATCACAAAAATTTAAAAAAACAAAATGGTGAAAAATAAAATTTTTAATGATTTTTTCAAAATTTTGAGTTTAAAGTTAAATTTTTCAAAAACTATTGACTCAAATGACCTAATTTAAAAACTGGAAGTAACCGCAAATATTAAGCTTTTAGAAAAATTACAACATTTAATGTTAGTGTTGTCATTATCAAATAATTGTTTTTTTTTAATTTTAAGTAATTTTTTTATAAAATTGCTCCTCCTGCCTAAACGTGGGGAGATAGACCCCCTCCGTAAAAAAAATGTTTCTTTTTAGTCCTTCTACAAAAATCCGTTATATCAAATATGGCGTTCAATTTCATTGATTGTTAGCCAAAAAAAAATTTTATTTCAAAGAATAACTGTAGGTACCAAAAAAAAACAGCGATTAAAAAAATTTTACATAGGGGTGCTAAGTGTGCATAATAGTTATCAAATTTGTAGTTAGTTAGTTGTTAAAAACAAAATAATCACCATAACTGTCACGACGTTTAACGAATATTGTACCCGTCATAGAGCTTCCTGTTGCCAAAAAAAATATGTGGTCTAGGATAGGAGAGACGGATTAACGTATGTACGTAGTCCGACTTACATTTTCTAACGGACAAAAATCAACTATATGTGCGAATGACTTTGATCAATTAAATAGGTACCCAGGGCACACGTAGTCCGACTAGCTTTCTTACAGACGTACATAAGTTCAATTTTTTGCGATTGACCTTAGTTTTTACTTGCGATTACAGGTACTATAATGCAAGTTATGCATTCGTGCAGATTAAAAAAATTGAGATAACAATCAAAAATGACATTACGATAATAGAGAAACATATTTGAGTTACTGGCAAAATTCTGTCCGTCTGTCTGTCTGTCTCAACGGATGTATTTTGGACTGTAGCCTAAACGGTTGGGCCAATCGTCTTCAAATTAAGAACTTAAGGATATTTTGACATTCTACAGAGGAGATTTTTCAATTTTTTTTTGCTCAAAAAATAACGGTACCTGTCATATAACCGTTATGTAAAAGCTTTTTTTTCTCGAAAACGGATCCAAGATTTTTTATGAACAAAAATCAGTGTACTAATGTAGGTAACCATTATATTTTGGTGAAAAAAGATTATTATGATGGTTTAAAAAAGGTACCTCCCATAGGACCGGTTTTTTTTCTTCGACTTTCTCAAAACTGGTGATCCGATTAATATCAAAATTGATATTCAAGAAGATGTAGTTAGCCTTAGTAATTTCGCATTAAATTTTTTTTCTAAAACTTTTTTTTTTGTATTTTTAATCATTTAAAAAAAAAAATTTATTTTGAAAAATCAATATTTTGAAAACGGCTAGAAGAATTTTTTTTTAAATTTTGTTTGTGTTATTTTTGTGCTTAAGTTTGTATTATTAAATTATTTTTTTTTTATTTTTTTTAAAAAAAGTTAAAAAAACACCGTTCCTACGATTTTGAAAAAAATTCAAACTTTTTAACATTTCTTAAAGAAATAAAATTGCGTTTAAGTTATTTCACTCAATACAATTTAACGGACTTTATTAACAATCAAAAGTCACAAAAATGGAATAAATGCTTTGATGTTAACTTTAATTTTCTTAAATTTTATTCTACAATGTGACCGCACATATGAGCGAGTACGTGCGATCCAGTCGGGCAATTTATTTACTGTGCACACATGATGAGTGATAACAATCACTTGCTTAATTGTGACCGTTTTCTGACCTGAAAACAACAACACATAATGTCTGCCGACTTTTTATTAGGCGTTTTTCTTTATTCACTCAGAAAAGGTCTCTGAACAGAGTCTGAGCATTCTGAGCATTATCATACCATACTCTGATAATTATTTGAACCGAGAATGGTCTGACCGCTCATATATATTTTTGAAATATATCTCCGACTCGTTTCCTCATGTTTATAAATATTCTTCTGACGACTCTAACCTCAGCTTTTCATATTTGTTAAGTGATTCACGTCTTTCGCCTTCCTACGTGCAATCGCAACGGTACCGTATGATAAGCTCATTAAACTCCGATTTACACAGCATTTTCAAATGGAGTAATAGAAATCGTGTGGAGTTTAATGCTTTCGATAACGTAATGCTGCTAAACATTCCCTCCACTGTCCATGAATGGTACTTGCATCGAAGAAACCGTAAAGCTTTCAGAACTCGGTATGAGTGTCAACGACGACCTCCGTATCATATATTATATATATATATCATATATTTGAGATAACAAAAAATGCTGCTAAATGCCTAGGCATTCTGTATCGATGCAATAAGTTTTTTCCGCTTCTGATCTGGCTACAATTTACAAAGCGTTTAGCCCAAAACACGAGTGTAACTTACACCTCTGGGCAGGCGCTTCTCAAACATCACTACACCTGCTCGATAGAATACAAAAGAGAGCGTTAATACTGATAGGAAATAGAACTGTCTCGGAAACAATTTCTCCTCTCTAACACAGATGCAATGTCATGTCTTTCTTATTTAATCGTTTCTTTTATAAAAAAATGTGCACTCGAAGTAGCCAGAAATGCTAATGAATCAGGTCACCCTGGACCCCAATTTCGGACGTACCGTGAAATATAGATTATTTTTTTAGCCGAACAACACGAATTTAGAATAGTTTACCCAGTGAGGTTTTTCCTTGCCATTACAATTTGAATGCATTCAAAATCAATGTTAATCGACATCTTCAGTCCCTTCTTCCCTAACCTTCCTATGTTCGCGCAGTGTGTTCAATTCAATTATAAGGGAAACACGAATCCCTTGTGCGCGTGAAAAAAAACTTGTCAATCGCTCTTCCTTCTTTCTGAAAAGGAAGTTGAATGGAGGGCTTTTCCAGAACGATAAAGAGAGAGACTCTACGAGTAATACAAGACTGATTGATTGGTCGTTTTGAGGGAAAAAATATTCGCAAAATATTAATTTGCATTTGTATTGACTTTAGAGAATTTCAAAACGAACTTTACGAGTTGTACAGTTTTGCTCAATATCATTATGTATTATTAATCTTAATTAATTAATCTTAATCTTAATTTTTTTTTATATTTTACATTTAAACTCCAACTAAAATGTTTTTGAAATGCACCGAATGGCATCCTTATTTTAATACTATATTCTATATAAAAGATTAGATCATTTCATGTTCCATAACGCCCTACCGTTCACTTACAAACAAACAAAAAAAACATGAAATCCCCTTCTTTGAAAAATAATTTATTAGACAAACATTCTGCTAACTTAACAAATAACTTAGCGCTCCTATTATAGTGAACTTAGATATGATAGAAGGCAGTATAGGGTAAAGAAAAACAACATTTGAAATAAGATATTGCAATAGATTTAAAGGAAATTTTCCATTAAGGAGTGCCATACCACATGGCGTATAAACTGTTATTTCAACATAATATTATACCTACCCAATAGTATACATAAGTAAATATATGCAATACCGCACATTATTTCCATCCCAGGGGACATAAAAAAATGATTGCAACCAAATGGTCTTTTAACGTATGGTGAGTTGGTGAGCTTTACATTATCTATTAATATTATTGGGGAGAGCACGATAACTTTGGCGCCGCAAATTAATAACGGATTCTTGTAGAGGAACTAAATATAAATATTTTTTACTATGCGAAGAAGTCTATCTACCCCCGTTTAGGCGGGAGGGGCAATTTTCTAAAAAAAAAAAAAACACTTGCATTGGAAAAAAATATTTTAAAACAACGGCAGCTCTTAAAATAGTGTGATGTACCTTGTTTTAAAGCTAAAAGTTTGCTCTATTCTATAGTTTCTTAAATATTTAAATATCTATAAAATCTTTTGAAGAAAACTTAGTTCAAACTCTAAATTTCAGAAAAAAATTTAAAAATAAAAAATAAATAATATTATTTTTTTTCAAAATTGAGATAATGTGTATTGTTTTTAATATTTGTTACTCCTATTAATTCTTAATTGAAAACTGAAAACTAAATGATGTTATGTATTCTAGTTTTCGAAGAAATTGAAATTTACCAAACCCACATTTTTATAATTTGTTGGTCTTTCTCTCTACACATTTCGAGTATAGTGCAATATAAATTTGGCTCTGCAAAATAATAACGGATTCTTGTAGAGAGACTTAACAAGTATTTTTCTTTTCTATGAGAGGGGTGTCTATAATCCCTTTTTTGGCGGGAAGTACAATTTTCTTAAAAATTACTTAAACTGAAAAAAATATTTATTTAATAACGACGGCAACACTTACAATTAAAAGTTATACTTTTTCTGAAAGATATTTTATTAATTTCTGAAAAAAAATATCGAAATAAGTTTTTTTTTTAAATGTCGAGTTTAAAATAATTACTTACTTAATTTAAAATTATATGATAGAGCACAGACACGTGGCTTTCAAAAAACATATAATGTACTGTAGATATTGCAGTTATTTCGAAATATTTTTTTCAATTCGATTGCCTTTTTTAAAAAAAATGCCCCTATCCTAAATCGGGGTTGATAGACTTGTAGTAAAAAAATATCTGTTTTTTAACTCTACAAGAATGCGTTATTATTTTCCGGCTCGAAAGTTATTCGGCTCTACCCTAAATGTTTAAATAATATAAAAAATGGATTGGTAAATTTCAACTTTCCCGAAAATTAAAATACATAATATCATCTAGTTTTCAGTGTTCAATTAAGAATTAATTGAAGTAAACAATTAAAAAAGGCGAAATTTAGTAAACATTATCTCAATTTTGGGAAAAATCAATATATAATTTTTTTTTCTGAAATTTTGAGTTTGGAGTAAGTTTTTTTCAAAAGTTTTTATAGATATTTAAATATTTAAAAATTATATGAAAGAGCAGGCTTTTGGCTTTAAAACAAGGTACAGCACATTATTTTAAGTATTGCCATATTATTTATAATACATATCGTTAAATCGTTAGTTTTATGAAAAGAATTATTCCACATGGTTAGTTTTTACATAGAAAAATTGAGGGAACACAACAGTTATGATAGAAAAATATGTCCTACAATTATCGAAAAATTATTTTTCATAAATAAGGACCTATACCTATAGTTATTTCTGACTTGACACACAATCGAAACTGTTTATGATGGTAATTTCAACACGCTTTATTAAAATCGTATTATTGTTCTTCTTGTTTCTGTGAACGAGTTTGAGTTCCTTAGAGGATAGTTCCACTTCCCTCTGTTTGCTTTCATTCCAAAGTCTTGTACGTAACCACGTATTTTGGTTAAATATTTTAAATATCATAAGATTCTTCTAGATAATCCAAACTATTGATTTATTTCCAAAATCATGTCAAAGAATTATGTAGAACCAATGATTTGTTACAAATTTGAATGCAGGTTTTAGTGAAGAAATAAAGTGCACGACTGGGTCGCACGAACTTGCTCTAATAGGCGAAAGTGGTCTTGGCGCTTGAGATTTAAAAAAAGCAGGTAAAAAATAATTTGAAATTTTGTTATCACTTAAAAATCACCAGTTAAAACGTTTTTTTGTAAAAATGAAGTTAGCCATTTAATTCTTTTACAGTTTTGAATTTTAAGGAAATATTTTTTTTTTTAAATCGTTTGACCAGTTTTTTTTTTCAAAAAACGGTTTTTTTTTTTAAATTTTTTCGAAAACATATTCCAAAATTTGTTTGAGTATGATGGTAGTTATTATCAGAAAACAATTTTTTTTTAAATTTTAACCAACCATTTTTGAAAAAAAAAACAAAAATTAAAAAACAACTAAAAAAAATTCTTTTATTTTTTTAATTAGTTCAAGCCCGGAAATTCTAAGTATGCAATAAAATTTGAAAACTAAACAACTATCGAGGAAAACAAAAATATTGAAAATCGTTTGACCAGTTTTTTAGTGTTTTTTTTTAACTTTCAAAAAAATATTTTACATTTTTTTTAGTATGTCATTATAAGGAAATCTGTAGTTTTCATCTGGGACAATTATTAAAAAAAAAAAAAAATCGATCAAATCGTTTTCAAAATATTTCGAAAATTTTAGAAAAAATTAAAAAAAAATTGAAAAAAAGTTTTTGAAAATTTTGAAATGCAATATTAATTGAATTATAAATGACTTCCTGTGTGCAAATCTTCCTGTATTGAAATCGGGATAAAGGTTTACGATAAAACCGCATTTAAAAAAACCGGTTCTGTGAGAGGTACCGTTATAGAACAATTTTCGACAAAATTATTTTAACTGAGAGATGTATTATTGTAAAAAAATTAGCACACCCTGAAAGTTTTATCAAAATCTTTAGAGCCGTTTTCGAGAAAATCTAACTTTTTGTTCAAAATTGTATGGCAGGTACCGTTATTTTTCGACCTAGAGCAAAAATGAAAAACACCCCCCG
This sequence comes from Platycheirus rosarum, assembly GCA_963971375.1. NCBI lineage: Eukaryota > Metazoa > Arthropoda > Insecta > Diptera > Syrphidae > Platycheirus > Platycheirus rosarum. The sequence goes on along the minus strand of OZ020507.1, from coordinate 219,827,891 downwards.
AGACACTACCTAATAAATACTAAATACCAATTTTGAAGCAAATCGGCCCATCCGTTTAGGCTGTAAAGGCGCGAACAGACAGACAGACAGACAGACGGGCGGAATTACGGACCCACTTTTTTCAACTTCTCTATTATCGTAATGTCATGTTTGATTGTTAGATTATTATTTTTTGCACGAATCCATAACTTGCATTTAGGTACCTAAATCGCAAGTATAAATTGAGAAAGCAATCAAACATGACATTACGATGATAGAGAAATATATATACATATTTTGAGTTAGTGGCAAAATTCTGTCTGTCTGAACGGATATATTTTGGACTGCAAACTACAGCTTGAACGTTTGGGCCAATCGTCTTCATAATTTAGATAAGGTTATTTTTATTTTATTATTTTATTATTTTTTCAAATACTTAAGCTCAAACTTTACCGCTACCTGTTAACCGTTGAGGCTCCAAGAATTTTTATGAAAAACCAAAATCAAAATTGATATTCAGGAAGATATATACATACATATGTAGGTAGCCAGTTTTTTTTTAAAGTGAAGATCGTATATGTGCTTAAGTTTGACGATGTGACAAGGACATTCGATCCAGTCATGCATTTTATTTGTATTTATTTTTTGTATTTTACTGAATTTTTAGCACACAATTGAAAACGTAGGTAATTAAATTAATTAATTTAATGAACATTTTTAATTAATTTAATCTAATATCTAAAATAATAGTTACCCTTGTGCTTGGACTGTGTAGAATATTCCTGCACCGCTTCCTAGCTTGTCTTGCATTTAACTGAAAGTGAGTCAGCGCTTTTTAAAAACCTTAAAACTTTCCCACATAATGTACATGCGAATCGCTGGGATGTAACGACTTCAAACAAATAAATATAGAGTATACGTTATACATATACGAACAAAATTAACTTGCAATCTCACGTTCGAAAATCCAAAAACCAAAACCTTCTTCGGCAGCAAGTCAGGTGCAAAAACTCCTAGATCGATAGTTGGACTCAGAGATGGAAAAATCTAAAACCGGAAGGCCTTCCGAATTTTTCTGAGGTCAACCCTGCGAACCCCACAGGCTGAGCTCTCATGCTATGCAGAGAAATGGGATCTCTGTGGCCCCAGTAGAGATCACAACTATAGTTGGTCAAAGAAAAAGATCGAAAATAATACTAGGAACCAACTTGAATTAATTCTAGATTTTGGGAAATTAAATTTGGGAATGCTGTGTATTAAAGTGTAACAGTATTATGCAATATAATACAGTCACTGTTATTGTCTGTCTATTAGTTGCCTAAGGAATGAGTAATTGAATTTTCCGAAAATAATCATCAACTTTTTCGAAGATCCGGTTTGAGTTTAGGACTTCTTTATTAAGTGAACAATATTTAAACTTCGATGATAAGACCGATTAATTAAGACCGGAGTGAGATGTCCTTGAAAAATAATAATACATAATGTAGCTTGCATAGCGGCATCTTCGTTAAGTTTTAAAGCCGATCGTCTACAAATAACAATTTTGTTTTCATTAAATCATCTAAGCCTGCTTGTCTTCAATTTAATCGGCGAATGTTTTATACTATTTTTTATTATATTTAAAGTATAATACGTACATTATTTGCATATATTTATTTTAACGAAAAATGTATTTGAATCACTAAACTGGATCACGAACTATCGCACACTCCTTTTCTAACGTAATGTATATTTTATTCTTTCATAGACCCAAGCTCACAATTTATATTGAAAATTTGTACATAATTTTTAATATTTATCCGGATCCACTGAAGCTCTAGCATAAATGCTATTGCTGTGTAAAACAATTTTTTTTCTTTTTGAATAAAATTCACACTTGGTTGATCGAGCATATATTTATTTTTATACTTAAATTGACTGACAATTGTATATGACATTACGTAAACATATTAATTTTATTAAGTCATCACTAGTGCTTTATAACATTCATACGTAAATATTAACAACTAGCACTGATTTTAACATAATACGTTGCTAAACAAAAAAACCGATCAGGCACTTTATCCATACAATTTTTTGATAAATTATTTAAACACAAAAACATGAAACTAAAACCAGTTTCTCACATCTCTTGGATGGTATATTATCGAATCGAAACAGGGTAAACCGAACCAAGGAATTTCGCATTTTAATTTGAATTTTCTGCCAACTTATCCAGTTTGTGTATAGACAACTAATGTTATTGAATAAAAAATGATACAAAATATCGGAAGGGTAGATGTATTCGTTTTTGATTATTACAGAACCAACAAAGACGATATGGAGTATGGAGAAAGCAGATGAAAACAAACAATTCGTCTCAGAACGGAATTATCAAAAAAAAAGTTTTTTTTTTAATCTAACGTTTATTTTTCTTTTTCGAAAAGTAAAAATCAAAGTAAAATATAGAAAAATTATTTCGAAAATCAAATAAAAAAAAACTGAACACAACCGAACGTCGCCGCGCGCGTTCCGTACTTCAATGAACCGCGAAGAATATGTTTTTCACCACTTGTCGCAGTCTCTCTTCATTTAAAGAGACTACCTTTTCTCGCTGTTAGAGTTCGTTTTTCGTTCGTCTGTCCGACGGATTCGCTAGTCAATAGTAAATGTGTTTGTGTTTGTGTATCTGTCTGATAATTTTAGTTAAGAAGGTGCGGCGCGATGCCCTGACGAAATATGTACACACAAACACAAGAGACAAGACACAAAGTTTAAGTTATTACTTTTTTTTTTCAAATTTAACGAAGAAAAATACGCCTGAGGCCCCGAGCCGAGAGCTTAAAGAATGTCAAATGCGAATTAGTAACACAACAACACAAGGCACAACATTTTACTTTATATTTCTTTTATTAGTCTCTTCTTGAATGCAATTGCAAATGCAACGAATTTAATAAATACAGAGTTAGCGTTAGCAGGTAGTACTACAATTTCAAACTTTTGTTTTAATTTAATCCAATTAACTTCAACTACTAAACAAACAGATGTTTGGTTTCTCTTCTTGTGCTACTTTTATCTTTATTGGAGCGGTTTGGGTTAGTGCTTGAGCGTTGGGCATTGGCATTGGGGCATTGGGGGAGGTTTGGGCTTTGGGTTCTCTTTAAAGTTTGAAAATTCAAACTTAACGAACTGGCTTGGTTCTCTTTGTAATTTTTGGCCTCTACTACTACACTGTCCTCTACAATCAGCGCGGGCTGCAGCTGAAAAAAAAATCTCAGTCCCAATTTTTATTTTGTTGAGTGCCACAAAGTGCCAAGCTGTAAGCACAAGTAAAGAATGAACACGACTGGGTCGCACGTACTTGATCTAATGCACCTAATCAAATTGGAAGAGAAGATCTTTGACGTAAACAAGTAACATTTACGTAGAAAAATAATATGGTCTGAACTTATATTATTTATTTATTTTATTTATTTTTTCTTATCAATAACATATTAAAATATACTATTAATAACTTATTAATAGGAGCACTAGCAGCTAAATACTATCGGCTCTAAGGTAAAATTATTATAGATCATAGCTTAATTTTAAGTAAATGTAATATTTTGTTAATAGTTAAAATATTGGATGGAGTAGGTTCTTTTAATAATTCTATAATATTTGGTTTTATATTGATTTTTTTAAATATTGCATTAGAGGAGAGGATGCAAGGACCGAGCAGGTGGTTGATGGTGAGGTTGCTTTGGCAGGTAGGACAAGTAGGTGGTGATTCCTTTTGAGAAGATGTTGGTGTGTAAGACATGTGTGGCCTAGCCGAAGCCGGATAAAATTAGTTATCAATCCTTTTGGGCTTTGTGTCGGGTATAATGTATGAGTTTTGTTTGGATTGATCGTTGTGTAATGGTGGTGGTATTCTTTCCATTCGGCGATTTCTATTGCAAGTACTTTGTTGTGTATTGACCTTTGCAAATCACGTTGGAAGTATTGGTCAAAGGTAAAGGCCGGGGTAACATGAGTTTCCCTGGCAGCTTTATCAGCCAGTTCATTACCCTGAATTCCAACATGTCCAGGACTCCATATAAGCTTTAGTTTAGATGATTTTGTAATTATGATGTCTCTTATTCTGGATATAATTACAGAATTGTGAGACGGGTTCATAATGGATTTCAGGACTGAGAGGGAATCGGAACAGATCGCCCATTTGCCTGATGTGTTGGAGCATTTTTTTATGGCTTCGAATATTGCGACAGCTTCTGCAGTAAAAATAGATGTAATGTTTGGCAGAATACCTTGTATAAGTGTTTTGCCTTGTTTTGAGACGACTGCAAATGTGGTGATATGGTCATTTTTAGAACCATCTGTGAATACAAAATTCCAACCACTATTGGAGAGTTTCGATGATGTTTCAATAAACATTTGTTTATAAATAACTGCGTTGGTATTTTGTTTTTTTAGGTCACACGAGTTGAGAAGTATGGAGCTGCTATCTAGCAACCAGGGTGGCTGAGATGACGAATGTTTGGGGTGGCGCTTCAAAGGGATTTCCATTTTTTTACCCAGATCCAAAATGGTGCTTATTGCGGAAGGAATGCGTCTTTTTCGTCTGTGAGATAGGGCTTGCATAGTATCTTTGTCGATCACTGATCCGGTTTGAAAAGTTAACTTAGGCAGAAGTGAGGCACTGACTTTAAGATAACGCTCTTCAACTGTTGGAAGTCCAGCTTCGGCCAGAATGTTTTTTATTGGTGTTGTTGGGAAAGCGAAAATACTCCTCCTTGCTGCTTGGTGGTACGTTGGCTTAAAGACGTTTTTAGTTGTTTTTGGACAGGATCCGTATAAAGCGAGGCCATAATCTATTTTACTTAGAATTAACATTTTTGTAACATAGCAAAGAGAGTTAATATGAACCTTACTCTTTTTAGATGAAAGATACTTTACAATACTAAGTCTAGCTGCTAGTGACTTTTTCAAATTGTTACAATGATTTTTCCAGTTGTATTTGTTGTTAAAAAGTAATCCAAGTATATTTAAATTCGCAACATTTTCTATATTTACATTACTGATTTCTAGATTGATATTAGGACAATGTTTCTTTCTACATACATGAAGAATTTTGCATTTGCTTAGTGAAAGTTTTGGTCCAGAAGTAGTAGACCAGTCATTAATTTCTCTGAGGAGATTTGAAAACAAAATTTTAGACTTTTCTAGGTCATTGTGTTTACAAAGAATATATGCATCATCTGCATAGACACAATGATCTAGATCTTTGTATTTAGATATAATTATATTTAATTCTTCGAAAGCAATGGAAAATAAAATCACAGAAAGCGGTGATCCCTGAGGAATGCCGTTGTCAGATGGAACTATTTTTGAGAAAGATGTTTTAATTTTTACAGAAAATTTTCTGTTTGTTAAAAAGGCTTTTATATATTCATAGATTTTGGGTCCAATTCCCCATTGTTTCAATTTGCTCAGAACGAGATGAATACCTATTCGGTCAAATGCCTTTTCGAAATCAAGTGCAAGGATTGAGACGTGGTTTCGAGCAGATAGAGCATTAGAAATAACGTAGTCCATATGAAGAAGGACATCCATGCATCCTTTTTTAGGTTTGAATGCAACTTGATTGATACTAAGAAGCTTTTTAAATTCAGTGAACCACAAAATTCGATTGGCAATAATTTTCTCTAAGACTTTAGAGATACATGGTAACAGGGATATGGGGCGGTAACTGTCAATGATATCAATATCTTTTTTAGGCTTTAGAATGGGTACAATGGATGCTGTTTTCCAGCTTTGTGGAATGGTCCCAGTGTTTAATATATCGTTATAAAGATCAAGGAGTTTTAGTTTAGCACTACCTGGGAGATTTTTAAGCATGGGATATGAGATTCTATCGCGGCCAGGGGTCTTGCCTTTGACCTTGCTTAAGCTGCTTTCCAGCTCTAGCAGGGTTATGCTGGTTTCAATACGTTTAGCAGCTGTATTTTGTGCAGGCTGTGTGGGTGCGATTAAAGATTCTCTCTTATTTATGTTAAACACAGATGAAAAGTTTGAGCCCTTTGACTGCAGAGACCATGTTTCAGCAAAAGCATTGCACATATCTTCAGAGGAGGTAACTGACCCAGTCGTTGTTTTGGTCTTTTTAGTGAAGGTATTTTTTGGACAACCAGTTAAGGTTTTAATATTTTGCCAGACATTACTGATCGGGGAATTGGGATTTTTGTTGAAGTGAACTTTTCAAAACATTTTAGTTTACTCATTTTCATCAGTCTTCTAAACTGAGCATTTGCTTTCTTATAGGCTAATAAGTTGACCTGGTTGGGTCTTTTTTTAAAAGACCGCCAAGTGATGACCTTTTCGGCTCTTAGCTCAGCAAGCTCTTTATTCCACCATGGCACAACTCTTTTAAGAGATGTTGGTGAAGTTTGGGGAATAGAATTATTAGCAGCATTACGAATACATTTAAGCATCCTTGCTGCTTTTTTATTTACACACAGGGTGTTTTCCGGTAACCCTTGTTCAATATTGTTTTTAAATTTATCCCAGTATGCGCTTTCGATTTTGTACCTTGGAATGTGTGACTGTGGTTTTTGTTGACTGCTTAGTTCAATAGAAGTGAAAATTGGGAAGTGGTCACTGTTGTACAAATCTTTAAGGGCACACCATGATGTTTTTAATAAAAGTTCTGGCGTACAGCATGTTATATCGACATGTGTAAGTGTGCTATGTGTTGAGAAGTGTGTAGGAGATCCATCATTCAATATTGAAAGATTGGATTTAATAATAAAGTCCTCCATTATTGAACCTCGTTTATTGGTTGAGGGTGAACCCCAAAGCGCACTCCACGAATTAACATCCCCCGTTAATATAAAGGGGGTTATCTACTTGTTCAATGATACTGACTAGTTCCCTAAATGTAAAAGCCTGATCAGGTAAAATACAAATACCGATAACTGCTATTTTAATATTTATATGGATTTCAACTGCTATGGAAAGTATGTTTGAATTTATTTGTAACTGCTTGTGAGGGATATTCTTTTTTATAAGAATACCAACTCCTTGTTTGGATGTGTTGTTGTGTGTAAAGTTATTGAAGTATCCAGCATATGCTTTAGGCACTACTGGATCTGTTTGAAAGGCGCAGTGGGTCTCTTGGAGAGAGATCACATCGGAATTAAATTCTTTGATAAGTAGGTTCAGTTCGTCGTAGTTGTTTAGGAAACCTTGAATGTTCCATTGCATAATTTTAAGATAGGATGAATTATGTGTTTTAGAGTGGTTGTTATTGAAGTCGTTAGGGCGATTAAGCCGGTGCTTGCTTCTGCGGAGGAGAGTGCAATCCCAACCTTGAGTGGATGGATTTGATCTCCCCTCAGCAGACGAAAGCACCGGCTGAGTTTTGGAGGTTGATCGTGTATTTTTATAATTGTTCATCTTGATTGAGGGAGGCATTTGTATTAACTGCGTTCTGATTACCAGAATCGGCAGTCTTAGAAATAAGTGTTGTGTAACTCGAAAGAATATTGGTTTGGAGTGGGTTATTTAGAGTGGTTTTTGAGTCTAGTTGTGGGTTGTGTTCTTTTGTCATATTGTTCTGTTTTTCGTGCTTGTAGGCGGAGGTGGAAAGGGTGGATGAAGTAGAAGAAAGAGTGTTTTTTTGTGAGAAAGATGGTGTGATAGATTGTGAAAGGGATGTTAATGGAGAGATTGAATGAGAAGAAGAATGGGCTGCCTTATTAGAGGGAGATGGCATGCTGGAGAGAGATGCTGTAGTTGATTCAGTGCTTATAGAGGATTGAATAGAAGAGGGAGCTGGTTTTGCCAGTTGGTTTCTAGCTGCAAGAGCACGATTTTGGTTTTCGATGACAGATGACGATTCGCAAGGGAGGGGGGTGGTGACGGTTGTAGAAGTTTCAGTGTTAGTCATTGCTTGTCTTGCTCTTACTGCATAAGGCATATTATTTGAGTTCTTTTGTTCGGGGTTTTGTTGGTTGTATGTTTGCCTGGCTTCTGCCATGCTACATTTATTTTTAGTTTTAATTACAAGAATATTTTTGCTTTGAATATATTTGGGACAGGTTTTTGATGATGACGAATGACTATCGAGGCAGTTCGCGCACATCAAACGGGTACACTCAGATGGAGCATGGGGTGGAAGACTGCAGTGCTCACATGTTTTTTCTTTTGTGCAACGTTTAGTCGTGTGGCCCAATAACTGGCAATTTCGACATCTCATCGGAGATGGAATGTACTCCTTCACCTTTGCCTTGTACCATCCAATCTCGACGGTTTGGGGAGCTTGGTACAGGTCAAAAGTGAAGAGCATTAGACCTGTAGGCTGATATTTATCATCAATTTTTTTGGAGAATTTGTACACATAACACACAGCTTGACTTTTCATTTCTGTTACAATCTCGGATTCGGCCACATTAATCAGCCAGGGTGCATAAACTATGCCCTTGGACGAATTAAGTTGCTTGTGAAGAGTAACAATAACAGGGATTTGGTTGGCGAGATTTGTTATTTTAAGGAATCTATCGGCAATTTGTTGAGTTTTTACCAGGATAAGTATACTACCATCTCTCAACAGAGAAATGCTTTCATAATAGGTACTTATTGAATCAATAGATTTTCTTAGCATAAAAATACTCACAGATGAGAGTGGAATTTCAGCGTTTTTTGGAGCAATAACAATGAACTTTGGGTTTTTTATGTTCTGGTTTGATGGTAGCTCAGGAAAGTCCTCGATACCGTGTTTATTTTTTTTTGCCCTAGGCTCAAACGACATGTTTTCTGATAAACTGTCGTAATAGCCTGGGGGCTTTTTCTTCGAGCCCGTCCCCGGGCCCATGTCTTATTCAAGATTGAACAATAGATGTGGTATTTTTGCTTTTTACACACGAGTTTGGATTAAACTATGGTGCGCGAAAATGAGAAAAAAAGTGAGAAAAAGATAACGTGTTGTTGTCAGAAAAGGCACGTGTCAACAATACGACTAGGTCTTTTTTGATGTTCTCGCTTTGAAAGCTAGACGACGACTGGGTCTGAACTTATAAAAAGTTTGAAATCCACAACACTTAACGGTTTTTATTTAAAATTAAGTTTGTTATTATACATGATAAATTATAATGAATTTATGAAAAAAAGTATTTCAAAATTGTAAGAACTTTTTTGATAAAATTCTGTTTTATTTATTTTTAGCTTTTTTTTGAAAAAAAAAATATTTTTGTTATTTTGGTTTGCAGTTTCTTAGAGTTTGTTAATATACAAATTTAAAAAAAATTAATTTTAAATAAGTATACAAAAAGATTTAAATTGCTGATATACAGAATTTATTTGGTTTTCTTTTCAAATATAAGATTTTATAGAAATCCAATGAGCCTTTAACGAAAATGTAGAAAGTTAAGAAAACATTTGTGCCTAGGTTAGGTTCACATTTGTGTTCATTGCATAGGTGTGATTTCTTCTTAAGTAACAATTCACGAGAAACGGGGAGGCGCTTTTTGGAGTATTCTTCCTCGACCCTTCAAGATTTGGATACATTAACTCTCCCTCCGATCCCTATTTTGCAACTTGAAAATGTTTCCCCAATAGTCTACTATATATCTTGCATTTGAAAGAATCTGTTGACGACTGACAGACCACCATTCCCATTCAGTTTAATCAATCATGCCTTCACATATTTTAGGAAATGTGGTTTCTGCAGCGCTGTCTACAATTACTGTACAGCTACACTCACCATGTAAAAACACTAACACAAGTATAAAGCTGGAATTTACCTATATCTACCAGGGTTCGGACTTTGTATTCCAACATCAAAATATCAAAAATCGTAATTGGGCCATTTAAGTAAAACTGGTTCTTACTTTCTTCCTCATATAAAGGTGTCACATCGTCATATTAAATATAAAATATACATATTATTATTGCAAGTTTTTATACGATTTCTGTTGCTTTTAATTGTAAAAAAAAGTATTTAAAAAAAATAGTGAACAAATTTCAACTTTTAAGTTCTTTCAATAAGTACATGACATTTTTTTTTAACAACTTTTTCTAGGGTTTTAATCGAATTCAATATTCCTAATTTTAATTAATTAATTGTAATCCTAATGTGTAATCTGGAAATAAAGTTACTATAATCGCAAGTAAAAACAAAGAAAATGAATTAGTTTAGAGAACAATTTAAATGTTACAGACTTCGATTGAACAAAATCAGGGGTCTTTTTTACGCGATAACGTCCTATAAATCGATGACAGGGTACACATACGAAATAACATGATTCATGCTGATAATGCTGATAAGAACATGAACATGAAAAAGAACAGGCGCTAATTCCCAAAATAATTCGAAAGGACAAGAGAAAAAGAAATACAAAATAGGCGGAGTTTTGTTAAAGTAGAAAGTAGATGTAGATATTGGGAATTGGCGTGTGTGTGTGTAGATTTAACGAGAGGGTTTGTGGGTGTGAGTTAAAAGGCTATATGTTGGTGTTGCTGCCATCAATGTTTTCTTATGACGTTGTAACGTAAAATTATCGCCCGTAAACCGACTTTACAGACAACACTCTTTTTTTTTTTTTTTTGATGTTATGCGTATTAGTATTGACTTGTCATTTTTCGGTTGAGGATTATTTTCAAGTAGATCTTGAAAAAGCGAAGCAAGAAAATATATTTTGTTCCCTCAAAATCAAAGAAGATCTACTACGACAGAAGTAAAGTATGAATCTACTACCTACTTATTTTACTCAGCTCATTTTTTAGTATCATAGAAAGCTTAAAGTTTTGTTTCTAGAAGTCGAAAACCTCATTTTTGAATGCATTGATCTTCAACATCAGCTTGTATTCATTGTCAAAAGAAGGCAGTACATTTCTCTCTTTATAATATTGTTACTCACTCTCATATAGGTACATGAGTAAAAGAAAATTTGGAATGAAAACTATTTCTTTTTCTTTATTTTTGTTGTTATTTTTCTCGATAAATGCAGCTTTGTTTTTGTTCGCCAGAAACCAAGACCAAGATATCTCACAAAACATGTAGTTATGCAGGGCGAAAAATTACTAACTGATGCCCCAGTAAGTTGTTTGAACAAAAACCAACGGTGACTAGAGATGATATTAATATGATTGTCAATTCAATTGTCTCTTGATTGATTGATACAAACTTATAGTAGGTAGATACTCTTAAAAGGTTTGTTTAAATTATGTGTTTCACAATAATGCAATTCGTTTGCATAAAATGTGTAACCAAACAATTTATTGGGCTTGCAATGCGAACCTCATTGTCATTACATCATTTTAAAACCAACCTTCACGAAATTTGCCATATTTTTTCGTCTATTTTTTGCAATCAAACAAAATTGCACGATTGGAGAAAACGTACTATACCTGGCCCTTGCTTTTATGAGCAGTAGATAACATTGTCCAATAAAATTTGAAATTTGTTAGGGGAATTTAATTTTTGTTGTTGTTTGAAAAATTAGCTTCATTAAAAACAAAGTTAAAATAAATTCATCGAGTCGTAAAATAACTCGAGCTACCTGAATACATCTTATTGATTATGAATTTAAGTTGTAGTCGTTCCCGAGAATGAGAATGTCGAAATATGATTGGCAGCTTCCGTATTTAGACGACCACCTAATTTTGTTCAGCAAAACATAATCCATATCTAGATCTACCATAGAGCCATAGTCAACTAATAAAAAAAATCTTGAAACCGTTTGTCAGACTAATGAGCTTTTTTACATAACATCAACAGTCATGTGGTAGGTACCGTAAAATTTCGAGCAAAACAAATTAAATTATAAATATATAAATTAATTTGAAAACTATTTGATCTAACGTTCAGGCTGTAATTCGAGACATTCATACGGACGGACAGAGACAGAATTTTACAACTAATTCGTACTTTTTTACTATCATCATAATGTCATTTTTGATCGATCGATTTGGCTTATAGTGCTAGCTTTTTAATTAGTAGTGTAGTGTAGTTATAAGCTTCGGTCTGAACTTGAAAAAGTTACGCGCGACATTGAATTTAAATTACTAGATAAGTCGTATTAAGACCGCTATCCGATGCATCACACGAGTGGACAATTAGACATATCTTGCTACTGGTGATAAACTTGAATTAAATATGTTATTTGTCTCTCTGAACGGAAGCCCATAAAAGTACAAAACTACAACTGTAATATAATAAACACACATCTTTTTTGCTGTAAACGTGTTAAACATTCTTGTGCTGTTATATTGGTAGATATTAATTTTTTAAATGGAATGTTGTCAATTAAATACTTACATACATATAAAATAACTGCACAGGGTGGTATTAAAAATACTGTGACAAAAATTACTCTTTGTTTCTTTTGGGCACATACATCTAATTAAATAAACTTGATACTTTTTATCTAACGTTGCTTTTTTTTTGGAAATGCAAACTTCGTATTAGTAGCTTAAAAACAAGTTCAGTTTTAAATTCTAGCTAAGTCTTGTTTCTAATTATATCTCGCTAAAGAGCACTCATTCATTGTTTTTAAACTATTCTGAATTTAATCAAGTGCGACACATTCGATAATTTCACACTGTACATATTTTAAAAGCACTTAAAATCCAGTCGAAAAAAGAAATAGACTTGAATTTTGTACCTCATGTATTTATTGTACATATCTGCACAAAACATTTATGATTCAAACAAATATTATGGGCTTAAGTCGTAGTTGAAATTAATTTCAACCAATTCTAAAACGTTGACAAAGGTACTCACTGTCAACTGAAGAGTCCAAGTGAGTTACCGGGATGAAACGCCAATTTTTGATGGACTTAAGGACCCTAAAAAGTTTTTTTTGAATCGAAAATGCAGAATTTTAAAAAATAGTCGTTTGGCTAATTTAAATATTTGTTAAAATATTGCAGAAAATTGCAAAAAAAAAACTTGTTACTAAGTCAATGGACAGTCTTTACTTGATAATTCATATTTTAAATACAAGAGAGAGTATTGCATTGCAGTTGTTTTGTTTTTCTTTTCAAATTAAACTTGTTTTGAAAAGTAACAACAACACCAACAACACCAACACCAACACCAACATCAACACCAACAACACCAACAACACCACCAACACCAACAACAACTACAACAACAACAACAACAACAACATCAACATCAACATCAACATCAACATCAACATCAACACCAACACCAACATCAACATCAACATCATCAACATCAACAACCTTGTATCTGTTGTTGCCTTTCGTAATTTTTTTTTTTTTATGTACATATCTTTTCTCTATATATTTCTCTTTTTACGTTTTGTGTTTTTTTATGGAACACCTTATAGACTTACGTGCCGAATAATAGCGGGAGTATGGTCTACCTACTTAAATTTGAAAGCAACAGAACGATTCGAATAGAATTATAATACAATTTATTTGCTTTGTCTCTTCTTCTCCCCCGCAAATGATTTCAATATCTTATATCTCACTTTGATATCCATAACTAGATAGAGCCAACGTGACACTCAATTTAGCAACGGCCGAAGAATGCTTGGAAAAAGCTTGCATTTTTTGTGCTGGAGTTTGCTTGTCGAGTTTCTCTTTCTTGGTTCACAATTTCACATCGTTTGCTTAGTATAGTAGCTATGTATTTTGATGATGATAGCCAACGAATATCTAAGAAGTCTCAAAATCAAGGAATCAAGCTAAAGTTGAGTGATCAAACACAGCCAAAGGGCGGGAAAAGAAAAGAATATGCTTAGAAATTTAAGTGAATTAAATTCACAGATAAATCGAGAAAATTAACTTTGGAATGACCGCCACACTGAATTAAATGAATTCTAGCAAACAAGAGATATAAAAGCAAATACAACAACAATATATAAAAAAGTATATAAAGATGACACTAATTTATACAAGTCGGTTTGAGATACTAATTTGAAGTGAAAAGGTCGAAAACCTAACATAGGCATCTAATATTAACATTAAGCCATCGCTTTTTAAATTGAATGCCGTGTGTGATGGGTTAAAAGCTTATCAAATACTTAAACTTTGACAATTGCAATAATAAATCAAAAGGAATAGGCACATATATTATTTTGCATTATTATTAAAATTATTGTATGTATAAGAACCGGTCAGAACTTTTATTTTTTTAAAACCATTTGGTATGGAATCAGATTCATTTTGCAATTCATTGTCTCTCTTTATTGTTTGCAAGAAGTTTCTTGTGACGTAGTCTCCAACAACGTCTGGATGATAACGAGTCATGTGGACATGGATATATGTACTTTACGGGGTATTTGCGTTTGACAACTACAAACATGAAGCAAATCATGTCATAAGATTTGCTTTAGTTTGCGGGATAATTGGTTACACAAAACGTTATGAATAGATAAGCTGGTTTTTATTTTTATTTTTATTCTTAATAGGTACATATATACTTAAGATTATGTCCCCTACCATAAAGACGGTTTTAACCACGACATAAAAAGTTTAAATGTGATTGAAACAATTTTGATTTGTTTTGTATTTAAATAATGATGTTAATACAAATAAACGCAATTTATTTAACTTAAATTTTCATATTAATATACTTTTATTTTTAGCAAAAGCAGGTTAACATTTTTAAGAAAGAATTTCTTATATACATATGTACATATGTATATATATACAAAAAATATTAGACAGCTCGACAGCATCAAGTTTGCATGTCTGTCAAATTTCCTTATCTTCTAGTAAACTGTGAAAAACAACTTTAAGGAAAAACAAACAAATCTAAATCTATTTTTAAACTGTAGAAACCGAGAAGCAGTAAGCTAGGTTGATATATGATGTTCTTTTTGCATTTTCTTTTACATTTAAATATTTTAATTTGAAATTTGATTGCTACTGCTATGGCGACCGTTCATAATTAAGCAGTTATTAAAAGTTTACTTTCACAACAATCCTTACTAATATGAATGTAATGAATGTAACTTTGTTTTTTTTTTTACTTTTTTACTTGCGATTATAGGGACTATAAGGCAAGTTTACTTACTTACTTACTTAGGTGGCGCTACAGTTCGGGACGAACCTGGGCCTCAACCAACATGCCTCTCCAGCCAACTCGGTCTTTGGCTAGCTGCCTCCAGTTTTGCACTCCAAGTTGGTTGAGGCGTCCTCCACTTGAGCGCGCCACCTAAGGCGAGGTCTTCCTTGACTGCGTCTACCCTCTGGGATGGAATCGAAGATCCTGCGAGCCGGAGCATTGTTGTCCATTCGCTCTACATGACCTAGCCATCTTAAACGTGATATGCGTATTTTTTTGACCAGGTCAATGTCGCTGTACAGCTCGTATAGTTCTTGGTTGAACCTTCTCCTCCAAAGCCCGTTAACGCAGATAGGGCCAAAAATCTTCCGAAGAATCTTACGCTCGAAACGACTAAGGATATCTTCATCCGCTTTAGATAGAGTCCATGCCTCGGCGCCATAGAGCAGGACTGGGATGATTAGGGTCTTATACAGAGTCTCCTTTGTCTTTCGAGAGAGGTCTTTGCTACTCAATTGCCTTCCTAGCCCATAGAAACAGCGATTGGCAAGAGTAATTCTTCGCTTTATTTCTGACGAGATGTTGTTGTCAGATGTTATAGCGGATCCGAGGTACACAAAGTCCCTAACTACCTCAAAGTTGTACCTGTCTATTGTGATGTTTTGTCCAATCCGCCGGTGTTGTGTGTCCCTTTTTGTGGACAGCAGGTACTTCGTTTTGGCCTCATTGACTGCTAGTCCCATCTTAGCCGCTTCAGCTTCAATGCTAGCAAACGTTCCAGTGACAGCTCGCCGAGTTCTGCCAATAATGTCTATGTCGTCAGCGTATGCTAGCAATTGCACAGACTTGAAAAAAATTGTCCCACTACAATTGACTTGCGAGCTTCTTATAATTTTTTCAAGTATTAAGTTGAAGAAATCGCACGATAGCGCATCACCTTGTCGGAATCCTTTTTTGACGTCAAAAGCTTCTGTGAGGTCAGAACCAACCTTGACGGAGCAGCGAGAGTTCTCCATCGTCATCCTGCACAGTCGGACGAGTTTTGTGGGAATATCCAAACTTGACATGGCTCTGTATAGCTCGTCTCTATAAATGCTATCGTACGCGGCCTTAAAATCGATAAAGAGGTGGTGGGTATCGATTTGGAATTCTTGGGTGGTTTCCAGGATCTGCCGTAGCGTGAACATTTGATCGATTGTAGACTTTCCTGGTCTGAAACCACACTGATAGGGGCCAATCAGGTTGCTGACGAAAGGTTTCAGGCGTTCACATAGTACGGCAGAGAGGATCTTGTAGGCGATATTGAGGAGACTAATTCCTCTATAGTTGGCGCAGTTTAGAGGGTCTCCTTTCTTGTGGATTGGGCAAACGATGCTGAGGTTCCATTCATCAGGCATGCTTTCTTCTGACCAAACTTTAGAGATGAGTTGGTGTATGCACTCCACCAGGTCATCTCCGGCCGCTTTAAAAAGTTCGGCGGGTAATCCGTCGGGTCCAGCAGCTTTGTTGTTTTTGAGTTTAGATATTGCTATCCTTACTTCATTTTGGTCAGGTGGACGGAAGTTTTGTCTGTCATCATCCATGTTGAATGGTTCATTCTGCCTGACAGCGGGATTTTGGCCTTCATCGCCGTTTAACAGTCTGCAGAAATGGTCCTTCCATGTACTCAGCACCGACTGTGACTCTACTACGAGGTTTCCATTCCTATCTCTACAGGCTTCTGTGCGGGATTTTTTTCCTTGGCACGTTCTTTTTACCTGTTGGTAAAACTTCCGCACGTTGTTCCTGGAGTAGCATCTCTCAATATCTTCGATCGCGCGCTTCTCATGCTCTCTTTTTTTCTTTTGCAGAAGCCGGTGTTCTTCCCGTCTTTTCTGCTCGTAAAGCTCGCGAGCAGCTCTCGTCTTTCTTTGCAGCGTTGCTTTATATGCCTCTTGTTTGGCTGCATGGGCCTGCCTGCATTCGTCATCAAACCAGAGGTTTCGTGGTGGTGGTCTGGTGAAACCTAGCACATCAGTTGCGGCATCTCTGATAGCTTGTTGGCAGTGTTGCCACTGATCTTCGACACTTGATGCTGGCGGTACTGGATTTCTTGAGAGGTTACGGGATATTCGATCGGCATAGGTTCTGGCGGTTTCTTGCGATTGCAGCTTTCCGACGTCATACTTCCTCACAGTATTACTCCGTTGTTGTAGAGTTCGGGTTATTCGCATTCTTACCTTTGCTGCAACAAGGTAGTGATCCGAGTCGATGTTAGCTGCTCGGAAGGTGCGAACATCCAAGATACTGGAGGCGTGTCTTGCATCGATCGCAACGTGATCAATCTGATTGACGGTTCTTTGATCTGGGTGTCGCCAAGTCCCTTTGTGTATATCGAGATGAGGAAACCGTGTGCTTGCAATGGTGACGTTATGTGCCGCTGCGAAGTCAATTAGCCTAAGTCCGTTTTCAGACGTTGTGTCGTGTAGGCTATGTTTTCCGACAGTCCTACCAAAGATTTCCTCTTTACCTATTTTGGCATTAAAATCGCCTAGTACGATCTTAACGTCGTATTTAGGGCATTGCTCATAGGTTTTGTCGAGGAGCTCATAGAAGTCATCCTTGGTGGCGTCATCTTTGTCCTCTGTGGGGGCATGAGCGCATATTAGGCTAATGTTGGCGAATTTAGCATTGATACGGATTGTCACAAGTCGCTCACTTACGTGTCGAAAGCCCAAGACTTCTTGCCTAAGTCTACCGCTTATGACGAATCCGCACCCAAATAAACGCTGTGGTCTTCTTGCGCAATCACCGTAGTACACGTCACAGTTTTTCATCCTCCTTTTGCCCGGCCCATTCCATCGCACTTCCTGGAAGGCAGTAATTCCTGCTCTGTAGCAGTCTAGGGCCTCCGCTAGTTGTTTGGATGCACGTGGTCTGTTAAGAGTTCTAACATTCCACGTGCAGATCCGAAGGTCGGAGTCCTTGATTCGTTTTTCCGGGTTGTCAACAGTAAATCCGTCCTTTTCCGAGGCTATTGGTCGCTTCGCAACTTTTTCTTTTTTCCGTGGCAGGGTTGTTAACCCCACGCACAACCCCCAACCTGGAGGGCCAGGTCCTTTGTTGGATTCCTTGGACAAAAGGAACCGGAGAATCCGGAGTCAGTAACCCACTTCGGGGATATGAGCGCTGCCGTTGGCCCATTAAGGGTTCATCCGCCACCATCTCTATTTCAATGCCCTGACTTGCATTGAATTGTCCTAATGACCTTATCTCCAAATACGTCGAAGTAGCTCATTAGGGCGTCTGCTTCGTCGACTGTTGACGCCACCGTTGGTCCAATTGGTTGGGCTCATCCGCCGTACGTCCTCTTTCTGAGGGGCTCGTGCAAGACTTCTGCGAATCGATCAGAACAGTCATTAAAGCAGAGCATTATAGTGTTGCTATTTTTTCTGTGTTCAACACTCGCGTTTTTAAGTTTAGCAGGAATGTGCGGATGGACAGACCAGTACCCGGTGGTTACCGCGGGGAGGTAAAATAAGCACAATTGATGTGTACGATATAGTTGCAGCGACTGTGCATCACCAGTTTGATGCCTTTCAGTGCCTACCCTATTCATACAGCACCCAACCAAGTTTAGGATTCGTGAATATAAAAAAAAATGAGATAACAATCAAACATGACATTTCGATCATAGAGAAGTCTAAAAAAGAGCTCGTGAAGGTTTTAAGTTGTGTTGTATAAATGCTCGCAGCCTTAATATGGATAAGCTGGATTTTTTGAAATATGTGTTCGACTCATCTGGGTTGGATGTCATTTACGTTACTGAGACATGGTTTAAACCAGATATTCCATGTAGCACATATGCAATCAAGAATTATACCTTGGTTCGAAATGATAGAATAACTAATACCGTTGGAGGTGGTGTGGCAGTATACTGCAATGCATCTCTAAAGTGTAGGGTTTTAGGAAAGTCAGAGAATTGTGGAGTTGAGTTCCTAATATTAGAGTTAACGGATGGTAATATAGAGGCTATTTTAGGGGTTGTTTACAACCCTAACAGAAGCTTTTCTCCCGAACCGTTTTTATCTGCCCTTCAACAGTTGGGTTTTTTAACGCAGACCTGCTTTTTGATAGTAGGGCCGCACAACTTAGGGATGAGATAGCGGCACACGGTCTTTCTGTTTTAAACCATTATGCCACCCGTTTTGCTCCTAATTCTTCTCCAAGTCTTCTTGACCATATAATTGTTTCTGATGTATCGCATGTTATCTTACAGGATCAATTGTCCCTTGATGGTATACCTGACCATGATTTGATTTTTTGTACCTACAACATTGATTTTTCCCGTGTCTCTGTTCCATTGACTTTTCAGTTCAGAGATCTAAAATCTATTAATAACCCTGCACTACATACAGAAGCCGCCTATTTTTCCTGGCATCTTTCTCAATCAATTCTCAGATCCAATTGAAAAGGTTGTTTTTTTTCAATCATTGGTTCTTGAATTATTCGACAAACATGTTCCGCTAAAAACGGTCACAGTAAGAAGCAAAAACTGTCCTTGGTTTACTTCTGATGTGCACAGAGCTATCATAAATCGAAGAAAATTTTACTCTAAGTGGAAGTTAAACCCTACAACTGCTAATTGGGAATTTTTCTGCCGTTCTCGAAACGATGCAACGCTTCTGACTCGGAGAGCAAAAAAAGTTTTTTCATCTCGAAGTTGGATGCAAACCAGTCGTCCCGAAAGCTTTGAAGTAATCTACGAACTATTGGAATTGGTAAAAAGGAGATTATTCCCAATTTTCCTGATCTTAATGAACTTAATGAGACCTTTATTTTAAAAGACGATCAACAACTCAATTTTGTGCCTAATAGTGAAATCATAAGTGAACCTTCAGCAGTGTTCGAGTTTGAAGTTATATCTGAATATGATGTCCTTGAAAGCATTCGTTCCATCAAGTCTGATGCATTTGGTGAAGATGGTGTGCCAATTAGCTTTATAAAAATGATTTTACGACATGTTTCCAGTGTTTTAACGCACTTGATTGATTTTTGCATTACTTCCTCATCATTTCCTCAAAACTGGAAAAAAGCTAAGGTCATTCCTGTTGCCAAAAAGTCGAATGCTAGCTCTAGCTCGGAATTTCGTCCCATAAGTATTCTTCCTTGTCTGTCAAAGGTCTTTGAGAAAATTCTAGTCTCACAGATAACAAATAATCATAGTAAATTTAATTTGTTGTCACCATTACAGTCTGGGTTCCGTGCACAGCATAGCTGTCAAACTGCTATGGTTAAGGTCCTTGATGACATTAGGATTGAATATGACCGCGACAATGTAACCATTCTCTGTTTGCTTGATTTCTCTAAGGCTTTTGACAGAGTAAATCATGATATACTGTGCAAAAAGCTGAAGTATTATGAAAAATAATAACGAAAAGTTCTATTAAATAAAACAAATTTTTACTTTTTAATATGATTTTAAGTTAATGTATTTATTATTTAAATTACAACATTTATTTTTAACTATTGATATTAAAGCCGCGACGCGCGTTTCGGACTTGCGTCCATCATCGGGCAAATAATTACTTTTTTGCATCTACTAGCCCGATGATGGACGCAAGTCCGAAAAAAAATATATAATACAATTTTCGAAATACTTTTTTTCATAAATTCTTCGTCATTTAAGACGTGTCATGGCGTACTTTATTTTTACTAAAAACCGTTAAGTATTGTGGTTTGATACTTTTTATAAGTTCAAACTGTGTTATTTTCAACGTAAATGTTACTTGTTTCTGTCTAAGTTCTTGCTTTCCAATATAATTAGGCACATAAGAGCCAGTACGTGCGACCCAGTCGTGCCCATTTTTTTGTAATGCTTTCACGCCCCAACAACTCAAACGATCATTTATATATATTATAGGAAATGAAATAAGGTACATTAATTTTATCCCTAAAATAATACTTTTCAAGAAGCTGCAGGCACTAAAATGCGAATGTATCTACACGCCTAAAAGTATGAAATGCAAAACATAGCTTCGAATATTTTCAATTTCAGTTGCCG
The DNA here is from genome assembly GCA_963971375.1 of Platycheirus rosarum. Taxonomy (NCBI): domain Eukaryota; kingdom Metazoa; phylum Arthropoda; class Insecta; order Diptera; family Syrphidae; genus Platycheirus; species Platycheirus rosarum. The sequence goes on along the minus strand of OZ020507.1, from coordinate 219,806,868 downwards.
TTGCGCATGTGCAAAGCGAGCGAAGCTCCTGGTAAAATTTACTATGGCACTTTTGCACAGAAAATTCAAAGTTTCGCAAAGGGAACTTACGCAAGATCTAAATGTTCGAAGAATCTCGTATCCGTATTAGTATAATGGCTCGGCAATATCTTTTCTTCCGCAGCAACCGTTCCACTGGTGATCTGATGGCATATCTCACCGAACAGTGGAACAAATCTTTACAACGCTTTGGTGAAAGTAAGATTATTGCTCCAAGACATTTGATAGAGTTTGGCATGAAGCTCTCTTATCGAAAATGCGTGATACTCTTGTCCAATTTGTATTGGACGGTTACAAGTCTGATTCTCACAAAATAATTGCTTGTGTGCCCCAGGGCTCCGTTCTGTCTCCGACTCTTTTTCTCATTTTTATAAATGATCTTCTGCCTGTTATTTCTAATCCACTTAACTGTTTTGTTGACGATTCTACCCTTAGCTTTTCATTTTCGTTCGATAATTCACGTCCTTCGCCTTGGAACGTAAAATTGCAATGGTACCGTAATGTCAAGCTTATTAAACTCTGATTTATACAGCATTGTCAAATGGGGTAATAGGAATCGTGTGGAGTTCGAAAACTCAATGCTGTCTTCTGTCGTTAAAGCATACCTCCATGCCATTGTCCATGAATGGCACTTGCAATCGAAGAAACCGAAAAGCTCTCATACTAGGTATGTGTGTCAACAACGACCTCCGTTGGAACGACCATATATTTGAGATCGCGAAAAATGCTGCTAAGTGTTTTTTTAACAACACACACACAGGAATGGTTGAAGGGAAATGTAAAAACCCAAAGCCGAGTTATATAGGAAAATATAGAATCGTGTCAAAAAACATGGCCGCCATATTGATTACGTCATCAATGCAGCAATTTCATGGATGTCATTTGGCTTGTAGCCATTTTCAAGGACGTCCAGTAACTAACTTTTAATTGCGCAGACGAGAACCTCTACCGACATTTAATACAATTTTGTGCCATGTTTTTATTCATTATTATATTCACACCAATTGGTGATTTCACTCTTGCGGCCCGTGCAGCATTTAAAAAATTATGCTTCATGAGAGTACCATTGTATTACACTGCTTATAGTATAAGATTATAGGGACTATAAAAAAAATATAACAATCAGACATGACATTACGATGATAGAAAAACATATTTGAGTTACTGGCAAAATTTTGTCTGTCTGTCCGTCTGTACCGATGTATATTGAACTATAGCCCAAACAGTTTGGCCAATCGTCTTCAAATTCGGAACATAAGGTTATTTTGACATTCTACAGAGGACTTTTTAAAATTTGTTTTAGCTCAAAAATTAACGGTACTTGTCATATAACCGTTAAGTAAAAGCTTATTTTCTCGGAAACGGCTCCAAGAATTTTTATGAAAAAAAATTAGTGTACTATTGTAGGTGTAGGTTATGTTTTGGTGAAAAAAAATTCAAGATGGTGAGCTAAAAACAGTACCTCCCATAGAACCTTTTTTTCTCGTAAACTGATCATCCGATTTCAATCAAAATTGATATTCAAGAAGATGTTGGTAGCTTTAATAATTTTATTTTAAAATATTTTCGAAAACTTTTTTTTTGTATTTTTAATAATTTTCTTAACTTTTTTTTCTAAAATCATTATTTTGAAAACGGGTAGATGGATTTTTTTTTTAAATGTAAATTATTTTTTTTGCTTAAGTTTACATTCTTAAAATAATATCGTTTTATTTAAAAACCGCTCCTACGATTTTGAAAAAAATTCACACTTTTTTACATTTTTTAAAGAAATAAAATGGCGTTTAAATTTTCCTGCTCAAAACTATTTTACGTACTTTTTTCAAACAATCAAGACAGAAAAATCGAATAAAAATTTTAAAGTTCCCTTAATATTTTTCAAATTTTTTTCCAAGCTGTGATCGCACATAAGAACAAGTACGTGCGATCCAGTCGATATGAATATACAGCGTATTAAAATGCGTATGTACCGTGTGCATATATTATTTGACTCTGTTCTTTGGAAAAACGTTTGTTCATACGATAACGATTAGGGAATCCCCTACTCGTTTTGTCGCTTGTAGTTGGCTCTTGAATCTAGATATTTTAACCGTTTAGTCATTGGAAGATTATGTTTGTGGTCGTTGATTTTTCGTGCTCTGTTACATTTCATTGTGAATGAGATTTCTTTAAGGATAAGACATATTTTTTATGTTATTATTTATTATGGCTTCTGCTTAGAAAAGGAAGCATGTTACTTCGAAACTTTCTGATAAATGTTAAATATTGGATGATATTGAAAGTGGCAAATCAGTAAAGCAAGTAGCAGAAATTTTCAAAGTCTCAAAGTCAACTGTGCTTGATATAAAAATGAATATGATTAAAATTCGGAAATTTGTATCTAACACGTCCAAGCATCAGGTAAGCTGAAAACTTAAGGTCTAAGAATATGAACCCATTTTTCAAGGACATTTAATAATTGCTTCAAGGACAGAGAAAAATTATCAGACAAGGTGAACACTCAGCGGTAGAAGAAGCATTGATGACATGCTTCATTCAACAAAGAAATCATTATGTACCAATTTCAACAGATATGATTCAAAACAAAGGCAAATTCTTTTACAAAGAGATGACAGGAAAGAAAGATTTCGCAGCAAGTTCTGGTTGGTTGGAAAAAATTAAATTGCGACATGGGATTCAATGTCTTAAGATTTGTGGAAAAAGTATCTAGCGACATTGCTGCTGTTAAGCCCTTTCAAGAAAAATTTTAAGTGATTCAAGAAAATAAACATAAGTGAAGAACAGGTTTATAATGCTGATGAGTCAGCTGCCTTTTGGAGTGTTCTTCCGGGTACGACATGGGTTCATGCGAATGAAAAACCTGCTCCTGGCAGAAAAATATCCAAAGATCGCGTTACTTTTATGCCATGTTCTATCGCTGCAGGAATTTATAAGTTACCCCTCTCAGTTATCGGCAAATCAGTTAGTCTGAGGGCTTTTAAGAACGTTAATCTTTCAGCTACCAAAAAAAGGCTGGATGTCTACAACGATTTTTTGTTATTGGTTCAAGAATAACCTTTTTCCAACTGTGAAAAAGTTTTTGACAGAGATTAACATGCCGTTGAAAGCACTTTTGGTTTTGGATAATGCCCCAGTTGGTCAATATTATGGCCAGAACTGGCATCCCAATGGGATGACTTTCACAGTTACGTCAAAAAATTGACTAGAATTCAATAGAATTCATGGCATAATAAGAATTATTGATCCAAATGGTAGCACATTCACAGATGAAAACAATAAAAAGGGTAACTGGTCAAAATGAACTCTTCTACGACTTTTCTGATAATGACATTGTTCAGTTCGCTTTACAAATCCAACAAAATTTTGATGAAGATGACAAAGAAGACAGTGAAGAAGATGAAAATGTAAACAAAGAAATTTCGAAAAATTCAAACAATGAAGGAAGTTATTTTCCAACGGCATTCAGTGGACCGAACAAAATATTGCATCTCAAATGGATATCCTTCTCCTAATGAGGTAACGCGAAAAAGCTGAAAAGATGTTTTTAGATAAAGCGTTCCAACCAAAAATAACACGTGCTTTTCTACCCTTTAAAAAAAATTAAATGCGTACCTACATATTGCTTACATACGTACATATATGTTGTATACATTTAAACTCTGTGTATAATTCTATTTTAATAAAAAGGTTTTAAAAAATTGTACGTTGTCCATTGTATTTAATTTTTTCTCTATAGTCCAGACATTTCGCTATTCCGGACACGGTCGAAACTGTATGTGTCCGGACTAGCGAGGCTGTACTGTACTTGTAAAATATCGATAAATGTTCTCGTCTCCACTATTTAGAGTTAGTTACCGAATAACCAGGAAGATGGCCAGACGAAAAATTACACCATGAGAGTACTATAGAGAATGTATATACAATGCTATAGAGAATGGTTGTGATTAGAAAAAAATATATAAAAATTAATACAAGTTTTATCAATGTTTTTTTAGTTTTAATAAATGTAAGGTCATCTCTGCCCACCCTGTATATGAGCATACATTATGTATGGTATTTTATCCAGTTAACATGTAAATACATATATATACAATACAATTTATGTATACACATAATGATAAATATTTATAAATGTACCTTTTACCCGAAAGGCTTAAAATTTTAATCTATTTTTGTACACAATGTCACCGCGCATTTTACTTGAATTCATACTTGAAACATAATGAAATAATAATTTTAATATATCGCCTGAAATACATATTTTAAACCATCACCAATTATTTCATGTGTCTAGTATGGTGTAGTTATGAAAAAATAGAAGCCTATACAAATCTAATATTGGTCTATTGAAATTGAATTAAAATGTTAATTTGTGTCATTATTTGTATTACTATTTATTTTAAAACATTTGGACAAACACATCGCGAGAACTACAATAGGAGACCGATGATAAAGCTGTTTAAAAGCAATTTATATATATGAATAATTAAAATAATTTTGTTTTCAGTTTTCAATTGAAATTTTAATTCAAACAATTTTTCTGTTATACTTGTAATAAATTAACTTCAGTGGGTACATATTTTGGTTGTTGTTTGAGATTATTGTACGTATTGTTATATTGAACTACATTACCTTACCAAAGACACAATCCTCAAAAGCTTCACCGTCACAATACTATACAGTATAATAGTAGGATACAATTTTTTTTGGAGTCGTTCTCTTAAAAGAATATAAGAGAAATCATAGTCAGTGCGCACTGCAGTACTGCACGTTATCTATTGTTTTTATTATTTCACTAAGTTTTTTTTTATAATTTATGCAACACATTCATGTAAATAAATAATGTTCACTATTCAGTTTGGAAAAGGAAAATTATACCTGAATGTAAACGTGCCTACTTATGTTTTACAGATTTGTTCGTTAATCATGTATTGGAAAATGCGTTTGGTTGGCTGGAAAACTATATAAATTGTTTAAAAGCTAACTAAATGTATTTTTCTAAGTCCTTTAAAGATGATGTAATCATTATAGGAAAAAACCATACAGTGATTGTTATTAATAAATTGAGCTAGTATATTTTGGATAAATGTTAAGTGCATTTTCATTATGCCTAATCATCAAGATCTTTCTAAAAAAAAAATAATAATGTCGTATGTTTAGTATATATGTTAGGTAATATATAAAACTTAATAAAAGCACATTGGTGCTTTATAAACCATAAGTTTGTTCTCTGCGTGCGTTGGATGTAAAAATAGATTTTCTGTGTTCGTTATTTTTGAAGAAGGCTACAAATTTGTTTTATTTTTTGAAGTTTTGTTTTAATAAGAGTTACAGGCAAAATTATTAAGTGTCAAACTTTGTAGATGATTTCGAGGATGAATCAGATTTCAAATAATATAATTTGCGATTGATAAAAAAATAGAAAATAGCTAATTCTGTGTGATGTGACTGACACTTTCATACAACGTTCATGACCAGAGTTGCCACATGAATACAATATTTTTTAATCATGAATAACGATTTCTTCCTTTGACATATTTATTCATTATTTCATGAATTAAAACTGAAATTATTGCATTTATTTTAACATGAGTAACATTACTTTTTCAGATTGAAAATTCAATCGATTGCAAATGATTTTATCCAAAATTAAGTTTATTGGAAAAATTCGATTGAAAATTCAACCGATTGCAGATGATATATTTAAATATTTTTTTCATTGGAAAAGAGAAACACTTGGAGTGTAAGCGAAATTTGAAATCTATTTTGGACGGAATGGAAGGGTCAGCTATGCCTATAGGTACCATAAAAATAAGAAAAATGCACAGATTGTCCGCAATAAGAGATTTAAAAATTTGATTGTACATTTGAATACTGGCAGTATACAGTTTAAAATTAATAATTATAAGAAATTCACTCCATATTATGTGCATTGGTCTTTACAACAAAAAAAAACTCAACAGGAATTTATTTATAAGAAGGCTACACAACACTTGTAATACCTTCACATCTTCAACATCATTTCACATCCATCTGAATAGGGCCTGTCTGGTAATAACATTTTAATCAATACGTTTGTGTTAACCTCTCCCTTTATTTCTCTCTAGGGCTAAGTTTTATTTGCCAAGGTATCCTGTCTGTCATTAGTTAACGCATTTTCTCTATTAAAGTATTTATTTTTAGACATGAACCAATTACGAGTATTTTTTTGCCAAATTGGAATTAAATTTAGTGTCAAAGAATAGTATTCCTTCTACATTGGTCAACATAAAGAGTTTTACAGTGTTAAAACAGTAAAAAAAAATCTGGTTAGGATCCTGCGCAGTGGTTGGTCACAGTTACTAACCAAGCAAAATAGTACTTTGAATGTGTTTGTTTTGGAATGAACATATCAGCATATCGACACTTGCATGTCATTTAGATCAACGCGTTTGTATCATCAGAGGGACGATATGCATGGCTAGGTTGAGTTATTTATAAAAAAATGTCCTTTTTCTTCTATTATTACATAACAATTTAAAAAAGCTTAGATAGAAAAGAACAAGAAAACGATATGACTTTTTTTAGGATTTTAGAGGAAGAAGCTGATGCCTTACTACTTGTAGGCTGTTGTTCTCAATTTGTGACACAATAAACTGGTGCACAGCAGCGCAAGAAAAAAAATAACGCAAAAAATGAGCACCTACGAGAGGCCTTTTTTTTTGTTTTTAATACATAAACTATCGAACTACAATAGTCTCGCCGGCTATTAGTTGATTAAGTGGGTGCTTTAAGGAATTTAAATTCAAACTTTCTTTGGAAATGTTTTACGTTTTTTAAAAGGTTGAATAGGAATATGGTGGGTCAGTCATGTTTAATTTTTCGGATGATATTTAGCTATAGATTTCATACATATTATGATCCCAAGAACTACTCAAATGACGGCGAACGATAGTAAGTTCATTTTTTGTTTTTAAGTTTAAGTAAAGAAAAAACGATGTTAATCGAGTTTAGTATTAAAACAACTCTAGATCCTTTATATTCAAATCATTTTAAAATTCGATTTAAAAGCCTTTATACATTTACACCGATAATCTTAAAGTGAACTAAACTGACAGTAAAATCAGTTATTAAAAGTGCATCTTCAAATTTTGTTGTGTAGGTACTAATAATAATAATATTTAACTATGTGTCTGTAAGGCACATTGCCTTTTAGAATGCAACTGGATGCTGCACGACACTATAGTTAGAAGGATTAGAAAGATAGGAAAGATTTTTTTTGGCGCAGTAGATAGAGAACTAGGTGACTATATTCTTACTTAAAACTCACGGATGGCGTCTAGCTTGCACTAGGAGTTTGAAAAATTTCAACCCAACTGAGATTCGAACTCACAAGCAATCATCTTACTTACTGCACCACTGACGCCCGTACTGTTTAATAAAAAAAACAGCCTATTAGATTTGTGTTAAATATTTTCTGATAGAAGTTAAATGAAATCCTTTCCAAGAAATGCATTTAACACAAAAAACATAAGTAACAATTTCATTTCAATTTTCATATAGAAAATACTATCAACGCATTATAAGTTAAATAAAATAACATTCACTGAGGTAATCAATGCGCATACGAAAAGAGGTATTTTTGTTAATGCGAAAATATTTGCGGAAATCAACACCATCATTGAATTCGATCTTAGCATGTTGAATCATTCGATACGGACTTCTCACTAATCAATTTCAGCAAGGTAGCAAGTTGCATTCCTCCCCTTAAAAGTTTCACCCGTAATACTTGTCTCGCAAGGAATACTCATCAGTTCACACTTAAGCCTAATTTTGGACGTACCGTGAAATATAGAGATTCTTGTTTTAGCCGAACTTTGAAATTTACCCTGCGAGGTTTTCTGTTGCCATTTCAATTCGAAACCATTAAAAACCAATGTTAATCGACACCATCTGTCCCTGTCTGTGCGTTTAACAATATAAGGGCAACACACAGATCACTTTTGTACGCGTATGTTATAAAAAAATAATCTCCGCATCCATTTTGATTGACAACAAGGTGATGTTGACATCAAAAAACATCGATTTAAAAAAAATGTTTGTATCCATTATATTTTATATTTCAATATTTACGGCTAAAGGGTTGTGCATTTTTGCATTAGCAACTCCTAGCTCTTGCCTTAGCTTTCCTTTTTCTTCAAGCTTGGTTTGTGAATCGTAGGAACATCCGGTCAAAATAGACATTTAAAATAACAAAAATTCAGACAGAGCTAAATTTTGGTGGAGACCTTGGGTACACCATTAGAAATAAAATGTCAAAAACCCACATCGATCCAATGTGTGCTAAAAAAAGTTGATCGGGGTCAAAGGTCACAAAATGGGTTTTTTGGATTTTTTTAGCAAAACGGTTAATTTTATTATAAAAAAAAAGCTGAGACAAATATGTAGATCATGTAATTATATATAAAAAGTGTTCGACACTTTTTTTTCCTAAGATTCCATTTATGAGAAAAAGCGATTATAAAATTTACTAAAGTATGAAGTAGAGCATTTGGCTGGTTTCTCGCAGTAATACCCTTACTACTTCATACTTTAGTAAATTTTAGAATCCCCTTTTCTCAGAAATGATAAATCTTAGATAATTACTTGATCTGCACTTTTGTCTCAGCTTTTTTTATAAAACTAATCGTTTAGTTAAAAAATCAAAAAAAACATTCTTGTGACCTTTGCCCCGAACATCTTTTTTTTAGCACACATGGGATCGATAGGGACTTTTGTACCCAAGGTCTCCACCAAAAATTTAGCGCTGTCGGAATTTTTGTAATTTGATCGGACTACAAGATATTTAGTAAGTTAGTAGAACCAAAGTTTTAATCAATTTTCGTAATTATATAATAGTATTATGTACCCACTAAAGTCGTAATCGAAAGAAAATAGTGTTGTTATTTAGTAATATCGATATTCAATTGAAAATTGAGTATTAAGTGTTTTGTAGTACTCACCTTAGCCGAAGATGACCTCAGTTTCATTGCAGACGAATTCGAATGTGAATGAGGTAGAACAGTTTTGTTAATACCAGTCACAGTACCTCCACCTCCACCACCGCCGCCAGACGTCGTTACTGACGCCGTATGGTGGTGATTTGTAGTTGGGGCAGCAGCAGACGCGACAGCATTACCTCCACTGCCGCTATTGCTGTTATTTGTGCCAGCAGCTGCAGCGGAAGACACCGATCCCGATGTTGCAGATGACGTGATTGCGGCTTGATTTGATGTAGCTGTGCCGCTACCTCCTGTTGACGTAACGGCGGCAGTTACCGAATTATTGCTGACATGGTGTAGCTGTGTTGCATTGATGCCCCCACCGCCTACACTTGAATTGGTCAGTATCGCAGTGGCATTGTTGGATCCTGTGGTAGAGACGGTTCCTGATGGCGGTGGTGGAGCTATAATATTGGCATTTGTCGAATCATGATGTTGATGGTGATGATGGTTATCTTTGATTGATTGCACTGAACTACTGCTATTGTGTGTGCTGTGTTGTTGCTGTTGTGCGACGATGGCGGCTGATGCTGCTACTACAGCAGCGGCTGACGCTGCAGTAGGTGTAGATGTGCCACCATTGGTTACATGATCGGCGGGTAGAGATTCTGGCACGGTTTGCAGAGTTGTACGCATTGTGGCAGACATGTTTGTTCAAACACGCGATTAGTTATAATCTTTTGTTCAATGTTTAAGTTTTGTTATTATTTTAGTTAAGTATTAGAGCAACGATGATGACGATTTGTTGTTTTAATTATTAGATGATGCTTTTCATTTGTTGATTTTATCTTGTTGCACAAGAAAACGTGACAAAAAGTAAGGTTTTTCTCTAATAAGACTCATTAGATGTGTTGTGTTTAAAATTTGTTTGAGATGTAGACGATGGTTTCTCTCCAAAAAAAGAGTGTATGTTACACTTTAAATAAACACAGTTAATTTTTTCGAAAAAAAAAATTCATACCTACACTATAAAAAATAAAAATGTATTTATATACATATCTAAGAAAATAACTTGAGGTTTCTTAGTGAAATGAAATTTAATACTTAAAAGAAGTTATCGCGGGTGCGTGCAGTTTTGTATGGTGTGCTGGACGTTAAAGAATTTATATGTAGATTTGAAAGAACAGAAGTGATGATCGCACGAAATATTGTATCTGAAAATAAAGAAAACAAATTAATGATTAAAACATTTTTTTTTTAATTATTATTTATGAAAATGTTTTTGAAAGCAAATTATGCATTGATAGCACCATTTCTAATTTATTCATTATAAATTAATATGCGTTGCAATCACGTTTAAAAAGGAGATCAAAATCTTCAACAAAAAAATTGACCAAATAGTGGTATCTGGTATCTGTGTAGCTCCTCAACAAAAACAGATCTGATAGGGCAATTGTAGTTTCCTTTTTACATGGAGCAAGGGAAACTCTTAACTTCTAAAACTAGGGGATTGAAATTAGATTCATTCCATCAGTGCATGGTTAGGTCATTAGATTATCTCTTTGCTAAAGTTAGGGGCACTATTAGTTCAGATCCCACATTTTTGCATTTTAAGCGAAAGGATTATTCCAGCCACAAAATCAATTCTTAAAAATATTTTGTTTTAAAACTAAAAATAAGTAGGTACACGGTGGGTTTGATAAATCGGTCCTACAAGTTTTAAAATACATAAAAAACGCTTTGTTGTCACTCCTGTTGTCATCATCTCCATTTCAGATCTGGAAACATTCAAAACCAATGTTAATCGACACCTCCTATCTCTCCCCTCTCTATCTTCCTAATGCCCGCGCAGTGTGTTACATTAAAAGGGAAACAAGTAGTCCCTTGTTCGCGCGTAAATTATATATATATATAAAAAAAAAAAAAAAAAAAATACTCTAATGCGCGCCTCTTAAAACACTAGGGATATTCATGCAATCGCGTAAAATCCTGATAAAGCGTTAAAACCTCGTGAATTTATCTTCTCGTAAATGAACTGTCAAAATTTGTATGGGAATTTATTTATGCGAACTTTATAAATTTATCTCATGATTTTGCCGGATAAAGTGAAAAACATGAACTTCGTAAATATGAGGAATGTCTTTTTTTGTTGTCTTTGTCTTTTGTGACAGCTGAGGTGACAAAGATACACTTGTTAACAAAAGTCTACGTACATCATTTTTGGGTATGTAACTTTTGTAATCCTTTTTTATTGCATCTATAGATGCTGACTATTTTCTTAAGAAGTTTGTTTTTATATTCATATTTTCAGCTATAATAAAGCGAAAAATAATATTTTTCTTCGAATTTTATATTCTTTTAATAAGAACCAATAACTAAATAATAAGATCTACTAGTGAACGTATACTTTTGTTTGGAAGTGTACTTCAATCTCAACTCTGACGTTAAATGACAGTTTCCACATTTACGCAATTTGTTTCTAAGGGGCGTTCATGCAAATGCTTGCGGAAGGATAGGATTTTCTATGGTGTATGATTTTATCTCGTTGCATGAATACCCCTACTATTGAATATTTTAATCATATTCCTCAAAGCCGTTTTTTTAAGAAATAAGCTTTTTGTTGGATGCAATAGTTTTGAATGGAAGTTGCGAAGGAGACCCAAATGTATGAATGAATATACTTTTTTTCGTGGAACGGCGTCCTCAGTGATTGACTATTGTTTCGTGTCAGGAAAGTGGAATTCAATTCTGATGGACTTCAGGATATCTTCACAAATTTTCTCTGACCACATGCCCTTAGTTTAGTCTCAAGTAGAGAACGAGTTCAACATAAAGCAGCTTGGATTACTTCCTAAATTAAAATGGAGAGCGAAATTTAAATCTATCTACCAAAATAATCTAAGCGCTGAACTGGAGAAACGAAGGTCAGAGAGCATCCCAACTTACATGGAGGACCTTACTCAAATCATAGTTGGAGCTGTGCCAGAAAGTACCAAAGGAAAACGCGGGGTTACTTTTAAACAATTATGGTTCGATACTGAGTGCCAAAAACCAGAAGAAAATCTTTTTTCATTCTTGAGGCTCCTAAGAAAGCATGATACAGCTTTCTTTAAAAGTATGTATGCAGCAGCAACCAAAAGATTTAAGAAACTGTGTATATCCAAGAGGAAACAACTGGAGGAGCAAAACCTAACCACTTTACATTCAGCAAAATCATCTGCAGGTTTTTTGGAAAGCCGCTAAAACTATCACCGGAAGAACCAAAGTAATTCCAGCAACATTACATGCTTTTGAACTCCGTCCACATTTTATGAATCTACTTAAAACTTCAACATTTTCCCTGCTTTCGCACTATACAGCCCCTTTTTTACTGACGACTTCTTAGATGCGCCGTTTACAATTGATGAAGTACGAAACGAAATAGATAAAGCTAAAGCAGGAAAAGCCCCAAGAGTCACTCCCAGTTTCTCTTATCTGATCACTTCGCGTCTCTTTTTTATTCATGTCACAAGGCTTTGGAACTTCCTTCCCACATCAATTAAGCAAATTATTGGAGCTACTAAATTTAAAAATGCTATTTCCAGCCAGAACTCGTTTCCGTAACCTACCTTGCCACGTTTTTGTTTTGTTTTCTCTCTTCACTCATTTTCACATCCCTTCAATTCCTTTTTCTTCATTTCTCTCCCTTTGCTCTTCATTTTACTATCTTTAACTTCTTCTACCGTATTCTTTTTTTTATTAATATTCTCTATCAGATGCTTTTTTTCTCATATAAGTTTAGATAATTTTTGTAAATATTTTACGTGTTATAACTTGAAATGGTTAAATTAGTTGTCTACTGTTTTGTATTTTTCTTTATTATAACTTTACCTAAACAATATCCAAACTATTAGAATGTGCTGTAAAAGACTTAAGTCTTATTTGTACAACCTTATTTTAAACAAATTGAATTGAATTGAGACTACCGAGTACCTGCAGAATTTTATAAAAATTGTTCTTTTGACTTCCTAGCCGCTCTAACAAAAGAATACAATAGAATATTTGAGACAGCACGTGTTCCTGCATGCTTTAGAAGAGCAATTATATATCCACTGCATAAAAAAGGATCATATATAACCCCGAAAATTACAGAGGTATCTCTTTTCTGAATACCTCAGCAAAGCTTTTTAGTGCTCTTGTTTTCAATATGCTTACGCAGTGGGTCTATGATAAGCAAATACTGAGTGAATTTCAAGTTGGCTTTAGGAGAAACTACTCGACCTTAGATCAAATATTCACCCTCACTAATATTGCGGAAAGCTTTTAACGAAGGAAGAAAAAACTTTACGCATTTTTTATCGACTTTCGTGCTGCTTTTGATACAATCGCACGAGAAGCACTTTTTTATAAGCTGTACAAATTAGGAATATCGGCAAAAATCGTAGTTTTATTAAATAAAAGGCACGACTGGGTCGCACGTACTTGCTCCTATGTGCTAATCATTTTTAAGTGCAGGCGTCTTTTTGACAAAGATTTAATTTTAATGTTTTTTTTTCACGTGCAACTTCTTTAGGACCGTTGTGGGTTGCAGTTCGAACGAACATGCGTCACGACAAAGGGATACACATAAATATATAGGATTGTTAGCTTTTGCAGTTTTTTAGTGTATTATCTTTCCACTTGTTGTGTACTGCTTATAATATAATTTGCTAATAGAAAGATATAAAGGACTTTTTCAGTTTAATTTTCATTTTGGCATGGAAAAATTTGAACAACTGGCATAAAGATTTGTGGGAATCAGCAGTAGGGCAATAATGCTAGGTATAGGATATAAGGTACCTATAATAAGGTTGGAAGGAAGGTAGGTTACTAAAATTAAGATACACATTCCAACTACTGTTAAGCGAGGGTATAGAGACAATATTAACAGGTGTAAACTTTTGTTTTCTCGATTGAAATTTTTGCATTCGGTAGTAATCGAATAGTTTTTTTATTTGTTAGTTGTTTTTGTGTGTTTATCATAGGCTTCCTTATTTATTCTGTGTACTTTTATGATGATGAAATGCTTTAAAATACGTAGGTATGTATGTAAGTTCTTCTTTTCTTCTTTTATTTGACTAATGGCTAGGGCTTAGCCGAGCAATATGAAATAAAATTTTGGGGAAAATATGAAACAAATAAATTTTTTTATGAAATAAAAAAACACTATTCATAACGTTTTTTGGAAAAAATGTTGTAAGCCATCTTATTTCTTTTGCTGTTTTCTATTTTATGAATTTTTCATTTCAAATCGTTCGACCAGTTTTTTTTCAAAAAAATGTTTTTTTTGAAAAACTTTTTGAAAACATTTAAATTTTTTTTCAGTATGTTTGTTTAAAGAAATTTATAGTTTATACTAGGAGAAAAATTTAAAAAAAAAATTATAGATCCGTTTTCAAAATATTCAAAAAACAAAATAATTTTTTTTTAAATTATTAAAAATTAAAAAAAAATGTTTTTGAAAAATTTAATAAGCTTTATTTTTTAAATCAGAAAACACTATATGTTATGAAAATTTCATCAAAATCCGTCAATTAGTTAACGAGAAAGTCTGATTTAAAAAACCGGTCATATGGGAGGTACCGTTATAAAACTTTTTTCTGAAAAATCCATTAAAACTTAAAGATAGATTTTGCATAGAAAACACCATTCAGAAAGTTTTATCAAAATCGTAGGAGCCGTTTTTGAGAAAAATAAGTTTTTCATCAAAAGTTATATGGCAGGTACGGTTTTTTTTTACGAATGCATAACTTGCCGCGTATGTATGGGATGGTGAGTTTCTTTCGGAGGAGTTCACAACACAAATGAGAGTAAAACCAGGATGTGTTTAAGCACTTTACTTTTCATCTTGTTCATAAATGATATCGTAGAAGCAACCGGTGGGGGAGTCCAGTTTGAAAACATACGCATACCTGCTCTAATTTTGTTTGATGATATACTTTTTTTGTCTGAATCTGTTGAGGGAATACAGCGAACAATGAATCGCCTTGAAAGTTACTGTAAGCTTTGGAACCTGTCCGTCAATCTGGAAAAATCTAAAATGATGATCTTTAGGGAAGGAGGTGGAAGATATTCACGCAACGAAAAATGGAGAAAATGTTTTAGTAGTTCGCGAGTATAAATACTTAGGGGTGATATTCACTGCAAACCTTAACATGAAAAAGCATTTTCAAAGTAAACTGGCCGAGGCAGAAAGGGTCGTTTCATCGGTATGGATTCGTTGTATTGACAAAAAATACATCGATCATAGTGTGAAATTGAAGATTTTTCGTGCGACTGCTAGCTCCATTATCCTCTATGGTGCACAAGTGTAGGGATATGGCGAATTCGAAGAAGTAGAAAGGTTTCTGAGGTATTTTTTAAAAAGGATCTTTCGGTTACCAGCATGCACGCCAAACTATATGCTTCATTTAGAAACAACCGTTCCTCCATTATTCTTCGATACCCTTAAGATACACTTTGAATATATCATTGAAGTATTAGAGATGGACGAGAGACGGCTACCAAAACAAATTCTGAATTTGGTTTTATCAAGTAGGGGAAATCTTCTCAAGAACTGGGAAGAGTTGGCAGCTGTATCTGGTGAAAATTTACGAATTTCATCTGAAATAAGCACTGTGGAAAAATTTTCAATGGGATCCTTGAAAGAATAAGCCAGTTATTATGAAAAATTTAAAACAGAAGCCCAATCGTCGCAATACAGAATGATCTACAGCAAACTGAACTACGACCTTGAAGAAGAGACATACTTTCAAAACCGCTTTCACTCTTACATGATGATGAGCGTTATATTTAAAGCAAGAGGTGAAATTATCAATTTGAATTTTATACCACACTTCCAATTTTGTGCGATTTTTGCAATCTTAAGGAGAGAAAAGATATATATCATTTCATTGCTAGATGCCCTATCCTAAAAGAGTTCCGGGTTAATTATTTCGGCGTTGTTTTGATGGATTTGGATGCAGTCATTGATATCCTGAATGAAAAATTTGGTTGAGAAATATTGTAGAAATATATAACAACAGCCGTTCAGTTATAGAAAATGTATAATAGAAGAAGACTTTTAATTTAAAAGAAAATGTATTATGTATATTACACTAGTTTTTAAATATTTGAACTAAACAAAAAACTGTCAATCTGGTAGACGTCCTCCTAACCATATAAACTTATGATTGTATATATTGTTAATTTAAAACTATTTTTGTTCACTTTTTCACATTTTCGAAAATCAAAATTTCTGTTTTTTTGAGCCATGTATATATACATTTTTCAATCACTCTGTTGAGCATCAATGAGCTTTATTTTTGCAAATGGTACCAGTTGGTGAATATATTCTCTAAATACCTACTGAAATTAAAAACTCAACTACTAACTTGGACACGAATTGTTATAAGGAACCCTATTTGTGTGTATTAAAAAAGGCACATTATCTTTGGGTTAGCAGTTCTTTAATGCATATCATGGTTGATTATTTTTTAGAATTTTGCTAAAGAGCTTTCACAACCCTTTAATATTTGCGTTTTCTCGCAATTTAGTGGACAGACTATATCAATTTATAGCCTCAAACGTAATTTCATCTTAAATTGTTTGGATTTGGACTCACAAAATACACAGTAAGTAGATAATACGAATTTGACCACATTTTGTATCTGCATATATTTTTAAATTAAAAATTCGAGTGCTTATTGATAAATATATTTGTATTAACCAAGACAAGGAAAAGAGCATTCATGCGTATTCTAAGTTTGTTTTTCTAAAGATTAATCACTGAGTGCTATTAAAAATTTAATTAAATTAGACCAACATACTTAGGACTTCTTCATCCACATTGACACATCATTCTTCAAAATACAAACATTGTATTATAAATAAAGGGTGTTTTTTTAGAGGTATAGAACATTGAAATGGAATAAAACAAAATGATTTTTTTAAATTGATATTAAATTTACTTTATTCGAAAGATAATCTTCTAGCATTATAATTTAAATATGATTTCTGGCTCGGACGTAGTCTAATCTGCAGGTCCAATTTTCGACGACTTTTTCCAACATTTGTGGCCGTATATCGGCAATAACGCAGCGAATGTTGTCCTCTAGATATCCCCCAGGAAATAGTCAAGCGGCGTTAAATTCGCACGATCTTGGAGGCCAATTCACGGGTCCGAAATTTGAAACTATGCGGTTACCAATCATTTCCTTCAATAAATCAATTGTGGCACGAGCCGTGTGACATGTTGCGCCGTCTTGTTGAAACCACAGCTCCTGCACATCATGGTTGTTCAATTGATGAACGAAAAAGTCAGTAATTATGGCTCTATAGCGGTCACCATGGACTGTAACCTCCTGGCCAGCATCGTTTTTAAAGAAGTACGGACCAATTATTCCACCAAACAGTCAGTTTTTGTGCCTGTAACGGTTTCTCAACATACACTTGAGGATTGTCATCACTCTAAATACGGCAGTTTTGTTTATTGACGTATCCATTCAATCAAAAGTGAGCTTCATCGCTAAACATTATTCGCTTATGAAAATTGCGATCAACAGCAATCTTGTTTTGGTCCGAATCTACGCCTTGCTAGGTGATCCTGTAGCTTCAATTCTTGCACGAGTTGGATTTTGTAAGCACGCACATATCCAATTCCTGTGCACGACTGATCAATCAATCAAGACAATCTGAAAATTGCAGAACAACAGGTGTTTGAAATTTTGACTCTTTGTGGGTGTGTTCAACACTATATGAACCCCTGAGGATCGATCAAAGAGATTTTAGTAAATCAAGAACAATGATTCAGTTCCACTAAAACACTTGTTTAGTCTGTGTCTACCTTCTTATCATTAATATACTTTTTACGAATTATGTAAAAAAAACAACTGATATAGTTACAGTTACCATGTCAGACACGCCATAATGTGACGCCGATTCTCTATCAATTTACCTTGCTTTCAACAACAAGCAACATTAAGAGCATTCATGCAAGGGCGTAATGTCTTGGGAACAATTGCAATTGCCTTGGTACAAATATGCGTGGATCTGTCAAAATTTCCAATGATGTTACGAGATTACAAAATTACAAAACAAGTTTTGCACTAAAGTTGAATGTATTTTTATATTTTGTTTTTCCTTTCATTCACGTCAATTCATTGAAACTGTCGCTTATGACGTCCGTGCCCAGCTGATTTGAAGATGAAACGTTATTTGAAGATGGGCGTTATTTTCTAACGTCATTGTAATTATATATAATCCGTGAAGGCATGCATATTTCTTATTATAACTGTGGAGAAAATAGAAAGAAAATAAACATGCTCAACAGTATTCTTATCAGAGATATTTTTGTCAGAAGTGTGCTTTGACAGTTTCGTCATTGCTGCCAATATTCTTTTACAATATTGGCAGTAATGACGACGTTAAAACAATTTTATTTTACAACCGAAGATGGAAGACCTATGCGTGATGTTAGATATTGAGACTTTGAACGAAGCCCAACTTTTATATTTAATCAACATAAGCAATAATGGCTGAACTTAATATGCTTTTGTAACTAGATCAGACAGACTGTAATCAGATGAGACAGGGTGAAAAAATTGTTGTATCTTCGAAGGAAACCTAAACACAGCATTCTTGGCAACGTTGTCTGGAAGGTGATCGCAAATGAACATTTGAAGAACTGAGGGGTTTTCGGTTTCGATGCAAATACCACTCATGGATAATGGAGTGGGATTTGAGAGGTTCGTTTAGCTTTAACGACAAAACAAAACATTAAGTTTTTGAAGCATTAAAATCGAATGGACAATGGCCGCTTCTTGATCCATTCTACACTTACGCGATGCTTTCACGATGATGTCTTATATAAATTTAATCTTTTTGCTCTTAAAAGGAACTTTTCCAATATCTGGAATCGGCAAATTTGGTTCAGAAAATGGGAACCATTGGTATTCAGTCCTTTTCTCATTAATTCCGTTTTTAGCCGCTCTCAAACATTTGTATATATTTAGATATTTCCACTTTTCCCAACTGGAAAGAACGGTTCCATTCAAATAAATATCCGGAATCGGCTTTTGTGTGTCAAAAAAGGCCAGCATTGGTGTTCTGCCTTTTTCGCACTAATGCTAAGGCGAAATCCGGTCCCTCCAGAACACCCACCCATTTATTAAGCGCTCATTGCAATGATGTAGGATCTTCAGTAATGGTGTAAACAGAGAATAAGAGATTAACTTTCGGATCCAACAACTTTGAAAAGTTCTACATAATGGGCCCTATCATGGTATTCGTTCGGAGAAACCTCCGATCGGAGAAAAGTTCCGATCGGAAGATTTATTTTGTTCATGGTATCCGAATCGGAACAAAAATAAAGACGCGTACCAACGCAAGTAATTGACATATAAA
Source organism: Platycheirus rosarum (assembly GCA_963971375.1). NCBI lineage: Eukaryota > Metazoa > Arthropoda > Insecta > Diptera > Syrphidae > Platycheirus > Platycheirus rosarum. The sequence goes on along the minus strand of OZ020507.1, from coordinate 219,787,468 downwards.
ACAAATGTCATGATGCCTTAAAATACCAAGATGGCGATTTGTGTTTATTGTGTTTATCAGTGTAATTACACTTTCCTCTAAATCCGTGAAGGATTTTTGTTTGAATGGACCACGACCTGTTGCAGTGCATTCTTTTTGGTTAGCCACAAGTTTTTTTTAATTGATGTCTTGTAGTCGCTCCATACCTAGTTTAAGAAAAAATATTGTGTTAATCCATCATTTTAAGTTTTTTTGTACCAATTTTTTTTCAGGCGAAATGTCTCCCTACACGGCGGACCTAGAGAGTTTAGTGCATTTTTAACTCTGTCCCAAAATGCATTAGTCTCCTCGGGCGGGCGGCTGGTGAAATTTCTCGCAATGTCTGGCTTTGTTTTCATAAATTAAACCAGCCGATCGTATTGCCTTTGGTTTGTTTGTTTTCTAAAAGAAATGAAACAAAATGTAAAAATACCATACAAATACATAAAAACTTTTACTTACAGTTCTTTGCCTTGTTCTGGAGACATCTCCGGTATTTTTTTCATTTAAGTGTGTTGATATTTTTAATTTTTTGCTCATCGGACAAATTTCCGCAATGAGACCAACCAGCCATTTTATTGCGTGTCAGGTTCAATCTTACCGTCATAGCACAAGTACAAATTAAGTTTGTAAAAGTAAAAAAACAACAGTTTATTTCTCTTATCTAATTTTCGATTTCGAAACAATTTCCGAATAAAACTTCTGATACCGGTTAATTGTTTTAAAGCCTTGAACTAAGCTCATAAAACCGAAACTTTTTTTTTTTAAATATATATGTGATTACTAAAAAAATATCTATATATACAAGGTATTTTCTTCAATGAAAAGAAAGAAAGGCAAAAGCAACAACGTCAAGTGTGAATGTAAAGGACTTTTTGAATGGATGTCTCGCAGTAAATTTTTTGTTTCAAGGTTACGAGACGTAAAGTGAGAAAAAGCCTCTAAGATTATAATTTAAAATGCTCTTGACTTTTAAAAGAAAACAAAAATCCACTCTGAGTGGCCTCTACCCACATTCTATATTGCCTTTGAAAAAGTGTACAATAAAAAGAGTTTGTCATAATAATGAATATGTACAAATTCTTGAAAAAGTGTTGAAAGACATAAGAAAGACAAAAGGAAATTTTCTAATGCGAGCATGAAACCAGCAAGATAGGTAAAAAAAACAAATTAGGGCTTTTAAGTTTTTGTTCCTGAATTCATTTAAAAACTATTTTTGTTAACAAGGTTGCATGAGTAAGAACATGCAGACTCTATTTGCGGTAATAGTTATATGTATTATGCAATAGGCCAGAAAAAATCGAGAAAAGCAATCAACCGTACAATTACAATGAAAGAGAAACACAGAGGTAACATTTTTTTCAATGATTTTTATTCAGTTTAACTTATAGCTGTTTAATTCTACATTTGACTACTATTTTTATTGCAATTCTTGGGAATCTAGCTATAAGTAATTATTCTAGCAATTATAAGGTCTCTAAAGTTGGCATGACCATTTTGAGCTGGACTAAAAACAAATATCCTATAATTTGCCGTAAATTATTATCCGTGGAAAAAAAAATTGCCGCGAAGTCGGATCATCTGATTTTCCATGTACTGCCAACTTTATATAAAGTTAGCATGACCAAACGCATATCTTTCAATAAATGGCACCTACAATTATCTATATAATCTTAAAATTTGCCGTAAATTATCCGTAGACAAATTGTCAAATCAATTTATTTTTAGGATTTTTTTTTTTTTTTTTTTTAGTTTTGCTCACTTGATCAAGTTAGCAGGATCACAGGCGTATATCGCTATACAGGATAATTCACGAGACATGTGAAAAAAAGGTAGAGCGTGTAGGTTGGGTCAAGACAAGAAAAAAATTGTATGGGAGGGGGGTCTTTCCCCCCACCTTATCCTATATCCAGAAGGGGCAATTTTCTTAAAAAAATAACTTAAAACTGAAATAAATATTAAAAAACAACGTTTACACCACAATGCCATGATATACCTTTTTGTAAAGTCAGAAATCTCTTCTGTTATTTTATGTTTAAATAAAGCTGTTGTTAGGAATCGTTTTGACTCAATCCTGTTTAAACTTTCACACTCCAATGCCTTTGAATACGTTTGTGTTAAATTAAAATTATCTAAAACAACTGTCTTCATAATCTGCTGCTATATCAGACCCGCGCAACCTATCCAGTCCTACCATAGCTGTTGATGCTTTCGACTCTATATTTGAAACTGCCGAATCTACCGACACCATTTTAATGTTGGCGATTTCAATTTCCCAAATCTTCAATGGGCTCTTTCCGAAGAGGAATCTTTCTACACAGCAGTTAATCCATCTTCTGATAAAGAGATACTCTTTAATAATCGTCGCTCCGACTTAGATCTTTTCCAACTGAGTGGGGTTAAAAATAATTGAATGATGATTACAGCGCTGGCCCGGATGGTTTGCCAGCAATAATCCTAAAAAAATGTTCTTCACACTTGATCGCACCCTGACTACTACTTTTTAACTTTCATTGTCTAATAAAATCTTCCCTACTATATAGATTAAATTTCTCATAATCCCCATTTATAAAAAAGGTACTAAGAATGATATCGCTAACTACCGCCCATTGCGAATTTTTCAATTGTCATGCATGTCTAAACTCTTTGAAAGTATTGTTTATAATACAATGGTTTTTCACTGTAAACATATTTTCTCCCCTAACCAACATGGATTTTAAGAGGGAGGTAGATCCACAACCACTAATCTAATAGACTTTGTCTCCGGCACCGTTTGTGCCATGGAAAACGGTAAAAAAGTTGATGTCTTTGCAACTGACCTAAGTAAAGCCTTCGGTAAAATCTCCCATCCATTGATCCTCTTCAAACTAAAAGCTCTAGGATTTCCAATCGATTTCATCCAATGGATTGATTCTTATTTAAAAGATCGTCTCTCTATGAAGTTCTTTTTAGATCGTCTTACCTTTCGTTCTCACATTGATAATTCTATAAAGAGGGCTAATTCAGCTCTTGGCTTCGTAAAACGATGGTCCAAAGAATTTTCCGATCCATATGTTACTATATCCTTATACCTTACATTTGTCCGATCTCTTCTAGAATGCGCCAGCCAAGTCTGGTCACCTTATTACCCAACCCACTCCGTGTGTTTCGAAGCAGTTCAACGTAGATTTCTTCGTTTCGCCCTCAACAACAACTAATAATATGATCTTCTCATTCGACCACTGTAGCAAGACATTGACCTGGTCAAAAAAAATACGCATATCACGTTTAAGATGGGTAGGTCATGTAGAGCGAATGGACAACAATGCTCCGGTTCGCAGGATCTTCGATTCCATCCCAGAGGGTAGACGCAGTCAAGGAAGACCTCGCCTTAGGTGGCGCGCTTAAGTGGAGGACGACCTCAACCAACTTGGAGTGCGAAACTGGAGGCAGATAGCCAAAGACCGAGCTGGCTGGAGAGGCATGTTGGTTGAGGCCCAGGTTCGTCCGGAACTGTAGCGCCCCCTAAGTAAGTAAGTCATTTATCAAACGCTTCGTGATAAACTATATAGGGTGATTCACGAGAGATGTGACAAAAAGCTAGTGTAGTTTGGATCGTGACGTATGGGACGGCGGTATATTCCCCCCTGTTTAGCCACGAGGGGAACAGAAAAAAAAATATTAAAAAACAACGGTAATGCTCACAATGCCATGATATACCTTTTTGTTAAGCCAGAAATATCTTCTTTAATATTGCTTCAACAAAGCTGTTTCAGCAAATAGTTTTTGAAAAATTAATTTTCAAACTCAAAATTTTGAGAAAAAAAAATGAAAACAAAATTTCATATTAATTTTTTTTCAAAATTTTAGGTTATTAAAAACTAATTTTGTTTTCAAAATTTAATGCTCTTAATAGTTTTTAGTCAAAAGCAAAAAACTGAATGCTTACTCTTTTGTACTTTTTCAGAAATAAAAACAAAATTTAAAATAACTTTTTTTCTAAAACCTTATTTTTAGTTCTTTCGTCACTGTACTTGTAGGTTAATTAATTTATGATGGAGTTTCCCTTCGCTTAGCACTCCATTTTTTTTTTATGTTGTGGCTTGGTACTTCTCCATTGATGCAAATTGTGGAAGTTAATTACTCCATCTCTGGTAAACTCTAATTCATCCAACCAGAATCCTTGTAAAATAGTTCCGGTCCCAATAATGATCGACAAAATTCTGCTCTTAATAACTTTTCCTTTGAGGTTAGTTCCTGACTTGACATAAAGAGCGGGCTTAAATTCTGGGTATAAAGTATTCTCCATACTCTATTTTAGAGTACTTGAAGCATAGTAGTTATCCGCCTTGGTCAAAGGAAGGTATTACGTTGGACAAAATCCCAAATTCTTTCATCTTAGTTTGCTGATCGATCAGTAGATGATCTTTCTACTTCGATACTTTAGCACTCCGTGATCCGTGAAGTGCGTTCTTCTCGAAAGTAGTTTTAAATAGTTATGTGTGGACGAGTTGACTCAAATTGGAAATAGATATTTAATAAAAAGTTCATGCCTTTTATTTATCCTCGGGTGTTGAACATACATGCACGAGTATATGTATTTTGTATTTCAGTAAAAAAAATTGCGGGTAGAACCCATCGTCACAACGTCACTGCGCGGCGCGGGCGGTAGAGGATAGAATAGAATATTTAAGAAAACAGTAAAGAAAAAGTAAATCCGTCATGCATTATTTCACCTATAAGCTTTGTATATACACTGCATACAGTACTATCATGGAGCATCGTTTTTTAGTTCTGAATCAGGTCGCAATGAGGCGTTCTGAAATTGCCAATTGATGTGAATATAGAATAAGTACAGACAACAAAAGTTTATTAAATACTGGTAAAATATCGGTGAAGGTTCTAGTCTCCACTAGTTAGAGTTAGTTCTGAATCAACCAGGAAGATGGCCAGACGAAAAATGACCACCATGAGAGTACTATAGAAAATGTATATACAATGCTATAAGTACAGTCACGTAGGAACCTAAAAAAGTTTTTTTTTATAAAAAAGTAGTTTTCGTTATTTTTAATTTTTTTTTAGTTTGAAAATATTTTATTTATTTATTTTTATTTTAAAACAATATTAAAGAAGAGATTTCTGGCTTTACAGGCTGACTCCAATAGACATAATTTCTCTCAAAAAATTTCCCTCCCAGCTAAACGGGTGTAAATAGAACCCCTCCAATACGATTTGTTTTCTTGGCTCGATCCAACCCACACGCTTTAGCTTTTTGTCACATCTCTCGTGAATCACCCTGTATAGTTGTTTTATCTGCAATGGTGGACACCTATCTGCACACAAGTAAGCGTACAATTTACATCCACCAAAGTGCGTGGCACTTAACATCATAAATGACAAATTTGTGTGCCGCCTCGCTTGGCCATGGTTTCTGCTTCGGTTTTCTGTGGAGAAAGTTCCCAGTCACAAAATTGTTTATAGAACACACGGATGTACTGTACACCGATAGTTGCTGGTGCTGGATGTACAAATATTAGCCATGTTTTTTGGGAAAGCTATGGGCAGTGAAGTTTGATTTTCCAAAAAAGAAATGCATCAGCAACCGTCAAAATTGATATCTTCACTACTTCAGACTACAGGGGTTGTTCATAGAATCAGGTATTTGCCATAAACGTTTATGGATGATGAAATGGGAATTGTGCTTCGTCGTTGAGGTTTGTTACAAAAATCCATTTTAGTAACGCAGTTATGTACGCTGAAAAATTGCAATATAAAATTGTGATAACTGAACGCACTCTTTCCAAGTTGTCAACTCAACGACAAATCATCGATTATGGGCTGTCAAAATAAAAACCACATGTTGAAGATTCATTCGAAATTACACGAGCCACGAGCTCAGTCCAATAAGATTACCAAATAAATAAAAGGCACGACTGGGTCGCACGTACTTGCTCTTATGTGCTAATCCTTTTTAAGTGCAGGCGTCTTTTTGACAAAGATTTTATTTTAATATTTTTTGTATGACGTGCAACTTCCTTAGAATCGTTTTGGGGTGAAGCTCGAACGAACATGCGTCACGACAAAGGGATAAACACATAAATATATAGGATTGTTAGCTTTTGCAGTTTTTTAGTGTAGTATTATCTTTCCACTTGCTGCTTACTGTTTATAATATAATTTGCTAATAGAAAGATACAAAGGACTTTTTTCAGTTAAATTTTCATTTTGGTATGGAAAAATTTGAACAACTGGCATAAAGATTCGTCGGAATCAGCAGTATGGCAATAATGCTAGGTAAAGGGACCTTTATACGTCCCAATATGGGACCAATGGAATGTATAAAGGATTTAGGTACCTATAATAAGGTTGGAAGGAAGGTAGGTACTAAAATTAAGATACGCGTTCCAACTACTGTTAAGCGAGTAGGTATAGAGACAATATTAAAAGTTAACACAGTGGTTTTGTTTATTTATAGGAAGGTGTTAACTTTTGTTTTCTCGATTGAAATTTTTGCATTCAGTAGTAATCGAATAGTTTTTTTTATTTGTTAGTTGTTTTTGTGTGTTTATCAAAGGCTTCCTTATTTATTCTGTGCTTTTATGATGATGAAAAATACTTTAAAATACGTAAGTATGTATGTAATGTAGGTTGTCACTTTCTTTTATTTGACTAATGGCTTGGCTAGGGCTTAGCCGAGCAATATGAAATAAAATGTTGGGGAAAAAAATTTATGAATTCAAAAAAACACTACTCATAACATTTTTTGGAAAAAATGTTGTAAGCCATCTTATTTCTTTTGCTGTTTTCTATTTTATGAATTTTTGATTTCAAAATCGTTTTTTTTGAAAAACTTTTCGAAAACATATTTTAAAATTTTTTTTAGTATGTCAATTTTAAGAAATCTATAGTTTATACTAGGAGAAAAATTTTAAAAAAAATCTATAGATCTGTTTTCAAAATATTCAAAAAACAAAATATTTTTTTAAAAAAATTATTAAAATTAAAAAAAAAATGTTTTTGAAAATTTTGATAAGCAATATTATTTAAATCATAAAACACTACATATTTTGAAAATTTCATCAAAATCCGTCAATTAGTTAACGAGAAAGTCTGATTTTAAAAAACCGGTCATATGGGAGGTACCGTTATAAAACTTTTTCTGAAAAATCCATTAAAATTAAAAGATAGATTTTGCACAGAAAACATCATTCTGAAAGTTTAATCAAAATCGTAGGAGCCGTTTTCGAGAAAAATAAGTTTTTTAGTAAAAGTTATATGGCAGGTACCGTTAGTTTTGGAGCTAGAATGCCAATTCCAAAAACTGTCGGGTAGAGCACTCTAAAAATACTATATACCAAGTTTGAATCAAATCGGCCCAACCGTTTAGGCTGTAGATATCGATACGGACAGACAGACAGACAGACAGACAGACAGACAGACGGAATTTCCGGACCCACTTTTTTTGACTTCTCTATCATCGTAATATCATGTTTGATTGTTAGAATTTTTTTTTTTTACGAATGCATAACTTGCCTTATAGTCCCTATAATCGCAAGTAAAAATAAAGTTATAATTGATTCCTTTTTCTTTATTAATTAAGGTTACAACATTTTGGCGACGAGGAAAAAAAAAAAAGAACGAAATAAGAGCAATGAATGAAAGCGTGATGGCAAATGTCAATTTGAACAATGCAGGAATGCAGTCTTTTGGGAAATTAGAACCATTTCAACCAACAATGGTGTGGAAAAATTATAAAGAGCGCATGGAATTTTACTTCGAGGCAAATGGTATCACAAACGAAGTTTCCATGAAAGCCATTTTCCTGTCTTGTGTTGGGGAATCAACTTATGAAACCATACGGTCCTTACTTACTCCATTGTCACCAAAAGATTTCACGTTCATTGAAATTATAGAGAAATTAGATGGCCATTTTCATCCGAAGCCCAATGAAATTGTTCAGCGTTTCACCTGCCATAAGCGAGGGCAAAAGAAGGACGAGACCATTGCAGATTTTGTGAAAGATCTGAGGAAGTTGTCGGAGCACTGCAACTTCATGGAGCTGGACAATATGTTGAGAGACCAAATTGTGTGTGGAGTAGCGGACGAATCGCTACAGAAACGTCTTTTCAGCGAACAGATATTAGACTTCAAGCGAGCGTATGAAATTGCTATAGCCCATGAGGCTGCCCAAAGACACGTAATGGATGTGCGAGGCAACATGGAGGTTATGGCTGTATCGACAAATAAATCACCCGGGCACGGACCATTTCGCAGATAAATGCATTTTCAAGGACAAGAACTGTGATTTTGAAGGGGCATTCCAGTCGGGCATGTTTTAAAAAGAAGGCGGCGGTACGGCATCGACAATCTGTCCATGTAGTACAGGAAACAAATGCTGAAAATAACGAGCATACATCATGTCCATACATCGTCCACTAATCAGATTTTAACCAAGATATCCATAAACTTCGTGGAGGAATCTTTTGAGGTAGAGTCAGGTGCAGCATGTACGGTTATTTCGGAAGCCATTTGGAATCGTATTAATTATGACAAAAAACAGCTTATGCCTTCCACGATAACCTTACAGACGTGGTCGAAAGAGAAGTTACATGTCCTGGTGTCTGCTATGGTGAATATTATTTACAATAATAAGGAAATGTATTTGCCGGTTCTTCTTATTGCAGGTGGTGGGAGGTGCTTATTGGGTAGAGATTGGTTTTCTGTTTTGGGAATTACTGTTCAAGGAGTATGTGCTATGGAGGTGGAGATGGGGTTGAGTGTGTTGAAGAAATTTCAGAACGTTTTTAGCGAAAATTTGGGGGTATATAAGGTGCCAATTTCCGCCAATTTCGATTGAATTATTACCTGGATCAACACCTATTTTCCTTAAACATAGGCAATGCCCTATTGCATGGAAACCAGCTGTGGAGAAAGAAATAGATAGACTTGTCAACAAGGAATATTGGAACCAGTACTTTTCTTTCAGACGGTCCGATTCGAATCTGTGGCGATTACCGAAGTACAGTGAATTCGGTTATTAAATCTAATTCATACCCTCTTCCTTCCTCTGTTTTCGTAATGGCCTCGATTGCGGGTGGGCAAATATTTACGAAGTTAGACTTTCTCCGCCGAACTTTTAACACTCAACACCCACAAAGGATTGTTTCAAGTCCGGAGATTGCCTTTTGGAATTTCTGCCGCTCTTGGTTTTTCCCAAAAATGTATGGATGCATTGTTAGTCGGAATAGATGGAAATAATTATTTCGGGGAAAGATGAAGCGGACCATACAAGTAATTTAGAAGCAGTTTTAGAAAAACTATCACAAGCGAACTTGACGGTTAATAAGTCAGTGTCTTTTTGCAAGAAGAGAAATGGATTTCTTAGGATTCCATATCAGCGGTAAGGGTATCACTCCGAATAAAGAGAAAGTCAAGGCCATCTAACAAGCGGCAGTTCCGGAAAATAAGCAGATGTTACAATCATTCCTGGGGTTATTAAATTTTTATAATTCATTTTTACCACAGAAGGTAACTGTGGCTGAAAAATTACACCGGTTGCTAGACAAGAATGTTACATGGGAATGGACAAACAAGCATCAGACCGTTTTTAATGAGCTCAAAGCTTGTGATGCATCACCATATGGAGTCGGAGTGATTTTGGCGCACAGAATGGGTACTGGAGAGGAGCGTCCAATTGCTTTTGCTTCTCGCACGCTGGGAGTTCCTGAGCGTAACTACGCCCAATTAGACAAAGAAGCGTTGGCCATTATATGTATATGGAATGAAACATTTTCATCAATACGTAGAAGAGAGGTTATTATTCTAACTGATCATAAGCCATTACTTGGTATATTTAACAGAAAAAAAAAGATTCCACAGATGGTGTCACCACGCATGCTACGTTGGGCTACGATTATAAAATGGATCAACAAATTGAACTCAGAGTACAAAGTTGTACTCAATGTCAAACAACTAAATGAAATGTACCGCCAGCCTCACCACAATTTATTTCACCATGCGAAAAACCTTGGAGTACGCTACATCTTGATTTCGCTGGACCTTTTCAAGGGTATAATTGGTGGTGGTAGACGCAATGTCTAAGTGGCTAGAGGTAAAAATAGTGCAAAATATGTCTTCAGCTGAAGTAAAAAAACAAGCTTCGAGAAATTATAGCGACGCATGGCCAACCTCAAAGGATTATTTCCGATAACGGCACGGCTTTTATTTCAGCCAATATGCAACAATTTTACATCTCAAACGGAATTAAATACAATTCAACAGCCCCTTACCATCCATCCAGCAATGGTCAAGCGGAGCGTATGGTGCAGTATTTGAAGACATCTTTGATGACTTTGACTAAAGGAGATAATCAAACGAGACTACAACGTGTCTTATTTAAACAACACACTACACCAAACACGGCAACGGGCAAAACTCCAGCAGAGCTCTTAATGGGTCGTCGACTTAGAACGGTTTTAGACATCGCTCATCCCGATGATGGACAGTTGACTCCCATCCTGTCTGAGACTAAGCAAGTGTTACGGCGTTTTGAAGTGGAAGATCTACTATATTTCAGAAACTACGCAACAGGCCCCGCGTGGTTGGACAGTACAGTAATCGAAATATATGTGGTAAAATCTAATGACAATAGAGTAGGCCTTGGACATGTGGACCAAATAAAACGCCGCGTTCCATTTGCCAAGTCTAATGTAGTGGACATTCCTGTCACCGAAGAACAATCCGAAATGGCAGAAAAACAAATAGCATCATCACCCTCACCACCCCTTACTCCATCGACTTATACAAGATCCGAAGGCGAAAAAGAACAACTACCTATACAACAACCAGTACAAGAGGAAGGTCACGAGTCAAATATACCCGATCCCACCACCTTGAAGACATCCGAACCGGGCAAGGTCACCCGTTTTGGAAGAATTGTAAAGGCCCCACAACGATATGGAACAAACTAAAAACGGAAGGAATGTGATAACTGACGCACCCTTTCCATAGTTGTCAACTCAACGACAAATCATCGATTATGGGCTGTCAAAATAAAACCACATGTTGAAGATTCATTCGAAATTACACGAGCCACGAGCTCAGTCCAATTAGATTACCAAATAAAAATATATAAAAAATAAAGTTATAATTGATTCCTTTTTCTTTATTAATTAAGGTTACAACATAAATAATATTTTAAAAAAAATTTAACCTTCTTCTCATTTTAATTTAATAATTCTCAGCAGAATTTTTGATTTGGAAATTACAAATACCTAATTCACAATGTTTAATTTAAGAACTTAAAATGCAGACACTTTTTTTGTGGAAAAATGGTGTACATACCATACATATGTATGTAATTTAATTTTAAAAAAAACTTTGTTCTTATTAGACTCTTAACTTTTTCTGTTCCATTTTGTTCTGTGGTTTTGGTTGGGCATTTTTTTGTGGTTGTGAGAGATATGATTTGATATGTGAGACTATGACTTACTGTTTTACTCTGTCTTTAATATTTAACTTTTACATTCTAAAAAGCTTTTCTTTGATCTGCATGTCAACGTCTGAAATAAAGTGCATGTAAAAAATCATTTGAAATTTTGTTAATCACTAGTTAAAACGTTTTTTTTTTTGGAAAAAATGAAGTAAGCGATTTAATTTCGTTTAAGTTTTGAATTTTAAGGAAACATTTTTTTCAAAATTGTTTGACCAGTTTTTTTTTTTTAACTTTTCGAAAACATATTCCACATTTTTTTAAGTATGCCAAAATATAGCAGCGGGTAATTATTATCAGAAAATAAAAAAAATTATAAACAGTTTTTGAAAAAATAAACATATAAAAAAAACTCAAAAAAATTCTTTAATTTTTTTCATTAGTTTAAGAGTTTTCTCGGCAAAACTAAGTATACAATAAAATTCGAAAACTAAATGTCTTTCAAGGAAAAAAAATTATTGAAAATCGTTCGACCAGTTTTTTTAATGTGAATATTTGATCGATAGTGGACTTTCCTGGCCTAAAACCGCACTGATATGGACCTATTAGGTTGTTGACGAATGGCTTTAGGCGTTCACAAAATACAGCAGAAAAGATCTTGTAAGCGATGTTAAGGAGACTGATACCCCTATAGTTGGTGCAGCTCAGAGGGTCTCCTTTTTTAAGGATCGGGCAATTATGCTGATTCCATTCATCGGCCATGCTTTCTTTTAACCATATCTTGCTTATGAGTTGGTGTATACTTAAATCCAATTCATCGCATGCAGCTTTGAAGAGCTCGGCAGCTAGGCCATCGGCACCGGCGGCTATGTTGCTCTTAAGTTTAGATATAGCTAGCTTTATTTCATCCAGATGTGGTGGTCGGAATTGTTGGTCTACTCCGCCCAGATAAAGTGGACCATTCTGCCTGCCAGCGGAATTCGATTCGTTATCGCCGTTATACAGTCTGCAGAAATGGTTTTTCCATATTCTCAGCATCGACTGCGATTCCACTACGATGTTCCCTTGATTGTCTTTGCAAGCTTCAGTTCGAGCTCTGTACTTCTGACAGTTTCTTTGTACCTTTTGGTAAAACTTTCGAACTTCATTCCTGAAATAACATCTCTCCATTTCTTCGATCGCGCGCTTCTCATGTTCCCTTTTTTTCTTTCTGAGAACGCAGTGTTCCTCTTTCCTCTTCTGCTCGTAGAGTGCACGGGTAGTTCTAGTCCTTCTTTGCAGCGCCGCCTTGTATGCTTCTTGTTTAGCTGCGTGTGCTTGCCCACACTCATCATCAAACCTGGGGTTTCATTGTGGTGGCCGTGTAAAACCCACCACTTCAGTCGCGGTTTCCCTGATGGCATTTTGACAATGTTGCCACTGGTTCTCAATATTTGATGCTGGCTGTAAAGGACTCCTTTGGAGGTTATTTGAGACTCGATCGGAAAAGGATCTGGAGATTTCTTGCGATTGCAGCCTTCTGACGTTAAACATCCTCACAGTATTACCTCTTCTTGGCGTGGGTTGTGATATTCTAAGTCGTACCTTGGCTACAACGAGGTAGTGGTCCGAGTCAATGTTTGGACCTCGGAAAGTTCGGACATCCATCATACTGGAGTAGTGCCTTGCATCGATCGCAATCTAATACATACAAATTAAAATTTGTATCTTTTTTGTTTGTTTGTTGTTTTGTTTGTCTGTTTGTTGCGCTGCTATACTGTTCACCCGACTGCAATGAAACTTTGTCAGCTTATTGCCTACACTTATGAGAAGGTTATATGCATAGTAAAATAAACGTCCAGTAAATGGCGCGCATTGCTGATTTGAAAGAGCAATACAAAATTATGAATTACAAAAAAAGAAAGGGGGACGACAAATATAAATATATCTCACGCCATAAGGAATATTCACAATATGGTTCAAATAATTCGCTACAGATGGCGTTACAAAAGAAATTTTAAAATAACGAAAAACATGTATTTCCCTACGAAATTAATAAATGTGAATCATTTTTTAGAAGTTATGTTGCCGTTTACAAGCCGTCTCCACAAGCGATAAATTTATAATAATCGCAACTGTCAAAGTAGAGAGCAGCAAAACTGTCATATTTCCTTGGTTGGGCATTTCATCGAATACTTTTTTATTATCAAGAAAAAAAATACATTCAAAGCTTCATTGCACCTAAAACAAGTGTTCCTTTTGATAAAGCAAGCAATGAATGGTATGCGATGAAAGCATACTTTCTATCGCATATTTTGAAAATATAGCTGCGATGGTGGTCTCCACTTGCGATTGTAAAAGCATGCTTTAAGGCTTGCTCTGGGGCCTATTCCTGAATACGAGTCGAATAAGTTTTCACGTGAGATCGACCAATGTAATATTCTAATTGTTCATTTTAAAAAATTTAAATAAAAAAAAAAATGTTGGTATATGAAGTGTTTGAAACAAATTTAAATATTTTTTGGTACTTGGCTTAGACGACGATCTGGCGTTTGTTTTAAATGTGGGCTCCATTACTCTTAGCAAATATAAAATAAATTGCACGACTGGATCCCACATACTTGCTTATAAATGTGGTCACATTGTAGAATAATATTAAAGAAAATTAGAGTGAACATCAAAGCATTTATTCGATTTTTGTGACTTTTGATTGTTCGAATAAAGTACGTTAAATTGTATTGGGTGGAATAATTTAAACGCCATTTTTTTCTTTAGGAAATGTAAGAAAGTGTGACTTTTTTTTAATTGTAGGAGCCGTTTTTAAATAAAACCGTTTTTTTTAACAACTTTTTTTTTTTAAATTAAAAAATACAAACTTAAGTACAAAAATAACGTTCATTTAAAAACAAAATTTAAAAAACAATTCACCTACCCGTTTTCAAAATATTGATTTTTCAAAAAAAAAATTGAAATTATTAAAAAAAAAAAAAAAGTTAATGCAAGATTACTTAGGCAGCCTACATCTTCTTGAAAATCAATTTTGATTGTAATAAGATCACCAGTTTTCGAGAAAGTCGAAGAAAAAAAACCGGTCCTATGGGAGGTACCGTTTTTAGCCACTATATTAATTTTTTTTTCACCAAAATATAATGCTTACCTACAGTAGTACACTGTTTTTTTTTCATAAAAACTCTTGGAGCCGTTTTCGAGAAAAATAAGCTTTTACATAAGGGTTATATGACAGGTACAGTTAATTTTTGAGCTGAAAAAAATTTGAAAAAAACTCCTCTGTAGAATATCAGGTTTTGAGTTCAAAATTTGAAGACGATTGGCCCAACCGTTTAGGCTTCAGTCCAAAATACATCCGTACAGACAGAGAGACAGACGGAAAGAATTTTGCCGGTAACTCAAATATATTTTTCTATCATCGTAATGAATGTTTGATTGTTATCTCAAAATTTTTAATAATTTTTAAAATTTTTTAATAATTTGCATTATAGTACCTATAATCGCAAGTAAATATTGGTTCAATCAAATCTTTAAAAAAAATTATTTTTTTTATTACACTTTAAATATTTCTTACACATTGTTATTAAGTTCCAAGGGATTGCTTACATCTCCTAAACTTTTAAAAATGTACCTTCTGTCTTCATCAGAACCATTATCACTATCACTATCAGTGTTATAAAACATCTTCGTACTTATCATATTAATTTTTTTTTTTGCACTTTTACGATTTAAACTGATTAATTTACTATGGAATTACATTTAACGATGGGTTCTCAAATCGAAACGCCAAGTCAATATTTAGTGAACTTAGCTACAATTCAAAGAGTGTGTTCAACATTTTTAGAGACATGTCATGTTTTTGGCTCTCACTAGAGTTGTGGAATACCGATTGTTACTTGAATCGACTGTGAGCTCTCGTGTGACATCTCATTCGACTCGTATACAGGAATAGGATACACAGAAATGCATGATACAAGTCTTATATCATGGCAGAAATGATATATTGTGAATGAAATCTTCAACATCTACTTTTATTGGCAAATAAATGTTTTTATCGGCAAGTGGTTGTGTATTTGTAATGTGTGTAAGATCCAACTTCGCTACGGATAGCTTTGCCAAAAAAAAACACGCCTATATGTACACAGCTGGTACATATAACGAATAAAATGAAAATTAATATTTATGGGTATTTACATGAAATTTACATTAATATCCCGAGTACCCTCCCTTATTATCTAAAACTTTTTGGAGACGACGTGGTATAGACTCTACAAGCTTCTAGCAAGTTTCTTGAGGCATGGAACACCATTCCTTCTAATGGGCTTCCCACAATAGGCTTCCATTTGTGAAACATTGGCCGCCAAGTTTTCTTTTAAGCTCATTCCATAAGTTGTAAATGGGATTGATATCAAGGGATTGACTTGGCTATGGAACAACTGAAACGTCATTCTCTTGAAACCAATCTTTCAAAAGCCTCGCTGTGTGCTTACGATCATTATCCTGCTGAAATTTCCATCGGAGGAGCATGTTTTTCTCGGCAAATGGAAGCATCACATCTTCGAAAATATCCCTAAATCCATACTTTGAAGATGTTGTTAATTGTTAATACGGAATATAGGACCGACGCCATACCAAGAAAAACATCCCTATACCATTATATTCCCACCTCCATGTTTAGTGTTTTTTTTTGAGTTGGCTAAAAAAGAACGACTCGGCGGTCAGTGTTAGGTGATGGTTTTTCGGCCTTCCTCGATCTTCGCGAACTAAAGGCCCAGGTCCACTCCGTACTGGAGCGCCTGTGTCTTGTATCTTGATGTCATTGAGACAAAAATAAAAATTCTTTTTAAACAAGATCTTGTTCTTGAACTTGCAACCAAAACAACGGCTATTCTACTACAGTGATGACTAAAAAAAACTTGCCCACCTGTTTTTTTACCAGCTGTTTATCTTTAAAATTATGTATTTAAAGAGAAGTAATTAGTAACTTTTTGTTGTTGATTTTTTTTCAGATATGGCTATTCGGGAATAGTATTAAATAGGTAGGATTTCTGTTTTACAGCAATTAATACTCCGACATTTTATTTTTACAGCTTTTTGCTCATACGGCTTAGAGGAATGAGATTCAAGTATGCGATGCCATAATTTGTTGTATAGAATTGAACATGTAGAAGTTTAGATCCTCCACGGTTATTTAACCTAATACAGGGGCATCAATTTCGCATTGGTTAATATTAAATCATTATTAAAACGTCTTTGGTTTGAAACTAAAGCAGCTGGATTCGCTGTTCAGGTGGTGGCAGATTAAGAGTAATTTCTAAGAAGATCCTAGGAGGTAAAACGTATGAAATTGTGTTGAATTGCTTCAAATCAATTCAATTTCACTCAAATGTGAAATATACAGCGTTGCCTTTACCTAAAAAAAGGCCACGCTCTCAAAGACTACTTTTTTAAATAACCGTTTGGGAATGCAAGATATGTTTTTTATAGATTGGTCTAGGGTTTGTAATGTCAGCCTTGTCCCCTTTCTTGATTACAGGATTAATAAACGACCTCTTGCATGTACTGCCAAATGTTCTTGTTTTAAGTGAAAGTTCGAACATAAAAATGAGCCGCTGAAAGCGTTGACGATTTGGCAATATCATGCACTTTTGACACCTTTTAATCCCAAATGGCACTGTGACGCACTTGTAAGTTTTCATTCGGCATTTTTTGTTTTGATACATATTTATTTCAAAGTGTGACACTGCTTTTCCAATAATTTGTAAATTGAAAATTGCGAAAAAATAGCGGTACTCCTTACCGTGCACTTACTCTTATTTCCAGTTGAAAAAATATGAACATACCAATCAAGAGAAAATCGGCCCAACCGTTTAGGCTGTAGATATCGATACGGACAGACAGACAGACAGACAGACAGACAGACAGACGGAATTTCCGGACCCACTTTTTTTGACTTCTCTATCATCGTAATATCATGTTTGATTGTTAGAATTTTTTTTTTTTTACGAATGCATAACTTGCCTTATAGTCCCTATAATCGCAAGTAAAAATAAAGTTATAATTGATTCCTTTTTCTTTATTAATTAAGGTTACAACATTTTGGCGACGAGGAAAAAAAAAAAAGAACGAAATAAGAGCAATGAATGAAAGCGTGATGGCAAATGTCAATTTGAACAATGCAGGAATGCAGTCTTTTGGGAAATTAGAACCATTTCAACCAACAATGGTGTGGAAAAATTATAAAGAGCGCATGGAATTTTACTTCGAGGCAAATGGTATCACAAACGAAGTTTCCATGAAAGCCATTTTCCTGTCTTGTGTTGGGGAATCAACTTATGAAACCATACGGTCCTTACTTACTCCATTGTCACCAAAAGATTTCACGTTCATTGAAATTATAGAGAAATTAGATGGCCATTTTCATCCGAAGCCCAATGAAATTGTTCAGCGTTTCACCTGCCATAAGCGAGGGCAAAAGAAGGACGAGACCATTGCAGATTTTGTGAAAGATCTGAGGAAGTTGTCGGAGCACTGCAACTTCATGGAGCTGGACAATATGTTGAGAGACCAAATTGTGTGTGGAGTAGCGGACGAATCGCTACAGAAACGTCTTTTCAGCGAACAGATATTAGACTTCAAGCGAGCGTATGAAATTGCTATAGCCCATGAGGCTGCCCAAAGACACGTAATGGATGTGCGAGGCAACATGGAGGTTATGGCTGTATCGACAAATAAATCACCCGGGCACGGACCATTTCGCAGATAAATGCATTTTCAAGGACAAGAACTGTGATTTTGAAGGGGCATTCCAGTCGGGCATGTTTTAAAAAGAAGGCGGCGGTACGGCATCGACAATCTGTCCATGTAGTACAGGAAACAAATGCTGAAAATAACGAGCATACATCATGTCCATACATCGTCCACTAATCAGATTTTAACCAAGATATCCATAAACTTCGTGGAGGAATCTTTTGAGGTAGAGTCAGGTGCAGCATGTACGGTTATTTCGGAAGCCATTTGGAATCGTATTAATTATGACAAAAAACAGCTTATGCCTTCCACGATAACCTTACAGACGTGGTCGAAAGAGAAGTTACATGTCCTGGTGTCTGCTATGGTGAATATTATTTACAATAATAAGGAAATGTATTTGCCGGTTCTTCTTATTGCAGGTGGTGGGAGGTGCTTATTGGGTAGAGATTGGTTTTCTGTTTTGGGAATTACTGTTCAAGGAGTATGTGCTATGGAGGTGGAGATGGGGTTGAGTGTGTTGAAGAAATTTCAGAACTTTTTAGCGAAAATTTGGGGGTATATAAGGTGCCAATTTCCGCCAATTTCGATTGAATTATTACCTGGATCAACACCTATTTTCCTTAAACATAGGCAATGCCCTATTGCATGGAAACCAGCTGTGGAGAAAGAAATAGATAGACTTGTCAACAAGGAATATTGGAACCAGTACTTTTCTTTCAGACGGTCCGATTCGAATCTGTGGCGATTACCGAAGTACAGTGAATTCGGTTATTAAATCTAATTCATACCCTCTTCCTTCCTCTGTTTTCGTAATGGCCTCGATTGCGGGTGGGCAAATATTTACGAAGTTAGACTTTCTCCGCCGAACTTTTAACACTCAACACCCACAAAGGATTGTTTCAAGTCCGGAGATTGCCTTTTGGAATTTCTGCCGCTCTTGGTTTTTCCCAAAAATGTATGGATGCATTGTTAGTCGGAATAGATGGAAATAATTATTTCGGGGAAAGATGAAGCGGACCATACAAGTAATTTAGAAGCAGTTTTAGAAAAACTATCACAAGCGAACTTGACGGTTAATAAGTCAGTGTCTTTTTGCAAGAAGAGAAATGGATTTCTTAGGATTCCATATCAGCGGTAAGGGTATCACTCCGAATAAAGAGAAAGTCAAGGCCATCTAACAAGCGGCAGTTCCGGAAAATAAGCAGATGTTACAATCATTCCTGGGGTTATTAAATTTTTATAATTCATTTTTACCACAGAAGGTAACTGTGGCTGAAAAATTACACCGGTTGCTAGACAAGAATGTTACATGGGAATGGACAAACAAGCATCAGACCGTTTTTAATGAGCTCAAAGCTTGTGATGCATCACCATATGGAGTCGGAGTGATTTTGGCGCACAGAATGGGTACTGGAGAGGAGCGTCCAATTGCTTTTGCTTCTCGCACGCTGGGAGTTCCTGAGCGTAACTACGCCCAATTAGACAAAGAAGCGTTGGCCATTATATGTATATGGAATGAAACATTTTCATCAATACGTAGAAGAGAGGTTATTATTCTAACTGATCATAAGCCATTACTTGGTATATTTAACAGAAAAAAAAAGATTCCACAGATGGTGTCACCACGCATGCTACGTTGGGCTACGATTATAAAATGGATCAACAAATTGAACTCAGAGTACAAAGTTGTACTCAATGTCAAACAACTAAATGAAATGTACCGCCAGCCTCACCACAATTTATTTCACCATGCGAAAAACCTTGGAGTACGCTACATCTTGATTTCGCTGGACCTTTTCAAGGGTATAATTGGTGGTGGTAGACGCAATGTCTAAGTGGCTAGAGGTAAAAATAGTGCAAAATATGTCTTCAGCTGAAGTAAAAAAACAAGCTTCGAGAAATTATAGCGACGCATGGCCAACCTCAAAGGATTATTTCCGATAACGGCACGGCTTTTATTTCAGCCAATATGCAACAATTTTACATCTCAAACGGAATTAAATACAATTCAACAGCCCCTTACCATCCATCCAGCAATGGTCAAGCGGAGCGTATGGTGCAGTATTTGAAGACATCTTTGATGACTTTGACTAAAGGAGATAATCAAACGAGACTACAACGTGTCTTATTTAAACAACACACTACACCAAACACGGCAACGGGCAAAACTCCAGCAGAGCTCTTAATGGGTCGTCGACTTAGAACGGTTTTAGACATCGCTCATCCCGATGATGGACAGTTGACTCCCATCCTGTCTGAGACTAAGCAAGTGTTACGGCGTTTTGAAGTGGAAGATCTACTATATTTCAGAAACTACGCAACAGGCCCCGCGTGGTTGGACAGTACAGTAATCGAAATATATGTGGTAAAATCTAATGACAATAGAGTAGGCCTTGGACATGTGGACCAAATAAAACGCCGCGTTCCATTTGCCAAGTCTAATGTAGTGGACATTCCTGTCACCGAAGAACAATCCGAAATGGCAGAAAAACAAATAGCATCATCACCCTCACCACCCCTTACTCCATCGACTTATACAAGATCCGAAGGCGAAAAAGAACAACTACCTATACAACAACCAGTACAAGAGGAAGGTCACGAGTCAAATATACCCGATCCCACCACCTTGAAGACATCCGAACCGGGCAAGGTCACCCGTTTTGGAAGAATTGTAAAGGCCCCACAACGATATGGAACAAACTAAAAACGGAAGGAATGTGATAACTGACGCACCCTTTCCATAGTTGTCAACTCAACGACAAATCATCGATTATGGGCTGTCAAAATAAAACCACATGTTGAAGATTCATTCGAAATTACACGAGCCACGAGCTCAGTCCAATTAGATTACCAAATAAAAATATATAAAAAATAAAGTTATAATTGATTCCTTTTTCTTTATTAATTAAGGTTACAACATAAATAATATTTTAAAAAAAATTTAACCTTCTTCTCATTTTAATTTAATAATTCTCAGCAGAATTTTTGATTTGGAAATTACAAATACCTAATTCACAATGTTTAATTTAAGAACTTAAAATGCAGACACTTTTTTTGTGGAAAAATGGTGTACATACCATACATATGTATGTAATTTAATTTTAAAAAAAACTTTGTTCTTATTAGACTCTTAACTTTTTCTGTTCCATTTTGTTCTGTGGTTTTGGTTGGGCATTTTTTTGTGGTTGTGAGAGATATGATTTGATATGTGAGACTATGACTTACTGTTTTACTCTGTCTTTAATATTTAACTTTTACATTCTAAAAAGCTTTTCTTTGATCTGCATGTCAACGTCTGAAATAAAGTGCATGTAAAAAATCATTTGAAATTTTGTTAATCACTAGTTAAAACGTTTTTTTTTTTGGAAAAAATGAAGTAAGCGATTTAATTTCGTTTAAGTTTTGAATTTTAAGGAAACATTTTTTTCAAAATTGTTTGACCAGTTTTTTTTTTTTAACTTTTCGAAAACATATTCCACATTTTTTTAAGTATGCCAAAATATAGCAGCGGGTAATTATTATCAGAAAATAAAAAAAATTATAAACAGTTTTTGAAAAAATAAACATATAAAAAAAACTCAAAAAAATTCTTTAATTTTTTTCATTAGTTTAAGAGTTTTCTCGGCAAAACTAAGTATACAATAAAATTCGAAAACTAAATGTCTTTCAAGGAAAAAAAATTATTGAAAATCGTTCGACCAGTTTTTTTAATGTGAATATTTGATCGATAGTGGACTTTCCTGGCCTAAAACCGCACTGATATGGACCTATTAGGTTGTTGACGAATGGCTTTAGGCGTTCACAAAATACAGCAGAAAAGATCTTGTAAGCGATGTTAAGGAGACTGATACCCCTATAGTTGGTGCAGCTCAGAGGGTCTCCTTTTTTAAGGATCGGGCAATTATGCTGATTCCATTCATCGGCCATGCTTTCTTTTAACCATATCTTGCTTATGAGTTGGTGTATACTTAAATCCAATTCATCGCATGCAGCTTTGAAGAGCTCGGCAGCTAGGCCATCGGCACCGGCGGCTATGTTGCTCTTAAGTTTAGATATAGCTAGCTTTATTTCATCCAGATGTGGTGGTCGGAATTGTTGGTCTACTCCGCCCAGATAAAGTGGACCATTCTGCCTGCCAGCGGAATTCGATTCGTTATCGCCGTTATACAGTCTGCAGAAATGGTTTTTCCATATTCTCAGCATCGACTGCGATTCCACTACGATGTTCCCTTGATTGTCTTTGCAAGCTTCAGTTCGAGCTCTGTACTTCTGACAGTTTCTTTGTACCTTTTGGTAAAACTTTCGAACTTCATTCCTGAAATAACATCTCTCCATTTCTTCGATCGCGCGCTTCTCATGTTCCCTTTTTTTCTTTCTGAGAACGCAGTGTTCCTCTTTCCTCTTCTGCTCGTAGAGTGCACGGGTAGTTCTAGTCCTTCTTTGCAGCGCCGCCTTGTATGCTTCTTGTTTAGCTGCGTGTGCTTGCCCACACTCATCATCAAACCTGGGGTTTCATTGTGGTGGCCGTGTAAAACCCACCACTTCAGTCGCGGTTTCCCTGATGGCATTTTGACAATGTTGCCACTGGTTCTCAATATTTGATGCTGGCTGTAAAGGACTCCTTTGGAGGTTATTTGAGACTCGATCGGAAAAGGATCTGGAGATTTCTTGCGATTGCAGCCTTCTGACGTTAAACATCCTCACAGTATTACCTCTTCTTGGCGTGGGTTGTGATATTCTAAGTCGTACCTTGGCTACAACGAGGTAGTGGTCCGAGTCAATGTTTGGACCTCGGAAAGTTCGGACATCCATCATACTGGAGTAGTGCCTTGCATCGATCGCAATCTAATACATACAAATTAAAATTTGTATCTTTTTTGTTTGTTTGTTGTTTTGTTTGTCTGTTTGTTGCGCTGCTATACTGTTCACCCGACTGCAATGAAACTTTGTCAGCTTATTGCCTACACTTATGAGAAGGTTATATGCATAGTAAAATAAACGTCCAGTAAATGGCGCGCATTGCTGATTTGAAAGAGCAATACAAAATTATGAATTACAAAAAAAGAAAGGGGGACGACAAATATAAATATATCTCACGCCATAAGGAATATTCACAATATGGTTCAAATAATTCGCTACAGATGGCGTTACAAAAGAAATTTTAAAATAACGAAAAACATGTATTTCCCTACGAAATTAATAAATGTGAATCATTTTTTAGAAGTTATGTTGCCGTTTACAAGCCGTCTCCACAAGCGATAAATTTATAATAATCGCAACTGTCAAAGTAGAGAGCAGCAAAACTGTCATATTTCCTTGGTTGGGCATTTCATCGAATACTTTTTTATTATCAAGAAAAAAAATACATTCAAAGCTTCATTGCACCTAAAACAAGTGTTCCTTTTGATAAAGCAAGCAATGAATGGTATGCGATGAAAGCATACTTTCTATCGCATATTTTGAAAATATAGCTGCGATGGTGGTCTCCACTTGCGATTGTAAAAGCATGCTTTAAGGCTTGCTCTGGGGCCTATTCCTGAATACGAGTCGAATAAGTTTTCACGTGAGATCGACCAATGTAATATTCTAATTGTTCATTTTAAAAAATTTAAATAAAAAAAAAAATGTTGGTATATGAAGTGTTTGAAACAAATTTAAATATTTTTTGGTACTTGGCTTAGACGACGATCTGGCGTTTGTTTTAAATGTGGGCTCCATTACTCTTAGCAAATATAAAATAAATTGCACGACTGGATCCCACATACTTGCTTATAAATGTGGTCACATTGTAGAATAATATTAAAGAAAATTAGAGTGAACATCAAAGCATTTATTCGATTTTTGTGACTTTTGATTGTTCGAATAAAGTACGTTAAATTGTATTGGGTGGAATAATTTAAACGCCATTTTTTTCTTTAGGAAATGTAAGAAAGTGTGACTTTTTTTTAATTGTAGGAGCCGTTTTTAAATAAAACCGTTTTTTTTAACAACTTTTTTTTTTTAAATTAAAAAATACAAACTTAAGTACAAAAATAACGTTCATTTAAAAACAAAATTTAAAAAACAATTCACCTACCCGTTTTCAAAATATTGATTTTTCAAAAAAAAAATTGAAATTATTAAAAAAAAAAAAAAAGTTAATGCAAGATTACTTAGGCAGCCTACATCTTCTTGAAAATCAATTTTGATTGTAATAAGATCACCAGTTTTCGAGAAAGTCGAAGAAAAAAAACCGGTCCTATGGGAGGTACCGTTTTTAGCCACTATATTAATTTTTTTTTCACCAAAATATAATGCTTACCTACAGTAGTACACTGTTTTTTTTTCATAAAAACTCTTGGAGCCGTTTTCGAGAAAAATAAGCTTTTACATAAGGGTTATATGACAGGTACAGTTAATTTTTGAGCTGAAAAAAATTTGAAAAAAACTCCTCTGTAGAATATCAGGTTTTGAGTTCAAAATTTGAAGACGATTGGCCCAACCGTTTAGGCTTCAGTCCAAAATACATCCGTACAGACAGAGAGACAGACGGAAAGAATTTTGCCGGTAACTCAAATATATTTTTCTATCATCGTAATGAATGTTTGATTGTTATCTCAAAATTTTTAATAATTTTTAAAATTTTTTAATAATTTGCATTATAGTACCTATAATCGCAAGTAAATATTGGTTCAATCAAATCTTTAAAAAAAATTATTTTTTTTATTACACTTTAAATATTTCTTACACATTGTTATTAAGTTCCAAGGGATTGCTTACATCTCCTAAACTTTTAAAAATGTACCTTCTGTCTTCATCAGAACCATTATCACTATCACTATCAGTGTTATAAAACATCTTCGTACTTATCATATTAATTTTTTTTTTTGCACTTTTACGATTTAAACTGATTAATTTACTATGGAATTACATTTAACGATGGGTTCTCAAATCGAAACGCCAAGTCAATATTTAGTGAACTTAGCTACAATTCAAAGAGTGTGTTCAACATTTTTAGAGACATGTCATGTTTTTGGCTCTCACTAGAGTTGTGGAATACCGATTGTTACTTGAATCGACTGTGAGCTCTCGTGTGACATCTCATTCGACTCGTATACAGGAATAGGATACACAGAAATGCATGATACAAGTCTTATATCATGGCAGAAATGATATATTGTGAATGAAATCTTCAACATCTACTTTTATTGGCAAATAAATGTTTTTATCGGCAAGTGGTTGTGTATTTGTAATGTGTGTAAGATCCAACTTCGCTACGGATAGCTTTGCCAAAAAAAAACACGCCTATATGTACACAGCTGGTACATATAACGAATAAAATGAAAATTAATATTTATGGGTATTTACATGAAATTTACATTAATATCCCGAGTACCCTCCCTTATTATCTAAAACTTTTTGGAGACGACGTGGTATAGACTCTACAAGCTTCTAGCAAGTTTCTTGAGGCATGGAACACCATTCCTTCTAATGGGCTTCCCACAATAGGCTTCCATTTGTGAAACATTGGCCGCCAAGTTTTCTTTTAAGCTCATTCCATAAGTTGTAAATGGGATTGATATCAAGGGATTGACTTGGCTATGGAACAACTGAAACGTCATTCTCTTGAAACCAATCTTTCAAAAGCCTCGCTGTGTGCTTACGATCATTATCCTGCTGAAATTTCCATCGGAGGAGCATGTTTTTCTCGGCAAATGGAAGCATCACATCTTCGAAAATATCCCTAAATCCATACTTTGAAGATGTTGTTAATTGTTAATACGGAATATAGGACCGACGCCATACCAAGAAAAACATCCCTATACCATTATATTCCCACCTCCATGTTTAGTGTTTTTTTTTGAGTTGGCTAAAAAAGAACGACTCGGCGGTCAGTGTTAGGTGATGGTTTTTCGGCCTTCCTCGATCTTCGCGAACTAAAGGCCCAGGTCCACTCCGTACTGGAGCGCCTGTGTCTTGTATCTTGATGTCATTGAGACAAAAATAAAAATTCTTTTTAAACAAGATCTTGTTCTTGAACTTGCAACCAAAACAACGGCTATTCTACTACAGTGATGACTAAAAAAAACTTGCCCACCTGTTTTTTTACCAGCTGTTTATCTTTAAAATTATGTATTTAAAGAGAAGTAATTAGTAACTTTTTGTTGTTGATTTTTTTTCAGATATGGCTATTCGGGAATAGTATTAAATAGGTAGGATTTCTGTTTTACAGCAATTAATACTCCGACATTTTATTTTTACAGCTTTTTGCTCATACGGCTTAGAGGAATGAGATTCAAGTATGCGATGCCATAATTTGTTGTATAGAATTGAACATGTAGAAGTTTAGATCCTCCACGGTTATTTAACCTAATACAGGGGCATCAATTTCGCATTGGTTAATATTAAATCATTATTAAAACGTCTTTGGTTTGAAACTAAAGCAGCTGGATTCGCTGTTCAGGTGGTGGCAGATTAAGAGTAATTTCTAAGAAGATCCTAGGAGGTAAAACGTATGAAATTGTGTTGAATTGCTTCAAATCAATTCAATTTCACTCAAATGTGAAATATACAGCGTTGCCTTTACCTAAAAAAAGGCCACGCTCTCAAAGACTACTTTTTTAAATAACCGTTTGGGAATGCAAGATATGTTTTTTATAGATTGGTCTAGGGTTTGTAATGTCAGCCTTGTCCCCTTTCTTGATTACAGGATTAATAAACGACCTCTTGCATGTACTGCCAAATGTTCTTGTTTTAAGTGAAAGTTCGAACATAAAAATGAGCCGCTGAAAGCGTTGACGATTTGGCAATATCATGCACTTTTGACACCTTTTAATCCCAAATGGCACTGTGACGCACTTGTAAGTTTTCATTCGGCATTTTTTGTTTTGATACATATTTATTTCAAAGTGTGACACTGCTTTTCCAATAATTTGTAAATTGAAAATTGCGAAAAAATAGCGGTACTCCTTACCGTGCACTTACTCTTATTTCCAGTTGAAAAAATATGAACATACCAATCAAGAGAAAGAAATTTTTCATTATTAGTTAATTAGCGTAACGTAATAACTTATTTCTCAAAAAAAAAAAAAAAGATTAAACACTTCGTTGAAAAGCAACTCGTGTTTCAAGGGTATAAATCTTTAAAAATGCATGTAAGACTACAAGCAACTAAATTTCTACTCGACGTGACATGTTAATTATATGTTTTAAATACCACTTTAACCAGCCATCTGTTTTTCCATAAAAAAAGATAAAAAAGTTTGTTTACAGTAACAGAATATTAATAAATGACAATATCTAACCATGACTTTTAGTATGGTTGGGAGAAAAATCTCTGAGTTTATTAAAATGAAACCTTCTAAATACTAAAAGCCTTTTAGGAAATTGTGTGTAGAGTTGACATCGAGATTTACAAGTGTGATTTTATATTCTTTCATTTCATTTCAGTTTTTTCTTGTTGAAGTCTTGTTGAAGCGTAGTAAGGTTGATACATATGTACATACATTAAGTATCATCTTAAACAGTTGGCTTGCAAAAATTTGGTTTGATGTTTAAAAGTGGAAATAGCAAAATACAAGATTATGGTGAAAAATCACACTTAGTCGAATAGTCTCATCCTTTGCGTTCAAGGTTTGCCTTATCACGGGACAGTTAAGCTTCTATTTTAATGACTTTGTTAGCATGTTTTAAATTTGATAGCAAAAACTTGTATACCGTACGTCCATATCGGTCTAAGAACTTACTTGTGCTGTACTTTTACTTGTAGATAAACACTTATAGATAGGTACTTATATTGCAGTATTCACCGTAAACCAAATATTGAGTTATTCTCGTTTCTTATTAACGTGGGCCTTCTATATAATATAAAGTTAATATAAGTGGTAGTGCCCCGTGGCTTAGTGGTTAGTGTGTTGGACTGCTAAGCGAAGGGCCAGGGTTCGACTCCCCGTCAGGCCACCTTTTTACTTGCGATTATAAGTAATATAGGGCAAGTTATGGATTCGTGCAAAAAAAATCTAACAATCAAATATGACATTACGATGATAGATAGGGGGTCCGGAAATTCCGTCCGTCTGTCTGTCTGTTCGCACCTCTACAGCCTAATCAAATAGGCCGATTTGCTTCAAACTTGGTATTTAGTATATATTTGGTCGTATCTCGCGGGGGGTGTTTTTCATTTTTGCTCTAGGTCGAAAAATAACGGTACCTGCCATACAATATTTGTCAAAAAGTTTGATTTTCTCGAAAACGGTTTTATCGATTTTGGTAAAACTTTAAGGGTGCTATTTTTTTTACAACAATAGATAGAATAAATTTTTTTGAAATTTGTTCTATGACGGTACCCCCCATAAGACCGTTTTTTTCGACTTTCTCGAGAACTGCTTAGCCGATTACAATCGAATTTGATATTCAGGAAGATGTAGAAGCCAAAACCAATTCGACATTTTTATTATTTTTAATAATTTTTTTTTAATATTTTTTTTTTTTTTTGGAAAAATCGATATTTTGAAAACGGGTATTTGTCTTAGTTTTGTTTTTTAATTGTAAGTAATTTTTCTGTTTAAGTTTGCATTCTAAAATATTTTTTTTTTATTTTTTTAAAAAAAGTTGTTAAATAAAAACCGCTTTAATTAAAAACCGTTCCTACGATACAAACAAAAATTACACTTTTTCACATTTTTTTTAAAGAAATAAAATGGCATTTAATTTTTTCCCGCTGAAAACTATTTTACGTACTTTTTTCAAGGAATCAAGTCAGAAAAATCGAATAAAAACTTTGAAATTCCTTTAATACTTTTTAAATTTTATTTGAAGCTGTGACCGCACATAAGAGCAAGTAAGTGCGATTCAGTCGTGCAATTTATTTTCCGTGGTACTGCCTCTTGCAAGGAACTGACAAAATATCCAAGAGTGAAATTTGTCTCGGAATCGGCGGTAAATTGTCCCTTCCATTCTTGTAGATTCACAACACACACAGGAATGGTTGAGAGTATAAGTCACTAGGCCTTGGCTCCTTATAGCCCATTTCAAAACACTTGTCAATTTTCTGCGTATGTTTACTCTTTACTGGAAGATTTCGATTGATTCTTTATCGTATACACGCAAAAAAAAACTGCCGATCTGCGTGATGGATCCACGGAGACTGAGCAATTTTGATGTGATTTGTGAATAAACCGTCGATAAACGATGAGGTATAGAACTGGTAAAATTTCGGCGTTACCAGAAAGATGTAAAAAACATGAACAAAGATATAAAGAAAGAATGTGAGGAATGTGCATTTATGCCTGTCAAGTCTAGGACTACCTGAACACTTGTTAAGATTAATCAAACATTTTCTAACCCATAGATCCTTTTATGTACCGGTAAACAAAGAATATTCGCGAAGAAAGACGATCAGCGCTGGAATTCCACAAGGTTCCAAATTGGGCCCTATACTTTTCAACCTTTATACAGCTGACTAGCCTACCAATATCCCAGAGACGAAAACGAAGCTATATGCCGATGACTCCTTAACATATGCAACATCCATTTCACCAGAAATCGCAGCCAGGAGAGTTAAAGATCACATAAGAAACTTATAGGACTACTACCTTAAATGGGGACTAAAGATAAATAGCGATAAGTGCGAGCTTATCTGTTTCAGAACCCCAATATCAGTATCAAGATACCAGGCAAAATACACAATTCAATACAAAATTCAACAAGCACGCTTCATTTATGCTTAAGAGAGCAAACTTCTCCCTACATCTGGTGCAACCACCAGAGAAGAAACAGACCAAGCACTTATACTAAGCTCCTCATCTATAAACAGCTGATCCGTCCAGTTCTGACATACGCGTGTCCTTTTTGGTTCACCATATCACCAACATTATATGAAGAAGATCGAAGTTTTTGAAAGGAAGATACTCCGTAGCTGTACAGGTCTACACCGAAACCCCATTACAAGGAACTATGTCCCAAACAAGAAGCTATATGAAGACACGAAACTGATCCCAATAAATCAGTTCATGACACAGCTCT
This sequence comes from Platycheirus rosarum, assembly GCA_963971375.1. Lineage (NCBI taxonomy): Eukaryota > Metazoa > Arthropoda > Insecta > Diptera > Syrphidae > Platycheirus > Platycheirus rosarum. The sequence goes on along the minus strand of OZ020507.1, from coordinate 219,757,296 downwards.
CCAAAAATATTTTGAGAAACTTGGAGGACCACCCCAACTTGGAAATCCAGCAACAACTAGAGCCCAACCATCGCTACCTCAACATTCGAGCCATCATAGACGACCGATTCGAGGACATAATGAACAATGAAGAAGCCCCGTTCTACGAGAGAACCAGCAACGGACACAACAGAGGATAAACAATACCGCATCCTAACCCCAATTTGAAAACCAAAAAAGACAGTAACTATAAATAAGAATTTAAATCAAAAGATTATGCAAACAAAAATATGTGATATAAGTAAAAATATAGCATTATATCTGACGTACGTTGGGCCCCTGTTGTTGAGCCGACATGATTTATTTTAGTTATAACTTAGTTGAAGGCCAATTGTACATAAGTTTTAACGATGTAATAAAAATAATCTACAAAAATCTAAAAGTGTGCATTTATTATTTTTCAGTAAAGTGGGCAATGACTATTGTTATTTAAAGTATCAATTCCCAGTTTTTGTTTTTTATTTTGTTTATGGTTAAAATTAAATAAAAACAGTACTAAAACAAAAATAACAAATTTATAAAATAATATTATAACAAAAATATATATGAAAATCAATATAATAAAAGTGATAACAACAAATTATTGGCATTGAAAACCTTATTCTGTGAACTACCTGCATCTATATTTGTGCTACATGTTACTCTTTATGCGGAAACTACCAACCAATCAAAAAAATAAAAGGCACGACTGGGTCGCACGTACTTGCTCTTATGTGCTAATCCTTTTTAAGTGCAGGCGTCTTTTTGACAAAGATTTTATTTTAATATTTTTTGTATGACGTGCAACTTCCTTAGAATCGTTTTGGGGTGAAGCTCGAACGAACATGCGTCACGACAAAGGGATAAACACATAAATATATAGGATTGTTAGCTTTTGCAGTTTTTTAGTGTAGTATTATCTTTCCACTTGCTGCTTACTGTTTATAATATAATTTGCTAATAGAAAGATACAAAGGACTTTTTTCAGTTAAATTTTCATTTTGGTATGGAAAAAATTGAACAACTGGCATAAAGATTCGTCGGAATCAGCAGTATGGCAATAATGCTAGGTAAAGGGACCTTTATACGTCCCAATATGGGACCAATGGAATTTATAAAGGATTTAGGTACCTATAATAAGGTTGGAAGGAAGGTAGGTACTAAAATTAAGATACGTGTTCCAACTACTGTTAAGCCAGTAGGTATAGAGACAATATTAAAAGTTAACACAGTGGTTTTGTTTATTTATAGGAAGGTGTAAACTTTTGTTTTCTCGATTGAAATTTTTGCATTCAGTAGTAATCGAATAGTTTTTTTTATTTGTTAGTTGTTTTTGTGTGTTTATCAAAGGCTTCCTTATTTATTCTGTGCTTTTATGATGATGAAAAATACTTTAAAATACGTAAGTATGTATGTAATGTAGGTTGTCACTTTCTTTTATTTGACTAATGGCTTGGCTAGGGCTTAGCCGAGCAATATGAAATAAAATGTTGGGGAAAAAAATTTATGAATTCAAAAAAACACTACTCATAACGTTTTTTGGAAAAAATGTTGTAAGCCATCTTATTTCTTTTGCTGTTTTCTATTTTATGAATTTTTCATTTCAAAATCGTTCGACCAGTTTTTTCAAAAAAATGTTTTTTTCGAAACTTTTCGAAAACATATTTTAAAAATTTTTTTAGTATGTCAATTTTAAGAAATCTATAGTTTATACTAGGAGAAAAATTTAAAAAAAAATCTATAGATCCGTTTTCAAAATATTCAAAAAACAAAATATTTTTTAAAAAAATTATTAAAATTAAAAAAAAAATGTTTTTGAAAATTTTGATAAGCAATATTATTTAAATCATAAAACACTACATATTTTGAAAATTTCATCAAAATCCGTCAATTAGTTAACGAGAAAGTCTGATTTTAAAAAACCGGTCATATGGGAGGTACCGTTATAAAACTTTTTCTGAAAAATCCATTAAAATTAAAAGATAGATTTTGCACAGAAAACATCATTCTGAAAGTTTAATTAAAATCGTAGCCATTTTCGAGAAAAATAAGTTTTTTAATAAAAGTTATATGGTAGGTACCGTTAGTTTTGGAGCTAGAATGCCAATTCCAAAAACTGTCGGGTAGAGCACTCTAAAAATACTATATACCAAGTTTGAATCAAATCGGCCCAACCGTTTAGGCTGTAGATATCGATACGGACGGACAGACAGACAGACAGACGGACGGAATTTCCGGACCCACTTTTTTTGACTTCTCTATCATCGTAATATCATGTTTGATTGTTAGAATTTTTTTTTTTTTTTTTACGAATGCATAACTTGCCTTATAGTCCCTATAATCGCAAGTAATAAAGAAGGAACTATAAAACGATAAACAAGAGGTACAAGTCTGATTCCCACAAAATAAAAGCTGGTGTGCCCAGGGCTCTGTTCTGTCTCCGAATTTTTTCCTCTTTTTTATAAATGATCTTCTGTCTGTTACTTCTAATCCACTTAACTGTTTTGCTGACGATTCTACCCTCAGCTTTTTATATTCGTTCGATAATTCACGTCCTTCGCCTTCGGACGTACAATTGCAACGGTACCGTATGTCAAGCTCATTAAACTCCGATTTATACAGCATTGTCAAATAGGGTAATAGGAATCGTGTGGAGTTTAATGCTTCGAAAACTCAATGCTGTCTTCTGTCGTTAAAGCTAAACATACTTACATCGAAGAAACCGAAAAGCTCTCAGTACTCGGTATGTGTGTCAACGACGACCTCCGTTGGAACGACCATATATTTGAGATCGCTAAGAATGCTGCTAAGTGCTTAGGTTTTCTGTATCGGTGTAAAAAGAATTTTTCAACATCTGTTCTGGTTAATATTTATAAAGCGTTTATACGCCCTAAACTCGAGTATAACTCCCACCTCTGGGCAGGTGCTTTGCAAGCATCGCTTCAACTGCTTGATAGAATACAAAATCGAGCGATTGATTGATAGGAAGTAGAACTGCCGCTGAAAAAATTGCCCCTCTCGAACACCTACGCAATGTTTCATGTCTCTCCTTATTTTATCGAATCTTTCATAAAAACTGTTCACTCGGAGTAGCCAGCTGCATTCCTCCCCTTAAAAGTTTATCCTGTAATACTCGTCTCGCAAGGAATGCTCATCAGTTCACCCTTGAGCCCAATTTCGGACGTACCGTGAAATATAGGGATTCTTTTTTTAGCTGAACAACAAGAATTTGGAATAATCTACCCGGCGAGATTTTCCCTTGCCATTTTGATCTGCAAACATTCAAAACAAATGTTAATCGACAATGTTAATCTTTCCCCTCCCTCTCCCTAATGCCGCGCAGTGTGTTCTACATTAAAAGGGAAACAAATAGTCCCCTGTGCGCGCGTTAATTATAAAAAAAAAAAAACGCTTCATGTTTTGTACAAAATCCCTATATCTATACACATAAATAAAAATGAAGCGTCTGTTTTAACAGCTTTTTACTTGATGTATTCGAAAGATACAGTACTTATAACAAAAGTACCGTTAAAAAATGTTTGTCTGTCTGTCTTTCTGTCTGTTTGTTCCGGGTAATCTTGGGTTTAAAAAAAATGGTCTAATTATAGAAAACATGTTACTAGGTCAGGTCCATAATAATATTATTATTATTTACGTGAATATAAATTAAAACCAGTAAAAGTTGGCGTTAAAAACTGTGAAAAGTTATTCAAAATTGGCCTTTTCTTATTTGTTACGGCTATTCTCTATCTTATTTGCATTGTATATACATTCTCTATAGTACTCTCATGGTGTCATTTTTCGTCTGGCCATCTTCCTGGTTGATTCGTAACTATAAAATAATAAGCGTCTCTCTTTTGCAATATTAAAACTGTGTAGTACTATTTCATAATCCTGTCAGTAGGTAGTAAAATTAAAATCGTTTCAAGTGTATACATATAATGGATATGTATGTTCTTATTATTTTTAAATTATGTATTTTCCATTACAAATATTCTGTTTTAAAAATTCTGTAAATATGTTGTAAAAGAGAAATCGTTTTGATATGTAATGTAAAAAAGTGCGCAAAATGATTTCTCTTTAACAACATATTTACAGAATTTAAAAACAGAATTTTGAACGTACAGAATTTTGTACTACAGAATTTTGGTCATGCAGAATTTTGTACAGCTAGAATTATCCAAAACTGAATTTTGGCATGCAGAATTTTGAAAACTGAATTATGACCCATACCGAATTTCGACCCCAACCCATACCTATCTGAAGTATAAAGTAAGAACAAAATTGACCCATAATCACTTCCTTGTGGAACACCAAGTCACCAGCACTTATTTTTCTTTAAAATTCTTAGTAGCTATGTTGAACTTTCATGTTTTCCAAAAACTTTGTGTAAGTGCAACATATTATGTGTAAAAATACTGGATCTTTAAGGAAAATACCATCGTACATATTTGAAGGACTGTTCTTATAGTCAGTCAAATTGTGACCGAACCCAGAACTTATTGCAATATAATTTCTGTGAATGAGGTTTTAAAGTGTTTGAAAATTGATGTTTCAATAGTTTAATCTAATAAGGGAAAAGATAAAATGTTTGTTGATGTATGTTTTATTTTGAAAAGTTAAAAAAGTTAAATAAATTTAAACATTAAACATTATAATTGAGCACGTGCATAAAAAACTGAATAATTTTTTTTTTTAATAAGCTGTCTTTTTTAACAGACAGAATTTTGAAAAGCAGAAAAAATTGAAAAAAGCAGTTTTGAAAAATAGAACTTTCGCTTTAAAAGTAGAATTTCGAAAAGCAGTATTTTGAAGCCATAATTTCGACCCGCTCTAAAATAAATAAAAACATATTTAAAAATATCAGCTTTTTAAATGTATTTTATTCTGAAATAAAATTTCATTGCGATCGCGAGATCATTTCATAATCATTCCAAATTTTTTTGCTCTCTTAATTTATGTCACACCATAGTATAGACTATAGACTATACAATACACTCAAAGTTGCATATTTTGACTTTTCTTATAGTTACAATTCCAGTGCAGTACAGTTTTGTACAGTACAAGTAACTAACATAATATGTATACCCAAATGTATGTCTTCTTTCTTCGATTTAATAATCGCTGGGTGGTTTTATTTTTTACTCACTTGAGTGAGTTGTTACTCAATTATTTTCTGGAATAGCTGGTCATCAGTCCACAGAAAATGGGGAATGCTTTACGTTTACACTTTTTAATGTTCTGATTTTATTGCAGACACATTTCTAATTACTCAAGCTGTAAATTATGACAATTAACAAGGCTCAGGGCTTATCATTTACATTTATTGGTAGCATTACGTTGCCCTTTCAAGAGTAGGCTCAAAAAATAATCAGTATCTTCTTCTTCCTGAAAATAATAGGACTGCCAACATTGTCTATCCTGAGGCTTTGAATCAAAAAACCATAAAAATATGTACAAACGTCCAAAAAAGTCTATTTCTTTAAAAAAAGTTTTTCCCGTAGAAACGTAATAATAAGGTAATAATATCGGGTTTTCCAATAGGGACTTGACAACTTTGAATTTAATTTGTTAACGCACCATTTCACTAATCATTGAACTGTCAGTAAACTCAGCATTTTCATCATGGTAAAGTACACAAGCGAGCAAATTATAAATTTTTTTTCCCGAAATTCGGAGTCGGTGACCGCAACTTTAAGAGCGTTGAATTGTTGAATTTCATGGCTAAATCATCTTCAGTGTCGAAGTTCATTTTTGGCTCAATAAGTTTGTCTATAAGCAAAATATGCGTTATTGGTCGGGTGAAAATCCACATTTGCTTCATGAATCACCACTTCATCCACAAAAAATAACTGTTTGGTGCGGTTTGCATGCCGGTGGCGTTATTGAGCCATTTTCGTCGACGATAATGATCGTCACGTTACTGTGAATGGTGTTATCACGCCATCATTACCGATTATTTTTGGCCCGAATTTCAACAGGATGGTGCCACAAGCCACATTACAGCACACCTTACAATCGATTTATTGAAGAGTTAGTTTGATGAGTGTGTTATCTCAGCAAATGGGCCAGTCGATTGGCCGCCTCGTTCGTGCGATTTAACGCCTCTAGTCTATTTTCTTTGGGGCTACGTTAAGTCATTGGTTTTTGCCACCAAGCCGACGACGTTGGAAGAGCTCAGCCAATATTAAACGCGAAATATCGGCCGTTTCGGCCGAAATGTGTGGCCGAGTCATCAAAAATTCGGTCCGATGAATCGACCGCTGCAAACGTGCCCGCGGTGGCCATGGGAACGAAGTCGAGTTCCATTCATAAATGTTTTGATCGTGCTTCAAGCCGATAATAAAGTTTTTGAAATATCTCAAATGGTTTGCGTTTTGTTTAAAAAAAAGCTGTCAAGTCCTTATCCGAAAACCCTTTATTTATAGTGAACACAAATTTGCCTTTAAACTTTGCTAAGCAACGCGAGCACGGGTGTGCTAGTAGTTCATAAATGTTTATATGATCATGTGGGGTATCATTGTATATGTTTTTTAAGACGGGAAATTCAAAAATACCATCAAATATTTGTTATGATGAGTATTTAATCAAATAATCGGGATTAATACAATGAAAAACCAAAACTAGATGTAAAAATCATTGTTTCAAGGTTATTTTTTATTTACAATTGATTTACAATTTTGGAAAACTTAATTCAGTAACTCAAATTATCTAAAAAATAGAATGAAAATTAAAAAAACCTACTTCAATTATAATAAAATAATGACTTTTCAACGAATTGACATTCAAACATGTTTGAATAATCAATTTGTAGGAAATTTTGTGCTCTACAAAATATGCCTGGGCGCTTTTAACGTAAGTTAGGGAAAACCAAACTTAAATTAACACGGCATTGTAGAGTGGTAGACTTTTCACCATCGTGTTCCACAGAAAATTTCCAATAAGACCTCATTCACAGAAAGTGTATTGCAATAAGTTCTAGGTTAGCCAGTTTTTTGAGCTTATTTGACTAGACTATGATCGTACCAACGAGTACTTGAACCACAGGAAATCGAATAAAAGCGAGATCTAAATCATGTGTTAATTCTTAATTGTTAGTTAGTTCTTAACTGTGATATTTTTTACTAACTACACACACTTCCACTAAATGCGACTGGGATCATAAATTGTAGCTTGCTTCACTTCGGCCGAAAATATGATAGTAAACAAAAATTACAAAGAGCTTCCCAGCCATGTGAGTTCCACACAATGGTTCTCAATTTTGATGAAATTTGAAAATAATCCCCTTGCAATAAATGATTTTTTTAATATGATTTGACTTCTTTTGAGAGATGTGCAAGGATTTCGTTATTCAAAAGCAGGGCATCTTTCTTTTGGAGTTAACCATAATCTTATCGGAAAAGCCTTCGATATCGTTTTCGTTAATTGAAGGTCCATAAATCGATCACTGATCCAAGCCGAACTAATCGACAATTTTTTCCACAAGTGTGCATGTAAGTCCCTGAATCAGTCGACTGGTAACGAGCTTTGTCGTTAAAGGATGGTCAAATCCGGGCAAAAAATCGTGCATGCGCGAAAAATTAACTTGCAAAAAAAAATTTGCGAACACTTAAGAGGAACAAAGGCAGGCTTATGATCTCCAGCATCAAACAAATGCAAGACCACGGCATTTAGTTCGCCTCAGACATCGAACAATAAAAACCGTAAGGTCTGCCGACGAGGCTAACCAGGCGATCCTCAGAGCGAAGCAGAGAAGGTGGAGGCGGATTTCATACAAAACCAATATAAAGAGAGGTTTAAGGTTTAACACTATGCGCCGCGTACTGTCTACTGTGTTGAAAGTTGTGTTGTAAAATGCAGGCACTTATCATTTACAACAACCATTTAAAACGTATGTTGTATAAGTTGTTTAAATTCTACAAAAATAATTTCTTACCATAAGCTCGGTAATTTTTCAGAAATTGTGTAAGGTTTGAAAGTTTCCTCCAGGTGTATGCTTTGTCTTTATTTATTTTAGCCCACCCTAAATCGTTTGTTCGATTTGGTCCTGGTTGTAACTTGAGCCTTTTATGTATTTTATAACATTCCACATTTACAGATAATAGTAATTCGTACTTTTTTCTTCGAATAAGGCTTTCGCCGAAATGCCTTTTTTTATTTTCGGATTGCAGTTTTGAGCTTACCGGAGAGGCGATTCAAAACTATTTTGTTTGGAGGAGACATTTCCTTAGCTTCAGACTTTGCCACTTTGGTTTAAAGTTTTGCCTTTGACTTTATTTGTTTGGTTTTATTACGCTTATTTCTACATTCTTTGTTCTTTTTTTTGTACATTCGAAACTTGCCACTAGACAACTTGATCGTACCTTTACTCCTTTATTTTATTTTGAGATGAAAAAACTGTTTGTAATTAATATTAATAGTAATATGAATTGTTTTGAATTAAGCTTTTATTACGTACATATAATGATTTTTATTTATATTTCATATTATTAAGTTTACTAAATATATTTATGTATTATTTTGTAAAAGAAGAAGTAAATAAAAAATAAAAAATAAAAAAAAAAATCTTCACGAGTGTATCAAACGTCACATCTTTTTTGAATTTCTTTTGGGACTCACTTCACAGCCGCAATAATTTGTCTTATGTTTACCGTGACAGTTAATACAAAATGCGAGATACTGAATTTCAGGATAGATGACATTCTCCGGAATTTGTATTTAGTTTTATAGAACTTACCACTCGGCTCCAGGAAATAATCCCCCAAACGGAAAATGAAATAACCCCCCAAAATTGGGGAATAATTTCACAGTAAAATTATTCCCCAAATCGAAGATGAAAAAGTCCCAAAAAGGTATGAATAACCACCCAAATAGGTATGACATAAGTCCCAAAGGTTGGGTTCGATATCTCGCTTTTTATATTCCCTTTTTTTATATCCCGCTTTTTATAATCCTATTTTTTATAATCCCGCTTTTTATAATATCGTTTCTTGTTTACAATCCCGCCTCTTATAATCCCGTTTTAAAAAATTGTTTATTTTTATAAACCAACTAGATTTGATTGCAAAAGTGGGATAATAAGAAACTTAAAAACAAGTAAAATAAAAAGAGATTTTTAAGTTAACTTACTTTTTTATTTTAAATTATAATAAATATAACATTACATTGCATGTGTAAGGGAAGGCGCGATTTTTGTCAACTATTCTGTTGAATACCACAATAGCTAGGAGGCAATGTGAGGCTAAAATTTTTAAAAATCATCAGCAAATTTACAGTTTTCTAGTAAATTAACCAAAATTAAAGTGACCCCAGACAGGGGGATTGCACGGAGCAGCATGCCCTCCAATATGTATCTCACTGTTTATACCTCTTTCATTGTTGAATTTGGGACCGGTTTCACCATTAAAAAAAACCCCAATTTGAAGGATGAAATAAGTCCCCAAAACCCCATGAAATAAATCCCTACCTCCATACAAATTTTGGGTGGTTATTTCATTTGCCTTTGGGGGGTTATTTCCTGCAGCCGTCCGTACCAGTTAACTAAACAACTTTTTTTATAGAGTTAAATTAAAAGCATTTAATTTTAACTATTCCTTATGTCTATAATGTCAAAGAAACAATTTTCTTTTTCCAATGACTTCACCAAACGCTTATGTACATTTTGCGTTGTGTACAAAAATATATAAATTACTTAGTAATAAAAAGGATTATCTACAAAGGAAAAGGAGGAAATCATATTGATGTACAACATTCAACAATACAAAAAAAAAACTTTGAGGGTTTAGTTATAAGACAAAATAGAGTAAACATCTATTAAAAACGCTGCAGTCAAGGTCATCAAGTGCATACGAACAATAACTCAATACCCAACCTGACAGTGAAATTGTTAAAAGCCTGTACAGGAATAGGTTCGTACATCATATACTTTACGAGTTATTGTTAACATCAATGGTGTGGTGGTCGTGCATGTATGTAGCAATTGATGTAGCTTAACAACATTCACCATGTAAGGGTACTTCACAATATTTATATTTATTTTCCCCTCAATGTAAGGATCTCAGCAAAGTGATACAAAATTAATATGGTCAGGCAAGTTAGAAAGCAGAATTCTAGAATGCTAAGGAAATTGATTTCTTAAAGAATTTTTGCGCAGCATAAATAATCAAATTGTCAAAATCAAACAAATTTCACGACTGGATCGCTCGCACTTGCTCTTATGCGCGGTAACATAGTCGAGAAATTTAAAAATCTTCTATCAATATATATAAAATTAAAAATTTGTGTGTGTACGCTATAGTCTCGAAAACTATTCACACAACTCTCTTGAGTCCTAAAAGCAATTTATTCTACAAGTCATAAGGAAGGTTTATAGAGCGGTCCGAACCCCTGCCGATAGATGGCGCAGGCATTTTATCATCGCGTGGAATTTTATGTTCATATAAGAAACATAGGAATTTTTCAATTTTTGTATAAACATAAGAGGAGTAAATTAAATAATAAGAGGAAAAATCGAAAGGAAAACAAGATCATAAACATGAAAAAATTCGCAATATTTGCATGATTTTTTATGAACAATGAAGCAACAGTGTTCGTTGAACTTTGCACACACGCACCGTACATAGACATACTGTGATCATTGTCCTATTCAATAAAATTGAGTTGCGTTGCCGTTATTTACATACACATTTTTATTGTGTGTTTATTATTGATTCGGTGCAAAGTAGTGTTCTGAGAAAAATAAACCATGCAGTCAGTGCGCGTACAGATTTTTCATTTCATGTGATTTGATGTAATAGAAGAATACAGAAGTATCGTTTTCGTGCACAATTACTTCGTGTTCTCGAATTAAGCTCACCAATCATGCTTCTTCGAAATTTGGATCCACCAAAGCTTTTCCGCTAAGAAATTAATGCCAAATATTATTGAAGCAACATAGCGGTAAAACGTAAAAGCAAAGGAAAAGATGTGCTGATTCCAAGAATTCCGATGATACCCATCGATCTACCCGTCAATTTCAAGCGATTGCAATTTCCTGTTCGCCTAGCCTTTGCGATTACAATCAATAAAGCTGAAGGACAATCGCTTGCTGTTGCGGGATTGAATCTTGAGAATCCATGTTTTCCCATGGCCAGCTATATGTTGCTTGCTCCAGAGTTGGAACGCCGAAAAAATTTGTTCATTTTCGCACCAAATGGGAAAAACCAAGAATATTGTATATCCGCTCGCATTAAAGTAATTATTTACAATAAACATTTTAATTGTCATTGACAAAACAAACTGGTTTTTTTCAATCTCGAAATAAAATACTTCATTCATTCTTTCTTCGGCGTAACAACGTACGCCGGGTAAGGCTAGTATAATATAAAAATGAATCTTTGGCATAATGTTAAGGGGTGGTTATTTAACATTTTTTTCAAATTTTGGACCTCGGGGATCCTGTGCAAAAAATATAGGGGATTTTTATTAATAACTTTTTTTTTGGTTACGTCTTTCGTTAAAAGCATTTAGATATATTTTGTAGGCATACAATTTCCTACAATATTGACTATGTATTGTGTCAATTCGTTACCAAGACATGGCGCTTTGAAGCAAGGTAATTTTTTCAAATTTCTCTAAAAATGCAACAAAACTGCAGATTTTTACTACATTTCTTCTGTTGCTGCAACTATCTCGTACACATCAATTGTGCTTATTTTACCTCCCCGCGGTAACCACCGGGTACTGGTCTGTCCATCCGGGCATTCCTGCTAAACTTATAATGCTCTGCTTGGGCGGATGAGCCCAACCAATTGGACCAACGGTGGCGTCAACAGTCAACGAAGCAGACGCCCTAATGAGCTATTTCGACGTATTTGGAGATAAGGTCATTGGGACAATTCAATGCAAGTCAGGGCATTGAAATAGAGATGGTGGCGGATGAACCCTTAATGGGCCAACGGCAGCGCTCAGACTCCGGATTCTCCGGTTCCTTTTGTCCAAGGAATCCAACAAAGGACCCGGCCCTCTAGGTTGGGGATTGTGTTTGGGGTTACCCTGCCAGTTGCGAAGCGACCAATAGCCTCATAAAAGGACGGATTAACTGTTGACGACCCGGAAAAACGAATCAAGGACAACGACCTTCGGATCTGCACGTGGAATGTTAGAACTCTCAACAGATCACGTGCAGCCAAACAACTAGCAGAGGCCCTAGACTGCTACAGAGCAGGAATTACTGCCATCCAGGAAGTGCGATGGGATGGGCCGGGCAAAAGGAGGATGAAAAACTGTGACGTGTACTACGGTGATTGTGCAAGAAGACCACAGCGTTTATTTGGGTGCGGATTCGTCATAAGCGGTAGACCTAGGCAAGAAGTCTTGGGCTTTCGACACGTAAGTGAGCGACTTGTGACAATCCGAATCAAGGCTTAATTCGCTAACATTAGCCTAAATAAGACGTTATGATCGTAACGGGTTTTCCAATAAGAGGTGTTATTTTGAGCCCGCTATATCGGTAGCTGTCACTTTTGAAGCTGTCATTTTTTGACATTTGACAAGTAGAAACTACGCCATTAATAAAAATGGAACGATACACGCTTCAACAACGCATTGAAATTATTAAAATTCACTATAAAAATGGTGAAAATTTGGCAGAGACGGTTCGTAAAACTAAAACATTTTTTGGTCGTCGTGAAGCACCTTGTCGGACCGCAATACAGAAATTGGTGGACAAATTCGAGCTGTGGGGCCAAGTTAGTGATGTGAAGAATAAAACCCGTGCACGTCGCTCAAGAATAACTGAGAATATTGCTGTTGTAGCCCAAAGTGTTGAAGAAAACCCAGGTTTGTCCATTCCTCGTCGTTCTTTGGAATTTGGCATTCCACAAACGTCATTACACCGTATTTTGCATAAAGACTTGGGTCTTAAGGCTTATAAAGTTCAGTTAACACAAGAACTCAAGCCGGCTGATCATCAACAACGTCGTGTCTTTGCTGATTGGGTCCTTGAAATGCAAGAAAATGATCCGGAATTTCATCGAAAAATCATCTTGACTGGTGGGCCCATTTCCACCTCGGAGGCTACGTCAACAAGCACAACTGTCGCATCTGGGGCTCGGAAAACCCAAGAGTTATTGTTGAAAATCCTCTCCATTCTCAACGCGTGACTGTTTGGTGCGGTTTATGGTCCGGCGGGGTCATTGGACCTTACTTTTTCGAAAATGAGGCTGGAGCAACAGTTACGGTCAATGGATTGCGCTATCGAGAGATGATTAATGATTTTTTATGGCCGGAATTGGATCTGGACAACGTTTACTTTCAACAAGACGGCGCTACGTGCCACACAAGCAATGAAACCATCGATCTTTCACGGGAAAAGTTTCCGGACCGTGTTATCTCTCGAAGAGGTGATCACAATTGGCCACCGAGATCTTGTGATTTAACACCTTGCGACTTCTTCCTTTGGGGCCACGTGAAAGATAAGGTCTACGCCAACAGCCCAGCGTCGATTCAAGACCTCAAAGACGGAATTCGTGAGGCTATCGAGGACATAGGGCAGCCACTTTGCGATTTGGTTATGGAAAATTTCATGAAAAGAATATGGTCCTGTAGGCGTGGTCGTGGCGGCCATTTGGCTGATGTTGTGTTCCATTATTAACGGCATACCTTCCTCTTTATAATGAAATAAACATCCGATCATTTATCTCAAAAAATGCCATTTTTCTTTGAATATCAAAATAACACCTCTTGTTGGAAAACCCTTTACTAGGCGGTTTTAACGCGAAAATAGGTAAAGAGGAAATCTTTGGTAGAACTGTCGGAAAACATAGCCTACACGACACAAAGTCTGAAAACGGACTTAGGCTAATTGACTTCGCAGCGGCACATAACGTCACCATTGCAAGCACAAGGTTTCCTCATCTTGATATACACAAAGGGACTTGAGAGATAGGAATGGAAAGCTCGTAGTAGTGTCACAGTCGGTGCTGAGTACATGGAAGGACCATTTCTGCAGACTGTTACGGCGATGAAGACCAAAATCCCGCCGTCAGGCAGAATGAACCATTCAACATGGACGATGACAGATAAAACTTCCGTCCACCTGACCAAAATGAAGTAAGAATAGCAATACCTAAACTAAAAAACAACGAAGCTGCTGGACCCGACGGACTACCCTCCGAACTTTTTTAAAGCGGCCGGAGATGACCTGGTGGAGTGCATACACCAACTCATCTCTAAAGTTTGGTCAGAAGAATGTATGCCTGATGAATGGAACCTCAGCATCGTTTGCCCAATGCACAAGAGAGGAGACCCTCTAAACCCCAATTGGATCCGCTATTCTGGTCAGACAACACCCGAAGGAAGGTGCTCTTTGCCGGGTTACATCACCTTACCCAACTGACCGATGTGCCAACGCGTATACCGGATGTTGCTGGGCAAGCCGCCCATACTCTTGACTTGTTTCTTACTTTTCACCCTGATAAATATACCATTAGTGTAACTTCTCCATTTGGCACTTCAGACCATTGTGTCATTTCAGCTAATTTCTCATCCTCCAACCATCCAGTTAAAGAAAAACTTCCCACCAGGACCGTTTGGCAATACGAGAAAGCCAACTGGGACGGACTGAATATTTTTTTCCAAAACTTTAACTGATCACTATGCTTCCTCGATAGTTACATTGATGCCAGTGATGAAATGATCACAAATGTGATTCTTCTAGGGATGCGTGCTTTTATTCCTAACAGAGTAAAAAGCATCAAACCTAAAGAAAAGTCTTGATTTAATTCTGAGTGTAAAGAAGCTATCAGGCTCAAGAAGTAAGTTTCCGTTCTTACAAAGCCAACCCTACAGAGGAAAATCGGAAAAAGCACAAACAAGCAAGAAACTCATGCAACTCCGTTATTGAAAGAACTAAATTTGTGCATGACCAAAAATTACGGCAAAAAATTCTGCTGTGTCCCAAGGCAGTAAAAATTTTTGGTCATTTGCTAAAAATATTAAAAACTCCTCAACATCTTCGGTTCCAACGCTCATCGATAATAACAAACCAATTGTTTACTCTTCAGAGAAGGCAAACTAGCTCGCCACCCATTTCGCCCATTTTTCCATGGGACAGATTTTTTCCGCACTCGTACAGTGGCAAGAGTTTTCAAAGATCTCGATATACACAAATCCGCTGGCCCGGATGGTATACCCCCGATTCTTCTGAAGAGGTGTTCTTGCACACTGGAAAAGCCACTGCGTAAGCTTTTCCATCGCTCCTACTCTTCTGGAATCTTTCCTAGAAGATGGAAAACAGCATTTGTCCAGCCTGTCCCTAAGAAAGGTGACCCATCAACCATTAACCGTCAGCTTAAGGAATATCTCGAAGATCGTAAGCTTCTCCATGACCGTCAGTATGGCTTCCGCAGCAACCGTTCCACTGGCATGATGGCATATCTCACCGAACAGTGGAACAAATCTTTACATCGCTTTGGTGAAAGTAAGATTATTTTATATTGTATTGTATTTGTATTGTAATATTTATTTGGCTCATAAGTGCCATTTCAATTTCAATAAATTTGTTTACAAAACGTTGGATTTTATATATATAATAAATAAGAATAGAATAATCAAATTTAGTTTAACAAAAATGAATTGATTCAAACAATGAAAAGGATTAAAAAGATTTTATGAAATTTGCACAGATTTAAAATATAAAAGAATTTGAGGTATTTATATAATATATTCCGCTGTATATGCAGCTAACGGTCTTTTGAATGTGCTTATGCTGGTTGCACCTTTGATCTGTTGAGGCAGTTGGTTGAAAGCTTGGAAACCAGAGAAAAATATAGATTGTTGACCTCTTGTAGTTCTCATACTTGGTAATATAAGGTCCTCTCTATTACGCAGAGGATATGCTGCATTTATGTTCGTAGTGGCATGGACATTTAAGTACTCTGGACACATGTTGTTTTTCATTTTATACACTAAAGTTAGTGTTAACATATATAGTCTTTGGTTGATGTTAAACCAGTTTAAGGTATCATGCATTTCTCTTATACTGGTGTATCTATCACGTTTTAATATTACGCGCATAGCTTTATTTTGCAGTAACTGCATTCTACTTTTTTGAGACACATTACAGAAATACAGTAAGGTAGGACAATACTCGAAATGGGGTTTGATTATCACATTATATACTTTTATTGCACTGTTCATTGATAGGCTGCTTCTAATTTTACGTAATACTCCCAACTTTTTTGACACTTTTTTGCATAGATAGTCAATATGTTCGTTCCACAATAGCTTATTGTCCAAAATAACACCAAGATACTTTATATGCGGCACAATTTCAAGGGGACAGTTTTCGACGTGGATGGACAAATCAGGTGGTAAAGAGGTGACATTTAATAACATACACTTTGATTTTTCCATATTTAATAATAGGCGATTCATTTTAAGCCAGTTATTTATTGCACAAAGATCTTCATTAAGATTATTCACACACGTTGTTACATCACGACCCGAAATACACAAAAGACCATCATCAGCAAAAAGATTGAGCCAAGAATGTTTCAGAACTTTTTCCATGTCGTTTATGTAAATAAGAAACAACAATACACCAAGAAGGGTACCTTGGGGAATTCCAATGTTTATCGGTAGAGCACATGAAGTTACACCATTTACTACTGTACGTTGTGACCTTCCAGTAAGAAAACTGCGAAACCATTGTAGTTCAATTCCTCTAACGCCAATATTATTTAATATTATTAATTATTGCTCTTGATATCTCCAAGGCATTTGATAGAGTTTGGCATGAAGCTCTCTTATCGAAAATGCGTGCTTTTGGGATCGATGATACTCTTGTTCGTTGGATTAGATCTATCTACAATTTATAAAGCGTTTATACGCCCTGAACTCGAGCGTTAAGATTGATAGGAAATAGAACTGCCGCTGAAACAATTGCCCCTCTCTAACACCGACGCAATGTTTCATGTCTTTGCTTATTTTATCGTTTCTTTTATAAAAAATGTTCACTCGAGGTAGCCAGCTGCATTCCTCCCGTTAAAAGTTTCGCCCGTAATACTCGTCTCGCAAGGAATGCCCATCAGTTCACCCTTGAGCCCAATTTCGGACGTACCGTGAAATATAGAGATTCTTTTTTTAGCCGTACAACACGACTTTGGAATGGTTTACCCGGCGAGATTTTCCCTTGCAATTTCAATTTGCAAACATTCAAAACCAATGTTAATCGACACCTCCTATCTCTCCCCTCCCTATCTTCCTAATGCAGTGTGTTACATTAAAAGGGAAACAAATAGTCCCTTGTGCGCGCGTTAATTATATATAAAAAAAACTGCGCCAACTATAGAGGAATAAGTCTCCTTAATACCGCCTATAAGATCCTCTCTGCCGTACTATGTGAACGCCTGAAACCTTTCGTCAGCAACCTGATTGGTCCCTATCAGTGTGGTTTCAGATCAGGAAAGTCCACAATCGATCAAATGTTTACGCTACGGCAGATCCTGGAAACTACCCAAAAATTCCAAATCGATACCCACCACCTCTTTATCGATTTTAAGACCGCGTACGATAGCATTTATAGAGACGGGCTATACAGAGCCATGTCAGGTTTTGGCATCCCAACAAAACTCGTCCGACTGTGCAGGATGACGATGGAGAACTCTCGCTGCTCCGAAAAGGTTGGTACTGACTTCACAGAAGCTTTTGACGTCAAAAAAGGATTCCGACAAGGTGATGCGCTATCGTGCGATTTCTTCAACTTAATACTTGAAAAAATTATAAGAAACTCGCAAGTCAATTGTAGTGGGACAATTTTTTTTCAAGTCTGTTCAATTGTAAGCATACGCTGATGACATAAACATCATTGGCAGAACTCAGCGAGCTGTCACTGGAACGTTTGCTAGCATTGAAGCTGGAGCAGCTAAGATGAGACTAGCAGTCAATGAGGCCAAAACGAAGTACCTGCTGTCCACAAAAAGGGACAAACAACACCGGCGGATTGGACAAAACATCACAATAGACAGGCACAACTGTGAGGTAGTTAGGGACTTTGTGTACCTCGGATCCGCTATAACATCTGACAACATCTGACAACATCTCGTCAGAAATAAAGCGAAGAATTACTCTTGCCAATCACTATTTCTATGGGCTAGGAAGGCAATTGAGTAGCAATCCCTCTAAAGACAGAGGAGACTCTGTATAAGACCCTAATCATCCCAGTCCTGCTCTATGGCGCCGAGGCATGGACTCTAAAGCGGATGAAGATATCCTTAGTCGTTTCGAGCGTTAAATTCTTCGGACGATTTTTGGCCCTATCTGCGTTAACGGGCTTTTAAAAGAGAAGGTTCAACCAAGAACTATACGAGCTGTACAGCGACATTGACCTGGTAAAAAAAATACGCATATCACGTTTAAGATGGCTAGGTCATGTAGAGCGAATGGACAACAATGCTCCGGCTCGCAGGATCTTCGATTCCATCCCAGAGGTTAGACGCAGTCAAGGAAGACCTCGCCTTAGGTGGCGCGCTTAAGTGGAGGACGACCTCAACCAACTTGGAGTGCGAAACTGGAGGCAGCTAGCCAAAGATCGAGCTGGCTGGAGAGGCATGTTGGTTGCGGCCCAGGTTAGTCCCGAACTGTAGCGCCTTCTACACGTAATACCGAGTTTTCGACACAAGCAAAAGTTTCTCAATTTCGAGAAATCCATCAAAAGAAATTTACGGCAAAAGGTTTTCTTATAATTCCTAAAAATCAAGAATATCAAGTGTTTTGTCAGCCAAGAAGCTTTTATAATGGGCATTCTAATTCAATGACTGATTTTTTTCCTCTAAATCCTCTATCATATAAGTTAATAAAATTCAAGCTGATTTTTTTAAAAAAATATATTTTTTTTAGACAGCTTGCCTGACCTTTATTAATTTAATGTTGAGTTAATACTAACTTTAAAATAAATCACAAGCAAAAATAATGAAATATCTTTTTGTTTGCTTGCATTCCCATTACAATAATTTTGCTTTACAATTTTCTCATGAATTTGTTAATACTAACTTAAAAATAAATCACAAGCAAAAATATTGAAATATCTTTTTGCTTGCTTGCATATTTTGCTTTGCAGTTTGCTCGTGATTTTTTGTTTATTGGAGCAGGCAGACGCATGGTCAGCATTTCCGTTCAGACCATTGCTCGCGTTCGGGTTAACTCTTCCCCTCTTAGGAACGATCGTCAAAAATATGGTAGGTTGTTGAACTTAGGACTGCTTTGATATTGGATTGAGTTTATCTCGAGCATAGGAAATTTGTCCACAATTGCCACTGGTCCATTATCTTCTGGTGTTGGCTGTTTTATTACGATTTTCGTATTTTGACGTTTTGGCAAGATCTTCCATATGATCACTTTTACGAAAAGAAATCCAAGGACGGAAACGAATGAATATGTTGTTACTTGATGATGATTATTTTCTATTTGCAGGAGATGAATTTCGTTAGTGTTGTTGATATGAAGATCTTTCATCATTTCTAGTGAGAGTAATTCACGGTATTCGTTTTCCTTAGGATTTGTTTGGAATATTGCCGGAAGGGGTGTTATGATAGAACCTTCTTTAGAGATGTATGGGGTCCCGTTTAGGTTGATGGTCATGTTTCGGAATTTGAGCAGGAATGTTCCATTTAAATTGTGGCTTGTATTGTCGAATTCAAGAGTTCCGGTAAACTGATTCAGCAATATAATGTCTGGTGTTATTTCGTCTATGGTTGGTAAGTGATAATTATTAACTGTATTGCAAGTTTTGCATTCCCAATTTGTTAAAAAGCTTACCAGTTTTTAACAAATTGGGAATGCAAGTCATTTGTAATATTTACAATATTTCTAGAGTTACAAATTGATAGATTATTAAAAGTTTTACATTTTTTGTTGTTCCATACAATTGGTCGTTATTTCTTAAAACTACATCGTATAAAATTTCAGTTACAATATTTTTCTTTTTAATTGGTTTAATTAATAGATTGTCATAAATTTCTTTGTCTGTTAAGGGGATGTTTATTATGTAAAAAATTGATAAATTATTACTTATAATTTTAATTTCTGCAAAATCTAAAGCTTGTTCTATTGTTGTGTAAGGTAATTTTTGTTCATTAAGTATTTTAGTAGCTAAATCTATTTCGTTTTTTGACAGTATAAAAGAGTTAATTGTTCCTAGTTTAGCCAAATGAATGGCATAGCTTATATTCTCTAGTTCTTCTTTTACAATTTTTATTCTGTATTTAAGATTTGCAATGATTTCATAATTGATTTTATTATTGTCTTTAAGTAAATTTTGAATTTCATTCTGAATTTTTGTAATGTTATTTATTCGTTCGTTGTATACTCGTTAATGATAACTTGTTTATTATTATTTTTTAAAACATCTGTAATTTTTTCTTTTATTGTTACAAAGTCATCATGACCGTTACATCTGAAAATAATTAATTTCTTATGTTACTTTTGTGGACTATTTTTCCAGATTCAGTTAATATTGTAGAGTTCTTATTTTCTTTAACAATTTCTTGTCTATATCTACATGTCAATTTTGAGCCAATACGTTTATTGTTTTTAACATAAATAACCTGTCATATCTGATAGTTTTTAATAGGTTGTTTGTTTTTGTTATGGTATTTAGTATCTTTTTCTTGTTTAAGTCTGAGTATTGAAGAATGACTTCTGCAGAAACGATAGATTTCTTTAATTTATTGAATGCTTCATTAAGTTCAATGAGTTTTTTCTTTGACATATTTTTGGATACATGTCCGTCTTCCCCTCTTAAAAGGGATGCCAGGGGCTTCGCCAATTTGGCGTAGTCTTTAATGAAGCGTTGATAGTATCCTGACATACCGAGGAAAGATCGAAGCTCTTTTAGATTTTTGGGAATAAGTCGTTCGACAATAGCTTGAACTTTTTTTGGATTAGTTCTTATACCATCCCTGCTGATAACAAAACCTAAAAACTCAATTTCTTTTTGGAAAAATTCGCATTTATCCAGTTGTATTTTCATGTTTGAATTCTCTAATGTGTTGAAGACTTTTTGGAGATTTTCAAAGTGTTCGTCCTCGTCTTTTCCAAAGATCACAATGTCGTCAATGTAGACATAACAACATTTTCCAATAAGGTCTCTTAGGATGTCATCCAAAGCTCTCTGAAAGATGGATGGAGCATTTTTGAGTCCGAATGGAAGGCGAGTAAATTCGAACTTGCCGTTGTTTACCGAAAAGGCAGTTTTTTCTATGTCTATGTGGGATCTTTTCCACTTTTGCCACTTTTTCTCCTTTGACAGTGGTGGTATATGTTAATTTTTCATTTGGTTCGGAAAAAAGATGAGGACATTTATGGATGATATTTATAAGTTTGGTATATTGATTTTCATTCATGTGATCAGTCCTGATATTTATATTGTTAACCAATTGTGACAGATGCTGTTTAAGAGGAATTGAAATTCATGGGTGAGTGGAACTAGGGTGAATGGACATATGATTCTTCTTTGTATGGATGATTGCGTTTAAATGTTTAAGGGTGTCGTGCCCTATAATTCCATCGAATGAGATAAGACTGGGGAGGGTACAAAATGTAATCTTATCAATTTGCGGTCCAAAAAGTTGAATAAGTGAGTGATGTGTTATTTTGATGCTGCCTCCAACAGGGTTAGCATAAAAATGTTTTTCGTGAGGAAGAGGATTTTTTATGTGACGAGGCTGAATATAATTTTTATTCGACCCAGTGTCAAATAAAAGTGGAAATATGTTCGAAAAAGGGAAGCGAAGAGGACTTTAATCTAAAAAATAAATGTCATGTAGTTCTTCTGGTTGATCTAGATTATTGTTCTCTTCTTGATCAACATATTCCTCTAATGATTCGTCGTACTTCTGGTCTTCGTTTAGGATTTCGGCTTCATATTCTTCCAGGGTTTTTCCGTCATCATCTGGTTGAGTATGATAAATTCTTTGCATCTTCTGTGGTGTGTGCGTTTGTTGCGAATGTTGACGTTTTTGAAGGAATTATTGATTTCTTGGTCTTTTTTGGTAGTTGACCTTTTGAGTTCTCAGAGAGTAATCAATGGACATCGGCTTCGGCGGAAGAGGTCGTTGATTTGGTGGAGTTCTTTGCTGTTGTTGCTGTTGATATCTGGGTTGGTATTGTGTGTCCCTATTAAACTGTGGTGGTTGAGGAGCACGGGGGTTATGAAGTAAGTGAGGGTAAAACTCACGTCTGGGAGCCGGTATTGGTGTTGGTCTTGGAAAGTTTTCTCTTCTAGGAGGAACCGAAGGTGCTTGTTGAAATATTTTTCGACTTGAACTATTAGAATTATTTGCATGTTGTGCTCGAAAGTCTACATTTTGTAGTTTAAGGCACAAATGTAAGGCTTGGGGAAGATCTACTGGTTCTCTTATACTGAGTAACCTAGGCAGATCTCCTTTCAGACCCCTGACAAAGGTATCTAAAGTTTTCTCACGGTAGCACTGAGTCATATTATTCATGGAATCTTGACTCATTTAAATTGATCCTAATTTACTGAGGATCAAAGACAAATGGTGATAGACGACCTGATAGAATTCCGGAATCGTGCTATTACCTTGAACAGAATGCAGAGTAAGGCATTTTGATATTTTTTTCCCAACTAAGGGGTGTATTTTAGGGACCACGTCGGCGTGTCCTGTTATCTTATTTCGTATGACAGAGATAAAATACCGTAGTATCTTGGAGTACCTTTGAGGTGCTCATAAATTTTAAGAATCCTCTCAATGCTTTTTTTCCATGAATTAAATTCATGAGTTTGCCCAGAAAATTCTCTTAAGCTTTTAACCACGTCTGGTATTTTATCTAAATCATTCAGATTATTATCTGCTAAATTAATTGGTTGGTCTGTATCATTATTTATGTCAGCTGCAGGGTTCATAATAGAATTGAAAATTTGTCTTCCCTGAATATGAAGGGTTTCGGCTACTAATCTCGTGATTAGTTGTACCAATTCATTTTGGTTATTTTGGTTTAGATTTAAACCTTGAGCAGGTTGAATAGGTTGAATGGATTGACCAGGTGCGGGAGGAGGTTGGTTAAGTATGGGTGGTCTGATTAAGTTGTTTTGATTCGCGATTTTCACTAAATTTATAAATTTATAAATTTAAAAATTTAAAAAAGTTTGATTTTGTCGAAAACGGCTGTAACGATTTTGATACAACTTTCAGGGTGAATGAATTTTTTGAAATTTGGTCTATAACGGTACCTCTCATAGAACCGGTTTTTTCAAATGCGGTTTTGTCGTAAACCATTATTCCTACTTCAATAAAAAATTCCACACAGGAAGTCAATTGATATGGCATTCCAAAATTTTCAAAAACTTTTTTTCGATTTTTTTTTAAATAAAAAAAAAAATGGTTTTTGAAATGTGTATTTTGAAAACGTGTTGATTGAATATTTTTGAAAAATGTTCCTAGATGAAAACTACAGATTTTCTTATAATGACATACTAAAAAAAATAAATTTTTTTTTTTTCGTCGATAGACATTTAGTTTCTTTAAATTCTATTATGTAATTTTTTTCCGAGAAAACTCTAAAAAAATGAAAGAATTTTCGAAATTTTTTTTTTTATTTTAATATATACATACATATGCAGCCACTAAGCAATTATTTACCATAAGGACAAGTTCTTGCGACCAAGTCGTGGATTTTGTTAAATTTTATTCGACGATGTGACCGCACATATGAGCAAGTACGTACGATCCAGTCGTGCAATTTATTTAAATCGTTTTTGTTTTTAAACTTGAAGGGACATAAAATACAAGTTCAAAGGAAAAGTAATAACCAAGAAGTTTCATTAGATGCAAGCAAACAAATATTGCCCATTTAGAGGGAACGAATTATTATTGAATGCGATGGTCTGCAAGCACACACTAGCCTAAAAAGCTTCTTTATCTTATCTTTCCGAATAAAAATATAATATTATATATATATTATTATTATATACAACGATCTGCACCCAATGTATTTCGAAAATTGTAGGACGGATTTTGATAAAATCCTGTTTTTTATTTTTATTTTTTTGAAAAAAAATTGTTTTTTAAATGTTGCTATGCAGTTTTTTAGAGTTTATTAGTATACGTTATTCAAAACTTTCATATGCAGAATTAATTTGGCTACTTAGATCTTTTCGAATATAAAATTTTACAAAAATCCATAGAGAGTTAAGACTTTTCCCGTATATGTGGTTCGAACCAAATGATAGCCAATACCAACAAAAAATTCTCAAAAATTTTCATCAAAATCGTTGGAGCCGTTTTCGAGAAAAATTAGCTTTTCCTAAACGGTCTTATGGCAAGTACCGTTATTTTTAACCCTAAAAATAAAATTTCAATTTCCCCTCTGAGGAATGCCAAAAGATAAACACATACCAAATTTAAAGGCAATCGCTTAACCCGTTTAGGCTGCAGCTAGATATACACCCGGACAGACAGACGGAAATTTTTTGCCAATGACTTTTTTAGGCTTCTCTATGATCGTAATGTCATGTTTGATTGTTATCTCATTTTTTTTATATTCACGAATCCTAAACTTTCCTTATAGTCCCTATAATCGCAAGTAAAAATGCAACTAATTTCAAAAAGCAAAAGCTTTATTTTTTTGTTCAAAATACAATTTACTATTTCCACCACAAAATAAAAATAACCATTATCATATTATATTTTTTGTAAAATAAAATAGTACAGCAAAAGTCCAAAATGAATAAGGAAAGAAAACGAAAATAAGAGACAAGCCAGAAAAAAAACTGTTGTTAAGGCTATGTGTCAATTGCGTTAAAATGCCAGCTAAATTTGAAGTCTCTAAAGCTGGCATGACCATTTTGATGCTTCCTAAAACAGTTTTATTTACAAACAAAATAAAAGAAGAGATTTCTTATTTTACGAAAAGGTATATCATGCCATTGTGGATGTAAACGTTGTTTTTTTAATATTTGTTTTCCTCCCGGCTAAAGGGGGGGAATAGACTCACCTCCCATACGATTTTTTCTTGTCTTGACCCAACCTAAACGCTTTTTGTCACATGTCTCGTGAATCATCCTGTATAGCGATATACGCTTATGATCCTGCTAACTTGATCAAGTGAGCAAAACTTAAAAAAAAAATCCTAAAAATAAATTGATTGTGTCTACGGATAATTTACAGCAAATTTTAAGCCTATTTACATGTACATAGATAATTGTAGGTGCCATTTATAGAAAGATATGCGTTTGGTCATGCTAACTTTATATCAAGTTGGCAGTACATGAGTACATGAGAAATCACATGATCCGACTTCGCGGCAATTTTTTTTTTCACGGATAATTTACGGCAAATTACAGGATATTTGTTTTTAGTCCAGCTCAAAATGGTAATTCCAACTTTAGATACCTCTAAATTTGATCCCTTGTTTAATGTTTGAGGTTTGCATCGAAATGGGTACAATTTTATCTTTTTTTCTGTGTCAATTGGATTAAAAAGGATAGTTTTAACCCACTATTCGTCCTTATTTCTCACATAAGTTTATTAGTTTTTTATACGAAGACTAGCAGACCTGTGCTCGCGTTGCTTTGCAAAGTTTAAAGACAAATTTGTTTGTATTTATTATAAATATTACTGCCTATATATGTATATGAAAACATTGCTCAGTGGAACTTACCCTAGCTTCTACAATAAAATCAACCAAAAGTTTATATTATGCTTACAGTAGGTACACAGAATTCGATTCTGTTTTACGGGAAAAACAATTTTAAGAAGTAGACTTTTTTGATGTTTGTACATATTTTTTTATTGTTTTTTAATTTCAAAGCCTCAGCGTAGACAATGTTGGCAGTACCCATGTTTTTTGGGAAAGCTAGTTGGATTTCCAAAAAAAACGCATAGCCCTGCCTGCTGTCTTATGTCAAAATTGACATCTCGACTACTTAAGGCAATGGGGTTTGTTCGTAGAATCAGGTATTTGCCATACAAGTTTATGGATGATGAAATGACAATAATTGTGCTTGGTGGTTGAGATTTGTTACAAAAAACCAGTTTAATAACGCAACTATGTACATACGTTCGAAACTGCAAAATTGCGACAGTAACTAAATAATTTCAAGATTGACGTTCTCAGCAGAATTTTTGATTTGGAAATTAAAAATACCTTACTTTTTATTCTTATTCGACTCTTAACATTTTCAGTTCTATTTTGTTCTGTTGTTTTGGTTGGGCATTTTTCGTGGTTCTGAAAGAGATACGACTATGCTTTTATTTACTATTTTACTCTGGCTTAAAAATTCAACTTTTACATTCTTAAAAAGCTTTTCATTGATCTGCATGTCAACATCTGAAAAAAAGGATACAAAATAAAAAAAATCATACTTGTTATATAGAGAGGGAATGATCTTCAAGATTATAGGAAATACAAGCATGAATATTGCAGATTATAGTAAATGTTCATCTGCATTATAACATTTTATCTGCACAATTGTTTGATTCAGTCTTGGCTCGGTTTTCAGTTTTTTCAATCAATATTGAACATCTTATATATTATAAAAATTAAAATTGGTTTGTTTCTTGTTTGTTTGTTTGTTCTTATATGATGCGCTGCCATTTTTTTTTCACCCAATTCTAATGAAACTTTGTAGCTTATGGGAAGGTTATATGTAGGCATAGTAAAATTTGAAAGAGCAATAGAAAATTACAAATAAATGAATTACTCTAAAAGAAAGAGGGAAATATATGTACAGGTTGCGTTACAAAAGAAATTTCAAAATATCGAAAGCCATGTATTTCCTTACGAAATTAAGAAATGTGAATCGTTTTTACTTGCGATTATATGGACTAAAAGGCAAGTTTAGGATTAGAATATAAAAAAAAATTCATATATAATCAAACATGAAAAAATGTCCGTCTGTCTGTCTGTCCGGGTGTATATCGATCTGCAGCCTAAACGGGTTAAGCGATTGCCTTCAAATTTGGTATATGTGTCTGTGTATATTTTAGCATTTCTCAAAGGGGAAATTGAAATTTTATTTTTTAGGGCTAAAAATAATGGTACCTGCCATATAACGATTTAGTAAAAGCTTATTTTTTCTCAAAAACGGCTCCAATAAGAACCAAATTTACCGGAAAAGTCTATTAACGGTATCTTTCATATAACGGTTTTTTAATTTTCGACTTTCTCGGTAACGGCTTAATGGATTTCAAAAAAATTTTATATTTGAAAAGAAATTATTCAAATTAATTCTACATAAAAAAATTTAATTTTTTTCTATTTTTAATACATTTTTGAATTTTTTTAAATTCAATATTTTAAAAATTTATTTAAAAAAAATATTTAAAATTTTAAAATCAGGTGTAAATTAATAAATTCTAAAAACTGCATAACAAAATTACAAACAAACATTTTCTTCAAAAAACTAAAAATAAAAAACAGGACTTTATCAAAACCGTCCTACAATTTTCGAAATACTTTTTTTTTAATCCTTTGTTATCTAAGACGTGTGATGGCATACTTTATTTTTACTAAAAACAGTTAAGCATTGTGGTCTTGATACTTCGAGTGGACATTGTTTATAAAAGAAACAATAAAATAAAGAAAGACATGAAACATTGCGTCGGTGTTTGAGAGGGGCAATTGTTTCAGTAGCAGTTCTATTTCCTATCAATCTTAACGCTCGATTTTGTATTCTAAATGCGATAATAGTTTCTTATAATCGTTTAATAATTTTAGTCTTTTATATGTAAAATATTCAGAATTGACTAAACTCAGAAAACGAGTCAACCAAACTAATCAAACTATCATGCAGATGAAATGCTGTTGTTTTTGTAATGCGCTGCGAATAACTTTACAGTAACTTTGACATTTGAGTTTTAAAATTAAATGGAATACCAAAAAGAAATGATAAACGATAAAAGAAACTTTTGTGCAACGAATTGAAATATCACCAAGAAGATTGGAATCATATGGTGTTATTTCAGTTATACTAAAAGGGTTTGGGATGGACAGACGTAAGAAAGATTGGTCTCGCTTTCATAATTTGTCTCTGCATCAGATGAAATGTCAAATTTACTGTACGTAAAGTTAAAAGTTAACCAACCTTTCCGTATGCGTAATGCAGTTCCGTACTATTGTATTAGCAAAAGCGTGTATTCAATATTTGCAGTTCCGTATACGTATTCCAGTTCCGTCGTCATTGTGTTCAACCAGTATACGGCGTTTGTAGAAGAAGATACAAGAAGGAACTGTACAACGGCGAAGACCTAGCCACGTAAAAGTTCAAAGCCTCAGATTGTTAGGTCATATAGACCGGGTGCATCAATAATCCGGCCCGGAAAACCTTCGATTCCAGGCAGCGCAATAGAAGAAGAACGAGACTGAAATCACTGGTAGATAGCCGATGTAAGGAGTATTTCTTTACCCGCAAGATGGCGATGGGGTTTTCTTATTTATGGATTGATATTACTCAAAATCACATCATATAATATTTAAATAATTATAATAAAAAGAAATCCTTTGGCAAAATTTTGTCTCGGTAGAAGGCGCTGGTATGAATATATTTACGTAAACGTAGTTGGCTGTTATGTAATTTTCATATCAACTTTATTGTATTTATTTGATTTGAAAAAATTCAGCAATAGTAGGGCTCGATATGTGGGGCTGTTGACGGGATCCAGAAAATGTATGATATACCTGAGTAACGCTAGGTACAAAGGTACTATTGTTAAGTAATAATTTTGATGAGAGGAAATTGGTAAATACTTAAAAAAATAAACTTTAACTAATTTCGACCTGGATAAATGTGTGTGAGCCGATAACCAGTCATTCACTTTGAAATGACCAAATAACATTGTAGAAAATGATCATGGAATTCGATTAATGCATAGGTTCCATTTGTTACAATATTGTGCTTTCAAAACTGAGTTTACAGGTACTTTTGTATGTTTAGTTATATAATAGTGCCGTTTTATGTAAAAACATCTATCCTTTGAAAATCCGTGTTGTTTTGTTTATTTCTTATGCTCGCAATGTCACTTTTCATTCGATCATCAATTGTATTTTTTAAAGATAATGATAGAAGTGGAAAAACAATGACAAGTAATTTTCTATAAATTTCTATGTTGTTTCGTTCTTGAACCTTAAACTAACTAAAATAATGCATTGTGGCATTATGTTTTGTTTATATTTAATTTTACTAGCTGACCCTCCCGGCGTTGCTCGGAAATGATTTCTGTTTTAATTGATTAATTTTTTGAAGCCATGAATTGGTTTCATAATGAATAGATCGAAAGAAAAATTTTCAGTCGCGGCTTCCCTGATGGCATTTTGGCAATGTTGCCACTTCTCAATACTTGATGCTGGCGGTAAAGGACTCCTTTGGAGGTTATTTGAGACACGATCGGAAAAGGATCTGGAGATTTCTTGCGATGGCAGCCTTCTGACGTTAAACTTCCTCATGGTATTACCTCTTCTTGGCGTGGGTCGTGATATTCTAAGTCGTACCTTGGCTACGACGAGGTAGTGGTCCGAGTCAATGTTTGCCCCTCGGAAAGTTCGGATATCCATCATACTGGAGTAGTGCCTTGCATCGATCGCAATGTAGTCAATCTGGTTGACAGTGGATGATCAGGAGATCTCCATGTCCCTTTGTGAATGTTGAGGTGTGGGAACTTGATACTAGCTTTTACCATATTTCGCCCCGCAGCAAAGTCAATTAGCCTGAATTCGTTATCGAAGGTGGTGTCGTGCAAGCTGTGTTTTCCGATTGTACCACCCAAGACAACTTCTCTCCCTAGCTTGGCGTTAAAGTCAATTTTAATGTCATAGCTAGGGCACTGCTCATATGTTTTGTCCAGGAGCTGTGTCATCATCTTTTTCCTCAGTGGGGGCATGCGCACATATAAAGCTAATATTGGCAAATTTAACCTTGAAGCGGATTGTCATGAGGCGCTCGTTCACACATTTGTAGCTCAAAACCTCTTGTCGGAGCCTGCCTCCAACGACGGATCCACATCCAAATAAGCGCTCGTTTTTGTTGGGTATAGCAGTTGCCATACCATCGCAGTTTTTCATCTTTCTTTTGCCCGGCCCGTCCCATCGCATTTCTTGGATGGCCGTTATGTCTGCCTTACAGCAGTCAAGGGCCTCCGCTAGTTGTTTGGCTGCACGTGGTATATTAAGAAACCTAACATTCCACGTACATATCCGAAATTCGTTGTCCTTATTTCGTTTGCAGGGTTCGTCATCAGTGAATTCGTCCGTATCCGAGGCGTTTAGTTAGCAAAAATAAAAAAATCGAAAGACCGTTTTTTTTTTGCGATATCTCATAAGATTATATTATATAAGGTTATGTTGAAAAATAACCTGAAGTAAAATTATAGTTTTTATAATTATTTACAACTTTTCTGCAGACCATTTTTCGATCAGAAATTAAACTTCGACGGAAGTCAGAAAAAAACGTTTTTAGCCCCTAAGCCCACCCTCACACATCTCGCCATTCGAATCGACTTGCATTTATTTTTCCCCTTTTCTAATCCCTTTCACCGGCGATTCCGACTATTACCATTCTGTAGCAAATTTTGTTTTCAGTTTTCAAAAAAAAAAATTACTCTGGAGTAGCTTGTGAAATTCCACTATCAATTCTATTTTGTATGTAAGTATTTTTAAATGCTAAGTGATTTTTGTGTCGTCTATTCTAATGTTCGCGGAATCGGAAGAATTTCTTTCACGACTACACCTACACTGTTGAATACAGGCCAGCTGTTTTGGCATTAAGTGAAACTCAGGTTGGAGTAAATACTGATTTATCAGTATTTGCTCTACATGGGTATAGCTTGGTGCCATTAGTCTTTTCCCATCATGGTCTCGTGGTCTATGTTAGGAATGATATTGCTTGCCAGAGCCTTCCCCAATACGGACAATGTTCCAACACGGACTTTAACTTCTTGTGGCTCAAATTCACTGTCCGCTCCGCTGGTCAACAACACCCGAAGCAAGGTATGCCGAGCTCTTTGCCGGGTTTCATCACTTTCCCAACTAATCAATGTACCAACGCGGATACCGGATTTTGCTGGGCAAGCCACCCCGCCATATTGTTAGCTTGATTCTTACCCTGATAAGTATACCATTAGTGTAACTTCTCCATTTGGCATTTCGGACCATTGTGTCATTTCAGCAAATTTCTCGTCCTACACTCATCCAGCTTAAGAAAAACTTCCCACAAGCACTGTTTGGCAATACAGGAAAGCCAACTGGGACGGCCTGAATATTTTTTTCCGAAACTTTAACAGGTCACTATGCTTCGTCAATGGTGACATTGATGCCAGTGCTGAAAAGATCACAAATGTGATTCTTCTAGGGATGCGTGTTTTTATTACTAACAGAGTAAAAAGCATCAAGCCTAAAGAAAAGTCCTTGTTTAACTCTGAGTGTAAAGAAGCTATCAAGCTCAAAGAAGTAAGTTTTACTAAAAACTTCTCAACATATTCGGTTCCAACGCTCATCGCTAACGACAAACTTAATTGTTTACTCTTCAGAGAAGGCAAACTTGCTTGCAGCCCATTTCGCTGCCAGCTCTACACTGCCTTACAGCAACGTTGCCCCTCCTGTACAAGTTATATTGAACGGCTTCAAGTCTGATTCCCACAAAATAAATGCTGGTGTACCCCAGGGCTCCGTTCTGTCTCCGACTCTTTTCCTCATTTTTATAAATGATCTTCTGTCTGTTACTTCTAGTCCACTTAACTGTTTTGCTGACGCCTCTACCCTCAGCTTTTTATATTCGTTCGATAATTCACGTCCTTCGCCTTCGGACGTACAATTACAGCGGTACCGTATGTCAAGCTCATTAAACTCCGATTTATACAGCATTGTTGAATGGGGTAATAGGAATCGTGTGGAGTTTAATGCTTCGAAAACTCAATGCTGCCTTCTGTCGTTTAAACCTAAACATACCCCCAATGCCATTGTCCATGAATCGCACTAACATCGAAGAAACGAAAAGCTCTCAGTTCTCGGTATGTGTGTCACCGACGACCTCCGTTGGAACGACCATATATTTGAGATCGCTAAAAATGCTGCTAAGTGCTTAGGTTTTCTGTATCGGTGTAAGAAGTATTTTTCCCCTTCTGATCTGGCTAAAATTTATAAAGCGTTTATACGCCCTGAACTCGAGTATAACTTCCACCTCTGGGCAGGTGCTTCGCAAACATCGCTTCACCTGCTTGATAGAATACAAAATAGAGGGTTAAGATTGATAGGAAATAGAACTGCCGCTGAAACAATTGCCCCTCTCGAACACCGACGCAAAGTTTCATGCCTTTCCTTATTTTATTGGCTTTTATAAAAAATGTTCACTCGAAGTAGCCAGCTGCGCTCATCCCCCCTTAAAAGTTTCTCCCGTCATAGTCGTCTCGCAAGGAATATTCATATGTTCACCTTTGAACCCAATTTCGGACGTACCGTGAAATATAGGGATTCTGTTTTTTAGCCGAACAACACGAATTTGGAATAGTTTACCCGGCGATATTTTCTCTTGCCATTTTGATTTGCAAGCATTCAAAACCAATGTTAATCGACACCTTCTGTCCTTCCCCTCCCTATTATCCTAATGCTCGCGCAGTGTACTTACATACATTAAAAGGGAAACAAATAGTCCCTTGTGCGCGCGTTAGTTATGAAAAAAATAATTTCTTTCTTAGAATTTGCGTTTATTTTGTTATTATCTCCCGGAAATAAACAAACGCAATTTCATAAATAAATCTCTATATATATAAATGGTGTGAAAAATTATTTTAATTCATCAATTGAGAACGGCTGGGCCGATTTGGCTCAATTTTTTTTCAGTTGTTTGTAATTGAAGGTTTTCACGAAAAAAACTTTTGGGAAAACCCTCTGGGAAAGTCAGGAAATTAGAAAAATTGAAAATTGATTTTTGTATGGAATTTTATGTTTTCATATAACCAACATTAAATTTAAAAGGCTTGTCCGATTTCGAAAACATTTTGTAACTAAGTTTACGTTTGTGGTTTTTGGCTATAGTTGGACCGCTTTCGTCGGTATCAAGACAAGCTAGGGTAAGCCCGAGTAAAACCGGTGGGTCAGCTAATAATTACATATTATGAAAACAGCTCATTAATTTTTTTTAACAAAAATAATAAGTATGTGTATATGCGGAATATTTTAATTTAAAAAAAAAAAAAAAAACTTTTTTCTAAAAAACCGCTCCACAGATTTTGATAATTTTTGTCTCATAAACTGAAATTTATTTAAAAATTTAGAAAACAAATCTTTTTTTCAAAATCTCAAGCACCATGACAATTGTCACACATTAGAGTGAGTTTGTGCGACCCAACCGTGCACTTTATTTAAAAAAAAAAATGTTACAAAATCTTTTTCGGAGTTAAGAGGGAAACAATTTTTTTTGTGTGCTAATTTTTTTATGTTAACCCAATTGTACTGTATGAAGTATAAGTAATTTTTTATAAAAAAATATATGGCTTAAATCATTCTCTAGGCATAACCTGTTTTTTTTCTTAAATTGGACCAGTAATTTCTGAGATTAGCCCGGACTAATTCATCCAAACAAACAACAAACAAATGCCCTTTTCTTTATTTAAGAAAAAAATCAACAATTTTTTTTTTAAATCTCAAGCCCAAAGATAACTGTCACCCATTAGAGCAAGTTCGTGCGACCCAGCCGTGCATTTTATTTTTTTTTTAAATATATAGTAGCAAAATCATTTTTGGAGTTAAGGGGGGACAAAATTTTTGTGTGTGCTCATTTTTTTGTGTTAACCCAATTTTACCCTATGAAAGAAGTTAAATTTTGTAAAAAAAATATGCCTAAAATCATCCTCTAAGCCTAACCTTTCTAACAATTTTTTTAAATCGGACCAGTAGTTTCTGAGATTAGCCCGGACGAACAAACAAACAAATTGCCCTTTTACGCTTATTATTATAGATTACATAAAGACTAAGGGGCCCAATTTTTCATTATATTTTTTTAATTGTGTTACAACTAATTTGGTACAATGAAGTTAAGTTCGAAATCGCCTAATTTTTTACGTATTTCTATTTTTGTCAAACAACAGTTCCATAGTATGAATATTCATACTCATTTTGTTTTTTTCAGTTTGGCTATGTGGAAATGGAAGAATACCATTATTTTATAACAAAGGTTATCTCCAAGCATTAAAAGGTGTTTTCAATGCGTGAGCAGTGACCTACACCATTTCTTCAGAAACTTCGTTAAGACTGCAAGGACTTACCGTTAAAGAGTTAACATTGTAGTTGTAGAGAATCAAACACTCATTTTTTTCCATCCAATGGCAGGTCAAGTAATGACGGAAGAGTTACAGGGTTCACTATACTACACAGGCTACATTTATTCCGAAAAAATGCACCGTTACTGCGGGAAAAATATTTGTAATTTTCTTTGGCAAGTTTTGATTTAATAATACAAATAATTTAATCTGAAATCCACGCAGACGAACTCGCGGGTAGAAACTAGTAAATACCTACAGGGTGTCCGCCGGGAAGATATACTACTTCGTTTGTTTATAATTTTTGATTAAATGAAAGAGAATGGATCTTATATTGATACATGTTTTATTTAATGTCGGCAATTATGTATACAATATCATTTAAATGTCCGCCTCTGTTAGGGGCCAGTTATAGCGATAATTAAAAACCATCATTAAAAATTTTCAATTGGATATTTTTGTGTGTTAGAAAAAGATTTAAAACAAGAAACTTATGCCAATCGATAAAATAATTTATTTTGACATAAAACAAACCCGGGAAACAGTATTATTTATTAAAAAAACATTTATTTATTTTAATGATGAAAATTGGTTTTACTGAACAGCTGATTGTCATTTGACAGAATAATGGAACATTTCGTTCCAGTGTTTGTGGCCCACTTTTTTAATGTTCCAACCCATCATTAAAAACTTTACTGAAGCATTTTGCATCATTAAAACAAATTTGAGGTTATGGCTGATGTGGTTGGCCTGTAAATTCTGACACAACTTTAATGATCGCTATAACTACCCGTACGTTAAAAATTCCAGTTTCCAGCTGTTTCAACTTTTAATGATGGATTTTTAATGATCGCTATAACTGGCGCCTTAGTCTCACAAATGCGAGCCCTTTCTTCGAAATCATTCACTACACGATAAATAGTGCGTTTTGTTGGCACGTTGTTTCTCCCAAAAATTTCACGTAACTTTCTCATCGTCACAGTAATCGGTGATTGATTTTGATAAAATGTTTTAACAATTAAAACACGTTGGTTTATCGAATATTTTATCAAAATCAATCACCGATTACTGTGACGATGAGAAAGTTACATGAATTTTTTGGGAGAAACAACGTGCCAACAAAACGCACTAATTATCGTGTAGTGAATGATTTCAAAGAAAAAGGGTCTGTAGGTGATAGGCCCAAGCATGGACCACAACGTACTGCAAGATCGGTTGAAAACATTACTGCTCACGGAAGTGTTCAAAATAATCCATCAACCTCAATTCGACGCCGTGTTCAGGAGCTTGGTCTTCAAAGAACAAATTTGGCCACAATTTTGCATAAGGATTTGCATTTGTTTTCATTTAAGATTCAGTTGACACAAGAGCTTCGTGCACAAGACCATTTACGCCGCCGTACATATACCAATATGATGTTACATCTAGCCCATGACAACCCCGATTTTCATGAAAAAATCATAATGAGTGACGAGGCACATTTTCATCTGAATGGATATGTGAATAAACAGAATAGTCGGTTCTGGGCAATGAAAAAACCCTCAAATTATTCATCAGTCACCTTTGCATCCATTAAAAGTTACAGTCTGGTGTGCAATTTGGTCAGGATGAATCATTGGACCTTACTTCTTTGAAACGTTTTCATTTTTAACGTAACGGTAACTGTGAATGGGGAGCGATATTGAGATATGATTGAAAACTTTTTAACGCCACATTTGCTTGCTTTGGGCTTGATTAACATGTGGTATCAACAAGACGGTGCTACATCGCATACAGCCAGGATTACAATGGAATTAGTGCGAGATGTCTTTCCTCAACAAGTTATTTCAAAAAATGGTGATGTTGATTGGTCTCCACGGTCGCCTGATTTGACTGCTCCGAACTTCTTTTTGTGGGGATATCTGAAAAGCAAGGTTTATGCAAACAAACCAGAAACGGTTGAGCAACTCAAACAAAATATTCGTGATGAAATTAATGAAATACTACGTGAAATGTGTGAGAATGTAATGAAAAATGTGCGCAAAAGGGCTCGCATTTGTGAGACTAAGGCGCCAGTTATAGCGATCATTAAAAATCCATCATTAAAAGTTGAAACAGCTGGAAACTGGAATTTTTAACGTACGGGTAGTTATAGCGATCATTAAAGTTGTGTCAGAATTTACAGGCCAACCACATCAGCCATAACCTCAAATTTGTTTTAATGATGCAAAATGCTTCAGTAAAGTTTTTAATGATGGGTTGGAACATTAAAAAAGTGGGCCACAAACACTGGAACGAAATGTTCCATTATTCTGTCAAATGACAATCAGCTGTTCAGTAAAACCAATTTTCATCATTAAAATAAATAAATGTTTTTTTAATAAATAATACTGTTTCCCGGGTTTGTTTTTTGTCAAAATAAATTATTTTATCGATTGGCATAAGTTTCTTGTTTTAAATCTTTTTCTAACACACAAAAATATCCAATTGAAAATTTTTAATGATGGTTTTTAATTATCGCTATAACTGGCCCCTAACAGAGGCGGACATTTAAATGATATTGTATACATAATTGCCGACATTAAATAAAACATGTATCAATATAAGATCCATTCTCTTTCATTTAATCAAAAATTATAAACAAACGAAGTAGTATATCTTCCCGGCGGACACCCTGTAGGTATTTACTAGTTTCTACCCGCGAGTTCGTCTGCGTGGATTTCAGATTAAATTATTTGTATTATTAAATCAAAACTTGCCAAAGAAAATTACTAATATTTTTCCCGCAGTAACGGTGCATTTTTTCGGAATAAATGTAGCCTGTGTAGTATAGTGAATCCTGTAACTCTTCCGTCATTACTTGACAAATTCGTTTAGTCGTTAAGGCATGGAAAGCATATCAAACAAACTTCCAGCACTGCAGTATTTCACATTTAAGCCTCTCCTACAGGAAGCGTGAACTGTTTACCCGAAAAAATTCATTGCAGACCTATACCTGCCATTGGATGGAAAAAAATGAGTGTTTGATTCTCTACAACTACAATGTTAACTCTTTAACGGTAAGTCCTTGCAGTCTTAACGAAGTTTCTGAAGAAATGGTGTAGGTCACTGCTCACGCATTGAAAACACCTTTTAATGCTTGGAGATAACCTTTGTTATAAAATAATGGTATTCTTCCATTTCCACATAGCCAAACTGAAAAAAACAAAATGAGTATGAATATTCATACTATGGAACTATTGTTTGACAAAAATAGAAATACGTAAAAAACTAGGCGATTTCGAACTTAACTTCATTGTACCAAATTAGTTGTAACACAATTAAAAAAATATAATGAAAAATTGGGCCCCTTAGTCTTTATGTAATCTATAATAATAAGCGTAAAAGGGCAATTTGTTTGTTTGTTCGTCTGGGCTAATCTCAGAAACTACTGGTCCGATTTAAAAAAATTGTTAGAAAGGTTAGGCTTAGAGGATGATTTTAGGCATATTTTTTTTTTACAAAATTTAAAATCTTTCATAGGGTAGAATTGGGTTAACACAAAAAATGAGCACACACAAAAATTTTGCCCCCCCTTAACTCCAAAAATGATTTTGCTTCTATATATTTTTAATTAAAATGCACGGCTGGGTCGCACGAACTTGCTCTAATGTGTGACAGTTATCTTTGGGCTTGAGATTTAAAAAAAAATTGTTGATTTTTTTCTTAAATAAAGAAAAGGGCATTTGTTTGTTGTTTGTTTTGGATGAATAAGTCCGGGCTAATCTCAGAAATTACTGGTCAAATTTAAGAAAAAAACAGGTTATGCCTAGAGAATGATTTAAGCCATATATTTTTTATAAAAATTTACTTATACTTCATACAGTACAATTGGGTTAACATACAAATAAAATTGTTTCCCTCTTAACTCCGAAAAAGATTTTTTTTTTTAAATAAAGTGCACGGTTGGGTCGCACAAACTCACTCTAATGTGTGACAATTGTCATGGGGCTTGAGATTTTGAAAAAAAGATTTGTTTTCTAAATTCTTAAATAAATACTTCAACTTCATCGTCACAGTAATCGGTGATTGATTTTGATAAAATGTTTTAACAATTAAAACACGTTGGTTTATCGAATGTTTTTCCATAATAAATTTGCCACGTGTCTACTTCACAATTGCCAAATATGAACTGTCAAGACTAATGTTTACCAAAATGGCGGCAAAACAAAAAATTAGTATAACTTCCCGGCGGACACCCTGAACATAATTAAATGTCATTTCCACGATTTTCGTGTAAGTCGGGTAACAAAGAAAAATTACGCCGTTTTATTTCTTTTCGCACCAAGCCTTTAACATTATATAAATTGCTTGTGCGCGCGCAGTTATAAAAAAAAAAATGCCGATGATACGACCATACTTGCATCATCCAGCTCAATCAAAAAAACCAGCCAATCCAAATCAACATTTACAAAAATGTTAACAATCTGCCCATTTTTACTAACTCAAAACAATTACTTATGCTAACAAAGCGAAGTAATCGTGGAAACCCATACTAGCCCAGTCAAAACAGCCGGAAAAAGGGGCTTAGTTTGCATTAAATCCCAACAAGCTGAGTTTTTGAGCCGGTCATGAATACGGTATTACAAATACTTGTCAAAAGTCACCATCAATCCAGCTAGGGCGTTGTTTTTTATCCGAGGTCAAGGGTCATATATTTTTGTTTTTCGCATATATCTCTGAAAAGGTGAGAGCTATTGCACAAATTATTGGAGCGTACAATTCTCTTTAAAAAATTACCTTATTTTTTTCCTGCGAGACAACGTTCTCGAGTTATCACGATTTTAAACCGTAGGAAATACCTACGTAGGAATACTTATATATGGCTAGTATAGGGAAGAGTACGAACTTTGGCGCTGTAAGATAATAACTACAAACATTTTTCACTATCGGAGGGGGAGTCTATCTCTCCCCGTTTAGTTGGGAGGGGCATTTTCCTAAAAGAAAAATCATTGGAAAAAATACAAATAACGGCAACACTTACAATAATGATGTATACCTTTTTTTAAAACCAAAAATCTACCCTATCTTATAATTTTTCAAATCTTTAAATATATATGTATACAAAAAAAACTTTTGAAAAAACTTATTTGGAACTCAAAATTTCAGAATTTTGTTTTTAAATAGTTTTTACCTATTGATTTTTGTCAAAACTAAGATAATGTGTACTAAATTTGCTTTAATGTATATGTTGGGCGCGAAAAAGTCATCTTTACACAGTTTAAAAAAAAAACATGAAAATTAATGAATTGTTTTAAATTTCAAAGAAAGTAGATGTTATTGTTCTCATGAAAGAGTGAGTTAATATTGATTCAAATCCGACGTACATGATTACAGTACCTATAAACACAATTGATGAAAAAAAGTTTAAAATTTATTAGTTTAAGTATCATCATCATCATCGGCGCAACAATCGGGATCCATTGTCTTTTACCATAAATAGGACTGCAAAAGACTTTTCGAGCTGGTTCCTCTTCGATCATGCGAGCTAGGTGTCCAGCCCACTGGAGTCTACCGAGCTTTATTTTTTCCACAACATCTGCTTCGAGGTAGATTTCATACAATATTCATGATTGTATCTTCTCCGAAATCGCCCTCCCTCGCACACGGGGCCAATAATTCTTCGTAAGACTTTCAAAGTGCCTTTGTGTAAGCACCCAAGTCTCGGATCCGTATGTGAGTACTGGTGAGACCATAGTCTTGTTGGTTTTTTATGGTAAGGTTTCTGGATTTAAAGAGCCTTGACAGACTATAGTAGGTTCTGTTGGATTTTATTAGCCGCCTGCGTATTTCTTCCTTGATATTATTATCGGCTGCTACTTTTGACCCAAGATAGTTAAAGGAATGTCGTCTGCGTAAGCCAGTATTTGGCTGGACTTGGTGACGATAGTCCCTCTTGTTGACGTGCCAGAATCACGGATTCCTTTCTCCAAAGCCAGGTTGAAGAGGATGCAGCCAGACCATCCCCTTGTCGGAGTCCATTAAAGATGTCCATTGGTCTGGACAGCCTGGTATGCTTCGATTGTATGGTATGAAACCACATTGATATTTGCCGAATATGGTTTTAGCGTATGGGGCTATCCGTTCTTGCAGGATAGAGAATAATATCTTATAGGATGTTCAACAATTCATTAAAGTACACTTCCCATCGCTCCAGAATGCCTTCAAGATCGGTGATCAAATTTCCGTCCTTACAGTATGTGCAGCGGCTGTATATTGCGACATGTTTCTAACAGATTGGTAGAACTTCCGCCTAGAACTGCGTGCCTGAGCGTCGGATGCAATACTTCTTCGCAGAGCAATCCGCCCTCGGAACACCATACCAACAAAATAGTGGTCCGAGTCGATGTTCGCACCTTGATATGTTCGTATCATCCTCAGGTTCGAGTACTGGCGGCGTTCTATCAATACGTGGTCAATTTGGTTACGACTTACGAGTGACTCCATCAGCCGATACCCAGGTGGCTTTGTAGATATCTTTACGCGGTAGACTGATACTCGCAACGATTGATGCTGCCATTTCTAATTTGGCGTTGAAATCGCCAAGGATGACTTTTACTTCATACCTAAGGCAGGCATTGAGGGTCGTCTCTACAAGTTCGTAGTAGGAATCTTTTTCGTCTTTTTCGGGCTCCTCAGTAGGTGCGTGAACGTTTATGAGGCTGATGTTATTAAATTTGCCTGTCACGCGAAGAGCGCATAACCTTTTATGGTTATATATACGCTGTAATATATGTCATATATATTCTTTTTTCTGCAAAACACCATTCCTTGGCAATCTCATTTCTTGTAGTAATGTTATGTCAGCTTTATATGTGACCAGAAAATCAGCTGGCTGTTGCGCAGCTCGAGCTCTGTAGAGCGTTCTTATGTTCCATGAGAAAATTCTTAAATCGTTTAGCCATTTTCGTTGGTGTAATGAGTTCATATCCGAGGCTTGTTGTCGGGTTCTAAGTGAGTTTTTTTTTACGGAAGAGGTTACCAGTCCCTCGCCAACCCTTGGGGAATATCGCAAATTTTTTCTCCTTAATTATACTCTTTTTTTCTCTGAATGCAATTAAAAATTAAAAAAAAAAATTAAAAAATAATGATTTTTCCCTTTGATAGTACCGTTGTCATGTTTTTTTCAAACATACAAAACTATGTAAAAATGACTTGTCCGCGCACAACATATATACATATACATATATATATTATTGTTTAGAATAACGAACTGTAAAACATATTTCAAATTCAAGGTGATCGGAGGTGAGTCCCCTAAACTGAACCATTACCACTTTATCTTATAATTTTCCAGTAGCTCTCACCGTTTCAAATATACTCGAATAACAAAAATGGATGACCTTTGGCCTCGGATAAAAAAACAACGCACAAGCGAGAGCGATGGGGCCTTTTTGACATAGTATTTGTAATAACGTATTCAAGACCTGGCCCAAAAATTAGTTTGTTGCGAACCAATACAAACTAAATGCCTATTTCGGCTGGGCTAATATGCTCTGAGTTTAAACAAAATATTTTGTCGAATGCTTTTCAAAAATCAGCTAATATCTACCTCATTTCCAATTTCCAGAGCGTTTGAACCTTTGTGCAAGAACGTAACAAAGTTTTTGCCGAAAACCATCTTGTTCATATATTATGTTATTTGAAAGGAAAGACAGCCTTTCACAAACGACTTGTTCAAAGAATTTGGCATTAAAGACAATTTAAAATTTGTTTTGTACCTATCTAAGTTTGTTGGGTAGCCATCCGACATTTTCTTGACCTCAGACATCTTCGAAAAGACTCCATTAAACCATGTCTGATTCTGTGTCGTTTCTATTTTATGTCAGATACATGTGTATACCTTCTTCTTTTCTTCTGCTTTAACTTACCACTGTTATGACCTCGACTGGAATCACCACCTTCTTTACTGCTTTACATTAGGATAGCACCTGCCTTTTATTTCATTTTCGCAATGTTGTATTGTGGTAGCTTGCTCTTCCTTTGCAACCAATACCAAAAAAATAGATTTCAAGTACTCCAAAAACAATGCAATGAGAATAATCCTTAAGTGCGAATTGTGCGATAGATATGCGCCTCTATCTTTCATGACCGAGTCGGTAAACTGGTTAAACCTTAAACGTCAATCAGACTTTTTATGTGTGCTACCTATGATGTTCATTTTTAAAATCAAGTATGGAACATGTCCATTGCATCTTCTTCAAAATAGCTTTTTACGGCCTTTAGTCCACCAAAAATTGGCGTTTCGTCCCGGTAATTCACTTAGACTCATCAGTTGACAGTGAGTACCTTACGCAACTTTCGATTAGTTCAGTTCAACATATATAAAGTTTTTGCGAAAAACTTAATATGAACTATATCCAACAAGATTAAAATTGTAATCATTAAGTTGGAAAGAAAGATGTTAAGTCCGTGGCCAGACTAAGTTAATGAAATGAAGGTTTTAATACAAATTCTATATACTACGTTGTAAGAAAATAAAATTAAAAAACAACTAAGTAGAAGACTCAGCACTAATTTTGGACTTTGTTGAATTATTGATTCAAAATAGCTTCGTAATAATGTTACCAATAATGAAGCGTCACAATATAATCTAGAAACAATCTAGATTTGAGGATAAATCAAGTTCGAACAACAAGAGGACAGCGAACAATTCAGTATATGGGGTATTAATCTTGCAACAGCCTTCCTGATGACATAAAAACTTCACAATCTCTTTTTGAATTTAAACGAAAACTTTTAATGTTTATAAGAAATAATATTGTATAACTACTATTTTAATTGCTGTTTTAAATAATTTTCATTTTAAGTTAAACAGCAAAAAACAAACTATGTTCTTTTTATTTTAATGTAATTATAGCATGTAATTTTATATATTTTTTAATGGCACTGGTTGCTAAATAAATAAAACTGAACCAAAGAAACCTTCCTGATATTCTTTTTGAATTCTTAAAATCTCACCACAGACAGGAAAACAATGGTAGATATAGTGGTGCTTAGTTTTCTAAATATGTATCTAATTTCCTACTTGCTTTGCCAGGATTTTGAGCATTCTAATTCAATACCAATATATTTGCCACTGATTATAACTAACTAATCCATAACTGACATCGATGCTTCAGACCAAAAGCTATATAGCAAAACCGACAACTTAATCCTATCTCATTTTATTTTCTATGAAAGTTACCAGTTTGAGTTTTAATTTGGTGGGTGGCGAGAGGTGCCTGTAAGCAAGTTGTGGAAAAGGAGACAGAATAGGGAAGGGACAAAATACGAGTAGGAATGCGATATAATCGACATAAGGAGACGTTGTATCCAAACTAGACCTCAAGCCGTCGTGGGCATCAGTCTGAGAGAATGAACAAGCGTAGATAGACTTAAGTAGGCAAACACAATTCGTACCATCGTTTCTTACTTTATTTGCTAAGAGCATAAATGCAGTTTAAAGAGGACTAAACTTATTTTGGCTACAAGAACTGCATTATTTTTTCCTATTTCCATCTTTCTTCCAACTAAAATTAAATTTATTTTATTCATGCCATGCCAGTCAAGCCTGGAAACGACCATTAGGGACACAAATAGATCCCACCTATCGCCAGGTTGGTTCTGCTTCTGTCTTCTGCTTTACAGAGGAAAGGCCATAGGCACCATTTAATATGCAACTCTTATTGATTCTTACCGTTTTCTTTTCGTTTTCATTTTCTCTCTTGATTTGGTGCGATGTTTTCCATTGGTTCGTAATTCTTCTTTTTCTGTCTTGAAATTAGACGAAAGACCACGAAGTCAACAACGAGGAAGAGATGATCTATTTGTCCAATAATCCGGTTTCACATTTATTCTTTGGTCAATTTTAATATTTTTGTTGGGATATTTTAATTGCAAACAGCTATTACTATGTACACAAATTTATAACAATATAATTACGGCACTTATTTGATATTAGATAGATAACCAAAAAAGGTATTTTTTTTTTATTA
This sequence comes from Platycheirus rosarum, assembly GCA_963971375.1. Classification (NCBI taxonomy): domain Eukaryota; kingdom Metazoa; phylum Arthropoda; class Insecta; order Diptera; family Syrphidae; genus Platycheirus; species Platycheirus rosarum. Next base: position 219,713,033 of record OZ020507.1, on the reverse strand, counting down.
ATTTCATTGAATTTGGGGTGAAGAAATATACTTCTTTTACTCAAAAAATTTCCCACATATAATCAAAAACGTCAACTCGCACACACTCACACATTACCGCAAATCTCGCACACTATTTTAACCCAGCGACCGCAAGCACGAATACCATTTCAAAAAATACCAAATACATATATGTATATATATTATACACGGGCGGGGGACAGGAAAAAAATATTTTTTCTTTTATGAAACAAAATTTTCTTTTACACAAATGTTTTACCAACTTTTGTCAAGTCATATAACTCAACTGTAAATTAAAATATTAAACAGTTTTGTTTTTTTCTTTATTTGGTGAAAATGTAAATGCTTTTTTACATAAACGAGGCAAAAAAGTTCACTTTTCCACATTACTACTTGGAAGATGAAGAGAAAAAACACTTTTTCGAATACACTTTCGACGATTTACTTTGATTTTGTTTTAAAATATACTTCAGTTTAACTCAATGAATTAAGTTTTGTAGAAATATCCAAATTTGCACCGCAGTTATTTATGAAATATATTCACAAATTTGCACACACCAATTTTACGTGGAAAGAACGACGGCAGCCATCTTTGATTCAATTCATTGTATTAAAATGAAGAATAGAGATGGACGATGTTAAGAGAAGCAAAGCTGATTGTTTGCCTTGCGCCTGTTTTTCTTGGTTTTTATTGCTTATAGATGACGTACAGTATCCCATTTTTAGTTTTTTTCCGGGATGACCGTCTCTTTTTGACGTGTGCAGGCAGACGCAGAGAAGAAAGGTTGAGCCTCTGAAATGAAGTTTTTTTTGGATGGATACAAATGATGACGTAGCTACATTTTTAATTCATAATTTAAGAAACTGGTTTCAAATTTACTCTTTATTTTATTATTTTTAGCAATGTCATACTTTTTTCCACTATGTAAACAAAACTTTCTAACATATACCACTCAAAATAAAGGATCGTACAATTTCCAGTTGTAAAAAGAGAAATAAAAAATAACGGAAGTTACTTTAAGATTTTGAGCTAACGCGCTGCGGTGACTGGTCCAACGACCAACACTGACTCAATCAAGAATCAACCAAGAACCAACGTTTCCAACACAACAAAATATCAATTTCTTGGCTAATTGGTTTCGTAGTGGAAAAGAGGCAAATAGATGAAAATTGACCTGCCTGGTTGAGGGAGAAGATAGAAGACGTTAAACTTCTTGCTTTGTTTGGAGCCTCATATGTCGTATCTTCTCTTACACAATAGCTTCGCACACAGATGCAGATGTAGGGAAATTTATTTTCCAAAAGTATCTACGCCATTCTTCCGAAAAATATTTTTTCTCAGATACCGAAACAGATATATGACCGGGTTTCTTTGCACAAATTAGTCAGACAGGGCAAAGAGGTGGTTAATGTCGAATTCGTTTTTAATTTTCAGATTCATCTCAGATTTTAGATTTTTCTTGTAGTTGTGTGAGCGCTTTTTGACAACTTTCTGTCGTGTCTTTTGACAGTAAAAGGAAGTGTAAACAAACATTAATAAAAGTGATAAGAAGTGTTATTTGGTATAAAGGACACAACATCCTCAAGTTCCTTTGCTTGCACCAATTTGCTTGAAAAACAAACAAAATATCACATTCGGGAGACGAAGACGACGTAAATATCGTGTCTGATGAGAATACTACAAAATTATTTAATATTTTGTTAATTCTCGATCCTTTTTTCACTTTTATCAACACAAAACTTTCAAATCAACGACAAAATCCAAATAAACTGCAAACTTCAGTGACATTTTTTGCCAATTGTCATATAAAGTAGTGTGTGTGCAAATCGGTGTAAATCTCGATAAAAATCCAGATTTCCAAAAAGTGATGTAGATTAAAAAAAAAAAGATTGATTTTTAAAAAAAAACGAACATGAAATTTAATCTAAGATCAAAAAAATTGATCTCAGATCAAAAAAAAGATTGATCTTTTTTAAGAACGTATTCGACATGAGGCTTCATGTCAACTACAGTAGGCGTTTTTCTCTTTTAGCTTTGTATTTGTATATACACTGCATATAGTACTATCATGGAGCATCATTTTTTAGTTCTGAATCAAGTCGCAATGAGGCGTGCTGAAATTGCCAATTAATGTGAATATAAAATAAGTACAGACAACAAAAGTTTATTAAATACCACGAAAATGACCACCATGAGAGTACTATAGAAAATTTATATACAATGCTTTTAGCTCGGAGCGGGGCACTGAGCTGTCAAAAACAGAACTATGTTTCTTTTTTAACTCGGAGCGCTCTGAGCGCTCTTTTTGTATTTCTGTTTTAGCTCAGAGGTCGCTTGGGGCTCGCTCGATGAGCTCGCTTTAAAATACAAGAGCACATCGAGCGAATGGCTGAGTGCGGCTAACTTCACTCGTTTTTTGTGACATTTACCAAAAAAGAAAATAACATTACAAATCGAAACAATAGGAATAGCGAGCGATTCAGGTTGCTCTCCCAGTGAATGTAATAACAAAAAAATAATAGAGAGTAATCATCAACTTCTTTTCAAGTTTTGTTGACTCTCTTCCAGGACCAGGTTGATGTTCTTCAATTACATGAAGTTCAATGCACATCATATCAAAAACATGTGGATTTATCCGAAAATGTTCTTTAAATGTCCTGTAGGAAAATCGGGGTACACTTTCCTCCCATAATTTATATTTTTTTCAATTCGTCGAAAATGTTGTTGTTCATTTTCTTCGCCATCATCAGAATCGAACAATAAATTAAACGCTTCTCTTAAAACAATTGCGTTTTCCATATTTATTAACTTTTGGTATGTATATTTTTTATTAATATTTAAGAAAAAATACTTGAAAAACACCAAATTTGTATTAACATAAAAACGAAGTGACAATTTTGACAGTTTATTAAAAAAAATTATGTGGTGACAGTTCAGTGCTCAATTGTGTTTCTTTATTAGTCCGACCGCTCGGGTCACGCTCGATTCGAAGCGAGCTCTATTCGCTCTGGCCCCGCTCTGTGCCCCACTGGGGGCTAAAGAAAAACGCCTTTTTTAAGCTCAAAGCAGGGCCTGAGTTGTCAAAAACGATAAGTGTTTCTTTTTTACTCGGAGCACGCTCTATGAGCTCAGAATATAATTAGCGAGCACATGGAATGAAAGGCTGAGGGTGGCCAACTTCATTTATTTAGTGTGTGTTGAAAAAAAAAAAACAAAAAAAAATGATGTCGGTCGAAGTAAAATATTAGTATATTTTTTTCTAAAAAAATAAGATTAATTTAATATAATTTTTGTATTTAAAGCATTGTATATACATTTTCTATAGTACTCTCATCGTGGTCATTATTCGTCTGGCCATCTTCCTGGTTGATTCGGAACTAACTCTAAATAGTGAAGACGAGAACCTTAACCGATATTTTACCTGTATTTAATACACTTTTGTTGTCTGTACTTATTCTATATTCACACCAATTGGCAATTTCAGCACGCCTCATTGCGGCTTGATTCAGAACTAAAAAAATGATGCTTCATGATAGTACTATAGACAGTGTATATACAATGATTTAAGGTGTAGAGTGGTGTAGAGTAATCGACTTGTTCAGGCTATAATAATGTGAAGTTTTGGCCTGGGGTTCGACAAATAAAACTCAATCAAAATTCCAAAATAATACAACAAATCTCTTTATTTAATGAAACACAACGTCTTTCAGTTTAAATAACACCAAGCCTAGAATAAGTATTTCAAGATCTATTTAGTACCTTTGTATATACACTGCATATAGTACTACCATGGAGCATAATTTTTTAGTTCTGAATCAAGTCGCAATGAGGCGTGCTGAAATTGCCAATTGGTGTGAATATAGAATAAGTACAGACAACAAAATTTTATTAAATACTGGTAAAATATCGGTAAAGGTTCTCGTCTCCACTATTTAGAGTTAGTTCTGAATCAACTAGGAAGATGGCCAGACAAAAAATGACCACCATGAGAGTACTATAGAAAATGTATATACAATGTTAGTACTCAGTTAAAACATATTGCAAATATGTAGCATGCTTTTAGGGGCATGGTTTTTTGTACACAATAAATGCTGGTTGTTGTACACAATGAATCCAACATATGTCGTTAATTTACAATATGTATCCTCCGAATATCTAAACTTGTTGCCACATCACATTGTCCCCCTCTTAGTTTTGTTCGTCCCGAACAAGCACATCATCATTGTTTCTGTGGTTACGATGCAGGCGATCTACATGGACAATTTTCATTTTTGCTCTAGGTCCTCGTTGGATTCGAAAAAGGACATCATTAATGCGCGTAACTACTTGGTAGGGACCTTCCCAGTCCTGTTGAAGCTTGGGCGATTTTCCCTTTCTGCGATGTGGGTTGTAAAGCCATACCAGATCTCCCTATTTGAATTCAGGTACTGTTGCTCTCGCATCGTATCTAATCTTCATGCGGTCACTCGCAATTTGTATGTTGTTTCTTGTTCTCTGGTGAATGTCGTTGATCCTTTCTCTAAGATCTAACACGTAGTCCTCTTCGCATTTTGGGTCTTCAATAGGAAATCCGAATTTTAGCTCACTTGGAAGCAGGGCAGTTCTTCCAAATAGAATTTCGGATGGAGTGTATCCAGTTGTACTATGAACCGCATTTCAGTAAGCCATAAGAAATAAAGGAATTCGCCGACTCTAATCTGGTTGGTTTTCGTTCACGACTTTGGACAGATGTTCCTTCAAGATCTTGTTAAATCGTTCTACCATTCCATCAGACTGTGGATGAAGAGGTGTTGTCCTTGTTTTCTTCAACCCGAGTGATGCGCATACTTCCTGGAATACCTTCGGCTCTAAGTTTCGCCCTTATTCGGAATGCAATTCCATAGGCACCCCGAACCTGCAGACCCAGTGGTCCAGTATTTGCTCGACAACGGTCTTAGCTTCTTGATTTGCTAACGCAAACGCCTCGGGCCACTTGCTGAAGTAGTCCATGACAACGAGGATGTAACGGCTACCGTTTTCAGTTTCCGGGAACGGGCCTGTGATGTCAACGGCGATTCTTTCAAACGGGGCGCTCACGTTATACTGGTGCATTTTACCTCGTGTTTTGACTTTGGGTCCCTTGCTAGCCGCGCATGTTATGCACTTTCGACACCAGCTCTCTACCTCATTTCTTGCGCTTAGCCAATAAAAGCGTTCCCGTAGCTTTTCCAGTGTTTTGTTGATTTCCAAGTGCCCACCGGATACTCCATCATGCATTTCTCGTAGGATTTCTTCTACTTTCGATCGTGGAACCACAAGCTGCATCTGAAAGGATCTTCCATCCGGCATTTCCCATTTTCTCCGCAAAACACCATCTTCCACATGGAGAGAGTCCCATTGCGCCCAGTACGCCTTTAGAGTAGGGCTTCTGTCGGAGATGTCTCTTGCGTTTGGTTTCTCCATAGATTCCTTTCATGCAAGGATTGGCTCGATGTCAGGGTCTTCTTTTTGCGCATTACGAATTTCTTCGGCACTTCAACCCTCTACAGGTTCGGCTCTTATTCTCTGGACAGAAATACCTTCGTGCTTTTCCTCTTTTCGCGCACAATGTTTGCAACTGGGCTCACATGGTCTGCGGGAAAGCGCGTCCGCATTGCAGTGCAGTCGTCCTTTGCGATGCTGTACTTCGTAAGTCTGCAATCGTTCGATCCATCTTGCTACCTGCCCCTCAGGATTTTTGAACTGTAGCAACCATTTTAAAGCGGCGTCATCGGTACGCAGGATGAATCTCTGTCCATACAGGTATTTATGGAAATGTACCTGCCGTACCTGCCAGTAATCACTTTTCAGATCGAGGTTGGAAAACCATTTTGCTGAAAGGGTATCCAAGGTGTCATCTATTCGAGGCAAGGGGTAGCTATCTTTCTTGGTGACATCGTTGAGCCTCCGGTAATCCACGCAGAATCGAGTGCTACCGTCCTTCTTTTTCACTAGTACAACGGGTGATGCCCACGGACTTTTTGGTTGCAATGGGTACGCACCTTCCAATCACCTCTCCTTGTCTGAGTTTGACAGAGTGTTTGTTCGGATTCATCAGCCTTACCGGAATCATGTTTTTCAACGGTTCGATACCTCAGCACTTGCATTCGAAGGTCTATGATTACCTCATGTGGTTTCATGAAATCCACTCATGTGATGCATTCGTCGCATATGTCGTCTAGAATGCATGTGAGAAGGTCAACCCTGCGAGTTGTATCTTTAGAAATACCTCCCCGTATACTTTTACCGCTTCTCCGGTAGCGGTTCTCAGAGTGTAGCAGCTGGTGTTATGTAGCCAGGACGTCTGAACAAGATCTCTTCTGATTATGGAGGCTGTGGCACCCGTGTCGATAGTGGCCACACATTTTCGGTTTCTGATGACTGTCTCCACAGTCAAGCTCTTGCTGCAGCGTGTAGTTTGCGAAACTTGCAGTTTGGTTCTGGGGGTGTCGATTCCATCAACCAACTTCAGCCCCGCCTGCTGTTCATCAGAAGCTTGTCCAGCAGTGTGAGTGTTATTCCTGCCAGATGCTTCATTATTCTGCCTCCTCCTTACGCAATGTGGGCAGCTTACCTCTCTAGGTGGAGATCTGCATTGTCGCTGTAGGTGTTCTGGCCTGCTGCAATTCCAGCATCTCATTTGACCTCGAGCAGTGTTCGGATTTTGCCTTTCAATGTCCACGCGTTGACATGAGCACTCTAGCGTAGCTATTTCCCTCACGCGATGGCTACCTTACGAAGCTTGGTCTGCTGCTTCCATTGTCAGGGCAAATGCTAAAGCCTCAGCGAGCGTTTTCTTGCCTGCCATTCTTACAGCCATTTGTAGTTTTCCATCTGCAATGGCATTTGTGAACGCATCGGTCGCCAGCTCGTTTATGATATTGGGAGAAGACAAATTCGCCAAGCGCTCGATGTCAGCTTGCAATTGTTGTAGCGTTTCACCTCTTGTCTGGACCCTTCGGCACAACTGGACTCGGTAAACTTGCTGCATGTGGTCGTCGCCAAACCTCATCTCGATTGCCTTGACCATGGCATCATAATCCTGATGTTTGTCTTCAGGAATGGTCTGCAGCAATTCGGCAGCTGTTCCTCTGAGAGCAAGCGTAAGAGCAATTGATTTGTCTTCGTTGCCCCAGTTGTTTGTCAAGGCGGCAGCTTCGAACTGCCTCTTATAAATTGGCCATGATGTTTGACCATCGAAGACAGGGGGCTGCATTTCCTTTCTTCGTAGACCGTCGCTCGAATATTCCCGAACCTTCTGCTTTTTCAAAGAATCAACCTCCTTAGCCAGGTGTTCGTACTGTTGTTCTACACTTTCTACTTGCTTTCCGAACTTTTCTTCTAAGCTTTCTATTTTGGCTTCAAATTTCTGATCTACTATTTGAAGTCTTTCGCTTAGTTGATTCTGGAGAGTTTCTAATGAATTCTTTTGTTCGTCGAATTTACTTTCGAGAACGTTCCTTTGGTCTTCGAGAACGTTCTTTTGTTCTTCGAATTTCGACAGAAGCAACTTCATGAAAGCAGGCATTTCATCAGCTGTACTTACTGTGCATTCTCTCCCTTGTTCTTCAACATCGAACAACATGGTATCGGGGTCTCCACCATCCTGAGTGATAGCATTCTGAAGTCGGAGCAATAGTTCCTTTTTCAGCCCCGAAGTCTGAAGATTTCGTTTTCCTAATTCTTCTTTCAACTCAGCTGTTGTCAATTGTTCTAATTTGCGACCCATTTTATGTAACTAAAACACTATTTTCGCAACACAGTCAGTTTTATTTTAATGTCTCTTCTAGAAAGATCTTTTTCCAACACTATTTTTTAACAAAAATACTCGCTATTCACAGTTTTATAGCACAATCAGTTCAATAGTTTCTGGAAAATTCCATTTTCACAATTAAATGAGTCACCAAAATTGGAATTTTCTAGCACTTTACTGAGTTTTATCCCACTTCTGACACCAATGTGATATTTTTGGCCTGGGGTTCGACAAATAAAACTCAATCGAAATTCCAAAATAATAAAACAAATCTCTTTATTTTATGAAACACAACGTCTTTCAGTTTAAATAACACCAAATTTAACTTATTTCACTTATTCACAATTCAAATACGTTTTTATAATTCAACACTTTTTATTTAATCTCAATTCAATCACGTTTTACTAACGTTTCCAGTTGTTAACAATTCCACTTTCGAAAATAAACTGAACTCTCAATGCAATCTACTCTTGTATTTATACAAGTTTACAAGCTTCTGGAAGCTTCTGTCTGGTTCTGGCACAATCTAAGCTTTCGGTACTAATTCGAGTCTCGAATTAGTACTTCAAGTTCGATTTAGTACTCAGTCAAAACATATTGCAAATATGTAGCATACTTTTAGGCGCTCACAATGAATGTTGGTTGTTGTACACAATGAATCCAACAAATGTCGTTAATTTATAAAATGTATCCTCCGAATATCTAAACTTGTTGCCACATCACAATAATAACAATAATCAAATTCTTTATTTTTCGATTCAATACTTACAATTATTTAAGTACAGAATACGCACAATGCAATTAAGCTTTCTACCGGATATAACATTTCATGGAAAGTGAATATAAGGTCAAAAGAGTAATGTATAATTTAATTGATAAGAAAGAAGTACTAGTAATAAGTAGTAGTTTTTTAAAGATAGTTCTTAAAAAAGGCAATTTCTAAATTTTTACAATTTCAATGATTTGCAACATAAAAATTTGCCAATTTTAAATGATTTGAAAAATAAAAAGTAATTTAATATTTAAAATTTGAATATTTTAAATGAGCGAGCGATGAGTCTGGCATTTCTTGTACTTTACAGACGTATTAATAAAAAAACGCTTATTCCACCTTTATTTCACGAGAACTGAACCATGGAATAAAACTTAATCTACGGACTAAAATTTCTCATTAATAAAAACAAAGGGCCTTACTAATAATCAACTTAACCAATTGGTTAAAAGAAAACCTCCATACTTTATAAAAAGCGTATACTAATAAAGAAATTAGTTTCCAAGTTAAGCACTAACAAAACGTCAAAATTTAATGTTCGGAAATCCATGTCTAAAGTCGAACTCTAAACTAGCAAAGAGTGAGTTATCACACAAGTATTGCGTTTGGTGCAATTTCCTAATACGGTATATTGCATTGAAAGTACTATTAAGTAAAATAAAGTAACAAAATCGGAATGTTTTAGATCATCCAACTATGCTTTTTTTTAATAAAAGCACTAGTATAGTTACTTTTAAAAAATACTGCAGCAACACGTCAATAAAAGTAACAAATTCTTTTGACAGTTCTTATCTCAGAAATATGTTGGAATGTGAGCACCACATTAATAATGATACCATATCTGTTCATAGCCTAATGTGAGCCTTCAATCTGTTCACAGTCTAACGTAAGCCTTCCATCTGTTCACAGCCTAATGTGAGCATTCTTTATATCGAACGATGTGAGCTGATGTCAGCACCTCCATTGCTCCGTTATTCATTCCTTTTTAAATCACCAGACAATAAGGACATTTTCTATCTTTTTTTACTAAAATATAAAACTGCGTTTTTCTCATTATATAACAGGTTATGGGCCCAGCCGCCCAGCTGGTGACAAATATTAATTTGGAAATTAAATCAATGAGGAAGTTGGACGAATCCGAAACGAAAATTAAGGAAGACGACAGTGACATCGGAGCTTCTAAAAAATAATCTATAATGTCCTGCAACGTTCGAGAAGCTGGATGGTAGAACGAATTTTATCTATTGGAAGTACGCCATGAAAATTCACCTCATAAATTGTGAATTATGGGAGTTCGTCAATGGAACAAAGAATGATGCAAAACAGGAGTCACGTGCCTTGGCGTCTATTGTGTCTGGTGTTAAAACACAGATCTTCACAGACATCCGTGATCTGAAAACTGGAAAGGAGGTGTGGGAACGGCTCCAAAACATTTAGGAGCCAAAAGGTTTTTCCAGAGTGGCTGCGCTAATCGAGCAGCTGGTCAATGTCCGATTGTAAAAATATGTCGGAATACTTGAACAAGAAGGTTATGTTCGCTCAACAGCTCAAATTCATAATGAAACTAAGGATGGTGTTCTTGCGGCTTTGATTTGTGTTAGCCTTCCAGATTACTACAAGCCACTAATTATGGCACTAGAAAATTGTGGCACTAATCTTACTATAGATCTGCTAAAAGAATGTCTCTTAGCTGAATTTGTTCGCTTCGACGATACTGGTAGAGAGCCAGCTTTGTCTACACGTCAACGTCAATCGGAAAAGAGGAACAAGTTCCGTGGTAAGTGTTTCAATTGCGATAAACCTGGTCACTGGTCTATAGACTGCCATGCTCCAAAGAAATTCTTAAAGGAGAAGTTTGATACGGGTTTAATGACACATGTTAGTAGTACCACAGAACTCGGGGTTGGAAAATTCAACATTGAAGATTGGTACGTAGATTCCGGAGCGACTGTTCATCTAACCGGGCGAATGGACTGGTTAAAGAATATAAAAGAGCTTAATGCTGGAAAGTTGGTAACAGCGTCTGGTGATAATTTCAAAAATCCAGCAATAGGTGACACTGTGGTGTTGCTCAGTATAAAAGGCAAATGTGTTGAAACTCCAATACGTGATGTTAGATATTTTGAAGGTTTGAAGTTCGTTTAATGACAAAATCTGCAACATTTCTGTTCGAAATACGGGGTTAGTCATTGCTTTTGTGACTTCATCTGGTGATGATTTGTATAAGCTCAAACGCTTTGAAGAACCAACTACCAAAGCCTGTTCATCGTCAGTGTGCACTGATTTTGTAACATGGCATCGTCGGCTTTGCCATTTAAGTATCAGTGGCATGAAAAGACTACGAGATGGTATGGCAGAAGGCATTATTTTGAAGAATCAGGAAAGCAATGGTGTTTGTATTGGTTGTGTGAGAGGTAAGCAGCATAAAAATCAGTTTCCCAAGGGCAAATCACGTGGAGTGACTAGCAAGTTGGGGTTGGTGCATACCGATAAGTGGACCCATAGGAGGTGTCAAAACGATACCTACTTACTTTTACGGATGACTTTACACGCAAAACGTTTGTTTACTTTTTAGCAAACAAGGATTAAGCATTTCATAAATTTAAAGAATTCAAAGTGCGTGTTGAAAAGGAGACTTCATTGAAAATCAGAGCTATTCGAAGTGGCAATGGCAAGGAATTTGTCAATAACCATTTTGAAAACTTTCTAAAGACGCATGGTATACAACATCAAACTACAATCCAATACAATCCGGAGCAGAACGGCGTAGCAGAGCGTGTCAATAGAACCTTGATAGAGAAAGCAAGATCAATTTGGTACAAATTTACCAAAGAAGTATTGGGCAGAGGCAGTCAACACAGCTTGCTATTTAAAGAATTTAAGCCCAACCGTTGCTGTTAACGAAAAGACACCGGAAGTGGCCTGGTCTGGTAAGAAACCAAATTTAGATCATTTGAGAGTTTTCGGATCAAGTGCTTACGTACATATCCCTCGAGAAAAACGTAAAAAGTGGGATCCCAAATCCCAAAGACATCTTTTTGTTGGCTACTGCACAGATTCGAAGGGCTATAGAATAATTTAATTGACTTTGAAACAAATGAAATCATTAAATCGCGTGACGTAATCTTGGATGGAACTAATATGATGACATCTAATCAAAGGGATGAAAAGAACCAGGAAAAAGTTGCGAATATTTGAATGGAGAATTTGACAATATACTCATGGATACTGAAGACAACAGCGAAGAAGCAGTAAGAGAAAACATTTCAATTCCAACCGAAGGCGATACAGTCGAAGAAGCTGCAGATGATAATGAAGTTATAACGGAAGTTGATAAAGCAGCTAGTCGAGATGAATTGCTTGACCCTAGTGTTAATCAAGAAGAAAACTTTCTAGATACAGCTGAAGTACAATCAATTCGTGAACATGTTAGGCGTAGATGCGTATTGCCAACGCGATACAGTGACTATGTTTTATCTTCTGCGCTGGACATTGTGTCCGATGGAGATCCGAAGAATGTAACAGATGCTCTTTCTAGTAGCGATGCTGAAATGTGGAATTTCATGCAAATGGGTTCTTCGTAAAAAGAAGAACGGTGTTACAAAGTACGTCTTGTTATTCGAGGATGTATGCAGGTCACTGGTCTGGACTTTAATGAAACTTTGGCTCCAGTGGTCCACAGTACAACACTTCGTTTCTTGATAGCCGTGGCTACTCTTAAAGACTGGAACATCGACCAGATGGATGCAGTGGCGGCATTCCTCTAACCTGGTATAGATAAAGATATCTATATGATGCAGTCTAAGTTATTTGACGATGAAGATAAACCTAATCCTGGAAATGTTTGTCGGTTACGCAAAGCATTGTATGGCCTCAAATAAGCTGGCTTTTTGTTTAACGAAAAGCTGGACAAGGACCTTCGTGATCTCGGATTCATTCAAGCCGAATTTGATACAAGCGTTTATGACTGCTTTAATAAAGAAAAGGTAATTATTATTGCTATTTATGTTGACAATTTTCTGCTCATTACAGACAGTGAAAAATCGAGTTTGGATTATAGCAGAACTTATGCAGAGATTTGACATGAAGGATCTTGGCGAAATTCACTACTGCCTAGGGATTCAAGTCATAAGAGACAAAAATAAGATAAAAACAACAACATTGGACCAAACAGCATACGTCGAAGCACTTTTAAAAACCCATTTCTACGTCCTTGGAATGCGGAAAGATATTGAGCAGAAATATGGAACCAATTAACGACGCAGAAAAGGAAGCAGTGGGGGTTCTCAGAAAATTCAACTCCAAGGAAAAGAGCATTGATCTTCAATGAAGCGAGTTATGCGATATCTTCGAGGAACGGCATGAGCTAAAATAACCTATACAAATACTGGATAAAAAAAAATTGTGGGAAACACAGATGCAGATTATGCTGATTATCCTGATGACAGGGTTTCTGTGAGTGGATACGCTTTCAAGTTGGCGGATGGCATTATAAGTTGGTCTAGAAAGAAACAACAAACTGTTGCACGTTCTACCACCGAAGCAGAGTATATGGCTCTAGCTCATGCCACCCAAGAGGCGATGTGGCTAAAGATAATGGCTATAGAAATGAAGATCTCTTCGAGTGATACCATTATACCAATCGGCTGTGACAACCAAAGTGCCCTTGATCTATCAAGAAACTCTTCATCACGCACGGACGAAACATATTGATATACAGCATCATTTGCACGAGTGGTGCAGATCAGCCATGGGAATCCAAGTAAACTAAATCATCGATAAGAAAGAAGCAGATTATCAAGTGGGGGTGTTGGAATGTGAGCACCACATTAATTATAATACCATATGTGTTCATAGCATAATGTGAGCCTTCCATCTGTTCACAGCCTAATGTAAGCCTTCCATCTGTTCACAGCCTAATATGAGCATTCTTTATATCGAACGAAGTGAGCTGATGTCAGCACCTCCATTGCTCCGTTATTTATTCCTTTTTAAATCACCAGACAATAAAGAGATTTTCTATCTTTTGTTACTAAAATATAAAACTGCGTTTTTCTCTTTATAACAAGATACAACCGAGCAAAAAACTTTAGAACAGAGGCTCACCAAACAATAACGTGTCGATTTAATGAGCGTCTGATCCTATTGCTGGCCAATTGCAAACTTTGTCTGGTTGTGAATGACGATCTTACTGTTCTTCCTCTTATTTTAAAGATCATTAATGTTAAATCTGTTGATGTTAATGAAACCAAGATTTCTTAAACACCTAATTGAACAGCATTTCTATCTTTCCAGAAAACGACGAAATGCCCTAGGATTTGAAGGAAAATCTTCACGACACTCCACGATCACGGCCTCTGGTTAATCTCTGTAAAACTTATAATCAAGCCAAAGCTGGCGACAACCTTTGTAGGGTTCGTTCGAAAGTTTAGCGCAACAACTTTCGAACGAACCCTTATCAAATTTATTAAACAAATACATTCAAAGATGTTCTTATCAACAGTATCTCCCATTGCCTCAATTACCAGGAGTGCTATGCTTTCTGGTTCAAGGGCTTACTTGCGACCAATCAGCAGTTATCAGCCAAATCCTACCGTTGGCTGCCCATAACCAAACCCCAGTTTTGTTACTGCCACAAGTTAGGTCGTTCCAGACTTTTCCAGTCACCCGTGACATGGATTCGGATACCAAATTCATTGGTACTGGCGCTGTAACCGTCGGTGTAACTGGTTCCGGTGCCAGTGCAGAATTCGGTTCCCTCATTATCTGTTATGGCAAGGATCTATCCCTCAAGCAACATTGTTCTTATACGCTATCTTGAGTTTCTCCCTTTCCGAAGCTATGGGTCTTTTCTGTTTTAAAATGACCTTCTTGCTGCTCTTCACTTTCAAAACAAAAATATTGCAGCAACTACATCCATCTATCAATCCTAAATTCTAAAATCTGTTATTCAAAAAAGATTAATTACCATCTTTAATCGAAAGAGTACAGATTAATAAGCATAAACAAAAAGAAAAAAAAAACGCAAAACGAAACAACTTGCGTTATTCTAGGATTCTTTAACAGCAGCGACAATAAATTGTCTCAGGTATACTTCGCGCAATAAGCATTGTCAAAAGAAGGCAGAAGATTTCTCTCTTTCTAACATTGTTACTCTATGATATTAAACCATCTTCATTGGGGGTAACCACGAGGCATCGAATTATTTGCAAGAACTTCCCTATGGATGGTGGATGGGTATGACATCCGAATAGCTGGTCTTTCTGAAATTTTCAAAAGCCATGACTTCTTTGGTGGAAGGCACGAATTTTTGCCGTATTCTGAATAGACGGAAGTTCGCTGCTCTCGTCCCATACCAGAACACAGGTCGTGTTACCAAGTGCCTGGCTTTAGACAAAGAAATGTCTTCCGAAGCGACGCTTCCTCAAGGTTCTAGATTTCGACTCAATCGAGCACTCAGACGACGGAGAACTTAAATAAGAATACGATCTCGAATATTTGATGATTCTCTTTCTCATTTCTGTTAAAAGCTCACAGCACTTCATGCCCGGACCAAACGGCAACGAACGCTACAACTTCACATCCACCGACGAGGAAAAGGAACACATACACAAATAATTCGGCTTCGATCTGAAGATTCCAGAGAATTTCTGTCGCACTGTGGAGGCCTTCAATCCCAATGAAATACAAATAAATCCACAGTAACCGAAATCCCAGATCTGTTAAGCTCTTCACTTTATTTTAACCTTATAGTTTACTAATTGTAAGCTTAAGTTATTGGTTATTAGTAAGGCCCAAAATGTTGGAGAATAGTAAAATGACGTTTACCGAAAAATCCTCAAGAAAATCTACTACAATAAGATGCAAGATGCCTGTTCAGTAACTTGAAATATTCCCCAAGTTTCTCAAACTTAGATTTTTTTTGTATGAAAAAAAAAACAATAATAAAGCTTACACTATTGAACGCACCTAATAATTAATTTCCTAATAAATTTGATACATCTGGTTCTAATTCCTTCGCTAATCCACCTTCTTCGGTGTACTCACTTAGAAAACATCGATTAGTGGAATATAAATAACATTTTGCACTTAGTCCACGGAATAAGGCTTAAGGAGGCTTTACATGCATCTGCATCTGCAAATTTGAAGAAAAGTAGAACAGGACCAATATATAAATCACTAATATATAAGATAGTAACAGGCATATTAATAAACGTGGAATAGCGAAAGGTTAGGCCTTATTCCGTGGACTAAATGCAAAATGTTATTAATAAAACTAAATTTCAATAATCGACGATTCCTAAGTTAGGAATAATAAAAATTTATTCTTAAATTAATTATTAGGTGCGTTCAATAATGTGAGCTTTATTATTGTTTTTTTCATAAAAAAAATTCAAAGTTGGAGAAACTTGAAAAACATTTCAAGTTTTTTAGTAAACGTCATTTTCCTATTTCTCGTACAGTTTGTTTTTATTAATGAGAAATTTTAGTCCGTAGATTAAGTCCATGGTTTAGTTATCTCGTGGCATAAAGGTGGAATAAGCGTTTTTTTATTAATAGGGCTGTAAGAGTACACACTAAAGGCTTCCCATAAATTTACTATAACTTTTTGACATGTTCTTGGGCACTTTCAAGTGCTCCAATTCAATACCTACCCGAAGTACATTTAACATAAACAAAAACTAAAAGATATCAATAACTATCAATATATAAAATAAATAAAATAAGGAAAACAAATATTCTTTACTAGAAAACGAAGATATATGTAAATCCACATTCTGATGCAATACATTTGTAATATTTTTTATTTTTCGCGCAAATAATATATGTATGTAACTCAAAAAAAATATGTGACGGCCGCAAGCATACAATTAGTTTATTGTGCCATTTTCAAAGCACGCTATACGATTCTGACAAATTTTCAGCGCACATGGAAAAATATTAAAAGCATAGTTATTTTAAAGTGCAAATTAATCAACAAATATTCCGAATTAAATTTAAAACAAATATATAAATAAAATGCACGGATTACAATAAGAACTTAACAAACGAAAATGATAATTTGTTTTTTTTTAAGTATTTTTTTTAATACGTTTAACATTGATTGAAAAATACTAAAAAACAAATTCACCCGAACAAATAAAACAATTTTGCAGATGAGATGATATAATAATGATGAACATGTTCATCTTTACCATAATCTGCAATGTTCAGATTCATACTTCCTATAATCTTCATACATGAAGATGATCTGTATTTTGGTCTCCCCTCTCTATCGCACAAGTATTGTGTGCCCTCTTTTTTTGCCTACTTTAACCTTTCGCTTTTCCACGCTTATTAATTTGCCCGTTTTACCTTATGAAGAGCATGAACAGCAACAATTTTAATTATTAAAAATTCAAATAAATCTATCGAGACAAGAAAACGAAAGAAAGTAACCGGTGTTTTCAAAAACTGTTTCGATACATTATAACATGTTTGCAGTAGTTATATAGATCGGACCATCCTCGAGCTGCATTTAATATTTCATACAGACTATTTAGTGATAGAAAACTTTCTTGGCCAATCAGCCATACGTTTCGTGCCCACATAAAGGCAAACGTATTAGTAGTCCCATAAAAAATGTACAGGGACCGGTACACATAGTCGCAGAACGGGTATTTTTCAATTTATAGCCAAAGAGAGAATTATCTTCCCAATTGTCGATCTTGTTTATTTTTTCTATGATTTACATGCTCAGCATTGTATATGAACTGCTATAGTACTATCACGGTGACATGTGGACCGTGGCGCTCCAAGCGGCTCTAGGTAAAGTTAACTTGGTGAATTGAAAGAGGCGAACGCGGCGAACAAAGAGAATTCTAAGAGAAACTATGTGAACATGTAAATTAAACAATTTTACACTTGTTTCATTTAAAAAAAAAACTAAATGTTTTTTTTTTATTTTTTTATTTTTAATTTATTAAGAGTTTAAAAAGCAAATGGGCAGCGATTCTGCCTAGGTAAAGACTGAACAAAAATGTAATGAAAATCCTAACTTAAATAGGTAAAAACTGCTGACATGTTGATTGCACTGCTGCCTCGCATCACAGGTTTGTCGTTCCCACAGTCCCACAAGTGATCTCTCGTTTCAATTCGTTCGTGCAGCAATTCGCTGACAATGTGTCTGGCTGGATGCATACACCTCATGCATGCTCTTGGTATGGTATTTGCATGCATCAACAAAATTGTCGTTAACTCCTCCCGCCTTAAGATCGAACGTCCGCGTTCGACGTAGCTGGTCTCAAAAGATGAGAAATATCTTCCAGGCCCAAGGTAACAGTGGATGCTACGTTTTTAGGAACTTGATGCGGTTCGCTATTTCTTAGCTCTTTCCTTTGTATGAATCTGCATATGAGGTAAGTACCGAACAAGATGAATATTATTATGGTAAGTCCGATGTTGGTAGCGAAATTGATGTTGTTTTTTGTGGTTAATAAGCCTATCTGCGAAGTACCGTTAATGCTCAATTCCTTCTTCATCTCGAGAGATAGTTTCTCTTCCAGGGTTGCATTTTTTGACTTAGGTTGTAGAATAGCGGGCAACGGTTGGTGCTTCGTGATCTCCATGGTTTCATACAGCTTATTATTTACTTCGATTGGGGAGTTGACATGCTTTATCAGGTAGGTACCATTTAACGTGATTAATTCGTTGTTGACTTTGAGAGGACCATTAAACTGGTTCAGGAACAGGACATCTGGTGATATTTCCTCGACTGATGGGACGTGTTGGTTATTAATTAATGCGCATGACGACATTTGACTCTTGAGTAGCTTGGGGGTGCATGTTGTGTTACTTATATCTATTATATTGTTAGAACTACAAATAGTATGTTTATTGAAAGATTTACATTCGTTTATAATTCCATACAGTTTATCATTACATTCTAAAACATTGATATGCGGGATTTTATTGATTTTATTTCCAATTTTCACCGGTTTAAGTAAAAAAGAGTTACATATGGTTGGGCTTGTGGTCGGTAAACTAATTATATAAATAATATTTTTTCTGTCAGAAGCAATTCTTACATTAGCAAATTCGAATGCCTCATCTATGTTCAAAAAGGGAATGTTTTTAAGGACTTGTTCAGCTAGTTTAATTTCGGAACTGGTTAAAATGTAAGAATTGATAATATTTGCCTTAGCCCAATGGATAGCATAGGCGACATTCACAATTTCCTCCTTAATAATTTCAAGTTTATACTTTATTTCCCAAATTTCTTTGTCTTGACTTTTTTCATTAACAATTTTAAAAATTCTATTTGTCATATTGGTTATTTCATTAATTTTACTTATTGTGATTCTATTGATGACAGCCTGTTTGTTATTGTTCTTTAGTACATTATTAATTTTATTCTTAATTATCTCAGGGTCATGGTGATCGGGATTTCCCGCTATCCATTTCCAAGCACTGCCAATAAAATTCAAGGACCGTTTGTCTTTTGTTTTTAATTGGAGCCTTTGTAAATGACTCTTTATTCTTTGAATTTCAAATTGTAAAATTGGAGAAAAGGAGTGATTTGGATTTGTTTTTAGCATTTCTTCCAATCTTATAATTAGGTCGCCATATTCTTCCAATGCTATTATATGAACGATTTTGAAAGTACCATTCTGTACTTTTGCAGTTCCCGTGTTTATTTTTATCAGCTGAGAGCTGGAATAATCTAGTATTTGAACTTCCGCACCGCATAGGGTGATTAGTGCCCTATTGGAATAAAAGTTAATTTTTGATCAGACTCTTATGAACAACTTTGCCTGATTTCGTTTTAACTGTGGAATTATGGTTTTCGGTTACTATTTCTTTTCTATACCTAGGATCTAACTTATTTCCTACTCTTTTATTAGTTTTGACGTAAATAATATCTCCTACACGATAGATTCTTAAAGGTTGTTTTCCTTTATTATGGTAACTTAAATCAGCTCTTTGTTTCTTTTTAATCGCTTGAACAGTTTCTCGTCTCGAGTTCTCAAGGTCTTCAGCATTATTAAGCAATCGCCTACCAAAAAATATATCGACGGGTTTTTTATTGACTGTAGAGTGAAGAGATCTATTATATTCATAAATGCTTCTATCTAGTAATTCAGAAAAGGTAGAGTGAATGTTGTCTGTTTTGAGACATCGGATCAATTCAGAAAGGGTTGAATGGAACCTTTCAATCTGTCCATTCACACGGCTGGTATAGGGAGGTGCTTTAAAAACTTTTATACCAAACATATTTTCTAGCATAAAGGTTATAGAACTTGACCCCAAAGCTTTTTCGTTGTCCATGATCACTGTCTGTGGGACACCGAATGCAAGTATTAATCCTCTGAGAAGCTCTTTAATGTCCTCTGCGGATCTTGATCTAATTATTCTTGCGAGGGCATACTTAGAAAATTTATCAATGGCTGTTAGAATTACCTTTTTGTCTGTGAAATATATATCTATGTGAATTATTTGTCCAGGGAATTCTGGAATGGGAGTCGGTTGTCAGGCTTACAAGGGTGTCTTTCGTACTTATTTTCCTTGCAAATTTTGCAAGATTTAGCAATTCTATCTGTTTTGTTTTTCATATAAGGGAAAAAGAAGTTCTTGGAAATTTGCATTTTATTCTCGCGTGCATTCCTATGAGCACGGTTATGTTCTTTTATTATCTTGTCCTCCTGTTCATTCTCATCTATGAGGTCTGTAACCATATTCCTGGAGAAACGCGTTTTGTATTGCCTAAAGTGTGTTGGGTATATTTCTTGTATTAATCCTAATATGTTTTCTTCTGTTTTAATTACATTTGTGACACTTGGATTGAGATATTTCTTTAGAATTTGGACTATTCTTTCTTGATCGTAATTTACTTCTACTACTATATGCCGGTGATAGGTAGGAAAAATAATTTTGAATTCATATGAAGGAGTGTTGCCTATTGACAGTAAGATTTGGTTTTTAAATCCGTTTATGGGTGCATCCACGAATTTAATAAGACCTTGGCCAGAACTCTCGTCGCTATGTTGAGATACGGTTAAGGAATTAACATCAGGGTGAGTAGGTGCTCTAGACAAAGCATCTGCCACCACATTAGTTTTCCCAGGTTTTTACTTAAGCTCGTAATTGTACTCTTCCAGCCTAGCCTTCCACCTTTTCATTTTGGTGTTACTATTCTTATTGCTAAGAGCAAAGGTAAGAGGCTGGTGGTCTGTGAAAATGCGTACTTTTGCTGTGCCATATAAGTTTGCTTTAAGGGAACTTAGAGCCCATATAATAGCTAGTAATTCTTTCTCACTGGTAGCAAAATGTTCTTCTGTTTTGGAGTGTTCTTGAAATAAAGGTTATAGGTTTGCCTTTTTGTTCAAGTACGGCTCCGAGTGCGAAATTCGAGGCATCTGTAGTTAGATCAAAAGGCTCTGAAAAATCCGGGTATGCCAAGATTATGTCTTGGGAAACAAGGGAACTTTTAAGTTTGTAGAAAGCATCGATAGCCTCTTCGTTAAGTTGAACGGGTAGCTTGGACGATTTGGTTTTTGAAACTCGTCCTTCCTCCCCCCTTAAGAGGGCTGTCAGGGGTTTAGCAAGCTTTGCATAGTCATTAACAAAGCGTCTATAATACCCTGAAAGACCAAGAAAAGATCGTAGTTGTTTATGAGTTCCCGGCATAGGGAAATCCAAGATCGCTTTTATTTTATCTGGATTTGTTTTAATACCGCCTGCTGAAATAACAAATCCTAAGAATTCTACTTCGCGTTGAAAGAACTTACATTTATCCAAATGTACTTTCATATGCGCTCTATTTAGGGTGTTAAAAATTGTTTTTATATGCTCTGCATGCTCGTTTTCATTTTTACTATAGATAATTATATCATCTATATATACCTGACAAAACTTTCCAATATGTTTGTGAAGTATGTCATCAAGAGTTTCTCTGGAATATTGCCGGAGCGTTCTTAAGGCCGAACGGCAACCGTACGAACTCGTATTTTCCATTATTAATCGAGAATGATGTTTTCTCGATATCTGCCTCCTTTAAGGGGATTTGGTGGAATCCACTCTTTAAATCGAGGACCGAAAAGAAAGTATTTTGCCCTAATTGTGAAATGACCATATTAATATCCGGTATAGGATATCTATCTGCGATAGTGACTGTATTTAATTTCCTATAGTCTATTACCATTCGGTGTTGTTTGGCCCCAGTGGAATCTGGTTTCTTTGGCACAATCCATACTGGTGAATTGTATGGAGACCGTGAAGGTCTAATGATGCCATCGTCAAGCAATTTTTGGACTTGCTTCTCTACTTCCCCTTTAAGGGACATAGGGAATGGATAATGTCCACTATAAACGGGCTCTTTGGTAGACGTTCGAATTTCTGCGACTATTTTAGTGGTGTATGTCAATTTTTCATCGGGATCCGCAAATAAACTCAAATTATTTTGAAGAATAGGGCATAGTAAATTTTTCTGTGAAGATGTTACATTTGCGAATTTCTCTGAAAGAGAAGTTATATCAAGCGAATTTACAGATTGCACTTTAAATTGTTTAATTTTGATTTTGAAGTTATTACAGATTGACATGAAGCTCTCCTTGGTATAGATCACTGCAGAGAGTTGTTTTAAGCTGTCATTTCCTAATATTCCATGAAACGTTTTAAGGGATGGTAAAAGGAAAAATTTAAGTGGTATGTTCCTTAGGTCAAATAAATTTATAAGAGTATGCTGGCTGACTTTTACGTCACCAGCTATTGATTTTGCATAGAAAATTTGTTCATTATCGATAGGTTTTATGACAAGGTCAGGTCTAATGTAATTCTTACTAGATCCTGTATCAATGAGGAATTTTAGTATATCCCCGCTCCCTGTGCGACATTCAAAATAGGGAAGCGAGGAATCGCTTAGCCTAAAAAATGGATGTCAGTGTAATCTTGACATTGTGATTCACCAGGTGAATCGGGAAAATTTTGAGCATATTCCTCCAAGGATTGCTCGTAAAGATTATCAGAATCTGCCACGTATTGTTCATACTGAGTATATGACACATCAGGATTTTCTATAGTTTCCGATATGTTGAAATTTTGTTGTGGGCTGTTATAGTTATCGTTCGGGCGGTGCTGGTAATTATTAGATGGGCGGTGCTGGAAATTATTAGATGGGCGAGCTATATTTGTACCATATTGCTGCTGGTTCCTCAAGTGAATATTTCTTATCTGTGCGGACGGGCCTTGGGTGACAGGCTCTTTTTTTATTGGAATTTTATTAAAAGTGGGATTATTATTATTGTTAATGGGTCTATAAAGGTTCTGGGAATGGTTACTATTAAAGTGATTGCCTGAATTTTGTTGTGGAAAGGAACGAAATTGATTAAAGGAATTTGGATTTGATTTCCTTGGGGGTTCATAACTGGGTTTCCTTGCTGAACTATTAGACGTATGTGCCCGGCTAGCTCAATCGGTAGAGCATGAGACTCTTAATCTCAGGGTCGTGGGTTCGAGCCCCACGTTGGGCGCCAATTAAACAATTTTACACTTGTTTCATTTAAAAAAAAAACTAAATGTTTTTTTTTATTTTTTTATTTTTTATTTATTAAGAGTTTAAAAAGCAAATGGGCAGCGATTCTGCCTAGGTAAAGACTGAACAAAAATGTAATGAAAATCCTAACTTAAATAGGTAAAAACTGCTGACATGTTGATTGCACTGCTGCCTCGCATCACAGGTTTGTCGTTCCCACAGTCCCACAAGTGATCTCTCGTTTCAATTCGTTCGTGCAGCAATTCGCTGACAATGTGTCTGGCTGGATGCATACACCTCATGCATGCTCTTGGTATGGTATTTGCATGCATCAACAAAATTGTCGTTAACTTGTACTTTGCTGTTTGCAGTTTATATACAACGATGGGAGTATAGATTTTTTTTGCACAACTGGATTGCTTCACACAAGCAGGGCGACGAGATGGCTAATTTTAAAAAAGGAATGACAAAAAAAGAAGAACAACGACTTTTGTAAATGAATGGTGTCTGGATGGTGGGTATATGTTTAAGCAGGTTGATAAGTTTATTTTGAGTTTTATATTTTTTTCATATAAAACTTTCGAGGGTAAGGTAGATATTTATGTATGTACCTACAAGCATACCTACATAATGTGTGTATTTACGTAGGTATACTTGTTATATTATCTGTGATAAAATATTCAGCTAAATACAGGTCGATCGGTCGGTCGTCGGTGTGGTAGGATGAGGGAGATACCAACAAGGAAAACTTAATAAGCACATGTGTATGTGTATTGTGTATATCCTGTTCTCGGTGACGGTGAACAACGAAGAGGATCGACAATGATTTTATTTTTGAATTATCATTTCATTGGCTTCGTTATCGTTGATGTTGAAGTTTATGCACAAGTAGCTTTGTGATTATAGGGACTATCAGTCAAGTTTAGGATTCGTGAACATAAAAAATTGTGATAATAATCAAACATTACATTACGATGATAGAGAAACATATTTGAGTTACTGGCAAAATTCTGTCCGTTTGTCTGTAGGTCTATCTGTCTGTCTGTACGGGTGTATTTTGGACTGTAGCCTAAATAGTTGGGCCAATCGTCTTCATATTTAGATTTTAGGGTTATTTTCACATTCTACAGAGGAGTTTTTTTAATTTTTTTAACTCAAAAATTAACGGTACCTGTCATATAACCGTTATGTAAAAGCTTATTGTTCTCGAAAACGGCTCCTACAATTTTTATGAAAAAAATCAGTATACTACTGTAGGTAAGCATTATATTTTGGAGAAAAAAAAATTAATATGGTGGGCTAAAAACGGTACCTCCCATAGCACCGGTTTTTTTTCTCCGACTTTCTCGAAAACAGGTGATCCAATGACAAGCAAAATTGATATTCGAGAAGATCTTGGTAGCTTGAGTTTTTGAGTTGAGTTGTTTTCTCGATTGAAATTTTTGCATTCAGTAGGTAGTAATCGAATAGTTTTTTTATTTGTTAGTTGTTTTTGTGTGTTTATCATAGGCTTCCTTATTTATTCTGTGTGCTTTTATGATGATGAAATGCCTTAAAATAAATAACGATAAATAAATAATAATACAAATAACGAAGTTTGCTTTCATTAGACTAGTGGCTAAGGCCTAATCGAGCAAGATAAAACAAATTTGGGGGACAATATTAAACAAATAATTTTTTTATGAAATCAAAAAACACTATTCATGACGTTTTTTTGGAAAAAATGTTGTAAGCCATCTTATTTCTTTTGCTGTTTTCTATTTTATAAATTTTTCATTTCAAAATCGTTCGCCCAGTTTTTTGAAAAACTTTTCGATAAAAATAAATTTTTTTTGAGTATGTCAATTTAAAGAAATCTATAGTTTATACTAGGAGAAAAAAATAAAAAAATCTATAGATTTGTTTTCAAAATATTCAAAATAAGTTTTTTAAAAAAATATTAAAAATTTAAAAAAATGTTTTTGAAAATTTTAATAAACAATATTATTGAAATCATAAAACACTTCATATTTTGAAAATTTCATCAACATGCATCAATTAGTTAACGAGAAAGCCTGATTTTAAAAAAACAGTCATATGGGAGGTACCGTTATAAAACTTTTTCTGAAAAATCCATTAAAACTTAAAGATAGATTTTGCATAGAAAACATCATTCTGAAAGTTTTATCAAAATCGTAGGAGCCGTTTTCGAGAAAAATAAGTTTTTCATTAAAAGTTATAAGGCAGGTACCGTTAGTTTTGGAGCTAGATTGCCAATTCGAAAAACAGTCGGCTAGAGTACTCTAAAAAATACTATGTACCAAGTTTGAATCAAATCGGTCCAACCGTTTAGGCAGTAGATATCGATGCGGACAGACAGACAGACAGACAGACAGACGGAATTTCCGGACCCACTTTTTTTTACTTCTCTATCATCGTAATGTCATATTTGATTGTTAGAATTTTTTTTACGAATGCATAACTTGCCCTATAGTCTCTATAAATCGCAAGTAAAAAACTTTTCGATTACTACTGAATGCAAAAATTTCAATCGAGAAAACAAAAGTTTACACCTGCCCCTTTCTTTCTTTCTGCACGAATGCATAACTTGTACTTAGTACCTTACTTATTTACTTACTTAGGTGGTGCTACAGTTCGGGACGAACCTGGGCCTCAACCAACATGCCTCTCCAGCCAGCTCGGTCTTTGGCTGGCTGCCTCCAGTTTTGCACTCCAAGTTGGTTCAGGTCGTCCTCCACTTGAGCGCGCCACCTAAGGCGAGGTCTTCCTTGACTGCGTCTACCCTCTGAGGTGGAATCGAAGATCCTGCGAGCCGGAGCATTGTTGTCCATTCGCTCTACATGACCTAGCCATCTTAAACGTGATATGCGTATTTTTTTGACCAGGTCAATGTTGCTGTACAGCTCGTATAGTTCTTGATTGAACCTTCTCCTCCAAAGCCCGTTAACGCAGATAGGGCCAAAAATCCTCCGAAGAATCTTACGCTCGAAACGACTAAGGATATCTTCATCCGCTTTAGATAGAGTCCATGCCTCGGCGCCATAGAGCAGGACTGGGATGATTAGGGTCTTATACAGAGTCTCCTTAATCCGTCGGGTCCAGCAGCTTTGTTGTTTTTTAGTTTAGATATTGCTATCCTTACTTCATTTTGGTCAGGTGGACGGAAGTTTTGTCTGTCATCATCCATGTTGAATAGTTCATTCTGCCTGACAGCGGAATTTTGGTCTTCATCGCCGTTTAACAGTCTGCAGAAATGGTCCTTCCATGTACTCAGCACCGACTGTGACTCTACTACGAGGTTTCCATTCCTATCTCTACAGGCTTCTGTGCGGGTTTTTTTTCCTTGGCATGTTCTTTTTACCTGTTGGTAAAACTTCCGCACGTTATTCCCGGAGTGGCATCTCTCAATATCCTCGATCGCGAGCTTCTCATGCTCTCTCTTTTTCTTTTGGAGAAGCCGGTGTTCTTCCCGTCTTTTCTGCTCGTAGAGCTTGCGAGCAGCTCTCGTCTTTCTTTGCAGCGCCGCTTTATATGCCTCTTGTTTGGCTGCATGGGCCTGCCTGCATTCGTCATTGAACCAGAGGTTTCGTGGTGGTGGTCTGGTGAAACCTAGCACATCAGTTGCGGCATCTCTGATGGCTTGTTGGCAGTGTTGCCACTGGTCTTCGGCACTTGATGCTGGTGGTACTGGATTTCTAGAGAGGTTACGGGATATTCGATCGGCATAGGTTCTGGCGGTTTCTTGCGATTGCAGCTTTCCGACGTCATAATTCCTCACAGTATTACTCCGTTGTTGTAGAGTTCGGGTTATTCGCATTCTTACCTTTGCTGCAACAAGGTAGTGACCCGAGTCGATGTTAGCTCCTCGGAAGGTGCGAACATCTAAGATACTGGAGGCGTGTCTTGCATCGATCGCAACGTGATCAATCTGATTGACGGTTCTTTGATCTGGGTGTCGCCAAGTCCCTTTGTGTATATCGAGATGAGGAAACCGTGTGCTTGCAATCGTGACGTTATGTGCCGCTGCGAAGTCAATTAGCCTAAGTCCGTTTTCAGACGTTGTGTCGTGTAGGCTATGTTTTCCGACAGTCCTACCAAAGATTTCCTCTTTACCTATTTTGGCATTAAAATCGCCTAGTACGATCTTTACGTCGTATTTAGGGCATTGCTCATATGTTTTGTCGAGGAGCTCATAGAAGTCATCCTTGGTGGCGTCATCTTTGTCCTCTGTGGGGGCATGAGCGCATATTAGGCTAATGTTGGCGAATTTAGCCTTGATACGGATTGTCACAAGTCGCTCACTTACGTGTCGAAAGCCCAAGACTTCTTGCCTAAGTCTACCGCTTATGACGAATCCGCACCCAAATAAACGCACAATCACCGTAGTACACGTCACAGTTTTTCATCCTCCTTTTGTCCGGCCCTTTCCATCGCACTTCTTGGATGGCAGTAATTCCTGCTCTGTAGCAGTCTAGGGCCTCCGCTAGTTGTTTGGATGCACGTGATCTGTTAAGAGTTCTAACATTCCACGTGCGGATCCGAAGGTCGTTGTTCTTGATTCGTTTTTCCTGGTCGTCAACAGTAAATCCGTCCTTTTCCGAGGCTATTGGTCGCTTCGCAACTTTTTTTTTTTCCGTGGCAGAGTTGTTAACCCCACGCACAACCCCCAACCTGGAGGGCCAGATCCTTTGTTGGATTCCTTGGACAAAAGGAACCGGAGAATCCGGAGTCAGTAACCCATGTTGGCCCATTCATGGGTTCATCCGCCACCATCTCTATTTCAATGCCCTGACTTGCATTGAATTGTTCTAATGACCTTATCTCCAAATACGTCGAAGTAGCTCATTAGGGAATCTGCTTCGTTGACTGTTGACGCCACCGTTGGTCCAATTGGTTGGGCTCATCCGCCGTACGTCCTCTTTCTGAGGGGCTCGTGCAAGACTTCTGCGAATCGATCAGAACAGTCATTAAAGCAGAGCATTATAGTGTTGCTATTTTTTCTGTGTTCAACACTCGCGCTTATAAGTTTAGCAGGAATGTCCGGATTGACAGACCAGTACCCGGTGGTTACCGCGGGGAGGTAAAATAAGCATAATTGATGTGTACGATATAGTTGCAGCGACTGTGCATCACCAGTTTGATACCTTTCAGTGCCTACCCTATTCATACAGCACCCAACTTAGGTACTTAGTACCTACCTATAATATAATGTAAAAAAACCCGTGGTATTTTTAGCAATTCTATAGATTAGTTGTAAGAAATATTTTGGTTTAACTATAAATTTATTTCCCGCGAGCTAAGCTGGGTAGGTCAACTAGTACCTACCTATTTATTTATATTTATATGTATGTATAAACCTCAAACAAACAAGATCTTTGTTACCTACTATAAACTAATAATATATACCTAATCAATCAATAATGATATAAATCAATTTACAAAAAATGTTTGCTTGAATTTCTGCACATACTTCATTCAGATAGGTACCTACATATACATATGTATGTATGTACCTATATGTATATGTAGGTACCTATCTGAATCGAAAGCAAAATTCAAAACAAAAATCCATCCACTGCAAGGACGTTTATATCTTTGTATAAATACAGCAAGAAGTAAGTTTGTGTTTAAATTTCAAGAATGAATGTGTACATCATTTGAAGACGACAACCTTCATAATAGTAAAAAAAATGAAAATCCTAAAGAATTCGAATTAAAAGTCTGGTCAATGGTGTATATATGTACAAATATGACAAATATGTATGCAGGTAGTGCTCGTACAAAACTTGAAAATCCTAAAAAACTCAAATCAAAAGTCTGGTCAATGACGTACGCATATATAAAGACTTATGTAAGAACCAGTTCTCATATTACATATTCCATATAAAAAAAACGTAAACAATGAAAATGTTGGATCGTGTATAAATCCTTACAAAAAACTATTAGCCTCAGCTAAGCGAAACCATTATATATTAACTTCAAAACTGCTAGCAGTTTTATATACAATGAACAAAACAAAATACTGAATTATTTCATGGCACAAACCATAACACTAAAAACCATGCTCTTAATTCTCTCTCACTCAAATAAAATGTCCTTACACTAGCACTCCAAGCGGCTCTAGGTAAAAAGATTTTTTCTCGTCTCATGATAGTACTATAGGCAATGTATATACAATGATGCTTAGTTATATTTATACATTGATGCAATGAAGTGGTTAATATCAGTAGTATGTTTTCGTAACTACTGGCTCACCACGGCAAGGCACCGTGCATGCATGCCGCATCGCATTTTGATGTTGAAATGTTTGTAAAATGGTTGAGGGATGAAAAAACAGGTAGTTTAATAATCCCTATATTTCACGGTACGTCCGAAATTGGGCTCAAGGCATTGTATATACATTTTCTATAGTACTCTTATGGTGGTCATTTTTCGTCTGGCCATCTTCCTGGTTGATTCAGAACTAACTGTAAATAGTTGAGACGAGAACCTTTACCGATATTTTACCAGTATTTAATAAACTTTTGTTGTCTGTACTTATTCTATATTAACACCAATTGGCAATTTCAGCACGCCTCATTGTGACTTGATTCAGAACTAAAAAATGATGCTCCATGATAGTACTATATGCAGTGCATATACAAAGCTCAAGGGTGAACTGATGAGCATTCCTTGCGAGATGAGTATTACGGGAGAAACTTTTAAGGGGAGGAATTGCAACTGGCTACTTCGAGTGAACATTTTTTGTAAAAGAAACCATAAAATAAGGAAAGACATGCAACATGTGTCGGTGTTCGGGAGGGGCAATTGTTTCAGCGGCAGTTCTATTTCCTATCAATCTTAACGCTCGATTTTGTATTCTATCAAGCAGGTAAAGCAATTTTTGTGAAGCACGTGCCCAGAGGTTGGAGTTATACTCGAGTTTAGGGCGTATAAACGCTTTATAAATTGTAGCCAGATCAGATGGGGAAAAGTACTTCTAACACCGATACAGAAAACCTAAGCGACCTCAATTATATGGTCGTTCCAACGGAGGTCGTCGTTGACACACATACCGAGTACTGAGAGCTTTTCGGTTTCTTCGATGTAAGTACCATTAATGGACAATGGCATTGGGGGTATGTTTAGCTTTAACGACAGAAGACAGCATTGAGTTTTCGAAGCATTAAACTCCACACGATTCCTATTACCCCATTTGACAATGCTGTATAAATCGGAGTTTAACGAGCTTGACATACGGTACCGTTGCAATTGTACGTCCGAAGGCGAAGAACGTGAATTATCGAACGAATATGAAAAGTTGAGGGTAGAGTCGTCAGCAAAACAATTAGGTGGATTAGAATTAACAGACAGAAGATCATTTATAAAAATGAGGAAAAGAGTCGGAGACAGAACGTAGCCCTGGGGCACACCAGGATTTATTTTGTAGGATTCAGACTTGAATCCGTCCAATACAACTTGTATTGAACGGTCCAGAAGATAGCTTCTAATCCAACGAACAAGAGTATCATCGATCACAAAAGCACGCATTTTCGATAAGAGAGCTTCATGCCAAACTCTATCAAATGTCTTGGAGATATCAAGAGCAATAATCTTACTTTCACCAAAGCGATGTAAAGATTTGTTCCACTGTTCGGTGAGATATGCCATCAGATCACCAGTGGAACGGTTGTTGCGGAAGCCATACTGACGGTCATGGAGAAGCTTCCGATCATCGAGATATTCCTTAAGCTGACGGTTAATCAGTGTTTCCATGACTTTAGAAAGAAGGGATGTCAGTGCTATGGGTCGGTAAGAGGAGGGGGAGAATCGGTCACCTTTCTTAGGGACAGGCTGGACAAATGCTGTTTTCCATCTTCTTGGAAAGATTCCAGAAGAGTAGGAGCGACGGAAAAGCATACGCAGTGGCTTTGCCAGTGTGGAAGAACACCTCTTCAGAAGAATCGGGGGTATACCATCCGAGCCAGCGGATTTGTGTGTATCGAGATCTTTGAGAACTCTTGCTACTGTACGAGTGGAAAAAAATCTGTCCGTCCCATGGACAAATTTACATTCTCAAGTACAGGAGGGGCAACTTTGCTGTGAGGCAGCGTGGAGCTGGCAGAGAAATGTGCGGCGAGCAAGTTTGCCTTCTCTGAAGAGTAAACAATTGGTTTGTTATTTTCGATGAGCGTTAGAACCGAAGATGTTGAGGAGTTTTTAAATTTTACTGTAGTTACACTAATGGTATACCTATCAGGGTGAGAAGTAAGAAACAAGTCAAGAGTATGGGCGGCTTGCCCAGCAACATCCGGTATACGCGTTGGCACATCGATCAGTTGGGTAAGGTGATGTAAGCCGGCAAAGAGCTCGACATACCTTCCTTCGGGTGTTGTCTGACCAGAATAGCGGAGCCAGTTGGAATTGTGTACATTGAAATCGCCCGCAATAACAATTTCAGTGCGAGGACAAAGGGATAGTTTAGAAAATGAGTTATGGTGAGCCAGTAATTACGAAAACATACTACTATAAATTATGTTCAGTGTTGTGAACGAAATTAAAAACGTAAAACGACGTTGTGAACGAGTTTTAAAATGAATGATGAAGAACACGATGTTGTGAACAAGATCAAAAACCTAAAACGACGTTATGAAATGTTAAAAACCTAAAACGACGTTGTGAACGATGTTAGAAACCTAAAACGATCACTCTGAACCGCTTTTCTCAAACATAGTTTTTAGGACACATATTTTATTTTATTTTTTTGAAAGAATATAAAAATGAGATGTTTCATTGTTAAAACTGTTAGTCATCATTATGCGCTTTGTAAAACAGTTATATTATTAATATAATAAAAAAAAACTGAGTGTTGATAGTTTGGACGATTTTCTAATAGAACTCCAGAGCAAGCGGAACCAGGACCACCTGGCTTACCAGGAGTTTCAGGACCACCCGGTGAAGGATTTTTCAAAATGGTAAATGGTAACTATAATTTGGACTGGAAGCGTCTGCAAAACCTCCAGGAACCACAACACAACGAAGGTGCTACCACAAAAATTATGTGGATGAAAAAGTTGAAGAATTAATCAAAAAATTAAATAATATTGAAAATTTAATTGGAAAAATTGAAGACTATATATATGCTAAAGATGAAAAATATTTATATTATTGACTTAACAGGTTGAACCAATACTCAATCTATCGTTCATAATTTCTAAACCTAATTCCTACAAAATGTAAATTTGATGATTGAATAAAAACAAAAATATTTTTTGTATCTTAAAAAAAAGGCGAATAATATCTTTTATTTGAGGATACCTTTCACTCTGAACTGCTTTTATCGAAAATATTTTTTAGAACAGGTTAAAAAAAAATAATATGAAGCAAATGTCGAACATGTTTGGGGTGGTTTGAGGTATGAATACAGAATTTGAGAGAAGAAAGGAGACCTTGATTAAAAATATATTAGTTTTTGAGTCAATCACAAAAATATATCTATTTTGTTTAATAAGTTGTTTACAATTTTATAGCTTTGATTAAATTCCTAAGCAATTCTGGTGACGACTTGATCAAGCGGATTGTATTCAATAATTCGATCATGAAGCATAAGGCAGTAAGCTGAAGTGTTTGCTGGAATGTTTTTTGATGTTCTCATCTCCAAGCGTATATCAATAGGTCCCGTTTTCAAAGTTTCATTTTGGTGTCTGCAGTCTAAAACAAAAATTGGAGCACTTGATTTGAAAAGATCCCAAGAAAGAAGAGGTTCAGCTATGGTTTTATTATAGTAAGTTTTTTGGGAATCCGTACACATTTTGTAAAACAAACTGTATCTGTTTTTGAAAATGAAACATTGTGAACCCCCGTATAGTTAGCAGCACTTTGTCGGGAATTTTGATTTTTTTGGTGCCCCGAATTTGGAAAACATTTGGAAAAATTTGGAAAACCATTTTTAGAATTTGGAAAACTATAGTTTAAAAGTTATTAACAATTAAAGATTTGGCGTATAGTTAGCAGCACATAGAAAAAAAAGTGGACTTTTTTGGTTTCAATCGATGGGGAATTGTTTGGACAAATTTGGAAAACCATTTTCAGAATTTGGAAAACCTTAGTTTATTAATTAATTAACAAATTGTAAATAAACCATTCGTAACGTAACGTGGCTATATTGTTATTAAATTAAAAAACACTTGCACATGTAAACCCAGTTTTCTTGTCCCAAATTCTGTCGCAAGCAATTGACAGCAAAAATCAAAACAAAAAATTCAATTTCATTTTCAAGGTAGATAGATTTTAAAATTCCTTTGTTATTTTATTTTGTAATAATTTTCCGTAACGCAATATATTTTTTTCTAGCGCTTTTTAATCCAGCGATGACGATGTGCGGATATAAGGAATCTAGTAGTCCGATTCAACCGACCAAAGTTGATGGTCAAATGTCGCTATCTTGCCTGTCTTCTCACAATGGCAAAATGCCACTTCCAACTACAAAAGTCTGGGGATACGGGTAGCCACGCAAGTGGAAATTTAAGATCTATTCAGATTTAGAAGATAAAACGTGCAACCGAGTTTATCTAGCACAATTGCCGCTATCAATCGGCTGGCATTCTCATCGGATTTGGAGGAAATAATTATGAATTCACCACCGGATTCCCAACAAACACCAGGTTGCCAAGAGGAAGCAGACGAGAATATAAAAGCAAAAGAGCGGAAGGCTAAGAAAGCACAATCAGTGGTTTCGCCTAAGTCTGCATTTGAAGAACCATCGCTACAAACAGTACCTCCGGAATTGCCACCCGTCGAAAAAAGACTCAACTTATTTGTGGTCGAAATTGTCTGAGATGCGGATGAAGACAATAGTATTCCGGATGAGGTCAAGATGTCGTCAACATCTTCAACATCAAGCAAGTCAAGTTGCATTGTAGCAAACTTATTTGCTACCGCCTATAAGTTTGACGGCAGCGACATCAAATCCATAACGTCGACAGACTCCATTAAACAAAATTACTATCTGGTTCACGATTACGGATATACATCGCAGCCAGCTGTTAAGGCAGATGTTCCGTAACCAGAAGTTTTCAATTCTAGTGCTCCAGTGAAATATGGTCCAGGTCGACCAAGAAAGGGTTTAATTCAGGCACAAAAGAAAAAGGATGAAAAAAGGCCTGTTCTCTTGTTCTGCCCAAGAAATGATTTTACTTTATGAATTTCTCACGCGTGGAATTGACTACATTCGAAGAAGCTGCGAGTAACATCTACAAGAAGATTGCTTTGGTTACTGGTTGAACAACAATCATTGGGAGGATCACTGTGTGACATGACGAAACATCCGACCGGCTGTGCCCATACCGAAGGCTACTAAATACAATCTTGACGTCAAAGACAAGGCCAAGCA
Organism: Platycheirus rosarum; assembly: GCA_963971375.1. Classification (NCBI taxonomy): domain Eukaryota; kingdom Metazoa; phylum Arthropoda; class Insecta; order Diptera; family Syrphidae; genus Platycheirus; species Platycheirus rosarum. The sequence goes on along the minus strand of OZ020507.1, from coordinate 219,678,609 downwards.
CTTATACCATGACCCTAAAGCGGCATATACACACGTCAACATCTCATCAAGCATTGGAGGAGGAGGAGTGTAAGTAAATTCTGCTTTACATTGCATACACACTTCAAGCACAAATCTTCAATCATTCATTTTACGTACATTATGAATTGAAAGGACGTAAAGTTTCTTATCGTTCGCTTTGTATTTTGTTTAGTTCAAGTAAGTTGCCTCGTCTCTGTCCTGAATATAAACACATCAATGCTTGCTACTTGATTAAACAAAAATCAAAAAGTTTTGATATTGCTTCAAGCAGACACACAACATATACATGTGATATTTTCACAAACGCAATCTCCCATGCTTGATGAGATTTTGACCTGTTTGATAAAGTAAATATATTATAAGGAGGAAAATATTTCGTACGTTCCATCCTCCAACACTCTAAACACACATCGGACGACTCTGATTTATCCGATCTAAGTGGACTCTCCGAAGGTCAGGCAATGAATAGAAGCCAGTTGCAGCAACAAAACCCACCAATTGGGTAAAAAAACAAATCCATTCGGGGCGAATCCCTGCGATCCATTATCGCAGATTCTGCCAAAAAGAGGTAAAATAAAAATCTTTTTTTGTTCAGTCAATTCATTATTTTTTACTAATTCTTATAGATAAACTCAACTTGGCTCCAACGGCTGACGATAGTACATTTCAATTCATTCCAAATTCAGCACATATTTCCGACGGCACATACAATATTTAACCTCTTAACAACAAAATTCAACCACAATTTTCTTCATCTACAATGCGAGAAAATTCAGAAAAAAGATTGAAAAACTAACAACAACATGCAATAACAGAGTCCATAAATGGTGTATGTACATATTTAAATATTGGAATTTCAACAACAGAAACCGTGAAACAAAATTATAATTATTACTGAAGAAATGCTTATATGAAAAAACATCATAAGTTTTTCGTTCCATCAAACATAATTAAGCTATTTTAATTTATTTGCTGATTCCTAGGAATCTATGCCAGTTGTTCAAATTGTTCCATACTAAAATACAAACCAAACTGAAAAAACCTTTATATCTTTTTATTTTCAAATATTATATTATTATAAACCGGAAACAAGTGGAAAGGTAATATACTAAACAACTGGAAAAGCTAACAGTCCTATATACATATTTATGTGTTTGTCTCTTTGTCGTGACGAATTTTCGTTTCATTAAGCTTCAATCAGGTTTGCATTCAAAGATTTCTATTTAGAATGCAGTCTTAAAAAAGTGTCTTTTGAAAACCAAATGCAAAGATAGTGAGAAATTTCAAAAATAAGAATAAGGATATCTCCGGACCTAGAAGTCCTAGAAAGAAGATAAATACATTTCCAGAATCAGGTTTGCATCCGGCAAGAAACTGCATTCAAAGATTTCTATTTAGAATTCAGTCTCAAAAGTGTCTTTTGAAAACCAAATGCAAAGATAGTGAGAAATTTAAAAAATAAGAATAAGGATATCTCCGGACCTAGAAGTCTCATAAAGAAGATAAATACATTTCCAGAATCAGGTTTGCATCCGGCAAGAAACTGCATTCAAAGATTTCTATTTAGAATTCAGTCTCAAAAAAGTGTCTGTTGAAAACCAAATGCAAAGATAGTGAGAAATTCCAAGAATAAGGATATCTCCGAACCTAGAAGTCCTAGAAAGAAGATAAATACATTTCCAGAATCAGGTTTGCATCCGGCAAGAAACTGCATTCAAAGATTTCTATTTAGATTGCAGTCTCAAAAAAGTGTCTTTTGAAAACCAAATGCAAAGATAGTGAGAAATTTCAAAAATAAGAATAAGGATATCTCCGGACCTAGAAGTCCTAGAAAGAAGATAAATACATTTCCAGAATCAGGTTTGCATCTGGCAAGAAACTGCATTCAAAGATTTCTATTTAGAATTCAGTCTCAAAAATGTGTCTTTTGAAAACCAAATGCAAAGATAGTGAGAAATTTCAAAAATAAGAATAAGGATATCTCCGGACCTAAAAGTCTCATAAAGAAGATAAATACATTTCCAGAATCAGGTTTGCATCCGGCAAGAAACTGCATTCAAAGATTTCTATTTAGAATTCAGTCTCAAAAAAGTGTCTGTTGAAAACCAAATGCAAAGATAGTGAGAAATTTCAAGAATAAGGATATCTCCGAACCTAGAAGTCCTAATTATAATTTAGATACAAGAATTGAAGAGAATCTTTTAAGGCCAAAAAACCATAAATTCACATGTACATACGTATATATTCAAGCAGACAGATAACTACCTAATTGTTTACACTGTTATATCATAGTAATGACATGTAACATGTTTGATTGTTATTCCGATTTTTTACATATTCACGATTCCATAACTTGAAAAAATAGCTCTTCAAAATATTACAAACATTGACCTAATATGTATGGACTTTCAGGAGCCAACTTCACGTTGGTTTCTTACAGTGCTTGAATCAAACTGGTTCTCAAAATTTCAATGAAGAACCGTACCTACATCGGTAGGAGGCAGAAGGGCAACTAGTCCCTCTTATCCAAAAAAAAGTACATATCAACAATATATTAAATAATAAATGATAACTAAGGTTTACTTGTACCAAATTTTATATAACTATTTAACTATATAACTAACAAGTTATGCATTCGTGCAGATTATACATTTTGAGATAACAATCAAACATGACATTACGATGATAGAGAAACATATTTGAGTTACTGGCAAAATTCTGTCCGTCTGTCTGTCTGTACGGATGTATTTTGGACTGCAGCCTAAACAGTTGGGCAAATCGTCTTCAAATTTTAAACTCAAGGTTCTTTTGACATTCTACAGAGGACTTTTTTCAATTTTTTTTAGCTTAAAAATTAACGGTACCTATCATATTTATATTTATTTTTTTTTATTTATATTTTTACATATTACCGTTATGTAAAAGCTTAGTTTTCTCGAAAACTGCTCCAAGAATTTATATAAAAAAAATCAGTGTACTACTGTAGGTATGCATTATATTTTGGTGAAAAAAAAATTAATATGGTGGGCTAAAACCGGTACCTCGCAAAGGACCGGTTTTTTTTTCTTCGACTTTTTCGAAAATTGGTGATCCGATTACAATCAAAATTGATATTCAAGAAGATGCAGGCAGCTTGAGTAATTATGCAAACATTTTTTTTCGAAAACTTTTTTTTGTGTTTTTAATAATTTAAAAAAAAAAATTTCAAAAATCAATATTTTGAAAACGGGTAAGTGAATTTTTTTTATTTTTTTTTAAATGTACGTTATTTTTGTGCTTAAGTTTGTATTTTTGAATGATTTTTTTAATTTTTTTAAAAAAAGTTGTTAAAAAACCGTTTTATTTAAAAACGGCTCTAACGATTTTGAAAAAAAAATTCACTTTTTCACATTTTTTAAAGAAATAGGCGTTTAAATTTTTCCGCTGAAAACTATTTTACGTACTTTTTTCAAATAATCAAGTCAGATAAATCGAATATAATCTTTGAAGTTCCCTTAATATTTTTCAAATTTTATTCTAAGCTGTGAGCGCACATAAGAGCAAGTACGTGCGATTCAGTCGTGCAATTTATTTTTTTTTGCAAAACTTTATACTTTTGCTTATATTATTCAATTTAAAAAGTTAGGAAAAATTCACATCATAATGAACTTCAGTTACACTCCTTGTTCATATTCTAGAGACGCTTATTAAAAATTAATTCTTTTCTAGGAAGTAAAAGTTTTAATTGAACAATGTATGTATGTATTTAAAAAAATCGACTCAAAATCCTATTGTGGCTTAGTGTGTTTTTTTGGTAGTCCGAAATCGGTCTTATATATACATACATAGAATATAGATTTCAAATAAATTTATTTTAAATTCCATTTGTTTGTAAATTTTTTTTTTATTTTCAGAACATTTAAATATAAGAAGGCCAAATGTTGTAGTTTTTAGTATTTGAATTTGAATTCAGGCTGCACTTTTTTTATAAGCTGCGCTTCATTTTAATATTTGAGTAATGTGTTTGTCTTCTTGAGTAGATTCTGACTTCAAGGTGAGAAGCAAAATTCCCTTCTCAGAATCGTCCAGAAGTTTTTGTTGCAGTGGAACGATTGCAGAAAGAGTCAGACGACCAATTGAAAATGCTCTAAAAGAAAGAAGTATTAATATCAAAATCCTCTTCCGATAATGTGTGAACTTATGTCGAATTCGTTTTTAATTTTCATATTTGATCTCAGATTTCAGATTTTTCTTGCAAAAACGAACATGAAACGAGTTTGATTTTCTTTTATTAATTTTGTGAGATTGTGAGTACCAGTTAACAAACTTACTGTCGTACTTTTTACACTTCACAGTAATTTGCAAGGGCATTGTAAGCAGACATAACACAAGTACAAGGTACAAAAAAGGATTTGTTTCGATTAAGAATTTAATTAAAATATTAATATGAATTAAACATTGAAAAATTATTTAATAAAATAATGTGAGAACGAATGTGGTTATCACTATTGATATACGTATATATGGGTATGTTACTCCATCAATAACTCCATCAATATAAAAAGTTCATTTTGTTATTGTAAAAAGGAAAAAAGCTGATTTAACTTTTACAAAATTGCTTCTGAAACTCAAACAAACGACGAAGAGTATATCGTGTCTAATTTGGATCCTTAAACCTTTGGTTGTATAAAAGCGAACATGGAATTTGATTTTAGATAAAAAAAATAATCACAAAAAAAAGATCTCTTTTAAAAACGAATTCAACATTACCTTGACGTCGAGTTAATTATATTGCCATGCCACGCTACGTGAAAATACATCCATGTATTCCGGGTGTAAATGGCGCTCACCAGATCGCTTGTCCTTTAAAAGAATAAACAGAAAACAGTATAGTTTAAAGATACACAAATTTGTTTGATAAAAAGTATTCTCATCAGGCAACATATCTACGTCGTTGTCGTCTCCCGATTGTGGTATTAGTTTCTCAAGCAAATTGGTGGAAGCAAAGGAACTCCGTTAATTATTCCATTGAGATGTTGTGTCCTTTCTACAAAATTAAACTGTTTATGTTTATGTGAACTGATTCACATCGTTCTTATTGCCACTACACAATATTCGCTTAACAATTTTCTTCAATGATCATATTGATACATATTTTAATAAAAAATTCTAACGAAAACAATTTTTATTTAACTTATCTGTTTGTTTACAATTCTGTTTAGACTGGCAAAAGACACGACACACGGCAGAAAGTTGTCAAAAAGCGCTCACACAACTCCAAAAAAAAATCAACCTCGTTTTATGTTCGTTTTTACAAGAAAAATCTGAGATCAAATCTGAAAATTAAAAACGAATTCGACATAAGGTATTTTATTTTCCGATTTCTATAATGAAAGCTTCAAAAACAAAAATAAAAATACAAACTGACATAAGATTGTCCAAATTGTCATCGCCCAATTTGGAACAGGAAGTCCCATTATACTCGCGTTCATTTTTTAGATCGATAGCATATAGATAATTTGATATAAATCCGTTTTGCACTTTGATGAACTGTAAACTTGAATAAATGTACGATATTTAAACAATTGTTTATAACTAATTAGTTAAGGTTTTCCAAATTCTGGAAATTTGTAAGGAGTTTACTGAAATAATTCTTAAATTTGGAAAACCTTTTTCAGAATTTGGAAAAGCATATTTAAAAAGTTATGGACATTTGTTTCACAGAGATATTTTTGAGAATTTTTTGTATGGGTAATTCTTAAAATTTTAAAAAATTGTTTATAACTAATTAATTAAGGTTTTCCAAATTCTGGAAATTTGTAAGGAGTTTACTGAAATAATTCTTAAATTTGGAAAACCTTTTTCAGAATTTGGAAAAGCATATTTAAAAAGTTATGGACATTTGTTTCACAGAGATATTTTTGAGAATTTTTTGTATGGGTAATTCTTAAAATTTTAAAAAATTGTTTATAACTAATTAATTAAGGTTTTCCAAATTCTGGAAATTTGTAAGGAGTTTACTGAAATAATTCTTAAATTTGGAAAACCTTTTTCAGAATTTGGAAAAGCATATTTAAAAAGTTATGGACATTTGTTTCAGAGATATATTTTTGAGAATTTTTTGTATGGGTAATTCTTAAAATTTAAAAAAATTGTTTATAACTAATCAATTAAGGTTTTCCAAATTCTGGAAATTTGTAAGGAGTTTACTGAAATAAGTCTTAAATTTGGAAAACCTTTTTCAGAATTTGGAAAAGCATATTTAAAAAGTTATGGTCATTTGTTTCAGAGATATATTTTTGAGAATTTTTTGTATGGGTAATTCTTAAAAATTTAAAAAATTGTTTATAACTAATTAATTAAGGTTTTCCAAATTCTGGAAATTTGTAAGGAGTTTACTGAATTAATTCTTAAATTTGGAAAACCTTTTTCAGAATTTGGAAAAGCATATTTAAAAGGTTATGGACATTTGTTTCAGAGATATATTTTTGAGAATTTTTTGTATGGGTAATTCTTAAAAATTTAAAAAATTGTTTATAACTAATTAATTAAGGTTTTCCAAATTCTGGAAATTTGTAAGGAGTTTACTGAATTAATTCTTAAATTTGGAAAACCTTTTTCAGAATTTGGAAAAGCATATTTAAAAAGTTATGGACATTTGTTTCACAGAGATATTTTTGAGAATTTTTTGTATGGGTAATTCTTAAAATTTTAAAAAATTGTTTATAACTAATTAATTAAGGTTTTCCAAATTCTGGAAATTTGTAAGGAGTTCACTGAAATAATTCTTAAATTTGGAAAACCTTTTTCAGAATTTGGAAAAGCATATTTAAAAAGTTATGGACATTTGTTTCACAGAGATATTTTTGAGAATTTTTTGTATGGGTAATTCTTAAAATTTTAAAAAATTGTTTATAACTAATTAATTAAGGTTTTCCAAATTCTGGAAATTTGTAAGGAGTTTACTGAAATAATTCTTAAATTTGGAAAACCTTTTTCAGAATTTGGAAAAGCATATTTAAAAAGTTATGGACATTTGTTTCAGAGATATATTTTTGAGAATTTTTTGTATGGGTAATTCTTAAAATTTAAAAAAATTGTTTATAGCTAATCAATTAAGGTTTTCCAAATTCTGGAAATTTGTAAGGAGTTTACTGAAATAATTCTTAAATTTGGAAAACCTTTTTCAGAATTTGGAAAAGCATATTTAAAAAGTTATGGACATTTGTTTCAGAGATATATTTTTGAGAATTTTTTGTATGGGTAATTCTTAAAATTTTAAAAAATTGTTTATAACTAACTAATTAAGCTTTTCCAAATTCTGGAAATTTGTAAGGAGTTTACTGAATTGATTCTTAAATTTGGAAAACCTTTTTCAGAATTTGGAAAAGCATATTTAAAAAGTTATGGACATTTGTTTCACAGAGATATTTTTGAGAATTTTTTGTATGGGTAATTCTTAAAATTTTAAAAAATTGTTTATAACTAACTAATTAAGCTTTTCCAAATTCTGGAAATTTGTAAGGAGTTTACTGAATTGATTCTTAAATTTGGAAAACCTTTTTCAGAATTTGGAAAAGCATATTTAAAAAGTTATGGACATTTGTTTCACAGAGATATTTTTGAGAATTTTTTGTATGGGTAATTCTTAAAATTTTAAAAAATTGTTTATAACTAATTAATTAAGGTTTTCCAAATTCTGGAAATTTGTAAGGAGTTTACTGAAATAATTCTTAAATTTGGAAAACCTTTTTCAGAATTTGGAAAAGCATATTTAAAAAGTTATGGACATTTGTTTCACAGAGATATTTTTGAGAATTTTTTGTATGGGTAATTCTTAAAATTTTAAAAAATTGTTTATAACTAATTAATTAAGGTTTTCCAAATTCTGGAAATTTGTAAGGAGTTTACTGAAATAATTCTTAAATTTGGAAAACCTTTTTCAGAATTTGGAAAAGCATATTTAAAAGGTTATGGACATTTGTTTCAGAGATATATTTTTGAGAATTTTTTGTATGGGTAATTCTTAAAAATTTAAAAAATTGTTTATAACTAATTAATTAAGGTTTTCCAAATTCTGGAAATTTGTAAGGAGTTTACTGAATTAATTCTTAAATTTGGAAAACCTTTTTCAGAATTTGGAAAAGCATATTTAAAAAGTTATGGACATTTGTTTCACAGAGATATTTTTGAGAATTTTTTGTATGGGTAATTCTTAAAATTTTAAAAAATTGTTTATAACTAATTAATTAAGGTTTTCCAAATTCTGGAAATTTGTAAGGAGTTTACTGAAATAATTCTTAAATTTGAAAAACCTTTTTCAGAATTTGGAAAAGCATATTTAAAAAGTTATGGACATTTGTTTCACAGAGATATTTTTGAGAATTTTTTGTATGGGTAATTCTTAAAAATTTAAAAAATTGTTTATAAGTAATTAATTAAGGTTTTCCAAATTCTGGAAATTTGTAAGGAGTTTACTGAAATAATTCTTAAATTTGGAAAACCTTTTTCAGAATTTGGAAAAGTATATTTAAAAAGTTAAGGACATTTGTTTCACAGAGATATTTTTGAGAATTTTTTGTATGGGTAATTCTTAAAATTTTAAATATGTTTATAACTAATTTATTAAGGTTTTCCAAATTCTGAAAATTTAAGAGGAGTTTATTTAACTAATTTTAAAATTTGAAAATTCATTTTTATTATTTGGAAAAGTTTATGTTTAAAGTTTTTGATAATTTAATTTTTATCTGCATTGTTTCTTGAAAAGGTTCAACATTTAAATATACGTTAATAACGAATTTATTAAGGTTTTCAAAATCTGAAAACTTCTAACGAGCTCAGTCACAAGATTTATAAATATTGAAAATTATTTAAATGAAATTTTTTTTAACATATAAATAATGAAGATTAGCTATTATATTAAGGTTTTTTAAATTATAAAAACTCATAAAGAGTGTTAAAATTGATTTCAAAATTTTGCAGTTACTATTAAGAATTTGAAAATTATAAATTAATTATTCATAAACAATTATTTTCGCGTTGATATTTTTTTAAGAGAATACCTTACGAATTAATAAAAAAAAAAAAACTCGTTTTTACTGGCAGATGTAAGCCCATTTTTATGTCCCAACGTGTCCTAATGCGTTACGTTACGAGTATTTGTTTATAGATTCTGTCAATACTTTTACATTTTTGTTGTTTATTATTAAATTACACTTTTCCAAATTCTAAAAATGGTTTTCCAAATTTGTCCAAACTGTTCCCCATCGATTGACACCAAAAAAGTCTAATTTTGTTTCTATGTGCTGCTAACTATACGCCAAACCATTAATTGTTAATAACTTTTAAACTATAGTTTTCCAAATTCTAAAAATGGTTTTCCAAATTTTTCCAAATGTTTTCCAAATTCGGGGCACCAAAAAAATCAAAATTCCCGACATAGTGCTGCTAACTATACGCCCGTACATTGTGATCTTCATGAGGATAAACATCAGAGTTAAGGTATACTTTTAAGTCTGTTAGATCACAATGATCAAACGTTGAAGGATCAGCAGAAAGTTTTTTTTATTATTTCCAGTTTGTAGAGAAAGAACAATAAACCGGCGTTGTTGTCTTTACGTTCCAGATGTGGTGATCAGAGCTTGGCAGCGTGGGGTATTCATAAAGATCCCAGTTTCGAAAAGCAATTTTCATAAAATTATTTTTGTTTATAGATTTGTATAAATTCAATTTTATGGAATCTGATAAAGTCACATGTGGTACTTTTCATAGTACCTTTTTAAGTTGTACTTTAACATTTTCATCAGTTGGTGAAATTAGTGCATTTTCATCAATTTTGGCACGTATGATAATAAGCTCATGTCTAGCATTTGGAATGACTATTTTTATAATCTTCGCGAACCCCAAAAGTTTGTTCAATCGAATAAATTTATATCTTCTATCTCATATGAACCAATAGGAAAATGTATAACACTATCAGCAAAATGCAGCAAATTATTAAATTCGTCAATATTTGGTATAGAGTTATATGTTTGGAAATTTGTAAGCCCGCAAATATAATAAGATTTCAGTACAATTGGTGGAAAATACTCTGCGTTAAGACTTGTTTCATTACCACTTAAAGTTAGTGTTAACGACATCTTGATTAAAAGACAAATGACAAGTTTTTGATTTTTCATATAGTTTTATTCATTTCTATTTAAAGTTTGGAAAACATTTTGACATTGTTCTAATAAAAACCTTAAGCATAAATGACCACAAATAAAGGCATTAAAATCTTGTTCTTGAATATAATTATAATTAATTTGATTACCAAGATATCTTATGACTTCAGTTGGTGGTCTTAAATTTCCGAAACTGTCAAAGTATTTTACAATGTTTCTTTCCTTATTTATAATATATGCTACCCAATGAGTACCCATACATTCATTATCCAAATTTAAAACACCACACTCTTTATCAAATTATATTTTCGGTAATGAGTCTCGCATAAAAACTCCTCTAAAATGTTTTAAGTGTTTCTTTCCAAATATTTGAATATCGAAATTGTTTAAGGCTCGTTAAGGCAGCAGATCAATTAGTTTTTTTTGTGTTAGGTGTGTTTAAAAAAAGACCAAGTCCTTTTTTATATGGTTGTAAATATAATCCATTTCCTTGAATAGAAACAGCTTCCATAGCCTTATTATGTCGTTTGTTTTCTTCGAGCATTCTTTTAGCAGCACGTACATTATTGAGAGCTTTTGCAACACCAGCTGCTCCACCTACTAAAGATCCAACAGCTGATAAGCCAGCGAGAACGGGGGCAAGAAACGGGAGAAAACCTCCATTCTTTGGGAGTGGTATTATTCTTGGTGTTTGAATATGTTTTATTTTTCTTATTTTTAGTAACATGTTTTGCAGCTTTCACAGCAATGTTAGCCATAGATGTTGTACCACAACAATTGATATTGTTTTTAATAGCATTTCTTGCTTCGGTTATAGCTTCTCAAATATATTTATTTTGCAAGTCTTTTTTTTACTTTTTCTTATAGTTTTGGATTTATTTTCTTTATTACCCATACCAAATTTTGTCTTAGCTTTCATCATCTTAGTGACTATCAATCAATCGCTTTTAATCTTTTCCACGCCTCCTCGGTTAAAATTTTATCGGCAACGTGTCGACCTTGAACAGACCTGCTCTTAGAATATGCAATATCATGTAAACGGCAAGCCTCATCGAGTTGGTTAATTCCTTTATCTCCTCTGCGTAAACGTTCTTCCAATTTAGTTTCGGGACCATAGTAATTATGAGAAGGAATATGTACCTACTTTAAATGGTAATTTATCTATAACTGTATTCAAAAGTTTTTTTCCTTTAAATGGTTTTCTTTTTCTTTGAGTTAGGATGTTATAATCAATCATATTATGATTTACACACCGTCTTAGTTGACTGTTGAAGTGCATATGATTTCTAGAATATGAAAATGATATGTTCTATTGTGAAAGCTGTTAGAAGTCTTAACAATGTATACTTCGTAAGACAACCAGATATTATTAAAGTAAAACAATTAATTCTTGCATTATTTTTTTTTCATAAACTAAACATATTTACACATAACAATTAATTTTTGCGTAGTTTTTCTTATGTTATTCATAAACTAAACATATTTACATATTAAATTTTTTTTTTTTACAATTGACGTTTTTATTCAATATTGAAATTCTTAGTAACTTAACATTTAATTATTAAAATAAAAAGTATATACAATTCACATTTATTTTTTAGTGAATAACTGGTTTGTTGTTTATATTAAATTTAAATTTTATTTTGGGGAATGTTTTTGTGCCCCCAAGCAAGGGTGCTGATGTTATCATCAGAAATATATCTTTTAGAATCTTTGAAACTTAACTTAAGTTTATTCAAATTTTCTGTATAAATAGTATGCAACCTGCTTCTAAAATTAAGCAAACTTTCACATTTTTCGATATGGTCCAACAAACACCTCTTATAATCGTCTATTCTTAGACGTTTGGTAACTGATCCTTTGACTCCTTTCGCTTTTTGAACGGATTTTGAATTTTGAACCGTAAATGAGTACATTTTTGCTCTAAGACCAACAAATTCCAACATTTTATTCCCACATGTTTCATCTTTGAACATACCCAAGACTTTGTTATTCAACTTAGGAATATTAGTTGTGTTCGTCTACTTTTTCGGTTGTTTTAGGAAAACTGTCAAACTTTGAAGAGTGGGGATGAAATCTCTCAGAAAATAATAAATTTGCTCAAAAGTAAAGGAACGCTTTGTGGAGGAAAATAGGGAAACTTTTTAAACGACAAAAAAATTAAAATTTAACTAAACGAAATGGATCAAATAAGTGCAGATGAAATAAAAATTGTGATGGGAACCAATTTATTAGGCCATTGTAAGGTCATTTTATTATTTAATTTGGATATAACTTTACAATTTTTTTTTATTTAAAATTCTTCAAATACGAACAAAACGTCAAATTTCAGATGTACTTTTGAGTTTGACAGAATTCACATTTTCTCCCCCAAGAATTTTTTTGGTTTAAAATAGGGAACTAAGGGGAAATATTTTTCTCTCTCGCAACATGTCTCTTCTCCCGAAAACTCTCGAAAATGTAAGTAAACGAACAACATTTGCGTAAAATTGTGCAAAATAGTCTGTTTTAGGGAGTAGACGAACACAACTATTATGTTGATTGTTGGGCTGAAAGTTGTACCTATAAAACCTTAACGGTATATCATCCAAAATACCTGAATTAAAGTCTTCGGTATTTATGGTATATATGAATGAATCGGTATTCATATAATTAAGTACCACATTTTCATTATACTTTGGTTTCATATAATCATAATGGAAAACATACATTAAAAATTTTGAAAGCTCAAGTATTATAAAACCTAAGTAAATGGGTTTGTTTAGAGTAATGTTGCGTTTTTTTCATTTATATGGCAAGCAATGTATTTGCATCATCTTCATTATTATCACTTACGAATTGCAAAGAGCTGTGAAAGTTGGGTTTCGCAATCAAGGCCCCTGCACCCAACGATTTTCTTTTATTTTCCCATCGTGTGACAATTCTAACATCAGTGCACTTCTCAATATTTTTCATTGATAGTGATATTTCCATAAATAGTGAGATTCATATGTTTGTAAAATCTTTTCTGAAATTCAGTTTTGGATTTTTGTTTTAGATTAGTATTATAAGAAATATATTTTTCTAACCATTTTGACTGTCTGAATTTCAGCACACGATGGACTTTCTTTAATTGCAAACCATGCTTCAATGCTTGCTTTAAACTTTGTAAATGAATTACAAAGTTAAGTTTTGGTAGAAAACTTGCTTCCAAATTTTTAGATGTGGATCCTGGTGTGGATATGTTTTCAGGACAAAGAGGTAAATCCTGGTGAAGTTCATGAAGAGTATCCGGGTATTCAAAATCAACTTTTCAAACACATCCCACATAATTATCATCGATATAATTTATAAAATCCAATGAAAATAATTCAGGATCTTGCCATTCAAAACCTCCATAAGGAAGATTTTGAGACCTCGCACAACCATATAAATTATTTGCATCCAAATAAATCAAATACGATGACAGTTTTTGAGAATCATAGCATTCGATAAATTTGTTAATGTAAGAAGTTGTACTTCTCAACATCAGTCAAGAGTTACAATTCTACTTTAGTCATTCTAAGCATTGCTTCCCAAGATAAACCAGGTGAAGTGTAATAACGACAAGGATCCAATTTATATGAATGCTTACAAACTGTTCTGAAGTTTTAAAAAATATCTGCGAGCAACACAACATCCCTTTTGAGATAAATCTCCAAATAATCTTTCAAAGTCTTACATTGGAAATGATTCCATATATTTATGGCTAACTGGTAATCTTCAGTTGAACATTCCACATTAGTCAGTTTGTTGAAAAACTTAGACCTTGTAGGAAGACATGTTTCATTTAACTTAGACCATGAATCTCGAAGGGATTTAAAAAATAAATGCGAATCATAACCATATATTATGCAAAAAATTGGGAAAAAATTAGGGGTATTAAATTTAATATTTCATGCATTATTTGCTGCTTCTCGATATTCCCCTGTCAAATGACAGTGGTCCCTCACTTTGCGCTCAACAATATTTTTTTCCCACATATGTAGCACATCCTTGCCATCTGGAATAATTCTTCCTGGTAGTGTTCGAGGGTCTTCATTGGCTTCACAATACTTAAATATTTGATATAATTTTCTGTGCTGTGTTTTTCACCATTTATTCCCTCAGAAAATCCAAAGACATTTACACTTAACACATTTTTTCCCTCAAAAGTTTTTATTTCGGGAAGCTCCATAGGAAATGTCAATCCACTAAAGTCCAGTATGATATTTTCTAGGACAATTATTTCACTGGAGATATCTGATGCTTGATAATAAGATGATGTTCGATCTTTATTTTCAACATCTCTGTGTAATGCGGATATAATTGCCCACTTAAAACAATAAATATCATTGTTTTTATATTGATAACAGCTTTTGTGCTATAAATATATTTAGGTTAATTTAGATAACTAGAACCTTTTAATGGTTGATATTTATTGACATTAACCTCGACTGCCTTGGTTTTTATGAGGAGGGTCCATCCACTGTCTTTTTCTTGGAAATCATCCATTTTCTGAAGAATGATATCCTTCATTTCATCCAGTTTTGGGTTGATTTCTATTTCAAGAAAAGCAGACCTCATTTCGGTAGCCATTGATTTTACATCAATTGACATATCATCATCATACTTATCTTCAGATATTCTGCGAAAAGTTCAACGTTAAACTTTATTGATTTGTGCTCGCATATTTTTTCATAAAGTATTTCAAGAATCATTGGCTTGCTGTCATCAATAAATACTCTTGGGTCCAGCTCACATTTATTTCTATTTTTAATGGAAAACGAATTGATACAGTTTTTGAGAGCAGGGCACTATTGCACAAACAACTTATCACTTATCTTTTAGCAACTTATCATAAATTTTGAAAATAGACTTCCAACAACTGAAAAACGTGTTGATTACAGAAGAACTTGCGCAAAACTGAAGAGAACCAATCCAGTCGAAAAAATCTTTTTGGGAAAACTTTATCAACACTATGAATCCATCATTGGACTCAAGAACCTTATGGAATAGAATACGCTCAATACACTCTTCAAGATCACGTCAAGATTTTCCGTATATGTTCTTAGATGATAGAATAGAGAATGTTCCTGAAATTATAGCGAATGTATTTGCAACCAATCGGAAGAAATATAGTGAAAACAACACCTACTAATAATTTTGAACTAAATGCACTTCCAGCACATAGAAATCAGTGCGACCTTCTTGTCGAAGAAATTTCACGAGTGGAACTTGACATAACAAGGTACAACTCCTGGCGAAGATAAGGTAACGTACAGTATGGTCAAACAATGTTCGGACAACCTCAAAGAAAGAATCTGCTTGTTATATATTAACATGTTATTGACTGGCGTTTTTCCACATGATTGGAAAAGAGCACAGCTCAAACCAGTTCTGAAAAGCTCTAGGAATAGGCATAGTTTTGATGAGTATCGCCCTATTTCACTGCTTCCTGTTCTCTCCAACATTTTTCAAAACATTATTGCGAGACGAATTAGTTGATTGGCAGAAAAAAGAGCAAATCCAGAACAACATGCATTAAGACAGAACCGAGGAGTTCATACTCTAACACATCTGCTAGAGCACAGGCTTGAGTAAAATCTATCTAAGACAAAGCTGTTGTCATGTCATCTGACTTAGAGAAGGCATTTGACCACATCACAACAGTTCCAGTTCTTAAACGGATGCCCGAGCGGGAAATTCCACATAAAATCCTTAAAACCATTATGTCTTTTATGACCGGAAGAACATTTGGAGTAAAGATAGATGGGTACAACTCTGCATTCTATAAACCAGACAATGGGATTCCACAAGGATCGCTCCTTTCAATGCTTACATTGATTCACTAATAGACAAAATTTCGCAACCATCTATTGATTTAGATTTTGTTAGAGTCTATGCCGACAACATTTACGTAGTAGCCACAGGTGACCCGACAAGAACTAATACTATTTTAGAAACTGCAGATACCGCCATTCATACATAGGTGCTGTCGTGCCTCCCTCGAAAATCTACCTTCTCCATCTTTACAGGAAAAGAAATTGTCAACCGCCTTCTTTGGCCTTTCAAAAGAATTAAAAATTCTCGGAATTGCCTTTAGTGGAAATTTAAAATGGAATATTCAGGTGAAAAAAAGTATTTAATCAATAGAAGCAACGGAATGATATCCTTAAAATGATATGCTCTAAGAAAAAGGACCTCATCTAGAAACAGCGCTGAGAATAAGAATACCAAAAGTCCTTGTGGAAAGTACCTTGCAACATGGTGTTACTATCTATATGTGGACCACAATAAAAAAAACTGACACCGCAATCCACAGCTGTTTCGCACAGCTTCTAGAGCACCAAAAGCAATGAGAATAGAAGCTTTCCGATTAAAAACTGCCTATCAATCTTTTCAGAACTTTGGAAAGGAGAGAAGTGTGAATTTGGCTAGCCAGGCTCTAGCTGTCCCAGTGCAACATTGCTCAAGAAATAATTTCATCGCAAAAAGCAAAGCCGAACACTTCTACTTCTGCTCTTAATAGAATTCTTACTCTTGTTCCTTCGCAAATGAATTATCACTCTGAGCCAGTTCTTGAAGCAGGAAGGTTCCAGGTAGATGGTTAAACTTAAAACCTAATGCTTTGTTTCAAATGTTTCACCAAGAATCGATCAACAACACCAACGCTGACAAAATATTTTACACGGATGGATCAAAAAAAGATAACAACTCATCATATGCAGTAGTTGAATTAAACCAGAATGTACACTTACGCTTTGGCAAGGACTTCTTCCGAATGAGGTAGGAAGCTACATAGCAGAATTGGCAGCAATCCTTAAGGCTATATCTTTCGCTCAAACGCACAGTGGAAGTAGTTTAATTCTATCAGATAACCTGGGAATACTTGTGGGTCCTAAGAATGAAACCAATACATGCCCGACTATTGATCTTATAAGAAGCAAATTAAATGGATACCGGGCATACTGCAATCAGAGGAAACGAAGCTGCAGACCTCGCTGCTAAAAATGCCAGTAACTATCAGCTGATTTTTGAATCTCCAAACTTCTACCAACTCACCCGAAGAATATTCTTTAAAACAAGAACTGGCACAGATTTGGGATAGTTGCCAAACATTTCTTCACGACCACAATCCCCATTACACACGTATCTCGTACAATAACGAGTATTCAAGAGAAGATTGCATACAATTACTGCGGATCAGACTTGGAAAAACTCTTTTCTCCACTCGACATATGTACAACAACGATCCTCCGGAAGTATGTAACCATTGTCATTGTATCTTTTTCGAATGCCCCTTATCGCGCCAAATAGATCAAGCATCAAGAACATCACTATCTGACCAATTAGCAAAAATATTAAACCCAGAAGACATCACATCAGTTCAACGGATAAAAATGGTGCAAATGCTCATAATAAATTTTATGAAATATAAGATTCTTTTATTTTCTCTCTCATCTTTCTTTAAATGCTTTTTCTCTTAATGATTCCAGTAAAGTAAGTTTCCGTTCTTACAAAGCCAACCCTACAGAGGAAAATCGGAAAAAGCACAAACAAGCAAGAAACTCATGCAACTCCGTTATTGAAAGAACCAAATTTTTGCATGACCAAAAATTACGGCAAAAAATTCTGCAGTGTCCCAAAGGCAGTAAAAATTTTTGGTCATTTGTAAAAAATATTAAAAACTCCTCAACATCTTCGGTTCCAACGCTCATCGACAGTAACAAACCAATTGTTTACTCTTCAGAGAAGGCAAACTTGCTCGCCGCCCATTTCGCTGCTAGCTCCACGCTGCCGCATAGCAACGTTGCCCCTCCTGTACTTGAGAATGTAAATTTTTCCATGGGACAGATTTTTTTCCGCACTCGTACAGTAGCAAGAGTTCTCAAAGATCTCGATATACACAAATCCGCTGGCCCGGATGGTATACCCCCGATTCTTCTGAAGAGGTGTTCTTCCACTCTGGCAAAGCCACTGCGTAAGCTTTTCCATCGCTCCTACTCTTCTGGAATCTTTCCTAGAAGATGGAAAACAGCATTTGTCCAGCCTGTCCCTAAGAAAGGTGACCCATCCTCCCCCTCTTTCTACCGACCCATAGCACTGACATCCCTTCTTTCTAAGGTCATGGAAACACTGATTAACCGTCAGCTTAAGGAATATCTCGAAGATCGTAAGCTTCTCCATGACCGTCAGTATGGCTTCCGCAGCAACCGTTCCACTGGTGATCTGATGGCATATCTCACCGAACAGTTTAACAAATCTTTACATCGCTTTGGTGAAAGTAAGATTATTGCTCTTGATATCTCCAAGGCATTTGATAGAGTTTGGCATGAAGCTCTCTTATCGAAAATGCGTGCTTTTGGGATCGATAATACTCTTGTTCGTTGGATTAGAAGCTATCTTCTGGACCGTTCAATACAAGTTGTATTGGACGGATTCAAGTCTGATTCCCATAAAATAAATGCTGGTGTGCCCCAGGGCTCTGTTCTATCTCCGACTCTTTTCCTCATTTTTATAAATGATCTTCTGTCTGTTACTTCTAATCCACTTAACTGTTTTGCTGACGACTCTACCCTCAGCTTTTTATATTCGTTCGATAATTCACGTCCTTCGCCTTCGGACGTACAATTGCAACGGTGCCGTATGTCAAGCTCATTAAACTCCGATTTATACAGCATTGTCAAATGGGGTAATAGGAATCGTGTGGAGTTTAATGCTTCGAAAACTCAATGCTGTCTTCTGTCGTTAAAGCTTAACATTCCCCCAATGCCATTGTCCATGAATGGCACTTACATCGAAGAAACCGAAAAGCTCTCAGTACTCGGTATGTGTGTCAACGACGACCTCCGTTGGAACGACCATATATTTGAAATCGCTAAGAATGCTGCTAAGTGCTTAGGTTTTCTGTATCGGTGTAAGAAGTATTTTTCCCCATCTGGTCTGGCTACAATTTATAAAGCGTTTATACGCCCTAAACTCGAGTATAACTCCCACCTGTGGCAGGTGCTTCACAAACATCGCTTCACCTGCTTGATAGAATACAAAATCGAGCGTTAAGATTGATAGGAAATAGAACTGCCGCTGAAACAATTGCCCCTCTCGAACACCGACGCAATGTTTCATGTCTTTCCTTATTTTATCGTTTCTTTTATAAAAAATGTTCACTCGAGGTAGCCAGCTGCATTCCTCCCCTTAAAAGTTTCGCCCGTAATACTCGTCTTGCTAGGAATGCCCATCAGTTCACCCATGAGCCCAATTTCGGACGTACCGTGAAATATAGGGATTCTTTTTTTAGCCGTACAACACGACTTTGGAATGGTTTACCCGGCGAGATTTTCCCTTGCCATTTCAATTTGCAAGCATTCAAAACCAATGTTAATCGACACCTCCTATCTCTCCCCTCCCTATCTTCCTATTGCCTGCGCAGTGTGTTACATTAAAAGGGAAACAAATAGTCCCTTGTGCGCACGTTAATTATAAAAAAAAAAAAAAAAAAAAATTCAAATAATAAGTTAAAAAGTATGTACATATTTTAAAAATATCTCTTGAAAAATATTAATATTTTTTTTTTCTTTTTTTGTTTTTTTTTTTTTTTTTTTATAATTAACGCGCGCACAAGGGACTATTTGTTTCCCTTTTAATGTAACACACTGCGCGGGCATTAGGAAGATAGGGAGGGGAGAGATAGGAGGTGTCGATTAACATTGGTTTTGAATGTTTGCAAATTGAAATGGCAAGGGAAAATCTCGCCGGGTAAACCATTCCAAAGTCGTGTTGTGCGGCTAAAAAAAGAATCCCTATATTTCACGGTACGTCCGAAATTGGGCTCAAGGGTGAACTGATGGGCATTCCTAGCAAGACGAGTATTACGGGCGAAACTTTTAAGGGGAGGAATGCAGCTGGCTACCTCGAGTGAACATTTTTTATAAAAGAAACGATAAAATAAGGAAAGACATGAAACATTGCGTCGGTGTTCGAGAGGGGCAATTGTTTCAGCGGCAGTTCTATTTCCTATCAATCTTAACGCTCGATTTTGTATTCTATCAAGCAGGTGAAGCGATGTTTGTGAAGCACCTGCCACAGGTGGGAGTTATACTCGAGTTTAGGGCGTATAAACGCTTTATAAATTGTAGCCAGACCAGATGGGGAAAAATACTTCTTACACCGATACAGAAAACCTAAGCACTTAGCAGCATTCTTAGCGATTTCAAATATATGGTCGTTCCAACGGAGGTCGTCGTTGACACACATACCGAGTACTGAGAGCTTTTCGGTTTCTTCGATGTAAGTGCCATTCATGGACAATGGCATTGGGGGAATGTTAAGCTTTAACGACAGAAGACAGCATTGAGTTTTCGAAGCATTAAACTCCACACGATTCCTATTACCCCATTTGACAATGCTGTATAAATCGGAGTTTAATGAGCTTGACATACGGCACCGTTGCAATTGTACGTCCGAAGGCGAAGGACGTGAATTATCGAACGAATATAAAAAGCTGAGGGTAGAGTCGTCAGCAAAACAGTTAAGTGGATTAGAAGTAACAGACAGAAGATCATTTATAAAAATGAGGAAAAGAGTCGGAGATAGAACAGAGCCCTGGGGCACACCAGCATTTATTTTATGGGAATCAGACTTGAATCCGTCCAATACAACTTGTATTGAACGGTCCAGAAGATAGCTTCTAATCCAACGAACAAGAGTATTATCGATCCCAAAAGCACGCATTTTCGATAAGAGAGCTTCATGCCAAACTCTATCAAATGCCTTGGAGATATCAAGAGCAATAATCTTACTTTCACCAAAGCGATGTAAAGATTTGTTAAACTGTTCGGTGAGATATGCCATCAGATCACCAGTGGAACGGTTGCTGCGGAAGCCATACTGACGGTCATGGAGAAGCTTACGATCTTCGAGATATTCCTTAAGCTGACGGTTAATCAGTGTTTCCATGACCTTAGAAAGAAGGGATGTCAGTGCTATGGGTCGGTAGAAAGAGGGGGAGGATGGGTTACCTTTCTTAGGGACAGGCTGGACAAATGCTGTTTTCCATCTTCTAGGAAAGATTCCAGAAGAGTAGGAGCGATGGAAAAGCTTACGCAGTGGCTTTGCCAGTGTGGAAGAACACCTCTTCAGAAGAATCGGGGGTATACCATCCGGGCCAGCGGATTTGTGTATATCGAGATCTTTGAGAACTCTTGCTACTGTACGAGTGCGGGAAAAAATCTGTCCCATGGAAAAATTTACATTCTCAAGTACAGGAGGGGCAACGTTGCTATGCGGCAGCGTGGAGCTAGCAGCGAAATGGGCGGCGAGCGAGTTTGCCTTCTCTGAAGAGTAAACAATTGGTTTGTTACTGTCGATGAGCGTTGGAACCGAAGATGTTGAGGAGTTTTTAATATTTTTTACAAATGACCAAAAATTTTTACTGCCTTTAGGACACTGCAGAATTTTTTGCCGTAATTTTTGGTCATGCAAAAATTTGGTTCTTTCAATAACGGAGTTGCATGAGTTTCTTGCTTGTTTGTGCTTTTTCCGATTTTCCTCTGTAGGGTTGGCTTTGTAAAAACGGAAACTTACTTCTTTGAACCTGATAGCTTCTTTACACTCAGAATTAAACCAAGACTTTTCTTTAGGTTTGATGCTTTTTACTCTGTTAGGAATAAAAGCACGCATCCCTAGAAGAATCACATTTGTGATCATTTCAGCACTGGCATCAATGTCACTATCGAGAAAGCATAGTGACCAGTTAAAGTTTCGGAAAAAAATATTCAGACCGTCCCAGTTGGCTTTCTCGTATTGCCAAACGGTCCTGGTGGGAAGTTTTTCTTTAACTGGATGGGTGGAGGATGAGAAATTAGCTGAAATGACACAATGGTCTGAAGTGCCAAATGGAGAAGTCACACTAATGGTATATTTATCAGGGTGAGAAGTAAGAAACAAGTCAAGAGTATGGGCGACTTGCCCAGCAACATCCGGTATACGCGTTGGCACATCGATCAGTTGGGTAAGGTGATGTAACCCGGCAAAGAGCTCGACATGCCTTCCTTCGGGTGTTGTCTGACCAGAATAGCGGAGCCAATTGGAATTATGTACATTGAAATCGCCCATAATAACGATTTCAGTGCGAGGACAAAGGGAAACAATTTTCGAGATGGAATCAGACAGCGCATCAAACTCGTTACAAGTGGAATTGCTGTCGAGATTTGGACTTCTGTAAATAAAACAATAATGAATGACATGCTTGCGGACAGTGAATTTGAGCCACAAGAAGTTAAAGTCCGTGTTGGAACATTGCCCATATTGGGGAAGGCTCTGGCAAGCAATATCATTCCTAACATAGACCACGAGACCATGATGGGAAAAGAGTAATGGCACCAAGCTATACCCATGTAGAACAAACTCTGATAAATCAGTATTTACTCCAACCTGGGTTTCACTTAATGCCAAAACAGCTGGCCTGTATTGAACAGTGTAGACGTACAGGTGAAAGAAATTCTTTCTTATACCACGAACATTGGAATACACGACACAAAAATCACTTACCATTTCAAAATACTTACACACAAAACACAATTCTGACTAAGTCGAACCATGCAGTGAAAATCCAAAATTAATCTCTGTAATAAACAAACTGTCTTAGGTGTTATGCCCATAAGACAGCTTGCATACAAAAAATCAATTTAAATATTCAGCACAATAGGACAAACTCAGATGCCCTTATCCATTTACCGCAAGCATACGATGCCTACAGTAGATAAGAAAGAGGCAGTTAAGCTAAGCACAAAGGGTTGGGACAGATAGGAGGATAATTTGATTTGTTATGCAAGTGTGTATTATTATTTTTTTTTTCTTCCACAGCGCGAATGGGCATCTTATCTTCTTCCAACGACACGAGTGGATATTGTTATTTTCTTTACAGCACACGCGAGGGGTTTTTGCCAATTTCTCAAACGAGTGTGTAATATTATTTTTTTATCACTCGCGATAACAATGCGCAATAATTTTTTTTTTTTTTTTTTTTTTGACTTTTGTGTAATTAATTATGCGCGCACCTCGACGTGACGTCCTCTATGAGCTTAAGATCGACAATCTTGTTCTTGTTTTGTTTTGCTTTCACCTAAAAGACGGCGTCATTTATGGCCTTGTTGCCCTGATGCCTTTTTTATATAATTTGTAAATTTATTTTGTAAATTATTTGATCAAATAAATAAAATAGAATAAATAAGGCCTGAAATGTTCATATTTGTAAAACCCAAATTTTTACATGAGCAAAAAATTCGGCAAAAAATACTGCCATTTGTAAAAGAAGTAGAGAATTCTTCGTCATCATCAGCTTCTACGCTTGTCTTCAACGATACTCCTGCTGTCAGTTCTCAAAAAAAAGTAGATCTGCTTGCTGCCCGATTTGCGGCAAACTCAACACTGGCCGCAGGTTAGAACTGGACTCGAGAGCGTAAATGATTTTATGGGACCAATCTTCTTTCGCACTCGTTCAGTCGCAAGAGTATTGAAAGATCTCAATATAAATAAATCCGCTGGCCCGGATTGTATACCCGCTATTGTTCTGAAGAGGTGTTCTTCAACGCTGGCAAAACCTTTGCGTAAGCTTTTCCATCGGTACTATTTCTCTGGACTCTTTCCGAGTGCATGGAAAACAGCATTTGTCCAGCCTATCCCTAGAAAAGGCACCCTCAAACTGCCGACCAATTGCCCTAACGTCCCTTCTTTCTAAGGTCATGGAACGCTGATTAATTTTCAGCTTAAGAAATATCTCGAAGAACGAATGCTTCTTAGTGACCGGCAGTACGGCTTTCGTAGCAACAGATCCACTGGTGATCTGATGGTTTATCTCACCAAAAAGTGGAACCAATCTCTCCATCGTTTTGGTGAAAGCAAAATTATTGCACTTGATATTTCTAAGGCATTTGATAGAGTTTGGCATCAGGCCCTTTTATCGAAAATGCGTGCGTTTGGACTCGATGAATCTCTTCTTCCTTGGATTTGTATTTACCTTTCGAACCGCTCAATTCAAGTTGTATTGGACGGTTTCAAATTTGATATTCGCAAAATATATGCTGGTGTGCCCCAGAGTTTTTTTTTTGTCTCCGACTCTTTTCCTTATATTTATCAAGGACTTATTAATTGAAAGAACTAATTCAATCAATTGTTTTGCTGACGACAGTACTCTCAGCTTTTCATATTCGTTTCCAGATTCACATCCATGTTCTTCGGATGGTGGACTGCAACGGCAGCGTATGATAAGTTCATTAAATTCTGATCCTGACAGTATTGTACAATAGGGAATAAGAAATCGCGTAGAATTTAATGCTTCTAAAACTCAATGCTGTCTTTTGTCGTTAAAGCAAAACATACCTCTATTACCACTATCCATGAGCGGCACTTGCATTGACAAAACAGAATACCTTTCAGTTCTCGGTATGTGCATTACAGACCACCTTCTGTGGAATGACCACATATTTGGCATAGCTAAGAATGCTGCGAGGTGTTTAGGTTTCCTTCGAGGATGCAAGAAGTTCTTCACCCCGTCTGATCTGGCAAAAGTATATAAAGCATATATTCGACCGAAAATCGAGTATAATTCCCATATTTGGGCAGGTGCTCCTCTAACCCACTTACATTTCCTAGATAGAATTCAAAAAAGAACTTTGAAAATTAAAGGCGACCGAACAATAACAGAAACATTTACAACTCTTGAGCACCTTGGTAATGTTTCGTGTCTTTCGTTATTTTTGCTAGATTAAACATTTATTTTAGTGAAATTGACTGGGAACTGGGAACGAGATGTATGTCACTTTTATCGAAGTAATTTTTAATGGCATTGAACAGTTTGTCCCGGTTATTACTAAAAAACCATCTTTTAAACTTCCGTGGTTTAATAAAAGGTTAAAAAATTTAGAGAATGCAAAAAATAAGGCTTTTTAACGTTCTAAAATCGATAAAATCAGAAGATCGTGCTCGCTTTCTTCAGCTTCGAAAAGGATTTGATTTTTTTAAATAAATATTTGTATCATCAGCACATTAGTGCTGCTGAAAGCAAAATTAAAAAGAATAGTAAATCCTTTTGGGTCTTTCTAAACTCCAAACGTAAAAGCTCTTACTTACCAAAAGCAATGGAGCTTGATAATGAAAAGTCAAGCAATAAACAATCGTCTTGCCATCTTTTTGCTAAATATTTTCAATCAAGTTATAATTCTGATATCATCTAAAATAATAATGACTTATACTCAAAAATTCACCCCATTACAGATTTCAATTTAAAATGTTTTTCAGAACAAGACATTTTTGATGGTTTAAGAGAACTCGATTCAACAAAAAAAGCGGGAGTAGATAAAATCCCACCGGTCCTATTGTTTGAATGTGCCCAACACTGCTTTGCTCTTAAACTTATTTTTTTATAAGTCGTTATCAACTGGTGTTTTTATTGACGATTGGAAGTTATCGTTTGTCAACCCAATTTACAAAAGTGGCCTGAGACACCTCGTCAAAAATTAAAGACCAATATCAAAACCTTCCGCGGTACCAAAGATTTTTGAAAAGCTAGTGACTCAGAGGTTATTTTTCGCAGTCAAAGAATCAAAACAACATGGTTTCATTAGTGGCCGATCAACTTCAACAAATCTGTGCTTCTTTTCCCAATTTGCATTAAATCAATGGAGGAGAAAAAGTAAGTAGATGGCTAATACACAGATTTTGTTAAAGTATTTGACAGAGTGCATCACGAACTTTTATTGCTGTGATTTTTGTGTCGTGTATTCCAATGTTCGTGGTATAAGAAAGAATTTCTTTCACCTGTACGTCTACACTGTTCAATACAGGCCAGCTGTTTTGGCATTAAGTGAAACCCAGGTTGGAGTAAATACTGATTTATCAGAGTTTGCTCTACATGGGTATAGCTTGGTGCCATTACTCTTTTCCCATCATGGTCTCGTGGTCTATGTTAGGAATGATATTGCTTGCCAGAGCCTTCCCCAATATGGGCAATGTTCCAACACGGACTTTAACTTCTTGTGGCTCAAATTCACTGTCCGCAAGCATGTCATTCATTATTGTTTTATTTACAGGAGTCCAAATCTCGACAGCAATTCCACTTGTAACGAGTTTGATGCGCTGTCTGATTCCATCTCGAAAATTGTTTCCCTTTGTCCTCGCACTGAAATCGTTATTACGGGCGATTTCAATGTACACAATTCCAATTGGCTCCGCTATTCTGGTCAGACAACACCCGAAGGAAGGTATGTCGAGCTCTTTGCCGGGTTACATCACCTTACCCAACTGATCGATGTGCCAACGCGTATACCGGATGTTGCTGGGCAAGCCGCCCATACTCTTGACTTGTTTCTTACTTCTCACCCTGATAAATATACCATTAGTGTAACTTCTCCATTTGGCACTTCAGACCATTGTGTCATTTCAGCTAATTTCTCATCCTCCACCCATCCAGTTAAAGAAAAACTTCCCACCAGGACCGTTTGGCAATACGAGAAAGCCAACTGGGACGGCCTGAATATTTTTTTCCGAAACTTTAACTGGTCACTATGCTTCCTCGATAGTGACATTGATGCCAGTGCTGAAATGATCACAAATGTGATTCTTCTAGGGATGCGTGCTTTTATTCCTAACAGAGTAAAAAGCATCAAACCTAAAGAAAAGTCTTGGTTTAATTCTGAGTGTAAAGAAGCTATCAGGCTCAAAGAAGTAAGTTTCCGTTCTTACAAAGCCAACCCTTCAGAGGAAAATCGGAAAAAACACAAACAAGCAAGAAACTCATGCAACTCCGTTATTGAAAGAACCAAATTTTTGCATGACCAAAAATTACGGCAAAAAATTCTGCAGTGTCCCAAAGGCAGTAAAAATTTTTGGTCATTTGTAAAAAATATTAAAAACTCCTCAACATCTTCGGTTCCAACGCTCATCGACAATAACAAACCAATTGTTTACTCTTCAGAGAAGGCAAACTTGCTCGCCGCCCATTTCGCTGCCAGCTCCACGCTGCCGCATAGCAACGTTGCCCCTCCTGTACTTGAGAATGTAAATTTTTCCATGGGACAGATTTTTTTCCGCACTCGTACAGTAGCAAGAGTTCTCAAAGATCTCGATATACACAAATCCGCTGGCCCGGATGGTATACCCCCGATTCTTCTGAAGAGGTGTTCTTCCACACTGGCAAAGCCACTGCGTAAGCTTTTCCATCGCTCCTACTCTTCTGGAATCTTTCCTAGAAGATGGAAAACAGCATTTGTCCAGCCTGTCCCTAAGAAAGGTGACCCATCCTCCCCCTCCTCCTACCGACCCATAGCACTGACGTCCCTTCTTTCTAAGGTCATGGAAACACTGATTAACCGTCAGCTTAAGGAATATCTCGAAGATCGTAAGCTTCTCCATGACCGTCAATATGGCTTCCGCAGCAACCGTTCCACTGGTGATCTGATGGCATATCTCACCGAACAGTGGAACAAATCTTTACATCGCTTTGGTGAAAGTAAGATTATTGCTCTTGATATCTCCAAGGCATTTGATAGAGTTTGGCATGAAGCTCTCTTATCGAAAATGCGTGCTTTTGGGATCGATAATACTCTTGTTCGTTGGATTAGAAGCTATCTTCTGGACCGTTCAATACAAGTTGTATTGGACGGATTCAAGTCTGATTCCCATAAAATAAATGCTGGTGTGCCCCAGGGCTCTGTTCTATCTCCGACTCTTTTCCTCATTTTTATAAATGATCTTCTGTCTGTTACTTCTAATCCACTTAACTGTTTTGCTGACGACTCTACCCTCAGCTTTTCATATTCGTTCGATAATTCACGTCCTTCGCCTTCGGACGTACAATTGCAACGGTGCCGTATGTCAAGCTCATTAAACTCCGATTTATACAGCATTGTCAAATGGGGTAATAGAAATCGTGTGGAGTTTAATGCTTCGAAAACTCAATGCTGTCTTCTGTCGTTAAAGCTTAACATACCCCTAACGCCATTGTCCATGAATGGCACTTACATCGAAGAAACCGAAAAGCTCTCAGTACTCGGTATGTGTGTCAACGACGACCTCCGTTGGAACGACCATATATTTGAAATCGCTAAGAATGCTGCTAAGTGCTTAGGTTTTCTGTATCGGTGTAAGAAGTATTTTTCCCCATCTGATCTGGCTACAATTTATAAAGCGTTTATACGCCCTAAACTCGAGTATAACTCCCACCTCTGGGCAGGTGCTTCGCAAACATCGCTTCACCTGCTTGATAGAATACAAAATCGAGCGTTAAGATTGATAGGTAATAGAACTGCCGCTGAAACAATTGCCCCACTCGAACACCGACGCAATGTTTCATGTCTTTCCTTATTTTATCGTTTCTTTTATAAAAAATGTTCACTCGAGGTAGCCAGCTGCATTCCTCCCCTTAAAAGTTTCGCCCGTAATACTCGTCTTGCTAGGAATGCCCATCAGTTCACCCTTGAGCCCAATTTCGGACGTACCGTGAAATATAGGGATTCTTTTTTTAGCCGTACAACACGACTTTGGAATGGTTTACCCGGCGAGATTTTCCCTTGCCATTTCAATTTGCAAACATTCAAAACCAATGTTAATCGACACCTCCTATCTCTCCCCTCCCTATCTTCCTAATGCCCGCGCAGTGTGTTACATTATAAGGGAAACAAATAGTCCCTTTTGCGCGCGTGAATTATAAAAAAAAAAAAAAAAAAAAAAAAATTGCATAAACTCTTAAAATTGAGACTAAATACAGATTTTTTTAAAATGGTATTACTTGTGTAATCGGAAACAGTTAGTCCTGATTGATGGTTTCACTTCAATGTTTATAGAGGTGAAATCCGGTCTTCCACAAGGTAGTCACCTAGGTCCACTCTTGTTTAATTTGTTTGTTAATGATATACCTGGCGCTCTCGTCTCTTTTGACTGTCTGATGTTTGCAGATGACGTAAAATTGTATCGTGTAATTTCTTCACATACTGATTCTGTACATTTTCAAAACGACATTGACTTGTTTTTCGATTGGTGCGTACAAAACCATCTCGAGCTCAATACATCAATACATCAAAATGCTGCGCTTATAGAACGTTAACCCCCATTAGGTTTATTTATTAATTTTGGAACCGAACCACTCTTAAGGGTCAGTGAGGTTAAAAACCTTGGTGTTTATTTTTGATTTCAAACTCACATTTTCAACCCACTTTGATTTCATTGTGTGGAAAGCGAATTCTATGTAAGGATTTCTTAAACGAACTTCAGCAGTTTTTAAGGATGTGTATACTTTGAAGGCAATCTTTTTGTTACTAGTGTTGCCAATCTTAGAATATTGTTGTGTCGTTTGGTCTCCATTTTATGAAAATACTATTATAAGAATAGAACGAATACAAAAGAGATTCACGCGGTTTACGTTAATAAATCTGAGATGGTCCAATGAAATACCTGTTTCCTTATCAAGATGTACCCTGTTAGATTTGAAAACTCTTAAAAGCCGCAGACTAGGTAAATGGTTCGCTTTAAAAAAGATGTAGTAAATAAATGTATAAAATCTGAAGAATTTATTGTATGTTCCAGAAAGAAATCTAAGAAATCGAAATGATTTGTTCTATGTACCCAGTCCTCGTACAAATTATGGTTTAAATAATCTTGTAACTCGTTCGTTAACATTGTATAACTCTATTTGTAGTGAAGCCAACCTTTCCATGAGTAGGGCTAGTTTTAAAATTATTGCTCAAAATCTACTTCACTCAAGTTGAACCAACATATTTTAGTTGTAAATGTACACTTTTTTTCTGTAATCAGCAGATTTGTTAATCCATTGATGATAAATAAATAAATAAATAAATAAATATTGTATCGTTATTTTTACGAACAATGCTCCAGCGAAATAGCCAGCTGCATTACTCCCCTGAAACGATTCAACCGTAATACTCGAACTGCTAAGAATGCCCATCAATTTACCCTTGAGCCTAACTTCGGAAATACTGTTTACTATAGAGATTCTTTCTTTAGTCGCTCCACACGAATGTGGAATGCTTTGCCAGGCTCTGCTTTCCTTCATATTTTGATATGCAGACTTTTAAAACTAATATGCATCGCTATCTTTTCTTTTATCCCTCCTCATTTCCCTAATGCTCGTGCGGTGTTTAAACATTTTAAGAGTAAACACAAACCCCTTTCGCGCGTGTAAATTACAAAAAAAAATTGTTCAAAATCGTAATTATATGTTTACTTTCTTATAGCTTTGCGCTCACGATAGCTTTGTCTTTGATTAATCAAATTTTGATGCTGCCGGAGCGATATTTGTGATCCATCCTCAGAAGCAGATTCAAAACTTAGAATCAGTTGAGTCCTCGCTTTCGTTCACCATCCTTTCTTTAAGATCTTCCTCCGCTTCATCTTCAACAGCTTCTTTAGATTTGAAAGGTTCCCTTTCTGGAACACACGTCACCTTTTCACCAACAATTACTGCTTTTAACTTCTTTTCACCACTGCCTTTGTCTGGAAAACTTGACTCATCGAACTTACATTCCTCGTAACTACTATTCTTTGCGTTTCAGAAACCCGAAAGCCGTTCGTTCCGTAACATTCTTGCTTTTAGAATCCAATCTGGACACCTTCTTTCTTTAGGTACAAGTGCAAACGGTTGACATCCAAATATTTGCAATTTATTCACGTTTGGTTTCACACCAAACCAAATTTCTGCAGGTGTTTTCCCGACAACACACCTTGATGGACTCTTATTGAGCAAATAGTTTGCGGTTACGACTGGAGAGACAGTTTCCTTTTTAACACCAGAATTCATAATCATGATCCTAGCTTTCTCTACTCCGCTTCTGTTGGAACGCTCTGCAACACCGTTTTGCTTTGGACAGTAACCCACTGTAGGCTCTAGCTGAATGCCCTTTTCTATATAGAACTTATTTTGCTCATTTGAAAAATATTCCGTTCCCTGCTCACACGTCAAGTAAACAATTCCACATCCAAACTTTTCTGTCACATGACTTTCAAATTTCTTAAAGCACTGGAATACTTCAGATTTTTGTCGCATCAAAAATACCTGAGCAAAGTGACTATACTCGTCAATGAAAGTCACAAAGTACCTTTGACCTTCATATGTACTTAGAGTGATAGATCCACACACATCCGTGTGAATTCTTTCAAGAACTCGTGCTGTCTTAGGCCTTTGACTTGAAAAAAGGCTTTTCTGTCTGTTTCCCTATAGCATATGGATAACAAAAAAACTTTTTTCTCACCAGCTTCTAAGCCCGTAACCATGTTTCCATACATCATTTTTTCCAGATGTGAGTTATTCACATGATCATCAATCATCAATCTTACACAAATTGAGTTGAGCTTTTGTGAGATATTACTTCAACTCATACAACAATAAACCCATAGCAACAACTACACCGTTAGATTTGATCAACGCCTTGTATCCAAGGACAAAATAAATATCCAGGCCTTTCTCCTGAACTGCATTTATTGACAGCAGATTTGCTCGTAGCTCTTTTGCATACAAAACCTCATTCACCTCGATAGCTACTCTCCTGCCCTCAACGACCGTATACCCCTTCAACATGACCTTATGCGTTGCCTTCATTGCACTAGCTTCTTCAGCGGTACTACTAAGAACATGTTCCTCCAGCTCTTTAACATCAGTGAAAGCCTCCAAATCATTTGTTGCATGCCGTGTACTTCCTGAGTCCAACAACCAAACATTTTGTTCAACATTCCTATTCGTCACCATAAATGCAATAGCACTGTTGTCCCTATAGTTTTTAGAGGAAGCACCTTTCTTTTTAAAATTGTTTCTACCACCTCTCTGTGGACTATTAAAACTCTTGTGTCTCTTTTATTGCATTTGTAGCATTCCCCTACGAAGCGTGCCGAAAAAACTGCTTCACCACTGACATCGCAAACGGCAGTTTCTTTGTTCACCTGTTGCCGCATTTTTTCATTCAGAAAACGAGATTTAGCATACTCCAAGATCAGAGTGTCATCCGGCATATTTTTGAGTGAAGTTATTAGCGGTTGAAAATCTTCTGGGAACGATTGAAACAAATAGAAAACTATTTCTGTAGAATCTAGTTTCGCCCCGCCGCTGCTAATTCCCTCATACACTCACACATTTTAATCTATCTAAACATGTTCTTAACATGTTCTGCTTTGCCATATTTGTCCCTGAGAATGTGGTCACAAGGGCGCTCCACATATCTTTTACTGTAGATTTACTTTTAATATATTCGAGATGATTGTCATCTACCAAGCATATTATCAAATATTTGGTCTTCGCGTTTTTCCCTCCATTTTACAGCGGCATCTTGAGTTGCTGCCGTTACCGTAGAAAGTTTTCCACGCAATACTTCCATGAAACAAAATTACGCCCATCAGAAGGCTTTATTTTAGCAAAAACTAATTCCATAACGTTCGACATTATTTTTCCAAAGATCTGGGCCCATAACCTGTAGATCTAAACCAATGAACTAAAAAAGGCTTATATATTTATATTGTTTTTTTAACTTTACTCTCTGAATGCTGAACTTAGACTAATCTTTATTTCCATTTTGTAACTTCATTTACTTTTACTTACCTCCTATACACTAACTTAAGGCAAATGCATCGTGTCTGTTAATGCGACAATCTACTACAAGACTACACAGACGTTGGGCGCCATTTGTTGTAAGGATCAGTTTTAAATGTTAGAGAAGGAAGGGAAGTGACTTGGATAGGAAATGGAAGGAAAAGGAAATTGGGTATAACAGGAATAGGATATTATAGGATATGGATACGAAAGGAAACGGTAGGTTAGAAAATAGATAGGATAGGACAAGATTTGAAACGCCATCTATGGTAGGATAACAAGATGGAAAAGAGAAGGAATTTAAATTTTTAATTTAAGGGACCGGCAGAAAACAGGAAAGATGGCGGATTGTAAGGGAAACGATTCAGGTTTTTGGCTCGGTAGATTATGGGAAATTTTATAAAAGAAAAGAAAGTCGTTATTCAAATTAAGCGGAAGGAAACTGGTACAGGAAAAAAAAAGGCAGCTGAAAATGAAAGGTAGGTACAGGGATAATAAAGAATTAAAAGAAAGAGGGAAATGTGCAAAAAATTATAAAAAAATAAAGTCGAAAAGTATTGACCTTATACGACTGAAGTGCAAGCCAAACAAACCTTAGGAGGAAGACGAATTAACATGAACAAGGGTAAGGTAGGGACGTCTGCCATTGGGACCTGGCACGCTCGTGAGGCAAGGCTCAGCTTGCTGGATTAGGGGAGGATCTCGTCCCAAAGACAAACGAGGACCTCACAACAAAACACATCGTGCCATAATAAATAAAACGAACTAATGCAAAATAAAAACTCTACCACATCAAATATTTATACCACCACCAATCCGAACCTACCACACTTCATTCCTGCAGATGTTGTCAGGAAAGCACGTACCCCATCCATCACGAGTTCGTTGCGGTATTTTTTGAACTCTCCAATTTGTGTCTTGAATGCTGCTCCCTAAGTGATCTCACTCACCGAGCGGACTAAGCCGCTCTCTCTTCACCCTATGAAAATTTTCCTAAACTGGCCTTAAGGTGCTAAGTAAGAAAGTGTTAAACGAAATTAGCAAACTTAGATGCAAATTTCGAAATGAGGTAATTTCGGCTCTAATGAAAACGTAGTATAAGAGTTTCCTCTTGAAAACTAAGTATGCAATAAAATTTTAAAACTAAATGTTTATCGAGAAAAAAAATATTGAAAATCGTTTGACCATTTTTTTTAAAGTCTTTTTTTTTGTATGTCATTATAAGAAAATCTGTAGTTTTCTTTTCTTCTTCTTAGGTAGCGCTACAGTCCGGGGTGGACCTGGGCCTCAACCAACAAGCTTCTCCAGCTAGCTCGGTCCCTAGCTAGCTGTCTTCAGTTTCGCACGTGGAGTCGGTTGAGGTCCTCTTCCACTTGTGTGCGCCACCTGAGTCTCGGTCTTCCTCTACTGCGCCGTCCCTCTGGGGTGGATTCGAAGACTTTCCAGGCCGGAGCATTGATGTCCATCCGCTCTATATGACCCAGCCATCTGAGACGTTGAATTTTTACTCTTTTGGCTAGATCTGTGCCGCTGTACAGCCGGTAAAGTTCTTCATTGTATCTACTTTTCCGCTCTCCGTTTATTAATATGCTTTATTTCATCCAGATGTGGTTGTCGGAATTGTTGGTCTACTCCGCCCAGATAAAGTGGACCATTCGTCATCGCCGTTATACAGTCTGCAGAATATATATTCTCAGCATCGACTGCGATTCCACTACGATGTTCCCTTGATCGTCTTTGTAGGCTTCAGTTCGAGCCCTGTACTTTTGACAGTTTCTTTGTATCTTTTGGTAAAACTTTCGAACTTCATTCCTGCAATAACAGCTCTCCATTTCCTCGATCGCGCGCTTCTCATGTTCCCTTTTTTTTCTTTCTGAGAAGGCGGTGTTCCTCTTTCCTCTTCTGCTCGTAGAGTGTTCGGGTAGTTCTGGTCCTTCTTTGCAGCGCCGTCTTGTATGCTTCTTGTATAGCTGTGTGTGCTTGCCGACACTCATCATCAAAACAGGGGTTTCGCTGTGGTGGCCGTGTAAAACCCAGCACTTCAGTCGCCGCTTCCCTGATGGCATTTTGGCAATGTTGCCACTGGTTCTAATTACTTGATGCAGGCGGTTAAGGACTCCTGGAGGTTATTTGAAACTCGATCGGGAAGGATCTGGAGATTTCTTGCGATTGCAGCCGTCCGACGTTAAACTTCCTCACAGTATTACCTCTTCTTGGCGTGGGTCGTGATATCCTAAGTCGTACCTTGGCTACAACGAGGTAGTGGTTGGAGTCAATGTTTGCCCCTCGTAAAGTTCGGACATCCATCAATTCATTTTCATTTGGGAAAATTATTTAAAAAAAAATTCAATCAACCCATTTTAAAAATATTTCGAAAACCAAATTTTTTTTTAGAAAATTTAAAAAAATCGAAAAAAAAAGTTTTTAAAAATTTTGAAATGCAATATTAATTGAATTATAAATGACTTTCTGTGTGCACAATTTTATTGAAATCGGGATAATAGTTTACGATAAAACCGCATTTAAAAAAACCGGTTATATGAGAGGTACCGTTATAGAACAAATTTCGAATAATTAATTTTAACTGACAGGTATACTGTTGTTAATAAATAGCACCTTAAAAGTTTTATCAAAATCGTTAGAGCCGAGAAAATCAAACTTTTTGTTAAAATTTTTACGGCACTTTAACCTCTATGGATATGTCCCGCAAGCAACCGATGTGAAGTCGTAGGTACAAGCCCAGCTTCTAGAAATTGTAAAGAACCAAAGAAAGGAATTCTTCCCTTTTTCTTCCTTTTTTCGTCCTTCACATATATTCAATATAAAAGATTCATGTACAGCAAAAAACATCAAAGGATTTGTAACCACACAATTTTGGAATATAATAAAATAAAAGCTGCATCCAGGATCGGCTTCACTAAAAATGGGGTTTTTTTGTGGCACAAATGTCAAATCTTGTATTATTTTTTTATTTGACTAATGGAAAACCATGAAATAATTTTCAATGATACCGTCGTATGCGAAATTCGTAAAGACTGTTAATTCTTATCATCTTGTGAAGAGTCCCCACGTCGTTTCATGATGCCCGACGATCTACTTATAACTACATACATTCATCTTTGACACAATCTACTTCAATTCATCTTTCTGTTTCTTTCTTCGTACCTCTTTCTCTGTTTTCCTCTTCAATTCATATTTCTCTGTTATCTCTCTTCCGCTCTTCCCTCTTTCTTTGATATCTCTCTTCCCACCTTTTTCTCTGTTATCTCGCGTATCACATTTTTCTAGTTTACCTCTAGGTATATAATCATTTTCAATGTTATTATAATGTTATGTTTTGTGATCTTTTCTCTGTTATTATCTCGCGTCTCCAAATTTCGCGTCACACATTTTTCTAGTTTACCCTCTATATAATCATTTTCAATGATAAAACCGTACTTCCTATTGCTAGGGCTTTTTTTCTTTCGTTTTCTCGCACTTTACCATTGTATATACATTTTCAGTGTATATATATATTTGCAGTGTATATACAATGTATAATAGAGTTATCAATAACTTACTTGTCTGCGTGTTTAGGTTTGTTCTGCCCAAAATTCCCAAATGGTTCAGCAAGTTCCACTTTTCCATCATTTCCAGCTGCAGCTTATTTCTTTTTCCAATGCACAACCCCCCTCCCGGTAGTCCAAATCTAATTTTTTCTCAATTTATTTAAAGTCCGTTCTGCTTTGCCATATTTGTCCCTGAGAATGTGGTCACAAGGGCGCTCCACATATCTTTTGCTGTAGATTTACTTTTAATATATTCGAGATGATTGTCATCTACCAAGCATATTATCAAATTTTTGGTCTTCGCTTTTTTTCCCTCCATTTTACAGCGGCATCTTGAGTTGCTGCCGTTACCTCTGGTTGTTTTTGTAAAAGAACCTCGAAAACATTCTGCGCTTCAAGAAAGTTTTCCACGCAATACTTCCATGAATCAAAATTACGCCCATCAGAAGGCTTTATTTTAGCAAAAACTAATCCCATAACGTTCGACATTATATTTCCAAAGATCTGGGCCCATAACCTGGAGATCTAAATCAGTGAAATAAAAAAAGGCTTATATATTTATATTGTTTTTTTTTTAACTTAACTCTCTGAGCTGAGCTTAGACTAATCTTTATTTCCATTTTGTAACTTCATTACTCCTACCTCTTTTTCTTTTTTTTTACTTTTTCTTTGGTCTCTACTTTCTCTTATACACTAACTTAAGGCAAATGCATCGTGTCTGTTAATGCGACAATCTACTACAAGACTAAACAGACGTTGGGCGCCATTTGTTGTAATGATCAGTTTTTAATGTTAGAAAAGAAAGGGAAGTGACTTGGATAGGAAATGGAAGGAAAAGAAAATTGGGTATAACAAAGGAAAGGGGTATTATAGGATATAGATACGAAAGGAAACGGTAGGTTATAAAATAGATAGGATAGGATAAGGAAATGATTTGAAACGCCATCTATGGTAGGATAACAAGATGGAACGTAGACGGAATTTGAATTTTTAATTTAAGGGACCGGCAGAAAACAGGAAAGATGGCGGATTGTAAGGGAAACGATTCAGGTTTTTGGTTGCTCGGTAGATTATGGGAAATTCTATAAAAGAAAAGAAAGCGGTTATTCAAATTAAGCGGAAGAAACATGGGATAACATGAAAAAGGGTAAGGTAGGGACGTCTGCCATTGGGACCTGGCACGCTCGCGAGGCAATCCTCAGCTTGCTGGATTAGGGGAGGATCTTGTCCCAAAGACAAACGAGGACCTCACAACAAAAACACATCGTGTCATAATAAATAAAACGAACTATTGCAAAATAAAAACACTACCACATTAAACATTTATACCACCACCAATCCGAACCTACCACACCTTGTTCCTGCAGATGTTGGCAGGAAAGCACGTACCCCATCGATCACGAGTTCGTTGCGGTATTTTGCGAACTCTCCAATTTGTGTCTTGAATGCTGCTCCCTAGGTCATCTCACTCACCAAGCGGGCTAAGCCGCTCTCTCTTCATACTTTGAAAATTTTCCTAAACTGGCCTTAAGGTGCCAAGTAAGAAAGTGTCAAACGAAATTAGCAAACTAAGATGAAAACACTTTTTCTGCAAATTTCGAAATGAGGTAATTTCGACTCTAATGAAAACGATAAGAGTTTTCTCGGGAAAACTAAGTATGCAATAAAATTTGAAAACTAAATGTCTATCGAGAAAAAAAATATTGAAAATCGTTCGACCAGAATTTTTTAAGTCTTTGTTTTTTGTATGTTATTATAAGAAAATCTGTAGTTTTCATTTGGGAAAATTATTTAAAAAAAAAATTCAATCAACCCATTTTAAAAATATTGCGAAAACCAATTTTAGAAAATTTAAAAAAATCGAAAAAAAAGCTTTTGAAAATTTTGCACGAATCCATAACTTGCATTATAGTACCTATAATCACAAGTAAAAATAAGGGATAAAAAATCAAGGCTTTTGTTTCACCCAGGAACCTTTAAAAACTTAAAACCATGCCTTGATTTAGGGGCTAATAACAATATATTCAATATAAAAGATTAATGTACAGCAAAAAACATAAAAGGATTTGTAACCACACAATTTTGGAATAAAAATAATAAATATATTAAAGCTGCATCCAAGATCGTCTTCCTTTGTTAGGAATTTCTAAGTCCGGCATAAAAAACTTGAGGTTCTGAAGATTTTATCTGTCAGGCGGCGACCGCAATACCAAAAGATGGCGAACCTACTATTCTTTAACCTAAATTTAGTACAAAATTTGTAAACAAAATAACTTACTAGAAAAAATGATATAACTCACCCCTTTTTTATAATTTTTCCAACTTTCCTCACTTATGTAATTCCTTTTCGTTTTCTTCTTTTCCTTTAATTTCTTTAAAAACTCTTCGCGGCAAACTGACAAAAAAAATTAACAGTCTTTGCAAACTACGCAAACGACGGTATCCCTGAAAATTATTTCACGGTTTTCTAATAGTTAAATAAAAAAAAATTGATTTATTTTTCTTTGTTACAATTTTATTTATATTTTTTGTTACAATTTAATTTTTTTCCTACAATTTTATTTTGTGTCTTGAAATTAAAAGCCACTTTAGCCTTCTTCTGTTTTCTGACTAATGATAGATATATAGATTGTGGTTTGTCTTCAGTTTTCATTCGTTTTATAACACTGCAATCGATCGACAAATCCAAGGAAATACCTGTTTTTGTGCGTTTAAAACGAGATAACAAAAAAATTAGATTGTAACAAAAAATATAAATAAAATTGTAACAAAGAAAAATAAATCAAATCTTGCATTATTTTTTATTTGACTAATAGAAAACCATGAAATAATTTTCAATGATACAGTCGTATGCGAAATTCGCAAAGACTGTTAATTTTTATCATCTTGTGAAGAGTCCCCACGTCGTTTCATGATGCCCGTTTCTTTCTTCCTACCTCTTTCTCTGTTTTCCTCTTCAATTCATATTTCTCTGTTATCTCTCTTCCCCTCTTCCCTCTTTCTTTGATATCTCTCTTCCCACCTCTTTCTCTGTTATCACATTTTTCTAGTTTACCTCTAGGTATATAATCATTTTCAATGTTATTATAATGTTATGTTTTGTAACCTTTTCTCTGTTATTATCGCGCGAAATTTATCGTTTGCGTACTTAAAAATATTTAGAGCTTCTGACAACATAAACTTCAAAATTCTTTATGCACCAGCAAACAAAAACTACAAAGAGCTTTGCAAACAAAAAAAAACGAAATTCGGACCTTAAAAACATAGAATTGGTAAATAAAGCCAAAAACTCAATGGATTTCTGGAAAGCAGTTAAACTTGTGAGTGGAAAAACTATTTCAACTTCTTTAGTCCTGGACATAAATATTCTCAAAAATCATTTTTCAGACCTTCTTAATGCAGTGGAATCGCCACCTCCAATTCATTATGCTGCTCCTTTAATAGTTGATGAAGTTCTTGATGTTCCAATTTCTCAATCCGAAATAGAAATAGTGATAGAAAACGCTAAAAGTAACAAAGCTCCTCGAGAGGACAGAATACCTGTCGAATTTTTTAAAAATTTAACACCCGAATTTTTAAGACTCCTTACTGTCGAATTCAATAGAATCTTCGAGACATCTGATGCTCCCAATAGTTTCCGGACAGCAATTATGTTTCCGTTACATAAAAAAGGAAATCTTGAAGATCCAACAAACTACAGGGGCATTTCATCTTTAAACACAGCTACTAAGCTTTTTAGTTCAGTACTTTATACTAGGCTCTGCGATTGGATTGAACTCAAGGGAATTTTGAACGAATTACAAGCTGGGTTCAGGAAGAATTACTCAACTGTCGACCAAATATTCGCTTTAATAAATATCGCGGAAATTTATAAGAAGAATGGAAAAAAGCTCTACACCTATTTTGTTGACTTTCGGGCAGCGTTTGACTCCATCCCACGGTAAGCACTTTTTTATAAACTCTTTAATTATGGAATTTCAACAAAAATCATTTCAGTCATTAAAGCAATGTACAACGATAATATAGCGAGAGTGTGGGACGGGAATCTGCTTTCGGATGAGTTTTGTACTTCGATGGGAGTTAAGTAAGGATGTGTCCTGAGTACCTTTCTTTTCATTTTATACATTAATGACATCACTGAATCTGTAAAAGGTGGCATAGTGCTGGGTGGAAAAACTATCCCAGGTCTCATGTATGCAGACGATATAGTTTTCCTAGCATATTCTATAGACGGGATGCAGTTGATGATGAATAGACTTCAACGCTATTGTAAGATCTGGAACTTATACGTTAATCTTTCGAAGTCAAAAATGATGATACTTAGAAGAGGCAGCGGGAGATACTCAAGACAGGAAAAGTGGACGTTCGAAGAGGAGGCATTGGAAATAGTTAAGGAGTATAAATACCTAGGAGTCTTGATCACACCGAACTTGAACTTAGACAAGCACCTCCGTTCAAAAGTAGCAGAAGCTAAGCGTGCCATGTGTTCGGTATGGAGAAACTGCTATTTAAAGAACAACGTTTCCTACATAGCCAAATACAAAGTTTTTAGAGCAACTGCTATCGCAATACTGTTTTACGCGGCCCAAGTTTGGGGTTATCTCCCGTTTGAAGCGGTGGAAAAGTTTTTGCGTTTTTTCATCAAAACCACTTTTAGACTCCCAAGTACATCGCCCAACTATATGCTGCACCTTGAAACAGGATTAGGTCCTCTTTTCCTGGATACACTCAATTTGCATTTTAATTATGTGACAAGAGTTATGGCGATGGTAGAAAATAGGATTCCGAGACTAGTGCTATCTCAAATCATGAGGAGGGTGTGTAAGAGAATGGTATAAACTGGCAACCGATAGAATGTACGACAAGTTTATTGAGGAAGCAGAATCGTCAATATATAGAACTTACTACAGTAGAGTAAACCACTTTTTAGACCAAAAGACCTATTTCTTGGCTGACAACACCGCAGACAAAATCAGTTTGATTTTTAAAATAAGAGGCGAACTCATCGGTCTGAACTTTATTCCTCATCGTCCAGATCTTCCTATTTTGTGTGATTTATGTAATCGCAGAGAATGAGAAGACGTTTTCCACTTTTTGGGAGTTTGTCCAATTCTCAAAGAATTCCGTTATCGATACTTTGGAGCGGAAACCCTTAATTTGGAAGAATCGATAAATTTGTTAAATGGAGAACAAGGTTGGGACCTTTTATACAAGTATTGTTTGAACGCGTTTTGGTACAAAAGATGTATAGTTCATGAAAGTTTTTGAAGATTCGAAAATTGTTAAATTAAGTTATGAAATATTTTATATTAGTTTTTCTTTAGTGTGTATACACATAATTTATAATGCAAATGCCAGTCTGGTAGACGGCCTCAGGCCAAGCCATTTAAAGACTTATGATATATAATTTATACAAGGAAAATTGTGAATTATATTACAAATAATTTTTGAAGTCAATAAACTAACTAAAACTTATCTCGCGTCTCCAAATTTTGGGTCACACATTTTTCTAGTTTACCGTCTATATAATCATTTTCAATGATAAAACC
Source organism: Platycheirus rosarum (assembly GCA_963971375.1). Classification (NCBI taxonomy): domain Eukaryota; kingdom Metazoa; phylum Arthropoda; class Insecta; order Diptera; family Syrphidae; genus Platycheirus; species Platycheirus rosarum. Next base: position 219,636,761 of record OZ020507.1, on the reverse strand, counting down.
GTACTTCCTATTGCTAGGGCTTTTTTTTCTTTCGTTTTCTCGCACTTTACCATTGTATATACATTTTCAGTATATATATATATTTGCAGTGTATATACAATGACTTTACTCGTATAATAGAGTTATCAATAACTTACTTGGCGGCGTGTTTAGGTTTGTTCTGCCCAAAATTCCCAAATGGTTCAGCAATTTCCACTTTTCCATCATTTCCACCTGCAGCTTATTTCTTTTTCCAATGCACAACCCCCCTCCCGGTAGTCCAAATCTAATTTTTTTTCAATTTCTTTAAAGTCCGTTCTGCTTTGCCATATTTGCCCCTGAGAATGTGGTCACAAGGGCGCTCCACATATCTTTTGCTTTAGATTTACTTTTAATATATTCGAGATGATTGTCATCTACCAAGCATATTATCAAATTTTTGGTCTTCGCGTTTTATTCCCTTTATTTTGCAGCGGCATCTTGAGTTGCTGCCGTTTTCTCTAGTTGTTTTTGTGAAAGAACCTCGAAAACATTCTGCGCTTCAAGAAAGTTTTCCACGCAATACTTCCATGAATCAAAATTACGCTCATCAGAAGGCTTTATTTTAGCAAAAACTAATTGCATAACGTTCGACATTATTTTTCCAAAGATCTGGGCCCTTAACCTGTAGATCTAAATCAATGAAATAAAAAAGGCTTATATATTTATATTATTTTTTTTAACTTCACTCTCTGAATTAGTGTTGGACGATATATCAATAACTATTACCAGTAACCTAATATCCAGCGATAACTGTAATTTTTGGTTACTCAATATCAAAATTAGTAGTTATAGTTATTTTGGTATCATTATTGAGAAAAATAACCATGGTTATTCTGGTATCAGTATTCAGAAAAATAACTCTGGTTATTCTGTATATCGATATCGAATACCTAAAATGAGAATTGAGAATATTTAGAGAGAGAAAAGAACCATTACTGTAGATGTTGATTTTAAGCAGGATATTCAATATCATGTACACAAACGAGTATTGAGTATTCAATCTGTTAGTAGTTCTTGATGTATTTGAAGTGAATATTTAATATTCATATGGTTTTTTTTTTTGTTTGTAGTAAGATTTTAAAAATAAATGGTAGAGTGTTGGACTGCCATTTTGGCGCTATCGTATATCACTGTTAGTGGCAGGGCCAATGATAATTTTTATAAACATATGAGGTGTTAATGGACAAATATATTGCGTTTCTTTCTAGTTTCTAAAATTTGTCATTTTCCCAAAAGGATAAGGAACAATTTTGACCTGCTCTCACTTCTTTTTTTTTTTTTTATTTAGCTGCCCATTAGTAAGGTTATAGTAATAGTAGGCGCTGCATTTGTGTGGATAGTATCCTTATCATAAATTCATTATTAAATAAACTCTGTGAGGCGAGTTTTTCAAGACCAGAAAAACCTTACGAAATGGGTATGACTGTATCACATGAACTTGCTCGTATGTGCCTTACTATTTACAAAGGTCTTTGGCAGAAACAAGTAAAATTAACGTTGAGAAATAACACTGTCTGAACCTAAAAAAAAGTGTCAAAACCACAACACTTAACGGTTTTTAGTAAAAAATGCAATAAAAAAAATATTTCGAACATTCTGAACATGGATTTTGGTGAAATCCTGTTTTTTATTTTTTATTTAAAAAAAATAATTTCGAGATTTTGGTTTTTGAGTTTATGAATATACAGCTGATCATAAAATTAAAAATTATATTTTTAATTAGATTTAAAGTATTGAAATTTCAAAATAAAAACAAAAATTAATTATTAATAGAAAAAAATAATTATTAAAAATGTTGGTATGCAGAATTAATTTTGCTGCTATGATATTTTTAAAATTTACAATTTGACAGAAATTGAAAGAGAAAGTAGAAAATGAAAAAAAAAGCTTTATACTGAAGGTACCGCTACCACTAAAAGAATTTTCCGGTACATTTGGTTTTTAAAAGGATGATATCCTAAGACCTAGAAGAAACTACTCTCAACAATTTCATCGAAAACGTTGCAATCGTTTTCGGCAAAAACTAAATCTTTCCTTAACGGAAAGGTTTAGGTACCGTTATTTCGAGCCCTAAATATAAAATTTGCAATTTTCCCTTTTAGAAAAGCCAACAGAATTACACATACCAAATTTGAAGGTAATCGCTTGTGCCGTTTAGGCTGCAGTTCTTGATACATACAGACAGACAGACACATTTTTTCTCACAAACTTATAGGCTTCTCTTTGATTGTAATGTCATGTTTGATTTGTATCTCAATTTTTTTATATTCACGAATTCTAAACTTGTCTTTTTATAACAGGTACCTTTAATATTGCAAGTAATATGCAAAATAACAGGTTACTGAATAACCATTAAGAATAACTGTTACTACAAAATAACCATAAATGTTATAACAGTTATACAAAAATAACCATTAAGGGCATCACTACTCTGAATGCTGAACTTAGACTGATCTTTATTTCCATTTTTTTACTTCATTTACTTTTACTTACCTCCTACCTCTTCTTCTTGTTTTTACTTTTTTTTTATCTCTACTTTCTCTTATACACTAACTTAAGGCAAATGCATCGTGTCTGTTAATGCGACAATCTACTACAAGACTACACAGACGTTGGGCGCCGTTTGTTGTAAGGGTTAGTTTTTAATTTTAGAAAAGGAAGGGAAGTGACTTGGATAGGAAACGGAAGGAAAACGAAATTCGGTATAACAGGAATAGGATATTATAGGATATGGATACGAAAGAAAACGGTAGGTTAGAAAATAGATAGGATAGGATAAGGAAATGATTTGAAACGCCATCTTTGGTAGGATAACAAGATGGAAAGGAGAATTAATTTAAATTTTTAATTTTATAGGGTTTTCACACCAACCCAAAAAGCGGTTTTCGTGAAAAAAGCCCCAAAACCTACACCAAAACACAGGTTTTACCATACTAATTATCAAAACACAAGTTTTCATAAACGACTAGTTTTATATAAAACATGTCGAAAACTAGTTGCGATACCAAGATGATTTAAGCAAACACACCTAATGGAAAATTCAGCAACATATCAATGACATAAATGTCAAAAAGATTAAAAAAAAGCTGTCGCTTTTGAACTTTGTTTTTGTTGACACTCGGAGTGAATAAGTGGTGGTAAGTAATTTTGTTTACAAAATCTTTCATAAAAATATAAATTAATTGATTTTATTTACAGAAAATTGAAGAACATAAAATAAAAAAAAAGGAAGATCTGGGATTCCCAAGACGAGAAATTTCTCCTAGAAGTATGGAAGGAAAAGGAGCCAGAACTCCGTGGAAGCCGGAAAAATTCCCACATTTTTAATGAAATGTCGGTGGCTTTCCTAGGGCGGCCTGTGCAGTACACCCCGGAGGAAATTAAAGCAAAATTGCACAACTTGACCACCAAATACAAGTAAGTTAATTAAGCCACATTTTTAAACAAATATGTGTTAAAAATCACTCCATTTGTTTTCGTTTAGGAGTGAAAAGAAGAAAATTGGACCCTCCGGAGGTTCCCCATCAGAATGGCCATTATTTATTAAAATACATGGCATTCTTGGGGAACATCGAATTCATAACCTCCAGGTTATAGTAGAGGATAGCCGCCCAACTGGTAAATTAATTAAAACAAAAGTATATATGTATGTATATAGTACTAGTAATTTTTTTTATTAATTTTCAGCCGACATTTCAATTGATGAATTTCCAGCTTCCGTTGATGGCGATTCCACTTATTGCTTCCACATCCGCAGCCACATTTTCTATGCCACCACCTGTAAAGAAAAGAAGGAACAACATCGACTTAGTCGTGGTAGAGCTGCAACAGATGGATTCAAAAATGGATGTGTTCATGCAAGAATGTAGGGAAGCTGAGCAGAGAAATGAAGAAATAGAAAAGCAGAAGTTGTCCTTATTAAAAGAATTTGTAGATGAAACCAAAAACTTTAATGATGCATTTTTAAATTTATTTCAGCAATAGTTCCTACTATAATTAATATAATTGTGAATGTTTGTATGTTTGTGCTAAATGAATAACTGATGTTTGTATGTTTGAATGTTTGGAAGTTTTAAAAAAGTGAATGTTTGTATGTTTGGAATATATTTTGTTAGGTAGATGGGTGAGTTGCTGTATGGTGGATGAATTAGTTTTAAAAAGTGAATGTTTGTATGTTTGGAAGATATTTGGTAGGCAGATGGATGAGTTTATGTTCTGTGGATGGAAAAGTTTTATTAATGGGAATGTTTGTATGTTTTGGATGGAAATTGGGAAAGTATATGATTGATGATAACACTTTGTATCTATACGTTTTTCCTTACCCAAATGCATGGAGATAGCATTTCGTATAACAGAAGGTGTGGGGCTATAATCGTCTATCTGATAGGACTGCTCTGGTTGCTCTCTTTGTGTACTGTTAGTCATATTAGTAATCCACTGGTTATTAACTTCATCATTATGGAAATTTAGAAAATTGTGTAAAACAACATGTTTTAATAACCAAGTTGCAGTTTTCGATATGGCAACCATCTTGAGTCAAATTGAAAAAAAAAATGTTTTTGAAGATTGATTATATACATATCTACATAGATCCATACCTATAGCTCCAAAGCACTGTGGGAAACCAAGTTTTTCAAACCCATTCACATTTTCACTAATGATGTCTTCATTAAGAGGATATGCACATAAAAAATGTTGGTTTGAGGGCTCGCCAAACTTCTTCACAAAAACTTTTAACAATCGTGCAGACTGTGGATATTCCAACGCCAAAGATAGCTGAAACTGTCCTATACTCAGCAGACGATCCTAGCGTAAATATTGCAATGGCTATTCTTTTTTTAATGGAATACACTTCCGATAATTTGTATCGTGTTTTTCCAGGTTTTTCAGATCATTGCAGAGTACGTTGAAAGTTTGGCGAGTCATCCTGAAATGTTGTTTAAAATAATCGTCGTTATTTTCCAACATTTCAGTTTCCCAAAAACTGCTTGTACGTATCTGAGTTGTAATAAAACGATAAGTTAAGATGTACATATGAATATAGGTATATGTATTTTATATATCTGAATTAATTGTTATTGTATACTTACTTTTGTCCACATAATCCTTGGTCTTTTAGTATTTTGTATTGAATTGACCAATGCTTTTTGCTCTTCCTGGAGTCTCAGGATTTGCAATCCTAAATTCCTCCTTTTTCTTCTGATAGAAGCTTGAGATGTAGCCATGTAGTTTAACAAACTCTTGAAATTTTGTTGAAGCTTGTTTTTATAAATAACAAATAGTTTTATTTGGTTTGAATTCATTTTATTTTTCAAATGTTACAGCGAATTTTTTTTTTCAACAACCAAATATTTATTAATTCAAAATATGACAGGTAGTTTTCAAAACACAGTCTAATGTCAAGCGAAAACTTGAAATGTTTGGTGTGAACAGTTTTCAGGTTTTTGAAAACTTTTTGCCGAAAACCGTGTTTTCAGCTTGGTGTGAAAACCCTATTAGGGACCGGCAGAAAACAGGAAAGATGGCAGATTTTAAGGGAAACCATTCAGGTTTTTGGTTGCTCGGTAGATTATGGGAAATTCTATAAAAAAAAAAGAAAGTGGTTATTCAAATTAAGCGGAAGGAAACTGGTACAGGAAAAGAAAAGGCAGCTGATAATGAAAGGTAGGTACAGGGATTATAAAAAATTGAAAGAAAGAGGGAAATATGCAAAAAATTATAAAAAAAATAAAGTCGAAAAGTATTGACCTTATACGACTGATAAGTGCAAGCCAAGCAAACCTTAGGAGGAAGACGGGATAACATGAACACAAGTAAGGTAGGGACGTCTGCCATTGGGACCTGGAACGCTCGTGAGGCAAGGCTCAGCTTGCTGGATTAGGGGAGGATCTTGTCCCAAAGACAAACGAGGACCTCACAACAAAAACACATCGTGCCATAATAAATAAAACGAACTATTGCAAAATAAAAACTCTACTACATTAAACATTTATACCACCACCAATCCGAACCTACCACACTTTGTTCTTGCGATGGTTGGCAGGAAAACACGTACCTAATCGATCACGAATTTCCCAAACTTGCCTTAAGGTGCCAAGTAAGAAAGTGTCAAACGAAATTAGCAAACTTAGATGAAAACACTTTTTCTGCAAATTTCGAAATGAGGTAATTTCGACTCTAATGAAAACGTAGTATAAGAGTTTTCTCGGGAAAACTAAGTATGCAATAAAATTTGAAAACTAAATGTCTCTAGAAAAAAAAAAATAATCGTTCGACCAGTTTTTTAAAAAGTCTTATTTTTTTGTATGTCATTATAAAAAAATCTGTAGGTTGTTTTCATTTGGGAAAATTATTTAAAAAATAATTTAACCAACCCATTTTAAAAATATTTTGAAAACCAATTTTTTTTAGAAATTTTAAAAAACTCGAAAAAAAAAGTTTGAAAATTTTGAAATGCAGTATTAATTGAATTATAAATGACTTTCTGTGTGCACAATTTTATTGAAATCGGGATAATAGTTTTCGATAAAATCGCATTTGAAAAAAACCGGTTATATGAGAGGTACCGTTATAGAACTAATTTCGAAAAATTAATTTTAACTGAAAAATGTACTGTTGTTAAAAAATAGCACCCTGAAAATTTTATCAAAATCGTTAAAGCCGAGAAAATCAAACTTTTTGTTAAAAATTGTATGGCAGGTACCGTTATTTTTCGACCAAGAGCAAAAATGAAAAACACCCCCCGAGATACTACTAAATAAATACTGAATACTAAGTATGAAGCAAATCGGCCCATCCATTTAGGCTTTAGAGGTGCGAACAGACAGGCAGACAGATGGACGGCATTTCCGGACCTACTTTTTTCGGCTTCTCTACCATCGTAATGTCATGTTTGATTGTTAATTTTTTTTCACGAATCCATTACTTGCATTATAGTAGCTATAATCGCAAGTAAAAATAAATTGCACGACCGGATCGCACGTAATTGCTCTTATGTGCGGTCACAGCTTGAATAAAAATTTGAAAAATATTAAGGGAACTTCAAAGATTATATTCGATTTTTCTGACTCTTGATTGTTTGAAAAAAATACGTAAAATATTTTTCAGCGGAAAAACTTAAACGCCATTTTATTTCTTTAAAAATGTGAATTTTTTTTTCAAAATCGTTATAGCCGTTTTTAAATAAAACGGTTTTTTTAACAACTTTTTTTTAAAAAAATTTAAAAAAAATAATTCAAGAATACAAACTTAAACACAAACATAACGTACATTTAAAAACAAAATTTAAAAAAAACACTTACCCGTTTTCAAAATACTGATTTTTCAAAAACAAAAAAAAAGTTTTCGAAAAAAAATTTATGCAAAATTACTCAAGCTACCTACATCTTCTTGGATTTTGATTGTAATCGGATCACCAGTTTTCGAAAAAGTCGAAGAAAAAAAAACCGGTCCTATGGGAGGTACCGTTTTTAGCCCACCATATTAATTTTTTTTTCACCAAAATATAATGCATACTTACAGTAGTACACTGATCCGTTTTCGAGAAAAATTAGCTTTTACATAACGGTTATATGACAGGTACCCTTAATTTTTGAGCTAAAAAAAAAATGAAAAAAGTCCTCTGTAGAATGTCAAAAGAACCTTAGGTTCAAAATTTGAAGACGACCGTTTAGGCCGCAGTCAAAAATACATCCGTACAGACAGACATACAGACAAACAGACAGACAGACCGACAGAATTTTGCAGTAACTAAAATATGTTTCTCTATCATCGTAATGTCATGTTTGATTGTTATCTCAAAATTTTTAATCTGCACGAATGCATAACTCGCAAGTAATAAGGGATAAAAAGTCAAGGCTTTTGTTTCACCCAGGAACCTTTAAAAACTTAAAACCATGCCTTGATTTAAGGGCTAATAACAAATAAAACGGCACTTTGACCTCTATGGACATGTCCCGCAAGCAACCGGTGTGAAGTCGTAGGTACAAGCCCAGCTTCTAGAAATTGCAAAGAACCAAAGAAAGGAAATCTTCCCTTTTTTTCCTTTTTTCGTCCTTCACATATATTCAATATAAAATATTAATGTATAGCAAAAAACATCAAAGGATTTGTAACCACACAATTTTAGAATAAAATAAAATAAAAGCTGCATCCACGATCGGCTTTACTAAAAACGGTTTTTTTTTGTGGCACAAATGTCGCTTTGCTGTTTTTCTTTGTTAGGAATTTCTAAGTCCGGCATAAAAGAACTTGAGGTCCTGAAGATTTTATCTTTCAGTCGGCGACCGCAATATCAAAAGATGGCGAACCTACTATTCTTTAACCTAAATTTAATACAAAATTTGTATAAAAATTAACTTACCAGAAAAAATGATAAAACTCACCCTTTTTTTATAATTTTTCCCACTTTCCTGACTTATGTAATTCCTTTTCGTTTTCTTCTTTTCCTTAAATTTTTAAAAACTCTTCGCGGTAAACTGACAAAAAAATTTAACAGTATTTGCGAACTATGCAAACGACGGTATCATTTAAAATTATTTCACGGTTTTCTAGTAGTCAAATAAAAAAAAAAAAGATTTGATTTATTTTTCTTTGTTATAATTTTATTTATATTTTTTGTTACAATTAAATTTTGTTGTTACAATTTTATTTTATGTCTTGAAATTAAAAGCTAGGGCTTTTTTTTCTTTCGTTTTCTCGCACTTTACCATTGTATATACATTTTCAGTGTATATATATATTTGCAGTGTATATACAATGACTTTACTCGTATAATAGTTATCAATAACTTACTTGGCGGCGTGTTTAGGTTTGTTCTGCCCAAAATTCCCAAATGGTTAAGCAATTTCCACTTTTCCATCATTTCCACCTACAGCTTATTTCTTTTTCCAATGCACAACCCCCCTCCCGGTAGTCCAAATCTAATTTTTTCTCAATTTCTTTAAAGTCCGTTCTGCTTTGCCATATTTGCCCCTGAGAATGTGGTCACAAGGGCGCTCCACATATCTTTTGCTTTAGATTTACTTTTAATATATTCGAGATGATTGTCATCTACCAAGCATATTATCAAATTTTTGGTCTTCGCGTTTTGTTCCCTTCATCTTACAGCGGCATCAAAATTACGCCCATCAGAAGGCTTTATTTTAGCAAAAACTAATTCCATAACGTTCGACATTATTTTTCCAAAGATCTGGGCCCTTAACCTGTAGATCTAAATCAATGAAATAAAAAAGGCTTTTATATTTATATTGTTTTTTTTAACTTCACTATCTGAATGCTGAATTTAGACTAATCTTTATTTCCATTTTTTTACTTCATTTACTTTTACTTACCTACCTCTTCTTCTTTTTTAACTTTTTCTTTGATCTCTACTTTCTCTTATACACTAACTTAAGGCAAATGCATCGTGTCTGTTAATGCGACAATCTACTACAAGACTACACAGACGTTGGGCGCCATTTGTTGTAAGGATCAGTTTTTAATGTTAGAAAAGGAAGGGAAGTGACTTGGATAGGAAACGGAAGGAAAACGAAATTGGGTATAACAGGAATGGGATATTATAGGATATGGATACGAAAGGAAACGGTAGGTTAGGAAATAGATAGGATAGGATAAGGAAATGATTTGAAACGCCATCTATGGTAGGATAACAAGATGGAAAGGAGAAAGAATTTGAATTTTTAATTTTAGGGACCGGCAGAAAACAGGAAAGATTGCGGATTGTAAGGGAAACCATTCAGGTTTTTGGTTGCTCGGTAGATTATGGGAAATTCTTAAAAAAAAAGGAAGTGGTTATTCAAATTAAGCGGAAGGAAACTGGTACAGGAAAAGAAAAGGCAGCTAAAAATGAAAGGTAGGTACAGGGATTATAAAAAATTAAAAGAAAGAGGGAAATAGGCAAAAAATTAAAAAAAAAATAAAGTCGAAAAGTATTGACCTTATACGACTGTTAAGTGCAAGCCAAGCAAACCTTAGGAGGAAGACGGGATAACATGAACACAAGTAAGGTAGGGACGTCTGCCATTGGGACCTGGAACGCTCGCGAGGCAAGGCTCAGCTTGCTGGATTAGGGGAGGATCTTGTCCCAAAGACAAACGAGAACCTCACAACAAAAACACATCGTGCCATAATAAATAAAACGAACTATTGCAAAATAAAAACTCTACTACATTAAACATTTATACCACCACCAATCCGAACCTACCAAACTTTGTTCTTGCAATGGTTGGCAGGAAAACACGTACCTAATCGATCACGAATTTCCCAAACTTGCCTTAAGGTGCCAAGTAAGAAAGTGTCAAACGAAATTAGCAAACTTAGATGACAACACTTTTTCTGCAAATTTCGAAATGAGATAATTTCGACTCTAATGAATACGTAGTATAAGAGTTTTCTCGGGAAAACTAAATTAAATTTAAAAAAATCGAAAAAAAAAGTTTGAAAATTTTGAAATGCAGTATTAATTGAATTATAAATGACTTTCTGTGTGCACAATTTTATTGAAATCGGGATAATAGTTTTCGATAAAATCGCATTTGAAAAAAAACCGGTTATATGAGAGGTACCGTTATAGAAATAATTTCGAAAAATTAATTTTAACTGAAAGATGTACTGTTGTTAAAAAATAGCACCCTGAAAGTTTTATCAAAATCGTTAGAGCCGAGAAAATCAAACTTTTTGTTAAAAATTGTATGGCAGGTACCATTATTTTTCGACCTAGAGCAAAAATGAAAAACACCCCCCGAGATACTACCAAATAAATACTGAATACTAAGTTTGAAGCAAATCGGCCCATCCATTTAGGCGGTAGAGGTGCGAACAGACAGGCAGACAGATGGACAGAATTTCCGGACCTACTTTTTTCGGCTTCTCTACCATCGTAATGTCATGTTTGATTGTTAATTTGTTTTTCACGAATCCATAACTTGCATTATAGTACCTATAATCGCAAGTAAAAATAAATTGCACGACCGGATCGCACGTAATTGCTGTTATGTGCGGTCACAGCTTGAAATAAAATTTGAAAAATATTAAGGAAACTTCAAGGATTATATTCGATTTTTCTGACTTTTGATTGTTTGAAAAAAGTACGTAAAATATTTTTCAGCGGAAAAACTTAAACGCCATTTTATTTCTTTAAAAAATCTGAAAAAATGTGGATTTTTTTTTTCGAAATCGTTAGAGCCGTTTTTAAATAAAACGGTTTTTTTAACAACTTATTTAAAAAAAATAAAAAAATAATAATTCAAGAATACAAACTTAAACACAAACATAACGTACATTTAAAAACAAAATTAAAACAAAAATTCACTTACCCGTTTTCAAAATACTGATTTTTCAAAAAAAAAAATTTTAAAAATTATTAAAAATACAAAAAAAAAGTTTTCGAAAAATATTAATGCAAAATTACTCAAGCTACCTACATCTTCTTGAATATCAATTTTGATTGTAATCGGATCAACAGTTTTCGAAAAAGTCGAAGAAAAAAAAACCGGTCCTATGGGAGGTACCGTTTTTAGCCCACCATATTATTTTTTTTTTCACCAAAATATAATGCATACCTACAGTAGTACACTGATCCGTTTTCGAGAAAAATTAGCTTTTACATAACGGTTATATGACAGGTACCCTTAATTTTTGAGCTAAAAAAAAAATTGAAAAAAGTCCTCTGTAGAATGTCAAAAGAACCTTAGGTTTTTCTTGATTTTTATAAACGATCTGCTGTCTGTTACTTCTAATCCACTTAACTGTTTTGCTGACGACTCTACCCTCAGCTTTTCATATTCGTTCGATAATTCACGTCCTTCGCCTTCGGACGTACAATTGCAACGGTACCATATGTCAAGCTCATTAAACTCCGATTTATACAGCATTGTCAAATGGGGTAATATAAATCGTGTGGAGTTTAATGCTTCGAAAACTAAATGCTGTCTTCTGTCGTTAAAGCTAAACATTCCCCCAATGCCATTTTCCATGAATGGCACTTACATCGAAGAAACCGAAAAGCTCTCAGTACTCGGTATGTGTGTCAACGACGACCTCCGTTGGAACGACCATATATTTGAAATCGCTAAGAATTCTGCAAAGTGCTTAGGTTTTCTGTATCGGTGTAAGAAGTATTTTTCCCCATCTGATCTGGCTACAATTTATAAAGCGTTTATACGCCCTAAACTCGAGTATAACTCCCACCTCGGGGCAGGTGCTTCGCAAACATCGCTTCTCCTGCTTGATAGAATACAAAATCGAGCGTTAAGATTGATAGGAAATAGAACTGCCGCTGAAAGAATTGCCCCACTCGAACACCGACGCAATGTTTCATGTCTTTCCTTATTTTATCGTTTCTTTTACAAAAAATGTTCACTCGAAGTACCCAGTTGCATTCCTCCCCTTAAAAGTTTCTCCCGTAATACTCGTCTCGCAAGGAATGCTCATCAGTTCACCCTGGAGCCCAATTTCGAACGTACCGTGAAATATAGGGATTCTTTTTTTAGCCGAACAACACGAATTTGGAATAGGGATTTTCCCTTGCCATTTTGATCTGCTAACATTCAAAACCAATGTTAATCGGCACCTCCTATCTCTCCCCTCCCTATCTTCGTAATGCCCGCGCAGTGTGTTCTACATTAAAAGGGAAACACATAATCCCTTGTGCGCGCGTTAATTATATAAAAAAAAAAAGGTTCAAAATTTGAAGACGACCGTTTAGGCCGCAGTCAAAAATACATCCGTACAGACAGACAGACAGACGGACAGAATTTTGCCAGTAACTCAAATATGTTTCTCTATCATCGTAATGTCATGTTTGATTGTTATCTCAAAATTGTTAATATGCACGAATGCATAACTTGTATTATAGTACCTATAATCGCAAGTAATAAGGGATAAAAAGTCAAGGCTTTTGTTTCACCCAGGAACCTTTAAAAACTTAACACCATGCCTTAATTTAAGGGCTAATAACAAATAAAACGGCACTTTGACCTCTATGGACATGTCCCGCAAGCAACCGGTGTGAAGTCGTAGGTACAAGCCCAGCTTCTAGAAATTGCAAAGAACCAAAGAAAGGAAATCTTCCCTTTTTTTCCTTTTTTCGTCCTTCAAATGTATTCAATATAAAATATTAATGTATAGCAAAAAACATCAAAGGATTTGTAACCACACAATTTTGGAATAAAATAAAATAAAAGCTGCATCCAAGATCGGCTTCACTAAAAACGGGGTTTTTTTTGTGGCACAAATGTCGCTTTGCTGTTTTTCTTTGTTAGGAATTTCTAAGTCCGGCATAAAAGAACTTGAGGTCCTGAAGATTTTATCTTTCAGTCGGCGACCGCAATATCAAAAGATGGCGAACCTACTATTCTTTAACCTAAATTTAATACAAAATTTGTATAAAAATTAACTTACCAGAAAAAATGATAAAACTCACCCTTTTTTTATAATTTTTCCCACTTTCCTGACTTATGTAATTCCTTTTCGTTTTCTTCTTTTCCTTAAATTTTTAAAAACTCTTCGCGGTAAACTGACAAAAACATTTAACAGTATTTGCGAACTATGCAAACGACGGTATCATTGAAAATTATTTCACGGTTTTCTAATAGTCAAATAAAAAAAAAAGATTTGATTTATTTTTCTTTGTTATAATTTTATTTATATTTTTTGTTACAATTAAATTTTGTTGTTACAATTTTATTTTATGTCTTGAAATTAAAAGCTAGGGCTTTTTTTTCTTTCGTTTTCTCGCACTTTACCATTGTATATACATTTTCAGTGTATATATATATTTGCAGTGTATATACAATGACTTTACTCGTATAATAGTTATCAATAACTTACTTGGCGGCGTGTTTAGGTTTGTTCTGCCCAAAATTCCCAAATGGTTAAGCAATTTCCACTTTTCCATCATTTCCACCTACAGCTTATTTCTTTTTCCAATGCACAACCTCCCTCCCGGTAGTCCAAATCTAATTTTTTCTCAATTTCTTTAAAGTCCGTTCTGCTTTGCCATATTTGCCCCTGAGAATGTGGTCACAAGGGCGCTCCACATATCTTTTGCTTTAGATTTACTTTTAATATATTCGAGATGATTGTCATCTACCAAGCATATTATCAAATTTTTGGTCTTCGCGTTTTGTTCCCTTCATCTTACAGCGGCATCAAAATTACGCCCATCAGAAGGCTTTATTTTAGCAAAAACTAATTCCATAACGTTCGACATTATTTTTCCAAAGATCTGGGCCCTTAACCTGTAGATCTAAATCAATGAAATAAAAAAGGCTTTTATATTTATATTGTTTTTTTTAACTTCACTATCTGAATGCTGAATTTAGACTAATCTTTATTTCCATTTTTTTACTTCATTTACTTTTACTTACCTACCTCTTCTTCTTTTTTTACTTTTTCTTTGATCTCTACTTTCTCTTATACACTAACTTAAGACAAATGCATCGTGTCTGTTAATGCGACAATCTACTACAAGACTACACAGACGTTGGGCGCCATTTGTTGTAAGGATCAGTTTTTAATGTTAGAAAAGGAAGGGAAGTGACTTGGATAGGAAACGGAAGGAAAACGAAATTGGGTATAACAGGAATGGGATATTATAGGATATGGATACGAAAGGAAACGGTAGGTTAGAAAATAGATAGGATAGGATAAGGAAATGATTTGAAACGCCATCTGTGGTAGGATAACAAGATGGAAAGGAGAAAGAATTTGAATTTTTAATTTTAGGGACCGGCAGAAAACAGGAAAGATTGCGGATTGTAAGGGAAACCATTCAGGTTTTTGGTTGCTCGGTAGATTATGGGAAATTCTTAAAAAAAAAAGGAAGTGGTTATTCAAATTAAGCGGAAGGAAACTGGTACAGGAAAAGAAAAGGCAGCTAAAAATGAAAGGTAGGTACAGGGATTATAAAAAATTAAAAGAAAGAGGGAAATATGCAAAAAAATATAAAAAAAATAAAGTCGAAAAGTATTGACCTTATACGACTGTTAAGTGCAAGCCAAGCAAACCTTAGGAGGAAGACGGGATAACATGAACACAAGTAAGGTAGGGACGTCTGCCATTGGGACCTGGAACGCTCGCGAGGCAAGGCTCAGCTTGCTGGATTAGGGGAGGATCTTGTCCCAAAGACAAACGAGAACCTCACAACAAAAACACATCGTGCCATAATAAATAAAACGAACTATTGCAAAATAAAAACTCTACTACATTAAACATTTATACCACTACCAATCCGAACCTACCAAACTAAAATTTAATACAAAATTTGTATAAAAATTAACTTACCAGAAAAAATTATAAAACTCACCCTTTTTTTATAATTTTTCCCACTTTCCTGACTTATGTAATTCCTTTTCGTTTTCTTCTTTTCCTTAAATTTTTAAAAACTCTTCGCGGTAAACTGACAAAAAAATTTAACAGTATTTGCGAACTATGCAAACGACGGTATCATTGAAAATTATTTCACGGTTTTCTAATAGTCAAATAAAAAAAAAAAAGATTTGATTTATTTTTCTTTGTTATAATTTTATTTATATTTTTTGTTACAATTAAATTTTGTTGTTACAATTTTATTTTATGTCTTGAAATTAAAAGCTAGGGCTTTTTTTTCTTTCGTTTTCTCGCACTTTACCATTGTATATACATTTTCAGTGTATATATATATTTGCAGTGTATATACAATGACTTTACTCGTATAATAGTTATCAATAACTTACTTGGCGGCGTGTTTAGGTTTGTTCTGCCCAAAATTCCCAAATGGTTAAGCAATTTCCACTTTTCCATCATTTCCACCTACAGCTTTTCTTTTTCCAATGCACAACCCCCCTCCCGGTAGTCCAAATCTAATTTTTTCTCAATTTCTTTAAAGTCCGTTCTGCTTTGCCATATTTGCCCCTGAGAATGTGGTCACAAGGGCGCTCCACATATCTTTTGCTTTAGATTTACTTTTAATATATTCGAGATGATTGTCATCTACCAAGCATATTATCAAATTTTTGGTCTTCGCGTTTTGTTCCCTTCATCTTACAGCGGCATCAAAATTACGCCCATCAGAAGGCTTTATTTTAGCAAAAACTAATTCCATAACGTTCGACATTATTTTTCCAAAGATCTGGGCCCTTAACCTGTAGATCTAAATCAATGAAATAAAAAAGGCTTTTATATTTATATTGTTTTTTTTAACTTCACTATCTGAATGCTGAATTTAGACTAATCTTTATTTCCATTTTTTTACTTCATTTACTTTTACTTACCTACCTCTTCTTCTTTTTTTACTTTTTCTTTGATCTCTACTTTCTCTTATACACTAACTTAAGGCAAATGCATCGTGTCTGTTAATGCGACAATCTACTACAAGACTACACAGACGTTGGGCGCCATTTGTTGTAAGGATCAGTTTTTAATGTTAGAAAAGGAAGGGAAGTGACTTGGATAGGAAACGGAAGGAAAACGAAATTGGGTATAACAGGAATGGGATATTATAGGATATGGATACGAAAGGAAACGGTAGGTTAGAAAATAGATAGGATAGGATAAGGAAATGATTTGAAACGCCATCTGTGGTAGGATAACAAGATGGAAAGGAGAAAGAATTTGAATTTTTAATTTTAGGGACCGGCAGAAAACAGGAAAGATTGCGGATTGTAAGGGAAACCATTCAGGTTTTTGGTTGCTCGGTAGATTATGGGAAATTCTTAAAAAAAAAGGAAGTGGTTATTCAAATTAAGCGGAAGGAAACTGGTACAGGAAAAGAAAAGGCAGCTAAAAATGAAAGGTAGGTACAGGGATTATAAAAAATTAAAAGAAAGAGGGAAATATGCAAAAAAATATAAAAAAAAATAAAGTCGAAAAGTATTGACCTTATACGACTGTTAAGTGCAAGCCAAGCAAACCTTAGGAGGAAGACGGGATAACATGAACACAAGTAAGGTAGGGACGTCTGCCATTGGGACCTGGAACGCTCGCGAGGCAAGGCTCAGCTTGCTGGATTAGGGGAGGATCTTGTCCCAAAGACAAACGAGAACCTCACAACAAAAACACATCGTGCCATAATAAATAAAACGAACTATTGCAAAATAAAAACTCTAAGGAGAATTAATTTAAATTTTTAATTTTATAGGGTTTTCACACCAACCCAAAAAGCGGTTTTCGTGAAAAAAGCCCCAAAACCTACACCAAAACACAGGTTTTACCATACTAATTATCAAAACACAAGTTTTCATAAACGACTAGTTTTATATAAAACATGTCGAAAACTAGTTGCGATACCAAGATGATTTAAGCAAACACACCTAATGGAAAATTCAGCAACATATCAATGACATAAATGTCAAAAAGATTAAAAAAAAGCTGTCGCTTTTGAACTTTGTTTTTGTTGACACTCGGAGTGAATAAGTGGTGGTAAGTAATTTTGTTTACAAAATCTTTCATAAAAATATAAATTAATTGATTTTATTTACAGAAAATTGAAGAACATAAAATAAAAAAAAAGGAAGATCTGGGATTCCCAAGACGAGGAATTTCTCCTAGAAGTATGGAAGGAAAAGGAGCCAGAACTCCGTGGAAGCCGGAAAAATTCCCACATTTTTAATGAAATGTCGGTGGCTTTCCTAGGGCGGCCTGTGCAGTACACCCCGGAGGAAATTAAAGCAAAATTGCACAACTTGACCACCAAATACAAGTAAGTTAATTAAGCCACATTTTTAAACAAATATGTGTTAAAAATCACTCCATTTGTTTTCGTTTAGGAGTGAAAAGAAGAAAATTGGACCCTCCGGAGGTTCCCCATCAGAATGGCCATTATTTATTAAAATACATGGCATTCTTGGGGAACATCGAATTCATAACCTCCAGGTTATAGTAGAGGATAGCCGCCCAACTGGTAAATTAATTAAAACAAAAGTATATATGTATGTATATAGTACTAGTAATTTTTTTTATTAATTTTCAGCCGACATTTCAATTGATGAATTTCCAGCTTCCGTTGATGGCGATTCCACTTATTGCTTCCACATCCGCAGCCACATTTTCTATGCCACCACCTGTAAAGAAAAGAAGGAACAACATCGACTTAGTCGTGGTAGAGCTGCAACAGATGGATTCAAAAATGGATGTGTTCATGCAAGAATGTAGGGAAGCTGAGCAGAGAAATGAAGAAATAGAAAAGCAGAAGTTGTCCTTATTAAAAGAATTTGTAGATGAAACCAAAAACTTTAATGATGCATTTTTAAATTTATTTCAGCAATAGTTCCTACTATAATTAATATAATTGTGAATGTTTGTATGTTTGTGCTAAATGAATAACTGATGTTTGTATGTTTGAATGTTTGGAAGTTTTAAAAAAGTGAATGTTTGTATGTTTGGAATATATTTTGTTAGGTAGATGGGTGAGTTGCTGTATGGTGGATGAATTAGTTTTAAAAAGTGAATGTTTGTATGTTTGGAAGATATTTGGTAGGCAGATGGATGAGTTTATGTTCTGTGGATGGAAAAGTTTTATTAATGGGAATGTTTGTATGTTTTGGATGGAAATTGGGAAAGTATATGATTGATGATAACACTTTGTATCTATACGTTTTTCCTTACCCAAATGCATGGAGATAGCATTTCGTATAACAGAAGGTGTGGGGCTATAATCGTCTATCTGATAGGACTGCTCTGGTTGCTCTCTTTGTGTACTGTTAGTCATATTAGTAATCCACTGGTTATTAACTTCATCATTATGGAAATTTAGAAAATTGTGTAAAACAACATGTTTTAATAACCAAGTTGCAGTTTTCGATATGGCAACCATCTTGAGTCAAATTGAAAAAAAAAATGTTTTTGAAGATTGATTATATACATATCTACATAGATCCATACCTATAGCTCCAAAGCACTGTGGGAAACCAAGTTTTTCAAACCCATTCACATTTTCACTAATGATGTCTTCATTAAGAGGATATGCACATAAAAAATGTTGGTTTGAGGGCTCGCCAAACTTCTTCACAAAAACTTTTAACAATCGTGCAGACTGTGGATATTCCAACGCCAAAGATAGCTGAAACTGTCCTATACTCAGCAGACGATCCTAGCGTAAATATTGCAATGGCTATTCTTTTTTTAATGGAATACACTTCCGATAATTTGTATCGTGTTTTTCCAGGTTTTTCAGATCATTGCAGAGTACGTTGAAAGTTTGGCGAGTCATCCTGAAATGTTGTTTAAAATAATCGTCGTTATTTTCCAACATTTCAGTTTCCCAAAAACTGCTTGTACGTATCTGAGTTGTAATAAAACGATAAGTTAAGATGTACATATGAATATAGGTATATGTATTTTATATATCTGAATTAATTGTTATTGTATACTTACTTTTGTCCACATAATCCTTGGTCTTTTAGTATTTTGTATTGAATTGACCAATGCTTTTTGCTCTTCCTGGAGTCTCAGGATTTGCAATCCTAAATTCCTCCTTTTTCTTCTGATAGAAGCTTGAGATGTAGCCATGTAGTTTAACAAACTCTTGAAATTTTGTTGAAGCTTGTTTTTATAAATAACAAATAGTTTTATTTGGTTTGAATTCATTTTATTTTTCAAATGTTACAGCGAATTTTTTTTTTCAACAACCAAATATTTATTAATTCAAAATATGACAGGTAGTTTTCAAAACACAGTCTAATGTCAAGCGAAAACTTGAAATGTTTGGTGTGAACAGTTTTCAGGTTTTTGAAAACTTTTTGCCGAAAACCGTGTTTTCAGCTTGGTGTGAAAACCCTATTAGGGACCGGCAGAAAACAGGAAAGATGGCAGATTTTAAGGGAAACCATTCAGGTTTTTGGTTGCTCGGTAGATTATGGGAAATTCTATAAAAAAAAAAGAAAGTGGTTATTCAAATTAAGCGGAAGGAAACTGGTACAGGAAAAGAAAAGGCAGCTGATAATGAAAGGTAGGTACAGGGATTATAAAAAATTGAAAGAAAGAGGGAAATATGCAAAAAATTATAAAAAAAATAAAGTCGAAAAGTATTGACCTTATACGACTGATAAGTGCAAGCCAAGCAAACCTTAGGAGGAAGACGGGATAACATGAACACAAGTAAGGTAGGGACGTCTGCCATTGGGACCTGGAACGCTCGTGAGGCAAGGCTCAGCTTGCTGGATTAGGGGAGGATCTTGTCCCAAAGACAAACGAGGACCTCACAACAAAAACACATCGTGCCATAATAAATAAAACGAACTATTGCAAAATAAAAACTCTACTACATTAAACATTTATACCACCACCAATCCGAACCTACCACACTTTGTTCTTGCGATGGTTGGCAGGAAAACACGTACCTAATCGATCACGAATTTCCCAAACTTGCCTTAAGGTGCCAAGTAAGAAAGTGTCAAACGAAATTAGCAAACTTAGATGAAAACACTTTTTCTGCAAATTTCGAAATGAGGTAATTTCGACTCTAATGAAAACGTAGTATAAGAGTTTTCTCGGGAAAACTAAGTATGCAATAAAATTTGAAAACTAAATGTCTCTAGAAAAAAAAAAAATAATCGTTCGACCAGTTTTTTAAAAAGTCTTATTTTTTTGTATGTCATTATAAAAAAATCTGTAGGTTGTTTTCATTTGGGAAAATTATTTAAAAAATAATTTAACCAACCCATTTTAAAAATATTTTGAAAACCAATTTTTTTTAGAAATTTTAAAAAACTCGAAAAAAAAAGTTTGAAAATTTTGAAATGCAGTATTAATTGAATTATAAATGACTTTCTGTGTGCACAATTTTATTGAAATCGGGATAATAGTTTTCGATAAAATCGCATTTGAAAAAAACCGGTTATATGAGAGGTACCGTTATAGAACTAATTTCGAAAAATTAATTTTAACTGAAAAATGTACTGTTGTTAAAAAATAGCACCCTGAAAATTTTATCAAAATCGTTAAAGCCGAGAAAATCAAACTTTTTGTTAAAAATTGTATGGCAGGTACCGTTATTTTTCGACCAAGAGCAAAAATGAAAAACACCCCCCGAGATACTACTAAATAAATACTGAATACTAAGTATGAAGCAAATCGGCCCATCCATTTAGGCTTTAGAGGTGCGAACAGACAGGCAGACAGATGGACGGCATTTCCGGACCTACTTTTTTCGGCTTCTCTACCATCGTAATGTCATGTTTGATTGTTAATTTTTTTTCACGAATCCATTACTTGCATTATAGTAGCTATAATCGCAAGTAAAAATAAATTGCACGACCGGATCGCACGTAATTGCTCTTATGTGCGGTCACAGCTTGAATAAAAATTTGAAAAATATTAAGGGAACTTCAAAGATTATATTCGATTTTTCTGACTCTTGATTGTTTGAAAAAAATACGTAAAATATTTTTCAGCGGAAAAACTTAAACGCCATTTTATTTCTTTAAAAATGTGAATTTTTTTTTCAAAATCGTTATAGCCGTTTTTAAATAAAACGGTTTTTTTAACAACTTTTTTTTAAAAAAATTTAAAAAAAATAATTCAAGAATACAAACTTAAACACAAACATAACGTACATTTAAAAACAAAATTTAAAAAAAACACTTACCCGTTTTCAAAATACTGATTTTTCAAAAACAAAAAAAAAGTTTTCGAAAAAAAATTTATGCAAAATTACTCAAGCTACCTACATCTTCTTGGATTTTGATTGTAATCGGATCACCAGTTTTCGAAAAAGTCGAAGAAAAAAAAACCGGTCCTATGGGAGGTACCGTTTTTAGCCCACCATATTAATTTTTTTTTCACCAAAATATAATGCATACTTACAGTAGTACACTGATCCGTTTTCGAGAAAAATTAGCTTTTACATAACGGTTATATGACAGGTACCCTTAATTTTTGAGCTAAAAAAAAAATGAAAAAAGTCCTCTGTAGAATGTCAAAAGAACCTTAGGTTCAAAATTTGAAGACGACCGTTTAGGCCGCAGTCAAAAATACATCCGTACAGACAGACATACAGACAAACAGACAGACAGACCGACAGAATTTTGCAGTAACTAAAATATGTTTCTCTATCATCGTAATGTCATGTTTGATTGTTATCTCAAAATTTTTAATCTGCACGAATGCATAACTCGCAAGTAATAAGGGATAAAAAGTCAAGGCTTTTGTTTCACCCAGGAACCTTTAAAAACTTAAAACCATGCCTTGATTTAAGGGCTAATAACAAATAAAACGGCACTTTGACCTCTATGGACATGTCCCGCAAGCAACCGGTGTGAAGTCGTAGGTACAAGCCCAGCTTCTAGAAATTGCAAAGAACCAAAGAAAGGAAATCTTCCCTTTTTTTCCTTTTTTCGTCCTTCACATATATTCAATATAAAATATTAATGTATAGCAAAAAACATCAAAGGATTTGTAACCACACAATTTTAGAATAAAATAAAATAAAAGCTGCATCCACGATCGGCTTTACTAAAAACGGTTTTTTTTTGTGGCACAAATGTCGCTTTGCTGTTTTTCTTTGTTAGGAATTTCTAAGTCCGGCATAAAAGAACTTGAGGTCCTGAAGATTTTATCTTTCAGTCGGCGACCGCAATATCAAAAGATGGCGAACCTACTATTCTTTAACCTAAATTTAATACAAAATTTGTATAAAAATTAACTTACCAGAAAAAATGATAAAACTCACCCTTTTTTTATAATTTTTCCCACTTTCCTGACTTATGTAATTCCTTTTCGTTTTCTTCTTTTCCTTAAATTTTTAAAAACTCTTCGCGGTAAACTGACAAAAAAATTTAACAGTATTTGCGAACTATGCAAACGACGGTATCATTGAAAATTATTTCACGGTTTTCTAGTAGTCAAATAAAAAAAAAAAAGATTTGATTTATTTTTCTTTGTTATAATTTTATTTATATTTTTTGTTACAATTAAATTTTGTTGTTACAATTTTATTTTATGTCTTGAAATTAAAAGCTAGGGCTTTTTTTTCTTTCGTTTTCTCGCACTTTACCATTGTATATACATTTTCAGTGTATATATATATTTGCAGTGTATATACAATGACTTTACTCGTATAATAGTTATCAATAACTTACTTGGCGGCGTGTTTAGGTTTGTTCTGCCCAAAATTCCCAAATGGTTAAGCAATTTCCACTTTTCCATCATTTCCACCTACAGCTTATTTCTTTTTCCAATGCACAACCCCCCTCCCGGTAGTCCAAATCTAATTTTTTCTCAATTTCTTTAAAGTCCGTTCTGCTTTGCCATATTTGCCCCTGAGAATGTGGTCACAAGGGCGCTCCACATATCTTTTGCTTTAGATTTACTTTTAATATATTCGAGATGATTGTCATCTACCAAGCATATTATCAAATTTTTGGTCTTCGCGTTTTGTTCCCTTCATCTTACAGCGGCATCAAAATTACGCCCATCAGAAGGCTTTATTTTAGCAAAAACTAATTCCATAACGTTCGACATTATTTTTCCAAAGATCTGGGCCCTTAACCTGTAGATCTAAATCAATGAAATAAAAAAGGCTTTTATATTTATATTGTTTTTTTTAACTTCACTATCTGAATGCTGAATTTAGACTAATCTTTATTTCCATTTTTTTACTTCATTTACTTTTACTTACCTACCTCTTCTTCTTTTTTAACTTTTTCTTTGATCTCTACTTTCTCTTATACACTAACTTAAGGCAAATGCATCGTGTCTGTTAATGCGACAATCTACTACAAGACTACACAGACGTTGGGCGCCATTTGTTGTAAGGATCAGTTTTTAATGTTAGAAAAGGAAGGGAAGTGACTTGGATAGGAAACGGAAGGAAAACGAAATTGGGTATAACAGGAATGGGATATTATAGGATATGGATACGAAAGGAAACGGTAGGTTAGGAAATAGATAGGATAGGATAAAGAAATGATTTGAAACGCCATCTATGGTAGGATAACAAGATGGAAAGGAGAAAGAATTTGAATTTTTAATTTTAGGGACCGGCAGAAAACAGGAAAGATTGCGGATTGTAAGGGAAACCATTCAGGTTTTTGGTTGCTCGGTAGATTATGGGAAATTCTTAAAAAAAAAAGGAAGTGGTTATTCAAATTAAGCGGAAGGAAACTGGTACAGGAAAAGAAAAGGCAGCTAAAAATGAAAGGTAGGTACAGGGATTATAAAAAATTAAAAGAAAGAGGGAAATAGGCAAAAAATTAAAAAAAAAATAAAGTCGAAAAGTATTGACCTTATACGACTGTTAAGTGCAAGCCAAGCAAACCTTAGGAGGAAGACGGGATAACATGAACACAAGTAAGGTAGGGACGTCTGCCATTGGGACCTGGAACGCTCGCGAGGCAAGGCTCAGCTTGCTGGATTAGGGGAGGATCTTGTCCCAAAGACAAACGAGAACCTCACAACAAAAACACATCGTGCCATAATAAATAAAACGAACTATTGCAAAATAAAAACTCTACTACATTAAACATTTATACCACCACCAATCCGAACCTACCAAACTTTGTTCTTGCAATGGTTGGCAGGAAAACACGTACCTAATCGATCACGAATTTCCCAAACTTGCCTTAAGGTGCCAAGTAAGAAAGTGTCAAACGAAATTAGCAAACTTAGATGACAACACTTTTTCTGCAAATTTCGAAATGAGATAATTTCGACTCTAATGAATACGTAGTATAAGAGTTTTCTCGGGAAAACTAAATTAAATTTAAAAAAATCGAAAAAAAAAGTTTGAAAATTTTGAAATGCAGTATTAATTGAATTATAAATGACTTTCTGTGTGCACAATTTTATTGAAATCGGGATAATAGTTTTCGATAAAATCGCATTTGAAAAAAAACCGGTTATATGAGAGGTACCGTTATAGAAATAATTTCGAAAAATTAATTTTAACTGAAAGATGTACTGTTGTTAAAAAATAGCACCCTGAAAGTTTTATCAAAATCGTTAGAGCCGAGAAAATCAAACTTTTTGTTAAAAATTGTATGGCAGGTACCATTATTTTTCGACCTAGAGCAAAAATGAAAAACACCCCCCGAGATACTACCAAATAAATACTGAATACTAAGTTTGAAGCAAATCGGCCCATCCATTTAGGCGGTAGAGGTGCGAACAGACAGGCAGACAGATGGACAGAATTTCCGGACCTACTTTTTTCGGCTTCTCTACCATCGTAATGTCATGTTTGATTGTTAATTTGTTTTTCACGAATCCATAACTTGCATTATAGTACCTATAATCGCAAGTAAAAATAAATTGCACGACCGGATCGCACGTAATTGCTGTTATGTGCGGTCACAGCTTGAAATAAAATTTGAAAAATATTAAGGAAACTTCAAGGATTATATTCGATTTTTCTGACTTTTGATTGTTTGAAAAAAGTACGTAAAATATTTTTCAGCGGAAAAACTTAAACGCCATTTTATTTCTTTAAAAAATCTGAAAAAATGTGGATTTTTTTTTTCGAAATCGTTAGAGCCGTTTTTAAATAAAACGGTTTTTTTAACAACTTATTTAAAAAAAATAAAAAAATAATAATTCAAGAATACAAACTTAAACACAAACATAACGTACATTTAAAAACAAAATTAAAACAAAAATTCACTTACCCGTTTTCAAAATACTGATTTTTCAAAAAAAAAAATTTTTAAAATTATTAAAAATACAAAAAAAAAGTTTTCGAAAAATATTAATGCAAAATTACTCAAGCTACCTACATCTGCTTGAATATCAATTTTGATTGTAATCGGATCAACAGTTTTCGAAAAAGTCGAAGAAAAAAAAACCGGTCCTATGGGAGGTACCGTTTTTAGCCCACCATATTATTTTTTTTTTCACCAAAATATAATGCATACCTACAGTAGTACACTGATCCGTTTTCGAGAAAAATTAGCTTTTACATAACGGTTATATGACAGGTACCCTTAATTTTTGAGCTAAAAAAAAAATTGAAAAAAGTCCTCTGTAGAATGTCAAAAGAACCTTAGGTTTTTCTTGATTTTTATAAACGATCTGCTGTCTGTTACTTCTAATCCACTTAACTGTTTTGCTGACGACTCTACCCTCAGCTTTTCATATTCGTTCGATAATTCACGTCCTTCGCCTTCGGACGTACAATTGCAACGGTACCATATGTCAAGCTCATTAAACTCCGATTTATACAGCATTGTCAAATGGGGTAATATAAATCGTGTGGAGTTTAATGCTTCGAAAACTAAATGCTGTCTTCTGTCGTTAAAGCTAAACATTCCCCCAATGCCATTTTCCATGAATGGCACTTACATCGAAGAAACCGAAAAGCTCTCAGTACTCGGTATGTGTGTCAACGACGACCTCCGTTGGAACGACCATATATTTGAAATCGCTAAGAATTCTGCAAAGTGCTTAGGTTTTCTGTATCGGTGTAAGAAGTATTTTTCCCCATCTGATCTGGCTACAATTTATAAAGCGTTTATACGCCCTAAACTCGAGTATAACTCCCACCTCGGGGCAGGTGCTTCGCAAACATCGCTTCTCCTGCTTGATAGAATACAAAATCGAGCGTTAAGATTGATAGGAAATAGAACTGCCGCTGAAAGAATTGCCCCACTCGAACACCGACGCAATGTTTCATGTCTTTCCTTATTTTATCGTTTCTTTTACAAAAAATGTTCACTCGAAGTACCCAGTTGCATTCCTCCCCTTAAAAGTTTCTCCCGTAATACTCGTCTCGCAAGGAATGCTCATCAGTTCACCCTGGAGCCCAATTTCGAACGTACCGTGAAATATAGGGATTCTTTTTTTAGCCGAACAACACGAATTTGGAATAGGGATTTTCCCTTGCCATTTTGATCTGCTAACATTCAAAACCAATGTTAATCGGCACCTCCTATCTCTCCCCTCCCTATCTTCGTAATGCCCGCGCAGTGTGTTCTACATTAAAAGGGAAACACATAATCCCTTGTGCGCGCGTTAATTATATAAAAAAAAAAAGGTTCAAAATTTGAAGACGACCGTTTAGGCCGCAGTCAAAAATACATCCGTACAGACAGACAGACAGACGGACAGAATTTTGCCAGTAACTCAAATATGTTTCTCTATCATCGTAATGTCATGTTTGATTGTTATCTCAAAATTGTTAATATGCACGAATGCATAACTTGTATTATAGTACCTATAATCGCAAGTAATAAGGGATAAAAAGTCAAGGCTTTTGTTTCACCCAGGAACCTTTAAAAACTTAACACCATGCCTTAATTTAAGGGCTAATAACAAATAAAACGGCACTTTGACCTCTATGGACATGTCCCGCAAGCAACCGGTGTGAAGTCGTAGGTACAAGCCCAGCTTCTAGAAATTGCAAAGAACCAAAGAAAGGAAATCTTCCCTTTTTTTCCTTTTTTCGTCCTTCAAATGTATTCAATATAAAATATTAATGTATAGCAAAAAACATCAAAGGATTTGTAACCACACAATTTTGGAATAAAATAAAATAAAAGCTGCATCCAAGATCGGCTTCACTAAAAACGGGGTTTTTTTTGTGGCACAAATGTCGCTTTGCTGTTTTTCTTTGTTAGGAATTTCTAAGTCCGGCATAAAAGAACTTGAGGTCCTGAAGATTTTATCTTTCAGTCGGCGACCGCAATATCAAAAGATGGCGAACCTACTATTCTTTAACCTAAATTTAATACAAAATTTGTATAAAAATTAACTTACCAGAAAAAATGATAAAACTCACCCTTTTTTTATAATTTTTCCCACTTTCCTGACTTATGTAATTCCTTTTCGTTTTCTTCTTTTCCTTAAATTTTTAAAAACTCTTCGCGGTAAACTGACAAAAACATTTAACAGTATTTGCGAACTATGCAAACGACGGTATCATTGAAAATTATTTCACGGTTTTCTAATAGTCAAATAAAAAAAAAAGATTTGATTTATTTTTCTTTGTTATAATTTTATTTATATTTTTTGTTACAATTAAATTTTGTTGTTACAATTTTATTTTATGTCTTGAAATTAAAAGCTAGGGCTTTTTTTTCTTTCGTTTTCTCGCACTTTACCATTGTATATACATTTTCAGTGTATATATATATTTGCAGTGTATATACAATGACTTTACTCGTATAATAGTTATCAATAACTTACTTGGCGGCGTGTTTAGGTTTGTTCTGCCCAAAATTCCCAAATGGTTAAGCAATTTCCACTTTTCCATCATTTCCACCTACAGCTTATTTCTTTTTCCAATGCACAACCTCCCTCCCGGTAGTCCAAATCTAATTTTTTCTCAATTTCTTTAAAGTCCGTTCTGCTTTGCCATATTTGCCCCTGAGAATGTGGTCACAAGGGCGCTCCACATATCTTTTGCTTTAGATTTACTTTTAATATATTCGAGATGATTGTCATCTACCAAGCATATTATCAAATTTTTGGTCTTCGCGTTTTGTTCCCTTCATCTTACAGCGGCATCAAAATTACGCCCATCAGAAGGCTTTATTTTAGCAAAAACTAATTCCATAACGTTCGACATTATTTTTCCAAAGATCTGGGCCCTTAACCTGTAGATCTAAATCAATGAAATAAAAAAGGCTTTTATATTTATATTGTTTTTTTTAACTTCACTATCTGAATGCTGAATTTAGACTAATCTTTATTTCCATTTTTTTACTTCATTTACTTTTACTTACCTACCTCTTCTTCTTTTTTTACTTTTTCTTTGATCTCTACTTTCTCTTATACACTAACTTAAGACAAATGCATCGTGTCTGTTAATGCGACAATCTACTACAAGACTACACAGACGTTGGGCGCCATTTGTTGTAAGGATCAGTTTTTAATGTTAGAAAAGGAAGGGAAGTGACTTGGATAGGAAACGGAAGGAAAACGAAATTGGGTATAACAGGAATGGGATATTATAGGATATGGATACGAAAGGAAACGGTAGGTTAGAAAATAGATAGGATAGGATAAGGAAATGATTTGAAACGCCATCTGTGGTAGGATAACAAGATGGAAAGGAGAAAGAATTTGAATTTTTAATTTTAGGGACCGGCAGAAAACAGGAAAGATTGCGGATTGTAAGGGAAACCATTCAGGTTTTTGGTTGCTCGGTAGATTATGGGAAATTCTTAAAAAAAAAAGGAAGTGGTTATTCAAATTAAGCGGAAGGAAACTGGTACAGGAAAAGAAAAGGCAGCTAAAAATGAAAGGTAGGTACAGGGATTATAAAAAATTAAAAGAAAGAGGGAAATATGCAAAAAAATATAAAAAAAATAAAGTCGAAAAGTATTGACCTTATACGACTGTTAAGTGCAAGCCAAGCAAACCTTAGGAGGAAGACGGGATAACATGAACACAAGTAAGGTAGGGACGTCTGCCATTGGGACCTGGAACGCTCGCGAGGCAAGGCTCAGCTTGCTGGATTAGGGGAGGATCTTGTCCCAAAGACAAACGAGAACCTCACAACAAAAACACATCGTGCCATAATAAATAAAACGAACTATTGCAAAATAAAAACTCTACTACATTAAACATTTATACCACTACCAATCCGAACCTACCAAACTAAAATTTAATACAAAATTTGTATAAAAATTAACTTACCAGAAAAAATTATAAAACTCACCCTTTTTTTATAATTTTTCCCACTTTCCTGACTTATGTAATTCCTTTTCGTTTTCTTCTTTTCCTTAAATTTTTAAAAACTCTTCGCGGTAAACTGACAAAAAAATTTAACAGTATTTGCGAACTATGCAAACGACGGTATCATTGAAAATTATTTCACGGTTTTCTAATAGTCAAATAAAAAAAAAAAAGATTTGATTTATTTTTCTTTGTTATAATTTTATTTATATTTTTTGTTACAATTAAATTTTGTTGTTACAATTTTATTTTATGTCTTGAAATTAAAAGCTAGGGCTTTTTTTTCTTTCGTTTTCTCGCACTTTACCATTGTTTATACATTTTCAGTGTATATATATATTTGCAGTGTATATACAATGACTTTACTCGTATAATAGTTATCAATAACTTACTTGGCGGCGTGTTTAGGTTTGTTCTGCCCAAAATTCCCAAATGGTTAAGCAATTTCCACTTTTCCATCATTTCCACCTACAGCTTATTTCTTTTTCCAATGCACAACCCCCCTCCCGGTAGTCCAAATCTAATTTTTTCTCAATTTCTTTAAAGTCCGTTCTGCTTTGCCATATTTGCCCCTGAGAATGTGGTCACAAGGGCGCTCCACATATCTTTTGCTTTAGATTTACTTTTAATATATTCGAGATGATTGTCATCTACCAAGCATATTATCAAATTTTTGGTCTTCGCGTTTTGTTCCCTTCATCTTACAGCGGCATCAAAATTACGCCCATCAGAAGGCTTTATTTTAGCAAAAACTAATTCCATAACGTTCGACATTATTTTTCCAAAGATCTGGGCCCTTAACCTGTAGATCTAAATCAATGAAATAAAAAAGGCTTTTATATTTATATTGTTTTTTTTAACTTCACTATCTGAATGCTGAATTTAGACTAATCTTTATTTCCATTTTTTTACTTCATTTACTTTTACTTACCTACCTCTTCTTCTTTTTTTACTTTTTCTTTGATCTCTACTTTCTCTTATACACTAACTTAAGGCAAATGCATCGTGTCTGTTAATGCGACAATCTACTACAAGACTACACAGACGTTGGGCGCCATTTGTTGTAAGGATCAGTTTTTAATGTTAGAAAAGGAAGGGAAGTGACTTGGATAGGAAACGGAAGGAAAACGAAATTGGGTATAACAGGAATGGGATATTATAGGATATGGATACGAAAGGAAACGGTAGGTTAGAAAATAGATAGGATAGGATAAGGAAATGATTTGAAACGCCATCTGTGGTAGGATAACAAGATGGAAAGGAGAAAGAATTTGAATTTTTAATTTTAGGGACCGGCAGAAAACAGGAAAGATTGCGGATTGTAAGGGAAACCATTCAGGTTTTTGGTTGCTCGGTAGATTATGGGAAATTCTTAAAAAAAAAGGAAGTGGTTATTCAAATTAAGCGGAAGGAAACTGGTACAGGAAAAGAAAAGGCAGCTAAAAATGAAAGGTAGGTACAGGGATTATAAAAAATTAAAAGAAAGAGGGAAATATGCAAAAAAATATAAAAAAAAATAAAGTCGAAAAGTATTGACCTTATACGACTGTTAAGTGCAAGCCAAGCAAACCTTAGGAGGAAGACGGGATAACATGAACACAAGTAAGGTAGGGACGTCTGCCATTGGGACCTGGAACGCTCGCGAGGCAAGGCTCAGCTTGCTGGATTAGGGGAGGATCTTGTCCCAAAGACAAACGAGAACCTCACAACAAAAACACATCGTGCCATAATAAATAAAACGAACTATTGCAAAATAAAAACTCTACTACATTAAACATTTATACCACTACCAATCCGAACCTACCAAACTTTGTTCTTGCAGTGGTTGGCAGGAAAACACGTACCTAATCGATCACGAATTTCCCAATCTTGCCTTAAGGTGCCAAGTAAGAAAGTGTCAAACGAAATTAGCAAACTTAGATGACAACACTTTTTCTGCAAATTTCGAAATGAGATAATTTCGACTCTAATGAATACGTAGTATAAGAGTTTTCTCGGGAAAACTAAATTAAATTTAAAAAAATCGAAAAAAAAAGTTTGAAAATTTTGAAATGTAGTAAGTATTAATTGAATTATAAATGACTTTCTGTGTGCACAATTTTATTGAAATCGGGATAATAGTTTTCGATAAAATCGCATTTGAAAAAAAACCGGTTATATGAGAGGTACCGTTATAGAAATAATTTCGAAAAATTAATTTTAACTGAAAGATGTACTGTTGTTAAAAAATAGCACCCTGAAAGTTTTATCAAAATCGTTAGAGCCGAGAAAATCAAACTTTTTGTTAAAAATTCTATGGCAGGTACCATTATTTTTCGACCTAGAGCAAAAATGAAAAACACCCCCCGAGATACTACCAAATAAATACTGAAAACTAAGTTTGAAGCAAATCGGCCCATCCATTTAGGCGGTAGAGGTGCGAACAGACAGGCAGACAGATGGACAGAATTTCCGGACCTACTTTTTTCGGCTTCTCTACCATCGTAATGTCATGTTTGATTGTTAATTTGTTTTTCACGAATCCATAACTTGCATTATAGTACCTATAATCGCAAGTAAAAATAAATTGCACGACCGGATCGCACGTAATTGCTCTTATGTGCGGTCACAGCTTGAAATAAAATTTGAAAAATATTAAGGGAACTTCAAGGATTATATTCGATTTTTCTGACTTTTGATTGTTTGAAAAAAGTACGTAAAATATTTTTCAGCGGAAAAACTTAAACGCCATTTTATTTCTTTAAAAAATGTGAAAAAATGTGGATTTTTTTTCGAAATCGTTAGAGCCGTTTTTAAATAAAACGGTTTTTTTAACAACTTATTTAAAAAAAATAAAAAAATAATAATTCAAGAATACAAACTTAAACACAAACATAACGTACATTTAAAAACAAAATTAAAAAAAAAATTCACTTACCCGTTTTCAAAATACTGATTTTTCAAAAAAAAATTTTAAAAATACAAAAAAAAAGTTTTCGAAAAAAATTAATGCAAAATTACTCAAGCTACCTACATCTTCTTGAATATCAATTTTGATTGTAATCGGATCACCAGTTTTCGAAAAAGTCGAAGAAAAAAAAACCGGTCCTATGGGAGGTACCGTTTTTAGCGCACCATATTATTTTTTTTTTCACCAAAATATAATGCATACCTACAGTAGTACACTGATCCGTTTTCGAGAAAAATTAGCTTTTACATAACGGTAATATGACAGGTACCCTTAATTTTTGAGCTAAAAAAAAATTGAAAAAAGTCCTCTGTAGAATGTCAAAAGAACCTTAGGTTTTTCTTGATTTTTATAAACGATCTGCTGTCTGTTACTTCTAATCCACTTAACTGTTTTGCTGACGACTCTACCCTCAGCTTTTCATATTCGTTCGATAATTCACGTCCTTCGCCTTCGGACGTACAATTGCAACGGTACCATATGTCAAGCTCATTAAACTCCGATTTATACAGCATTGTCAAATGGGGTAATATAAATCGTGTGGAGTTTAATGCTTCGAAAACTAAATGCTGTCTTCTGTCGTTAAAGCTAAACATTCCCCCAATGCCATTTTCCATGAATGGCACTTACATCGAAGAAACCGAAAAGCTCTCAGTACTCGGTATGTGTGTCAACGACGACCTCCGTTGGAACGACCATATATTTGAAATCGCTAAGAATTCTGCAAAGTGCTTAGGTTTTCTGTATCGGTGTAAGAAGTATTTTTCCCCATCTGATCTGGCTACAATTTATAAAGCGTTTATACGCCCTAAACTCGAGTATAACTCCCACCTCAAGGCAGGTGCTTCGCAAACATCGCTTCTCCTGCTTGATAGAATACAAAATCGAGCGTTAAGATTGATAGGAAATAGAACTGCCGCTGAAACAATTGCCCCACTCGAACACCGACGCAATGTTTCATGTCTTTCCTTATTTTATCGTTTCTTTTACAAAAAATGTTCACTCGAAGTACCCAGTTGCATTCCTCCCCTTAAAAGTTTCTCCCGTAATACTCGTCTCGCAAGGAATGCTCATCAGTTCACCCTGGAGCCCAATTTCGAACGTACCGTGAAATATAGGGATTCTTTTTTTAGCCGAACAACACGAATTTGGAATAGGGATTTTCCCTTGCCATTTTGATCTGCTAACATTCAAAACCAATGTTAATCGGCACCTCCTATCTCTCCCCTCCCTATCTTCGTAATGCCCGCGCAGTGTGTTCTACATTAAAAGGGAAACACATAATCCCTTGTGCGCGCGTTAATTATATAAAAAAAAAAAGGTTCAAAATTTGAAGACGACCGTTTAGGCCGCAGTCAAAAATACATCCGTACAGACAGACAGACAGACGGACAGAATTTTGCCAGTAACTCAAATATGTTTCTCTATCATCGTAATGTCATGTTTGATTGTTATCTCAAAATTGTTAATATGCACGAATGCATAACTTGTATTATAGTACCTATAATCGCAAGTAATAAGGGATAAAAAGTCAAGGCTTTTGTTTCACCCAGGAACCTTTAAAAACTTAACACCATGCCTTAATTTAAGGGCTAATAACAAATAAAACGGCACTTTGACCTCTATGGACATGTCCCGCAAGCAACCGGTGTGAAGTCGTAGGTACAAGCCCAGCTTCTAGAAATTGCAAAGAACCAAAGAAAGGAAATCTTCCCTTTTTTTCCTTTTTTCGTCCTTCAAATGTATTCAATATAAAATATTAATGTATAGCAAAAAACATCAAAGGATTTGTAACCACACAATTTTGGAATAAAATAAAATAAAAGCTGCATCCAAGATCGGCTTCACTAAAAACGGGGTTTTTTTTGTGGCACAAATGTCGCTTTGCTGTTTTTCTTTGTTAGGAATTTCTAAGTCCGGCATAAAAGAACTTGAGGTCCTGAAGATTTTATCTTTCAGTCGGCGACCGCAATATCAAAAGATGGCGAACCTACTATTCTTTAACCTAAATTTAATACAAAATTTGTATAAAAATTAACTTACCAGAAAAAATGATAAAACTCACCCTTTTTTTATAATTTTTCCCACTTTCCTGACTTATGTAATTCCTTTTCGTTTTCTTCTTTTCCTTAAATTTTTAAAAACTCTTCGCGGTAAACTGACAAAAACATTTAACAGTATTTGCGAACTATGCAAACGACGGTATCATTGAAAATTATTTCACGGTTTTCTAATAGTGAAATAAAAAAAAAAGATTTGATTTATTTTTCTTTGTTATAATTTTATTTATATTTTTTGTTACAATTAAATTTTGTTGTTACAATTTTATTTTATGTCTTGAAATTAAAAGCTAGGGCTTTTTTTTCTTTCGTTTTCTCGCACTTTACCATTGTATATACATTTTCAGTGTATATATATATTTGCAGTGTATATACAATGACTTTACTCGTATAATAGTTATCAATAACTTACTTGGCGGCGTGTTTAGGTTTGTTCTGCCCAAAATTCCCAAATGGTTAAGCAATTTCCACTTTTCCATCATTTCCACCTACAGCTTATTTCTTTTTCCAATGCACAACCCCCCTCCCGGTAGTCCAAATCTAATTTTTTCTCAATTTCTTTAAAGTCCGTTCTGCTTTGCCATATTTGCCCCTGAGAATGTGGTCACAAGGGCGCTCCACATATCTTTTGCTTTAGATTTACTTTTAATATATTCGAGATGATTGTCATCTACCAAGCATATTATCAAATTTTTGGTCTTCGCGTTTTGTTCCCTTCATCTTACGCGGCATCTTGAGTTGCTGCCGTTACCTCTAGTTGTTTTTGTGAAAGAACCTCGAAAACATTCTGCGCTTCAAGAAAGTTTTCCACGCAATACTTCCATGAATCAAAATTACGCCCATCAGAAGGCTTTATTTTAGCAAAAACTAATTCCATAACGTTCGACATTATTTTTCCAAAGATCTGGGCCCTTAACCTGTAGATCTAAATCAATGAAATAAAAAAGGCTTTTATATTTATATTGTTTTTTTTTAACTTCACTATCTGAATGCTGAATTTACCCTAATCTTTATTTCCATTTTTTTACTTCATTTACTTTTACTTACCTACCCCTTCTTCTTTTTTTACTTTTTCTTTGATCTCTACTTTCTCCTTTGTATATACACTGCATATAGTACTATCATGGAGCATCATTTTTTAGTTCTGAATCAAGTCGCAATGAGGCGTGCTGAAATTGCCAATTGGTGTGAATATAGAATAAGTACAGACAACAAAAGTTTATTAAATACTGGTAAAATATCGGTAAAGGTTCTTATCTCCACTATTTAGAGTTAGTTCTGAATCAACTAGGAAGATGGCCAGACGAAAAATGACCACCATGAGAGTACTATAGAAAATGTATATACAATGCTTTCTCTTATACACTAACTTAAGGCAAATGCATCGTGTCTGTTAATGCGACAATCTACTACAAGACTACACAGACGTTGGGCGCCATTTGTTGTAAGGATCAGTTTTTAATGTTAGAAAAGGAAGGGAAGTGACTTGGATAGGAAACGGAAGGAAAACGAAATTGGGTATAACAGGAATAGGATATTATAGGATATGGATACGAAAGGAAACGGTAGGTTAGAAAATAGATAGGATAGGATAAGGAAATGATTTGAAACGCCATCTATGGTAGGATAACAAGATGGAAAGGAGAAAGAATTTGAATTTTTAATTTTAGGGACCGGCAGAAAACAGGAAAGATTGCGGATTGTAAGGGAAACCATTCAGGTTTTTGGTTGCTCGGTAGATTATGGGAAATTCTATAAAAAAAAGGAAGTGGTTATTCAAATTAAGCGGAAGGAAACTGGTACAGGAAAAGAAAAGGCAGCTAAAATGAAAGGTAAATAAATTATATATTTATTGGCGCGACAGCTCCTTAAGGAGCCAAGGCATAGTGACTTATACTCTCAACCATTCCTGTGTGTGTGTTGTTACTCTGCAAGAATGGAAGGGACCTACAGTTTACCGCCGAGTCCGAACGGCTACATGAGATGCACTTTTTCGAGACAAATTTTACTCTTGGAGGTTTTGTCAGTTCCTCGCAAGAGGCAGTACCCCAGAAAAAAGGTGGCTATGAGCTGGATTTGAACCCAGGTTCTTTCGCTTAGCAGTCCGACACACTAACCACTAAGCTACGGGGCACTACCAAAATGAAAGGTAGGTACAGGGATTATAAAGAATTAAAAGTAAGAGGGAAAAATGCAAAAAATTATAAAAAAAAATAAAGTCGAAAAGACCTTATACGACTGATAAGTGCAAGCCAAGCAAACCTTTAGGAGGAAGACGGGATAACATGAACACAAGTAAGGTAGGGACGTCTGCCATTGGGACCTGGAACGCTCGCGAGGCAAGGCTCAGCTTGCTGGATTAGGGGAGAATCTTGTCCCAAAGACAAACGAGGACCTCACAACAAAAACACATCGTGCCATAATAAATAAAACGAACTATTGCAAAATAAAAACTCTACTACATTAAACATTTATACCACCACCAATCCGAACCTACCACACTTTGTTCTTGCAATGGTTGGCAGGAAAACAC
Source organism: Platycheirus rosarum (assembly GCA_963971375.1). Taxonomy (NCBI): domain Eukaryota; kingdom Metazoa; phylum Arthropoda; class Insecta; order Diptera; family Syrphidae; genus Platycheirus; species Platycheirus rosarum. The sequence continues at coordinate 219,599,611 of OZ020507.1, read as the reverse complement.
GTACCCCATCGATCACGAGTTGGTTGCGATATTTCGCGATAGGTCATCTCAATCACCGAGCGGACTAAGCCGCTCTCTCTTCACCCTTTGAAAATTTTCCTAAACTTGCCTTAAGGTGCCAAGTAAGAAAGTGTCCAACGAAATTAGCAAACTTAGATGAAAACACTTTTTCTGCAAATTTCGAAATGAGGTAATTTCGACTCTAATGAAAACGTAGTATAAGAGTTTTCTCGGGAAAACTAAGTATGCAAAAAAATTTGAAAACTAAATGTCTTTCTAGAAAAAAAAATGTAATCGTTCGACCAGATTCTTAAAAAGTCTTATTTTTTTGTATGTCATTATAAGAAAATCTGTAGGTAGTTTTCATTTGGGAAAATTATTTAAAACATAATTTAGCCAACCCATTTTAAAAATATTTTGAAAACCAATTTTTTTTTAGAAATTTTAAAAAACTCGAAAAAAAAAGTTTGAAAATTTTGAAATGCAGTATTAATTAAATTATAAATGACTTTCTGTGTGCACAATTTTATTGAAATCGGGATAATAGTTTTTGATAAAATCGCATTTGAAAAAAAACCGGTTATATGAGAGGTACCGTTATAGAACTAATTTCGAAAAATTAATTTTAACTGAAAGATGTACTGTTGTTAAAAAATAGCACCCTGAAAGTTTTATCAAAATCGTTAGAGCCGAGAAAATCAAACTTTTTGTTAAAAATTGTATGGCAGGTACCGTTATTTTTCGACCTAGAGCAAAAATGAAAAACACCCCCCGAGATACTACTAAATAAATACTTTGCACGACCGGATCGCACGTAATTGCTCTTATGTGCGGTCACAGCTTGAATAAAAATTTGAAATATATTAAGGGAACTTCAAAGATTATATTCGATTTTTCTGACTTTTGATTGTTTGAAAAAATACGTAAAATATTTTTCAGCGGAAAAACTTAAACGCCATTTTATTTCTTTAAAAAATGTGAAAAAATGTGATTTTTTTTTTTCAAAATCGTTATAGCCGTTTTTAAATAAAACGGTTTTTTTAACAACTTTTTTTTTTTAAATTAAAAAAAAATAATTCAAGAATACAAACTTAAACACAAACATAACGTACATTTAAAAACAAAATTAAAAAAAAAATTCACTTACCCGTTTTCAAAATACTGATTTTTCAAAAAAAAAATTTTTTTAATTATTAAAAATACAAAAAAAAAGTTTTCGAAAAAAATTAATGCAAAATTACTCAAGCTACCTACATCTTCTTGAATATCAATTTTGATTGTAATCGGATCACCAGTTTTCGAAAAAGTCGAAGAAAAAAAAACCGGTCCTATGGGAGGTACCGTTTTTAGCCCACCATATTATTTTTTTTTCACCAAAATATAATGCATACCTACAGTAGTACACTGATCCGTTTTCGAGAAAAATTAGCTTTTACATAACGGTTATATGACAGGTACCCTTAATTTTTGAGCTAAAAACAAAATTGAAAAAAGTCCTCTGTAGAATGTCAAAAGAACCTTAGGTTTTTCTTGATTTTTATAAACGATCTGCTGTCTGTTACTTCTAATCCACTTAACTGTTTTGCTGACGACTCTACCCTCAGCTTTTCATATTCGTTCGATAATTCACGTCCTTCGCCTTCGGACGTACAATTGCAACGGTACCATATGTCAAGCTCATTAACCTCCGATTTATACAGCATTGTCAAATGGGGTAATATAAATTGTGTGGAGTTTAATGCTTCGAAAACTAAATGCTGTCTTCTGTCGTTAAAGCTAAACATTCCCCCAATGCCATTTTCCATGAATGGCACTTACATCGAAGAAACCGAAAAGCTCTCAGTACTCGGTATGTGTGTCAACGACGACCTCCGTTGGAACGACCATATATTTGAGATCGCTAAGAATTCTGCAAAGTGCTTAGGTTTTCTGTATCGGTGTAAGAAGTATTTTTCCCCATCTGATCTGGCTACAATTTATAAAGCGTTTATACGCCCTAAACTCGAGTATAACTCCCACCTCGGGGCAGGTGCTTCGCAAACATCGCTTCTCCTGCTTGATAGAATACAAAATCGAGCGTTAAGATTGATAGGAAATAGAACTGCCGCTGAAACAATTGCCTCACTCGAACACCGACGCAATGTTTCATGTCTTTCCTTATTTTATCGTTTCTTTTACAAAAAATGTTCACTCGAAGTACCCAGTTGCATTCCTCCCCTTAAAAGTTTCTCCCGTAATACTCGTCTCGCAAGGAATGCTCATCAGTTCACCCTGGAGCCCAATTTTGAACGTACCGTGAAATATAGGGATTCTTTTTTTAGCCGAACAACACGAATTTGGAATAGGGATTTTCCCTTGCCATTTTGATCTGCTAACATTCAAAACCAATGTTAATCGGCACCTCCTATCTCTCCCCTCCCTATCTTCGTAATGCCCGCGCAGTGTGTTCTACATTAAAAGGGAAACACATAATCCCTTGTGCGCGCGTTAATTATATAAAAAAAAAAAGGTTCAAAATTTGAAGACGACCGTTTAGGCCGCAGTCAAAAATACATCCGTACAGACAGACAGACAGACGGACAGAATTTTGCCAGTAACTCAAATATGTTTCTCTATCATCGTAATGTCATGTTTGATTGTTATCTCAAAATTGTTAATATGCACGAATGCATAACTTGTATTAAAGTACCTATAATCGCAAGTAATAAGGGATAAGAAGTCAAGGCTTTTGTTTCACCCAGGAACCTTTAAAAACTTAACACCATGCCTTGATTTAAGGGCTAATGACAAATAAAACGGCACTTTGACCTCTATGGACATGTTCCGCAAGCAACCGGTGTGAAGTCGTAGGTACAAGCCCAGCTTCTAGAAATTGCAAAGAACCAAAGAAAGGAAATCTTCCCTTTTTCTTCCTTTTTTCGTCCTTCACATATATTCAATATAAAATATTAATGTATATCAAAAAACATCAAAGGATTTGTAACCACACAATTTTGGAATAAAATAAAATAAAAGCTGCATCCAAGATCGGCTTCACTAAAAACGGGGTTTTTTTGTGGCACAAATGTCGCTTTGCTGTTTTTCTTTGTTAGGAATTTCTAAGTCCGGCATAAAAAACTTGAGGTTCTGAAGATTTAATCTTTCAGTCCGCGACCGCAATACCAAAAGATGGCGAACCTACTATTCTTTAACCTAAATTTAATACAAAATTTGTATAAAAATTAACTTACCAAAAAAAATGATGTAACCTTTCCTTACTCATGTAATTCGTTTTCGTTTTCTCCTTTTCCTTAAATTTTTTTAAAAACTCTTCGCGGCAAACTGACAAAAAAATTTAAAAGTATTTGCGAACTACGCAAACGACGGTATCATTGAAAATTATTTCACGGTTTTCTTAAAAAAAAAAAGATTTGATTTATTTTTCTTTGTTACAATTTTATTTTTATTTTTTGTTACAATTTAATTTTTTTGTTACAGTTTTATTTTATGTCTTGAAATTAAAAGCCACATTTTGAAGTATCGCCTTCTTCATCGCTGCTGTCACTGCAATCGGTATCTTCTTTAGCCTTCTTCTGTTCTCTGACTTATGATAGATATATAAGTAGATTGTGGTTTGTCTTCAGTTTTCATTCGTTTTATAACACTGCAATCGATCGACAAATCCAAAGAAATACCTGTTTTTGTACGTTTAAAACGAGATAACAAAAAAATTAAATTGTAACAAAAAATATAAATAAAATTGTACCTAACAAAGAAAAGTAAATCATATCTTGTATTATTTTTTTATTTGACTAATGGAAAACCATGAAATAATTTTCAATGATACCGTCGTATGCGTACTTCGCAAAGACTGTTAATTTTTTATCTTCTTGTGAAGAGTCCCCACGTCGTTTCATGATGCCCGACGATGTACTTATAACTACATACATTCATTCATCTTTGACACAATCTACTTCAATTCATCTTTCTATTTCTTTCTTCCCACCTCTTTCTCTGTTTTCCTCTTCAATTCATATTTCTCTGTTATCTCGCGTACCACATTTTTCTAGTTTACCTCTAGGTATATAATCATTTTCAATGTTATTATAATGTTATGTTTTGTGATCTTTTCTCTGTTATTATCTCGCATCTCCAAATTTCGCGTCACACATTTTTCTAATTTACCCTCTATATAATCATTTTCATTATTTTCAATGATAAAACCGTACTTCCTATGCTAGGGCTTTTTTTCTTTCGTTTTCTCGCACTTTACCATTGTATATACATTTTCAGTGTATATATATATATATATATTTGCAGTGTATATACAATGTATAATAGAGTTATCAATAACTTACTTGTCTGCGTGTTTAGGTTTGTTCTGCCCAAAATTCCCAAATGGTTCAACAAGTTCCACTTTTCCATCATTTCCTTTTCAATGCACAGCCCCCCTCCCGTTAGACCAAATCTAATTTATTCCCAATTTTTTTAAAGTCACCTAAAGTAGGATTTTCTTTCAGTTATAAAAACAGAAAATACACTGGTTCTGGTTTTATCGGATGTTAAAACCCTTTGTCGGATAAACCTAAGAACCGATTCGAAATACTATATTGTATATACGATGCTATAATACCATAAAAAACATAGTGGTTGTGCAAAATGCTGAAATCCCAAACAAAAACCATCCTCATGCACATTCTATGTCAAAACCTTACTCCTCTCATGTCGTCATCATTTATGTACTAAAAAGTCCTATAATTCTTATGCTACCACTACCCTCTTCTTGATTCTACTTTACTCAAAACGACAGCCCTGACTCAATTGACGTTTTGTGCTTTGGAAGAGTATTTTAGTTTTTATTTATATCTTCCGAAATACGTGTGTTGGTCACGTTTATTATTCCTTGTAATTAAATCTAAATAAAGTGCCCAAAAATATGTCCAAAATTCAAAAAACCAAACACAAAAAAAATATAATTTTCGTTTTCAATATTGCAGGATAGTCTTTTTCCGTTGATTCTGCGGAGTTCATATGGAGGATTTTTGTGGAGAGGAAATTGCTTGAAAAAGTAAGTATGAACTGAACATAGACAAAGCTACAGCGTTAATTTTTGTTTTTTTCTTGTATTTTTTAGGAATTCATAACAGTGCCTACATAATTTTGATTTAATTCCTGATTTCGGATTTTAAAAGAATTTTTAAGTACAACTGAAGCCTGTGGATATACCGTTGTTGGCATATTCAGTGAGAAGGAGGCCATTGAGGGTTGTACGGTGACTTAAATATTATTACCGTATGGTAATATCTTAATACTAATAAAACCTAACAATACCTTACCTTTTTCTATATATTGAGGTTTCTGCCAGGAAAAGACAACATTTTTGTGTTTGCAGACGTACCACGTTCCCGCTTATGGGCTTGCGATTGCACTTCAAAATGAGGTATTGGACTGGATACGATATCTAAGACCGTTTCCCAAATGAGAGTCATCGGCAAAAGCATGTCTATTGCCATTCCAAAAAGGTTAGGTTTCAAACTATTCTATAAAAAGATTTGCTTTTTTTTCTTTAATTAGATTAAGATTCTGCTCAATTTTAAGGTATCATTCAGTCAAACACAGCGGTGAAGCTTTTATTCGAAGAACTGAAGAAGCGCTTCCGATACAAGACTGTATCAAGATGTTTTGGAGAACATGTTTGGTTTACTGCAAGTTAAAGGAGGCCTTCATGACCATCCGGATCGTTAGGAGTTTAAATACAGGCTGAGGTCACACATCTTAGGGCATAATGAAGGTGTCATAGAAAATAATGTTCATACTAGCTCGGATTAGTGATGTATCAACTCGGTTTGTTAAACCGGTTTGATTTTTTTCAAACCGAGTTAGATTGTACCCGAACCGAAGGACAATTCGGTTCGGGTTTCGAGTTGACAAATATAGAAATGGTTCGGTTCAGTTTCGATGTGTTTGTATATCTAACTCGGTTTATAGTTTTGGTTTAACATCGACTCGCACATCGTGTTTGCTGTTAAAAAAAAATTAAATGATAGAAAATTGCATTTTTACTTGCGATTATAGGTACTATAATGCAAGTTATGCATACGTGCAGATAAAAAAAAAATTAAGACAACAATCCAATATGACATTACGATCATAGAGAAACATATTTGAGGTAGTGGCAAAATTCTGTGTGTCTATCTGTTCGATTGTTTTCAGAACTAGAGCCTGAGCAGTTAGGCTAATCGTTTTCAAATTTAGTATATAAGGTTCTTTTGAAATTCTACAGAGTTTATTAATAAAATTAGTAAAGCATAAAGTACTAGCATATTTGTCTAGGAATCGACTCCAAGATTTTTTATGAAAAAAAAATCAATGCACTATGGTGGGCTAAAAACGGTACCTCCCATAGGACCAGTTTTTTCCTAGACTTTCTCAAGAACTGGTTATCCGATTACAATTAAAAATTGATATTCAGGATGAAGTTGGTAGCCAAAGTAATTTCACATCAAAATATCTTTATTTTTGTATTTTAAATAATTTAAAAAAACGGTTGTTGATTTTTTGTAATTTTGTTTTTAAATGCTGGTCACTAAAAATGCAAAGTTGGAATTCTTAAATATTTTTTTTTATTTTTTAAAAGGTTTTCAACGACGAAATAAAAAAATACGCCTTCTCGCGTTTTCTAAATAAATGAAAATTTTAATAAAACTTTTTCGCTGCAAACTATTTTACATTTTTTTCGCGTCTATATGGTGAAACACAAACAATGTTGGTAAGCAAGTTGATCCATGTAAGCCCCTATAATGGGTGAGGAAATACGTAATTAAATAATTGCAACAACATAACCAATCCGAATTCCGAACTACAGAACCACACTACCAAACGACTAAACTGAACCGAATTACTCAAAAACATCATAGATATTAACCGATTTTGCTTCAAACCGAGTTGGCCAACTCGGGTTGTAACTCGGTTTGCTTAAATTTCAACTCGGTTTAACTTGGTTTGAAATATGTTCGGTTTGATACATCACTAGCTCGGATGACACTCCTGACTTGGTAGCTCCTCTTACAGGTGAGATATACATATGTATATTCAAAACATGTCAATTAAAAAAAAAGTGCAAAATGTTATCAAAAAAACAAAATTCCAACTAAGTGTCGTTTACTAAGTTAAACCACCGAAGAAGGCGAGGGAATAAGAACCAGATGTGTCAGTCATTCTGAAATGAATGCTAAGGTGTGTTTAACAATGTGAGCTTTATATTGCATAGTTATCTCGTGGAATAATGGTGGAATAAGCGTTTTATTAATAGGGCTGAAAATACCTAAAAAATTATATTTACATAGTTTAACTTATTTTTTTAAATTTTGTTAAGACTTTCAAAATAATTTCAGCAATTTCTAAGCATAACATCATAAAAATAATACTATTTCGCTGACGAAGCAAGCTATTGCTTCCGTTGCGTCCGTTGCGGCAACGAATCCGGTCCCGGTGACATTGCCGCATGCGATAAAAAGAGGTGACCAAATGAATCCTTTGCGTTTTTTTGTCTACACGAAACGAACTAGCGATGGGTCGATGGGTGAGTTAAGAGTGATAGTGCGATTTGGTAACTAGTAAAAAGGATGCAAAATATTAAAATCGTACTTGTTCGATAGCGATATTAATGCATTAAGATTATAGAAAATACATGAATGTGGATTTACATATTCGTTTTCTAACAAATTGAAAAGAATATTTTTTTCGCTATTTTGGTAATTTCGCATTTTGCTAGTAATTTTAATTTTTTTTATCTAGATCACTTTAGGATTCTTGTTTTTTAGCAAGATTTACACCGGTTTGCACTACAATATATGACATTTCCCAAATATGATCGAAGTTTGCATTTCATTTGGATTTTGTTGTGCTTTTGAAAAGTTTTGTCATAATAAAAGTAAAAAATGAATGAATAGTTAAAAATGTTGAACTAGTTCCTAGAATCCGCATTAGATACAACGGCGCGAAATTATATACGCTTCAGGTTGTTGAAATATTTTTTGTAGTATTTAGTATTTTTGGTACTTTATTTATTTATTTAGAATGACAACTATCACAAAACGCCATTTTGTAAATTTAACTTAACACAAAACACTGCCTAAATCCAATAAGAACACAATTCTTTAAAGCTCTCAACGTATTACACTAG